>CM044013.1:34327756-34975256 GCA_024085815.1 Flaveria linearis
AACAAGAAAACAATATATAAAAGACTAAACATGATTCAACAACAAACAAATCCCATTTTGTTAGCAAGATGATCCGACATTTTAGGTGTTAAGACCCAAGTATTCTTCACCTAGTCAACTTTAAGATCACGAACCACATGTTTCACTATTACGGGTGAAAGGTTAAATATGTCTATCTCATCCAGTGGTACCACTTGTATAAGTTTAATGCGTATTTCAAAAGAAATGATCGATAAACTCTTACGACGCGAAGTTAAAATTGATCCACGATCACTGCACAGCCGAAAATCACCTACATTTCAATGGCTTCTTGCCCAAATATAAAAGAAGTTAGTAAATATAACAAATAACAAATCCTAATTTGGCACAGCATTCATTCTTATTAAAAAGAGCCTTTAAATTTAAAAAAAGTGATTAATAAGTTTCAAGCTTTTTCACTAAAGAGAGGAATTCAAATTAAATATATTCTTTAAATTATACCTTGGCATTTGGAAGTAACGTGAGCTGGAATTGCAGAACCATAATCAGTTTCAGAAATATCAGTTGAGATATTAGTCGGGTTGTCTGTGGCAGCCGATCTTGTAGGTGAGGCAAACAAGTTTTCAGGAAGCGCGAGTTCTAAGCTGATATTTGAACAATAAATACACAGTTATAACACACGACAAATATAAGAGCTTGCATAATAATAGTAATTCAAAATCAAACCTTTCATTCTTGGTGGTTTCCACAATGGGTCAGATTCATCACCCGTAGAATTCATGCTATCTTGGGTACTAACGTTTGCTGCATCACATTTTAGATCAATTGTTAGTAGTAAAAAGAGTCAGGAATTTAAAAAGAAATAGAAAATACACCATAAAGGGCGTACCTGATGCTGTAAAGAGCTCCCGCGTTTTCGCAGGGTCCAGGGAGGGTCCGTCCCATTTAAGGGAAGATGTACGCGGTCTTTCCCCCACATTTTGTGGGGAGGCCATTTCCACGGATTGAACCTGAGACCTTCGGTAACAGCTTCTACCGCTACGCCAAGGCCCGCCCTCAGAAAATACACCATAGGGAATTGTTTAAACTTTAAACCTACCTGCAGAAACAGGTTCTTCATTGTTGCCATCTGATGAGAACACAAGATTTTGGTTTGTCTGAGTTGGTGAAGAAACAACACCGCCTAGTGATAAACTCCTTTGAAATGGGTGAATTTTGGGGTCGGTTAACTGCAGATTCATCAATCGTCTATCTTGGAATTCAATTGCTTGTTGTAATTCTTGCTCCTCTAATTTTCTTCTCATCATCATCTCCTGATTATACATTCTCGCACCTGTAATGATGATACAACTATTGGTTATCAAACCCTCGAGTATATTAACTTCAGGAAATAATTCAAATGGCTCAGCAGTTTCAAGTGCCGTTGAACTCAAACAACCAGAAAAATTCGCCCTTTCAATCTGCTGCAGATGCTTCCTACATAAAATATGCAAATATTAACAAATTTAAGACAAATAATCTAGAAAAATTTTAAAAATTGTCACGATCATTCATACTTGTCGGGTATTTTTCTCTTTTCTTTATATGGCTTAACAAGCACCCGCGAATCACAAAAAAATGAGGGTTTCCTTTTGCCAAAATTGCTTTCACAGTCTCCGGGAGTATGAAAGTGACAAACCCAAACATCCGTTTTTGCTGATATGGGATCCTCACATCTTGAGCTGGTCCAAACATACTTCACAACATCAAACAAATCTTTTATTAACGAAAGAAATAATTAAATCAAAATGACATAATTGCTATATCAGAACCGAACATTTACATATTATAATCAAATCATCACCCACCTGAAGTAATTCGAAACATCTTCTTCTTTAAAAGTACTATCAGCAGGAAAAGTCAGGTAAATTTGACGCGAACTCGAATTAGCATTCCCGAAACCCATTGGACCAAAATCATTCCGATCAGGTCTGCATCGACCAAATTTGTTAAATTCATCTCCCATCATCAATGCAGCAGCTGCTGATCTAAAAACATAGAATCAAAAGTAAATTTATGATTCTTTACTGATCAAACTACTTAAACTTTTACTAATCAAGCTGCTGGGAAAATAGAGAAAACAAATAACCATGTTCCAAATGCAAATATAACACAACTTTATGGTGGCATAGCTGTGGCGTCTGCGACACGTGAGACGTTGAACCATGGTTCGATCGGCGGCTATATGCTGATGGTTTCACTGCGATAAACACGATTTTGAAGAAGATGAATGTTTGTGTGTTATAAAGGGTGCCCTAGTTGAATGTTTTTGAAGAAGATGAATGGTAAGCAAACCCATATTCAAACACAACAGAAATTATAAGCAGAAATTACCTCGCGGTGAAGATGGTAAGCAAACCCAATTCGAAAGCACAACCTACCAACGAAGAGAAATTTAAGTTTTGAATCACCCGCCCATCTCACCTTGACTATGCACGGAACCCTTGAGGAGAAGACAAGATCCATTTCCTTTCTCATGCTATGTAGGGTTCTAGGTAAGAAAAAGAGAAGTAATAAGCTTCTTCTTTCAGAAGAAGAAGATCGATGGAAGGGCTGAAGGGGTGCAGAACCCTTGACATATGCAAGATCGATCTATACTATCCATTTCCTTTCTCATGCTATGTTGGATTGTAACATATGCAAGGTAAGTTGTACATCTCTTAAAATTAAGAGATTTGGGTGAAAAGACTTTTTGCCCTTGTCATTTGCTTATTATATATGTATATATATATATATATATATAATTATGATATCATCCGGTTCTTAAATCAAATCCGACCGGTCTGACCACCAAACCTGTAAGGCGTCCTGTTTGACGTCCGATTTGACGTCCGATCCGGTTCTGAAAACATCGGTCTAACATCCAAAGTGAAAAGGTTAGTATTTATACTCAAAACAGTTTCCATCTAAACTCAATTATTCCAACTTTTGCGCAAACTTCCCACGAGATCCTTCCATTTCCAGATCTTCCGGCGTCTACATCATACTCTCTAGGAGTCTGCTTAAGATTTTGGTGGGTGTAAGGGGCTATTTGTTTGCCTCTTAATGACGCCGGTCAGATGTCTATGTCTTACTCGATCAGACCAGGGTGTTTGGTTGGATACCACTTAATGGAAAAGACCTCTTATTTCATCTCTTATTAAGGTCTTATTAGGTCAGATGTCACCAAAATTCTAACCCAAATACGCTCCCACCCCCATCGACCTCAAAAGCTAAGTTGTCGCCCGCGTTGTCGGACTCCAAGTCGCCGCCCGCGTTGTCGGACTCCAAGTCGCCGACCGCGTTGTCGGACTCCAAGTCGCCGGCTCGCTCTGTCGGGCTCCAAGTCGTCGGCCGCTCGCTCTGTCGGACTCCAAGTCTCCGGCTCGCTCTGTCGGACTCCAAGTCACCGGTCGCTCGCTTTGTTGGACTCCAAGTCGTTGGCCGCTCCAACTTCGGTGAGTGCCTCTGATGTTAAACTTTCGGTTTCGATTGATTGTTTATGCGGTGAGGTTTTTTGATTTCGTGTAAATTAGGGCTATGGTTTCTTGGTTTTTGATAGGTTTTACTGCAAAATTAGCATTATGAACCTTCTTTCTGTAACGCTTGATCTGAAGTCTTACTTTTAGAGTTTTTAACGTCAATATATGAATTGTTTCATATTATTCGTTATTTCCGGTGGAAATAAAGCAAGAAAATCTTAGGGCTATGGTTTCTTGGTCTCGCTATTCATACTCCATAATATTGAACATATATCAAGCATTACTTTTAGAGTTTCAGGAGTTTTACTATGCAGTAGGCTGCCAGCCCTTAAGGCTTGACTTTATGGGTCAAACAACCTTGTTTCTTGAAGATTTGTATGATTAAATGTGCTATGATTAACTAGATTATCAAGATGAAGTGAATATGTTATGCGCAATTCAGCTACTGTAACCAACAAAGATCAAGTGATTATGTTTCTACATGGATATATTTATAACCATTCGTTGCGTTTATAGGGTTTGAGGCTTATGGTCACTTGGGATGGAACATACCTGGATCATGGGATGGTGGGGCACTCCCTTGGACGTATACATGGGGAACCGATAGAGCAATGGTGTCGGCTGGTGAACCCTCTTCTGATTCATCAACCACAAGGGTCAAAAGGTTACCCCTGTTGATATCATGTAGCTGACTCCAAAACAATGGTATGTTTATGTGGTTAGACAACATACCCAAGTAGCAATGTAAGGGATGCAAAAAATTATATATGTTTAAATCCCCTTAATCGGTGCCCACAACCAACTTTTAGGGCTTTTGATTTTCACCACTGAATTCAGAGGAATTGCTCGATTTGCTCCCCTGATTTCAGAGAAATGCAAGAAGACTCCTTGCGTTCTTAGTGCGGTTGTGTACGTGGCATCGGTTTGGGCATCCGCGTGTTCCCTGTTTGGGAATATGATCTGTTTGTGCTTCGAATTTCAATTAGCGCTATGCATTAGAAACTCATCCGTTCATCCAGGTAAGTTGTTTGTGAGTGTCGATTTCAATGACTCAGTTTGATTTTGGATGCTATTTGTTGGTTCCTGTTTGCGTTCGTGTAGTCGCGATGCATTGAGGGTCGTTTGGTTCTTCTAATTTATTACTTGCGAATTCATTCTCCAGTGGTTGAATCAGTTTAATGTTGAAATATGAAGGTTTAATGTTTGTTTTAGTATGAAGGAAATTGAGGGTCGTTTGGATGCTATTTCGTGTAGTCTAATGCATTGAGGGTCGTTTGGATGCTATTTCGTGTAGTCGCCATCAAAATGGTGAATTGGTAGAAGTTTTGGAGGTTTATGTGTTGTTAGTATGAAGGAAACTCTTGTAATTTATGGTATAGAAGTATGAATGTCTAGAAGTATGAATTTATGGTTAATTGTGATTATTGTATGCTGTTTTTATGTATGAATTTCATTCGTGTTCGTTTGATTACATTGGAAGGGAACTTTAGTTGGTTGAATCAGTTTAATGTTATAAATGTTTATGCCATCAAAATGGTGAATGGGTAGAACTTTTGGAGGTTTAATGTGTTGTTAGTATGAAGGAAACTGTTGTGGTGGTCATTAGCAAATTTATGGTATAGAAGTCCATAGAAGTATGAATGTATAGAAGTATGAATTTATGGTTAATTGTGATTATTGTATGCTGTTTTTATGTATGAATTTCATTCGTGTTTGTTTGATTACATTGGAAGGGAACTTTAGTTTTTTTGTTAGGTAGTAGAACTTTTGGAGGTTTGATCGGGGACTGTTATTGGTTATTTTGCAGGCGTTGTCTGTTGTATGTTGGTTACTGTTGATGTTCTCTGGTTTCTTTCAGTGATTTGGTTCAGTGAAGGTTAGTGTTGTCTACTTTAGCTCATAGCGGGTTTTCTCAATACTATTTTCTAAATCGATTTGATTCCCTATGAGCAAATTTATGGTATAGAAGTATGAATGTATAGAAGTATGATCGGTTTCTTGTGTCGTTGGTTAGGTTTCTTTTTTTGGTTTTCATTTCATATATCTTTTTGCTTTCATTATTTTTTGTAAGGTTGGACTACTAAATAGTTGTTACTGATCTACGGTCAGACTTTCTTGTAGAGGTTAGTTTTATTTGCGTTCGTATGTACTAATGCTTCTCTCTTTCTTATCATATGTCGTGTGTTATTACTTTTTTTTGCATTTGAACCGTCTTTCTTATATTCTCGAGGTTGATGGCAATAGAGTATTAGTGCCGAGTTATTATAAGAAATATTTCAGTAATTTAAAAGTAAAATAGATTTAGTTATTTTTTGTTAGAGTGTAGCAGATGTAAGAATTAAAATATTTAGTTTACTATTTGTTGCTGTTTCTTTTTCTTTTGTCTTAATGCTGTGCCATTAGCCTATCTATACCTAGGTAGTACTTATAAGTAGCTTCAAATGGATGCAAGTAGGGTGCCTAGGAAGCGAACTCGAGATGTGCATGTCTGCCCTGTGATTGATTATGCAGCACGTTTAGATTCTTCTATGGGCTCTACATCTAGACGACAAAATCGACAACGAAGATCTACACTTGCTCTTTTGTCGGATACAAGTGCTGCGGCGTGTCATTGTCTGTTTCTTGTCTCGGAGAGTCATCACATACTTCTTTGGCTGACTCTTATCCTTATCTAGACATCGGTGATGCTGTGCATATTTGTCAGGCATGTGGCGCACGATTTTGGCTTTCAGAACAAGTTGGTTTGCCTCTGCTAACCGTCTTCCAAGATATAACCAGTGTTGTAAAAGTGGTCGGGTTAACATATGCTTGCCTTCTTCTCTACCATTTTTCATTCAAGATTTGTATGCATGTGTTGATTTTTTAGATAATATTCGTGCATACAATTCTATGTTTTCAATGACATCTTTCGGCGCAAGAATAGACGATATGATTAACTATGCGCGTGGCCCATACGTATTTAGAGTTGAGGGGCAAATATGCCATTGGATTGGAAGCTTGTGTCCCTCACCAGATGAGAATCCTAGATTCTTACAGATGTATATTTACGACTCTCATAATGAGGTTTCGAATAGGCTTCACCACTTTAATGCTGGTGCGCATACATCGTTGCAGCCGACAATTGTTGAGTTATTGATCTCTGTTTTGAATAAGCTGAACGCGCTTGTAAAGCTCTTTCGAATTGCACGTGATATTTGCAGAAAACCTGATGTCCCCAACTTCTATATACGTTTGTATCATTCAGCAAATCAACGTTCTTATGACCACCCGACCCAGATACTATCGGAGCGATAGTGTTCGAGAGTTCCCCAGAAGCAACAGATTTCGATATAATCATTCGTTGTAAGGATGATGTTCCACAACGTATAAATAAAGTTCATCCTCTTTACATGGCTCTTCAGTATCCGTTGTTGTTTTTACATGGAGAGCCAGGATGGTCTCCTGATCTCCGTTTAACGTCTGATGACTCGAACGATGATCGGAAGTTAACTATGAATATGTATTACAGTTATCTGATTCATGATCGTATAGGCAGTTACTCTTTACTACTGCGAGGTGGCCGTCTTTTCCAACAATTTTGGTAGACGCTTATGTCTGCATAGAGCAATACCGATTAGATTACATAAGGATGAATCAAATCGTTTCAGAACTGAATTTTTCCAAGGTGTACATGATGCTGTCGAAAGAGGTGATGTAGAAGGACGTGCTATCGGAAAGCGTATCTTTTTGCCATCGTCTTTTACCGCGGCCCTCGGTACATGTACAAACACTACCAAGATGCACTAGCAATATGTCGAGTTCATGGAAATCCTCAGTATTTTATAACATTTACGTGCAATGTTAATTGGCCTGAAGTTAGTCGCTTTATGCGCTCATGTCAAGCATTGAAAGCACACGACAGGCCTGATATCATTTCAAGGATATTCCGGATGAAAGTCAAAGCGTTACTTGATTTTTTACGCACCGAGGAACCGTTTGGAAAAGTTGCAGCAGGTGCCAACTATCTCCCCTTCCTTTGCTCCTTCTTATCCTTAATTATTACAACATGTTTGCTGAATTCTTCTTCTTTTTCAACTAGACTGTATACGATTGAATTTCAGAAAAGAGGTCTACCACATTGCCACTTATTGTTATGGGTCACACAACCTTTCAGAATTCACAATCCTGCCGATGTAGACCGTTATATTTTGGCTGAAATTCCAGATCGTACGGCCGAGCCACGGTTGTATAAGATTGTTACAGATTCGATGTTACATGGCCCATGTGGTCTCGCGAGACCTTCTTCTGTTGTGGTTTGTTGGTGGAAGTTGCTCAAAAAGGTTTCCAAAATCGTACGAGTCTTCCACGCGTTTCGATAGCAACGGATATGTGCATTACAGAAGAAGAACAGACGGAGAAGTAGCTACTAAAGCGGTATTCAGCTTGACAATTCTTATGTCGTTCCATACAACAAGGCACTATGTTTGCGTTTCGAAGCACATATAATGTTGAATATTGTGGTTGGAACATGGTCATAAAGTATTTGTTTAAAATACATTTCGAAAGGTGCAGATCGAATTAGATTTTCTATTGGTTCTCTTCCAGTTTATCGCGCAGACAATTCAAACGGCGTTAAAGCTAAACAAGATGAAATTAAAAACTATGTGGATGGACGTTTCATATGTCCTCATGAGGCATGTTGGCGCATTCTAGACTTCCCCATTCATCATAGAAACCCTCCAGTTCAGGTGTTAGCTGTCCATTTACAAAACATGCAGAATATCACATTTAGAGATTCACAGCAACTGCACGGATAGTAGAGAGCCATCTTACAAAAAGACAACTTTAACTGAGTGGTTGAATACAAATGCTTGATGTCAGTGGCAGACATTTACGTTATGTCGACTTTCTTTCCGAATATAGATGGGACAAAACAAAAAAACAATGGTTTCGTAGAGCTAGACAAGGAACACCGGTCGTTGGTAGACTCATATACATTCATCCTACATGCGGTGAACCTTTTTATTTACGAATGCTATTGTTGCACCAAACAGGTTGCAAGAATTTCAATGATATAAAGACTGTTTCTGGTTTCTTATGTAACACGTATCGAGAGGCATGCGAAAAGCTCGGCTTGCTTGGGGACGACAATGAATGGTGTGTAGCTTTTGATGAATCCTCTGCATGGGCAACTGCGTCAGAATTAAGGTCATTATTTACCCACATGTTACTGTTTTGTGAGATATCAAATCCAATTAACCTGTGGGTAAGTAAGTGGCGTAGTATGTCAGACGATGTGCCTAGACTTTTACGGTTGTTTCAGAAGAGCGATGAGACACATATAGACGATGATGACTTGCAACAATATGTCTTATATGAGATTGAATTGTTGTTGAATTCGAGTGCAAGCCCATCTACCCTGTCTGACTTCGGTTTGCCAGTTCCACGACATGATTTATTGGAGAAGCTGAAGAACAGGCTTTTGATGGAAGAAAGGAATTATGACAAACAACTTCTTGCCCAGCAACACGAAACTCAAAAAAGAAAGTTAAATTGCAAGCAACATACAGTTTACGAGTCAGTTGTTCCTCTGTTGAGGCACGCAAACAGATACTGCTGTTTGTTTATGGCCATGGAGGTACAGGGAAGACCTTCCTTTGGACGACGATAATAAATGCCTTACGTAGTAGAGGGAAGATTGTTTTAGCTGTAGCAGCTTCGGGTATCGCATCGTTGCTCCTACCTTCAGGAAGGACTGCTCATTCACGGTTCAAATTCCTTTAGATTTAACAGAAGACACCATTTGTCATGTAAAAAAGAATACCCAGCTTGGACAACTCTTGGTGAAACATCTCTTATAATCTGGGATGAAGCCCCTATGAACGATCGTAAGTGTTTTGAAGCGTTAGATAGAACCCTAAAAGATCTCCATGAAACAATCATCAATCGTTTGGGGGCAAATCAATTTTATTGGGCGGTGATTTTAGGCAAACTTTACCCATCAAACGTAAAGCTTCTAAATCTCAAATTATGCATCTGCTTTGCCAAAATCATTATTATGGAGGCTTTTAATGTCGTTAAGTTAACAGAAAACATGCGGTGGAACGTGCAAGACAAAACACGATTGACACGTCTGAAATATCTCAATTTTCATCATGGCTATTGCAAGTTGGTGATGGTTCGATTGGAACACCAGACAAAGATAGCCCCGACGACACACGTCTAATTGAGATACCAGAAAAATACTTGATTTCAGACTGTGTCAATCCCTTGAATGCACTCATACACTTTATCTATGATGACGATACACTTCGGCACCCAACAACAGCAAATCTCTCAGAAAAGGCCATTGTTTGTCCTAAGAACGACACAACAGACCTCATAAATTCAATGGTCCTCAACATGTCTCCTGGCACCTCTTCCACATATTTGAGCAGCGATTCTATAGTTCCACACTTGAAAGACAGAGGTGACACTGAAATACTATACCCACACAACATATCTTACATGAACTTAATTTTAGTGGGCTACCCCCTCATAATTACACTTAAAAATCAGTCACCGATAATCCTCTTGAGAAATATAAATCAAGTAGCCGGCCTTTGTAACGGAACTAGATTAATAATTACGCAGCTTCTCCCCACGACTCATAGAAGCCCAAGTTATAACAGGAATAGCTGCAGGTCATAGAGTTTACATTCCTCGTATCATTTTGACCCATACAGATAGGAATTACCATTTATTTTCAAGAGAAAGCAATTTCCTGTAAAATTATGTTATGCAATGACAATTAATAAAAGCCAGGGTCAATCTTTAAATAAAATAGGTGTATATTTGCCACAGCCAGTTTTCGGGCACGGCCAATTGTATGTAGCACTCTCTAGATCAACATCACCACATGCTTTAAAAATCTATATTGAACCAAATGAACAAAACCTCCGAATGTGACAAAGAATATTGTTTACTCAGATTTCTTGCGCGAAATAAACTGTTAAAACTTCATTTCGGATGGCAACGCAAAGGATATCAGATCTGACACCGAAATGCAAAACAGAATGTCTACATGTGAGGATTGTCAAAAGTGGCTGATGTACAAGCGTCCTGAAATCCACTTCCTTTTCTTGGATTCACAAGTACGTAACAAAACATCTACATACTTATATTTGCATCTAAACATTGCGTACATTTGAAATTCGTGTTATACTGTGATGTATAGGGTCAGACTAATGAAAATTTCTCCAGCAACTTGCAGATGTATGATTAATATATGGTCATATAAATAATGGTATTAGATATAAAAAAACACAAATGTAATCATAGATTTTATAACATAAAAAACCTGTAACTGATTTCCATAAGAAAAAATATAATACATTCATATACATGAGTCCACAAAACAAGACTTAATTTTTCTGTTTCAGTATTGGTATATTATGAATTACCTTTTTAAACCACAACACATTTTCTACTACTCTAACCTATTACTAAATAGATATACTAAATGTCTATAGTTGATAATAACTTTCTGGAATTCACAGGGTGACGCTATTGAAGCAATTACCGATGCCCAAGCAGCTCCTATTTTGACAACTCGATAAGAGCCGGATTTTGCTACTCCGTGACTGGATACGTGTGTGTTGAAGCTAGATCTGCAAGTATGGTTGTGAATCGCGAAACATCTATCCTTTTTGGTAGAGCAACAGCTGTAATTCCAATAGAAGATGAAGGTTTACCATACTATTACTTCGATTTCGCTCCCTACTCTGCCTTGCAACAACGTTACGACGACGGGAACAAACTTCTCACAGGTACAAACATTTTTAATGTTACATTCACCTAACAAGCACGCAAACCTACTCATCTTTATAACCTCTTCCAGACTTCATTGGACGTGTTGTTGACATCACGGAAGTTCCAAATAGAAGCAAAAACAGATTAGTTCGCATCGTCCTGCAACATGAAAGGTAACAACAACAACTAATACGTAACAACATACGAAGACAACATCCATCATACTTACAACTACATGCTCATGAATACACAGTGGCAAACTTATTGATGTCGGCCTTTGGGAAGAGATAGCTATTGGGTTCAACCAGAAGGCAGCTACAACAGGAGACGACCCTGTTATCGTCGCTGTCACCTCACTCAAAGTGACAACTTTCTTAGGTAATATCCACTTTAACTATCATAAAATATTTTCCACGTATTTGTAACTTTCACCTAACAAAAAAATACCCATGGTAAGGTGCATTACAACTATCATCAACATCTGCTTCTCAGACATACGTCAATCCAGCAATACCACAGCTAGGGTCTCTCATCCAAGAGTAAGAACAAATTTTAAATTACCACTTAACAACAACAAATTACAATGAAACACATCTCAATCCATTGAATATCATGCAGGTTCAAACACATGCCAACAACCGACATACCATCATCACCAACAAGGAATGCGTTTGCTGAAAGAAACATCATCCCTTTATCTGAAGCCATTACCAAGCTTGCTGATGCCAAAAAGGTAACTTCCTCCCTTAATAAACATACACCAATGACATCGAAACGTGACCATACTATATTTCTTAAAATAAAATGTCAACAACAGGCTACTACATGCATGGTTTTAGCTGAAATTCAGGAAATACACTCTGATAACGGACAAAACTGGTATTACGAGTCGTGCATCCAATGTTCAAACAAAGTCTACCTTAATGGCCACCTGTTCTACTGCCTTAAGCATGGATTAAAAGATGAACATTCATACAGGTTGAAACTCCTAAAATACTAACGAACAATAAAAAGACAAACGTTACATATCTCAATTTCCACAGGTACCGCTTCACTGGAACGCTTGCTGATGCCAACACCACCTCTCCCGCAGTTTTCTTTGATGGCATTGTCACATCACTCGTAGGCAAAACATGCTACGATCTGGTTATGCAGCAAACCACTCAAGACTCTAACACTTTGCCTACTGAGTTACAACAACTTGAAGGGAAAACTTTCATCTTTGAGCTTCAAGGGAGAACAGATAGCTATGGACCACTACTCAATGTCAACAAAGCGTACAAGCCACCAACATCAACTCCAGCCTCCCCCATCCAAACTGAAAATGAACCATCTTCATCCAATGTACCCCCTGCAACACCTTCAGCCAAGACACCAAAAGGAAACATCCAACTGAAACTGAAGAGACGCCTCTACAACAGAAAGACAAAGCCAAAGAAGACTAGGCGATGGACAACATCTTTTGAGAAAAAAATATGACTGGGTTTGTGTTAAGTACGGTAGTTATAATTATGACCGTTCACATGTAGACTTTTTGAAGCATGCCTTTTGTAAGCTACTTCTACTGTAGAAAACAACATGCTACATGAAGTCACAGATAACTTCCTTTTGTAATAGGACCATATGTAAATAAACTAATGACAGTTTGGTGATGCTTAGAATATGACCTACTTTAATGACTTGTATTTGCAACTTAGAAACCAATAGTTAAGTAGCTACACTTTATGTCTTTATGGCAGCATCTGCAGGTTCGAGATTAAAGACTTACTTAGATTGTGGTCTTCTAATTATATCAGCATCAAAAAGCATAAAGACGATAAAGCTAGGTACCAAGATATCAAACATGCTGCTGATGAATCTATTCAACTCGAGGTCAGTTGTCTTTTTTCCATAATGACACGTGTTTAAGTTCATGATTATATCCAAAAACACCATTATGCTACAAAACTTTCATATTAGTAAGCTACATCCGTATATTACTCGCATACAATTAATAAGCTTACCCGGCACAAAACCCGCGCAACGCGCGGTTTTAATCTAGTTAATTAAAAATATTATATGTAATTTGGATTTTTATGATTGTTTGTATTTTTTTTCTAGTAATTATTCATTATTAGAAGTTATGACCAAACAGATAAATTATATTCAGAAAAAATCATTAGAGGGGCAAAATAGTCATTTTGTACAGTTATTCAGATGTCCAACCAAACAGACTTAAACTAGTTCAACATTTATTGGTTTAGACTTTTACTGGTTCAGACCTCTTATTGGTTCAGTACTTATTCAATCAGATGTCGCTAAACAGCCTCTAAGTTTGACCTCGGGCCAACGCTTGATACATATTTCACCGCATGCAAACTATAACTGAACCAAATACATGTAAATTAACCACTCAGCCAAAACGTATTTTAACCGAACCAATCAATTGGACTTTTCACATCAACAAAACGGTTGGAGTGTTTAACAAACCGTACACACCCTTAATTTTAATCTAAATCAAGGGAACAATCTTTTCATTGTATCTTACTAACAGTGACATGCCAAAATATGTTACTGGTTCGATTTCTATAGTAATTTTGGTCAACGATCCGAACCAAACAAAAATCTCACTTGTACTATACGGTCCAGAGAGAGATGAAAACAAAATTTACTCCGCTCTTTAAAAGACCACAGCTCACAAAAACTTGTCTTTTTTGCTTCTTTTTAAAATAAAAATACAGAAACATAACTAGAATTATAGAAACAGTGTTTCAATATACTGAAATTTGTAAAAGAGTTGTGGCAATAATCCAATAAAGCAAGCATTTCTGCAACAGTCGCAAATTTAACTCCAAATTACAAACCATTAACCAGTGTCAAAGCTGCCATTATGAGCATAGACTGGTATTTGTTTTAATACTTATTCGCAATTCATACAGCTAAATGTTCTCTTTGCTCTTTCTGCTTCTTCGAACTGGAAATATAGAAGAGCTTTTCAACTCTCGAAAACTGAAACAAGTTGATCTTTATTAAAAGTTACAACACTCACTCACTTCTTCAACAAGGCACTGCATTGCGCCATTATCTTTGAAGCCCTCGTGATCACATCGGTCATATAAAAGTTGTCAACTGTAACACCAAATGGTGTTGCCCTCACCTTGCTTGAGACCTCAGGTTTGACCGACCCAGAAAACGTAGCTGGTTCTCTCTCATCCACATGCAAAAGATTTGGTGCAACTGTTCTTATACGTGATCGGACCCCACTAATGGTGTCATAAGGTAAACTCACCCCACAAACCTCAGAAAGAGCCCTGATGATCTTCCAATCTTCTCTAGCATCACCCACAGTTGGGACAGCTGGTACGGTTGCTGGGCTGTCCCTTCTGTGTTCACATACGTCCCTTCTTTTCAGTAAAAGCTGCTCCAGGAAGGATAACATTAGCCCTATACACACCCTTATCACCATGGTGCCCCTGATACACCACAAAAGCATCCTTTGGAAGCTTATCTAGATTAACATCATCAGCACCCATCATATACAAGAATTTAGCCGATTCAATGCTGTTGTCAGATTCAGACACAAGTCCAAGGTCCAGGGCGGCAGCTTGGGCGGCGTTCAGGAGCAAAACATTGACTCCATTCCAGTCGGGTCTGATCAGATTTTCGTGTTTGGCGGCAATTGATTGAACTATTGAAAAAATGGCATCTTTATCTTCACGTTCAAAGATCCCAGCACCAATTATAATGGCGGGGTTTTTGGCGGATGAAAGTGCAGCGCTGAAGGAATGTCGGCCCTCGGCTATTTCAACTAGGGTCTCGGGTCCAGTGCCAAGATGCTGATGGTCATAGTTGAAATCAGCTGCTGGGCCAATGTAGCCAACTTTAGCTTGGGTGGCTCGAACTGTTTTGCGGATTCTAGCATTTACCATAGCAGCTTCACCCGTGGCTGGCATTATAACATAACTTGCATAAAATTACAAAAAGGGGGGAATAAAAACTGTTTGGAAATTTTAACCATATTTTACCTGGGTACCAACTAGAAGAAAACAGTCTGCTTTTTCCAATCCACTGATGCTGCTATTTAAAAGATAACCTGAACGTAAATCTGCATTTGTGTTCTTACCATTTCCTTCACACCAAACATTATTTGACCCCATTTTGTTCAAGAAATCTTTTAATAACATCATAGATTCCGCATCACTTAATTTACCAGCAACTCCAACAATTTCCTCAGGTTTGACTTGGTGGATGACCTCAGCCACCACAGCAAGAGCATCCCGCCAGCTTACAGGCTTAAAGCGCCCATCACTATCACGAATCATGGGATCATTTAATCTTTGTCTCTTTAAACCATCATAACAAAATCGGGTCTTGTCTGAAATCCATTCCTCATTAATGTCCTGTGTCAAAACATAATTACCTTAGACTGACAAAAATGCCTTCATTTTAAAGAAAAATATATGTTAGTACCTCATTTAAGCGTGGTACAATGCGCATGACTTCTGGGCCCCTACTATCAACACGAATATTGGAACCAACAGCATCAGTAACATCAATTGTCTCAGTTCCTTTTAACTCCCAGTTTCTAGCTTGAAAGCAAACGGTTTGGAGGTGAGGGCACCCACGGGACAAATATCGATGACATTACCTGAAAGTTCACTTGTCATAAGTTTTTCAACATAAGTGCCAATTTCTTCACCGCTTCCACGCCCTAACATGCCAAGATCTTGAACTCCAGCTATTCAGTGGCAAAACGAACACATCTGGTGCACTGGATACACCGGGTCATCACAGTTTTGACCAACGGGCCAAGATTCTTATCCACAACTGATCTTTTGGTTTCAGTGAAACGGCCTCTATCAGATCCAAAAGCCATGGATTGATCTTGGAGATCACACTCACCACCCTGATCACAAATGGGGCAATCAAGTGGATGATTCATTAGAAGGAACTCCATTACTCCTTCACGTGCCTTTTTTGCTATTGGTGTATCAGTCTTTATTTTCATCCCTACAACCAAAAGAATTAAATTGTATTAAAAATCTTTAAACTCGCTTTAATAGAGCGCAGTCCTTGATTGAAATAAAAAAATAAACTTTATAACATGCAAAAAGAAAACCCACATTAGTTGGCTAGAGACGCGAAAAAAAAATTGTCAAATATTTAATGTACAAAAAATGAATGGTCACATTGCTTGAAAAACAAAAAGAACACTTGGTGAACGGAAAATAGAGATAATCAGTCACTAAAGTTATAACCATAATTTCATAACTCGATACATTCATTTACAACAAGGACATATATTTCTTACATCCATTGATTCCATAACCAATATTAAAATTTCCTATCCCTCTGTGTAGAAATAAATGCAATGTTTGTCTTTCATTAGGGCTGTAAACAACCGAATGTCAGTGAACAATTAGGCGGGAAGTTTGTTTATATATTATAGAAGGGACATAAACAGAGAACATTTATGTTGGAGCATGTCTGTTGATTTATTTTTAGATATTATATATTCTTTTATCCAATTAATATAAACAGTGTAACGATTAACAATTGGGATTGTCTGAACCTTGTATTAATTGCTTCTGTTAACGTGTTTATAATATATTCATTCGTTTGAGTTCATTTAGGTTTGTTTATGCTATTTATGCTTCTTTAGCGTCTTAATGAGCCAACATAAACAAACACAAATTTTATGTTCCTGTACGGCTGTACATCTATTTGTTAGGTGAAATGTGAACAAACACCAGCAGTTTCATGTTAACTAGGTTGGTCTAGGTGCTAACAATGTGCAAGCCCAGGGCCCTAGACAAAAGAAACACAATAATATAACAAACACTACTCCCCAAGTGTGATTAAAAACCTAATTGAATACTTGAATTAACTAAAATCATCCCGCTAATATCAAAATTAAAATAAAATCATCCAACTAAAATACATTATTCTACCCAATTAAACACTTTGTGTATAAAGCCTAAAAGGAGAAAAGAAAGTCAAAAACAAAAAAGAAAAAGAAAACCCAAAATAGAAGAAATTAAAAAAGCCCAAACTAAAGAAAAAAGAACCCCCGAATTAATAGGTCAAGCCTAGAAGAAGCACCAGCTGTGCAGAAGGGAAAAGCAGTTGCCGCTGCCTGCAAAAAAGAAAGAAGAGGGGAGAAGAAGAAAGAAGCATCAGGCAAAAGAATCCCAAATTCGCAACAGAAATCACGTACGTACAGTTGCTGAGATGGATCGAAGCGACCACCCAGCAGCACCTACCCCTGGACCACAGCAAGCACCTCACCTGCCCTTTAACATAATATTCAACTAGCATGCCTCCAAATCATCACCAAGACCTCGCCTCACGCAAATGCCTAGGCACACGCTTTATGCAAATTTGACAACATAGATTTATAACCCTAACTTTAATCATAGCTTAATGAAAAAATTTGATGATTTGTCAACCTAAAATGCCCCTTGAATAGGAACAAAGTGAAGAACACTCATGGACCAAGATCATTGTTACCAAGATCTAGTTTTCAGCTAGTTCCATTCCGCTTGTCCCAATATAAGTCAACAGTTTCTTTCTCTGTAAGTGTCCAATACATATTTGCTTTTCAAATTCTAATATTACTAAGCTGCATCATATTGATAATGATAACATATTAACATTTATTTTGTCAGCATGTTTTCTTCATTGATTGGCTATAAAATTAGTTCAGGTAGTTGATCAATAGTCCATTTTGGGTATTCATACCAACTACGATGTTCTTGACTCTTTCTGTATCTTTTATAAAGTGTAACTGTTGTTGTTTAACAATTGAATCAAGCATGATAGTTGAGAAATGCAAATCTGAACATGCTGATTGAAAAACTTACCTTGGCTAAATTTGTCAAAAGTCCTTAATGTGACTAAGTGACTACATATATTTTCCTACTTTTGCAATTTCACAAGTTTGATAGTTGTTTTGCAAAGGAAATTCATGATGAAGTTTATAACTTTTATTCACACTACCAAATAAAGCAACTAATCAATTGTACCTACAAAATAAACATATAAATTCTCATCTTTTCTCCAAGGTTGATGTGATAAACGTCACTTATTCTTAAAAATCACACTTAGACAACATAATAACCCTTCAAAGCTCACACCAATACATCTTAATGTGAAACAAGGAATAAGCACAACACCACACAACATTGTTATCACATGTAAAGATCATATAGATTAACTAAAAAGTGTTTAAAACAATAAATCAGACACCTATTTCCACATAATAACCAGTTTGTCATCAGCAGGTAACAGAAACATCAACTACAAAATCTTGCCCTGAGTTATTGTAAATCCAGTGAACCCAAACACCTCATTTCATTATCTACCTCAGTCTCACAAACCAAAATTACAACAAGAATATAAAACAACAACATCAACAATCAATAATAGAGATTGAGTTACTTATGAGCAAATGACTGCAGGACACAACTTCTGATATAAATTCAGAAGTAACATGGTTTTTTACAAGTTACACCTACTCGATTTGTAAGCAAAAATATTCTCAAACAAATATTTATACCCATTAAGCATCCAAAACCACCTGCTAATCCAACACAACTAACACACAGATCCAACATCCACCCACAAACACAAAATCACCATAAAATCTAACCTGGAAGCGCTGGCATTGCACAAGAAGCCACAGGCTTGGGACTCTTCTCAACCTCCACAAGACACATACGGCAATTACCCGCAATAGACAACCGATCATGGTAACAAAACCTGGGGATATCAACACCTGCAACCGAACACGCCTGCAACACCGTCATCCCTTGGGGATCTTAACGGATACCCATCGACAAACACCTCAATAACATCATCGGGATTGGGAAAATGAACCCTAGCTCCAGCGATAGGCGTCCGCTTGGGGAAATCGGCCTCCGGCGGCGGCGACTGGGCTGCGGCCTCCGGCTTGTGGAGCTCCGGCGTTGACACGATGGTTCTGAGGATGGTGGTTCTAGGTTTGGGGAGAAAACCCTAGATGATGAGGATCGAAGAGCTCTTGAAGCTAGTAAGCCTAATCCCATTGATTTTCAGCTCAATTTGGTTTGGTCTCAGTTGAGAAATCTGCAGATTTCTTCTTCTTCTCTCGTCACCGGAAGATAGGAGTAGAGAATTGGGGGAGAGCGTGTGTGCACCATACACCACGGGTTGTGGAAGTGGAACCGTGGAAGTAGAGTGGGCCATGTGAAAGCCCAACTCACCAGATTTGGCCCATTCTATTATCCATCAAATTAAACGTTTACCATTTTTTGATAGGCCTTTGCCCTTTGTATGTAGAAACAGAACGTGGATTGAATTGAATCGTTGAGAGTGATGAAAAATATATATTTGGTGGTAATGAAATGAAATAAATCATAAGTAATCTCATTCCCTTTAAACACATCAAATTAATTGCATCCACCTCTCTTCTAGAATAATAATTTAACTAAAAAGTAAACGGTCCATCTAAGTGGGGACCAATTGTGTTATGTTTTGTCAAACGACATTGTAGTTTTCAAACTTGGAGACCGAAAATGATAACAAGCCTAAACATAAGGACCTTACATGTAATTAACTCTTATAATTATGTTTGAGAAATTGTAATTTTGTAATTATTGTACAGTGTACTGAATTGTATTAGTCTATAAACAAGACTTCTGTTAATATTAAAGACTAATCAAACATCAAACATTGCATATAAAAGTATGTTACTTTGTACAAGCTAAATCATTTATCTATTTGCTTAATTCCTTTTCAAGCTCATCAAACTCCCAGTCACCTACTCCTCCTCTGTGTACTCACGGTTAACTTTGCCAACTTCAGACTCCAGCTCTGCTAGTTCCGCTTCTGGGTCTACGCGCGGGCAATGACCCTGATCACCCTTTGCAGTAGGTGACTTCACCTGCAGCTCATTTGCCTGGATCTGTGTCTGGGTCTGGGTCTGAGATGAGTCTGCTGTTTTTGCTTTGGCTTTAATGATTCCACTGATTGGTGCTTGTTTCAGCATCTAGTGGCTCCTCTTCTTGCTCAGGATTCTCAATTTCTAGTTTTGGCCTCTCTATTGAATCGAATTTCGCCCTCAGCTTTTCGATGTTTCCAAACGTTCTTTGATTCTTGCATCTTCTTTCCTGTATGACAAGCATGAAATATTTCCATTTCATGAAATCTAATTAATGATGCCCAAGCAGATTGGCATATTTTAATACCTGCTAGTATTCCCCTGTTGAGCATAGAACTGCTCTTTCATATTATCCACCACACTGAAGGTTGTAATGATCTGCAATAAGAAATAAACTTTAGACTTAATTGGAAAAAATAAATCACAAATTGAATATTCATAATGTATCTCATTCATAATTTAATATGACTGCTTCTAGGGGTTTTCATCAACGGTCAAACCAAGCGAAACGTCCAAACCGAAGCAAGTCAGGCAGTTCGGCAGTTGAGATTTATACAGTTTGGTTCATGGTCCTGTTTTGACAGGTCGGCAGTTTAAGAGTTCTGTGGCGGTCTAGAACTTGAACCCGTCCTTTTAATGTTTTTATTTATTTATTTTTTTTTTGGAATATATAGTATGTATATGTATTATCTTATGAATCATTTTATTGTTTTAAAGTTTTGAAAATAACGACTTTGAAAGCAAAAAAAATTATTCAAACCGCCAAAACGAATTAGTTAACCGCTAAACTGGCCCATCCGAATAAACCACCCAACCCGGCTGGTTTGGCTTGTTTTTCCAAAACCGTAGTCAACTGTTTGCCCAGAATTTTCCTCAAATCGGCAAAGAAGACCCTGACGCTAAGTGCTACCTTAGCTTCATAGTTCAGATATTCCTCTCAAGACTTCTTCGAGGATTTATCATCTTGGATCTTCGTATCCACATTGGACGGTGGATCCGACCTGTATCATGAGAGAAAGATTTTGATTCATTTATCACACATTAAAATATAATAATAATTATACCCCATGCATGTGTATTATTTACCCTTCACTAAAGCTCTTCAAGCTGTCGACATATTTCTCATACGGTCAACAGAAGGCTTCAATCCTTCCTGTGTACAAAAAAAAACAATAAATACCAAAAAATAACTTATTATTGTGACAAAGTATTTCTAGAATGCCAAGTATACCTCGTAAGCTGAAAGCAGCTTAGTGACCAAGTTCACAAAATAGCTCTCATGTTTTGCCAACTCATCACTTAAGAAATATAAATTAGAAATAATCACATATATACAAAGTATTTCAAGCGACAAATGACAAATAGCAAACATTCTGAAGCAGGAAAACGTACTTGACTTGCTTCTCTTTGTCTCTGTATTAGCACGCTGAAGAACCAGGTATCTTCTAGAAAATTGACCCAGGTATTCAGAACATTCACTTCTTGTTTACAGGAGCCAATGGATTTTAGTAGCTCATCATCCTATAAATAAACATAATAAAAAACACAGATGGTGAGTTGTGCAAAATGAAAATTATTTATCCTGAACTGAAAAATAGAAAGGATTAAGGGAAAGATATATAAATGTAAACGATATTAAATAATGATAAAGACCTTATTTTCAGTGTGCAACAAGTTGATCATTAGCTTCGTAGAACTGATCCCTCTCTTCCCTAACATTCTGAAGTCGTCCATTGGCAGCTACCAATGAGATGTTCACCTAAAACATAAATCCCAATTATTAGCACCTTTGTAAGCAAATTGGAGCCAAAATTGTAAATAATAATGAGGGGCAACAGGGAAGCATTTTTGTCATCATAAAACAAACTACTGTTTCTAGAAGAAGAAAGGAGGTAAACAATATGATAACAGAAAGAGATCAGAAGATATAGCACTCGTGACTGGAATATCCTGTATAAATGTATAAGTTCATACTCGAGTATAAGGAAGAGAATATCAGATGACACGCACCCTTTTCAATTCAGCTTCTAGGTCATTTCTCTGCTTTTCAAGGGCTGCAACTCAGCAGCCAATTCCTAAAGAATCCAAGAGATAAAGACAGGTTTGAAATAAGTATCTTCATTTTCAAATAACATGATTATGAAAAGTAGCCTTTCACCAAAGATCACAGGGCTTGGAGCAACTCATAAGAAATTAAATATGCACTCTTCGTCAAAAGCATGTACATACAAATATTGTGGTGTGTGGTTGGGGGGTATGTTTTGGTGGGAGTGATGAACAAGTATCAGCCTGCTATTCAGTCAATGTTCCTTCGACTGAGAAACAAACTAATAAGAGCTAGTTGACTACACTCAGGTCTGCATAAGTAACTCTGTTCACTTTAGACTTGAAAAACTGAAGAACTGGGAGTAAGGCATTTGAATCCTTGAGATTTGGACACTTACAAGCAAACAAAGTTGTACTTAAATGCATATGAAAAATACCTCTCTATTTCCCCAACTTCATTTGCTTTAGAGACACGAAAATTTAAAGCTCCTCGTTCTGGACTCTGCCAAAAATTATAAAATGAGAGAAGCATAAATTGACCATACTATGATGTATACATACACATATAATATGTACACACACAGATTATATATATGAACATGAAAACATGACACACACACATTACATACACACAAAACATATGTACACACACAGATCCTTATTATATGAAAACATGAACACACACACACAGATTAATATATATATATATATAATATATAGCATGTATAAATACCTGTGATCAGAAATTTGCTTTTCAGATTTTGTAGAGGAGCTAATGAGAGACTCGGATAACATTTTCAGCTTATCCACCTGTTTAAAGCCATAGACAACACTACTAGCCATCAAACTTTTGAGTGTTATTTTAAAGGAAAAAAAGAATCTAAAGGTAAAAAAAGTGCAACAGAAGTTACTGAGTAGACAAGATTGAAAGTGAAGCAAAGAGAACTTAACCAATGTGTGTTCAAATTTTAACATACAAATGCTAGGTTTCAAGTTCTTCTTGCGCAGATATAAAGATTGATAGCAAGCACAATATACAGTTAATCAATAAAGAATGATTTTCCAAACTAAGTCAGTAGTCAGATGAAGGAATGTAAGTGTTTAAGATAAACCTAAGTAATTAGATAAAGCATAACAGTAGAAAATGTCATATACCAATATACCAAGGAGTGAAACTGTGGTCATTTCAAAAGCAAAGACACTGGATAGCATGAAAACTTATGATATCTTGTCAGGAGCATAGGCAGATTTTTTCATTTTGCATAATTAATCTTCTAATGTTGCGAGATAGTTTTTTATGCTAAACCATAGATGATGTCGTCCTAAAGATATTAGTAGCACTATCACGACATCATAGTGCCATTAAAAATTTCAAACCTCCAGAAGCCCAATCTAATAAGGAAAATAACAAACAAAACATTCATCTTTCACTGTTGGTACTTGGTAGCAGTCAGAAGCATATCCCATTGCTTGTTTCTTATCTATTGTTCAGTTAAAATAATTGTCACAGTCCACGAGCCCTTGTCTAAAATCTATGGTTCCCTATGGTAATGAAGTATCACTATAAAGCATACTATGTGTTAGGCCTCAAGCGGCGCAGCGGAACTAACACACGAGCACGCACAAACGATTATCACGCAGAAAATAGAAAAAAAACGACACAAGGATTTAACGTGGTTCAGTCGGGTGACTTACGTACGCAGGGTTGCAACTATGGTTTTCTTTATTTGCTCAGTAAAGATTACAAATACAGACAGGGTATATGTAGAGATAATTAGGGTTAACAATTAATGAACAAGAAAACTAAACATGAGCCCAAGCCCAAAGCCTTCACAAACCCAACACTATGTATATGAGTAAACTTCAGAATAAAGGATCAGTTGATATTTGCATGTTGAAGGATTTACAGAATTAGTGGTTATTACAGGTATAACATTTCAAATAAAATGCTACCTTTTGAGCATGGACCTCAGGAGGTTCTCCACCATAAAGCATCTTCTTTTTCAGTAGAAGCCCTTTAGTTTAGAACAAACTTGAATATGAGCCAGAGCCTTCTTCAGAGCCTACATGCCTAACAATTAGATAATAGTGTATAAATCCTACTGATGTTCTTATCATTTGCATTGGCTAAATAATATGAGATTCAAGTGGCTAAAACTCTGAAGACAAGTTTAACCTCTGTTGTAGCAACGGTTGCTTCTTTGGAGGCTTTTTCAAACCCATCACCAATAATTTCCCCAGATGCTTCCATATCAAGCTTTTCCTTGAGCACAGAGGCTTCAGCATATTCTGTGAATATAACGCACCATATGTTACTATAGTTTCAGAATTTACATTAATATCAAACTTCAAACATGAATATCTTAAATCCAGCTTGATTGGATACTTGTACTTTACTAGGCTCAAGATGGGAATTCTATAATTTGTGTTCAACTTCGAACATAAATATTTTAAAACAAGCTTGATTGGATACTCGTACTTTACTAGGCTCAAGATGGAAATTCTATAATCTTGTTCAGTTCAGATGCAAGTATGTAAATCTGCAGCGGAGAAAAATAAACATTTTGACATATTACTTTTAAGCTCCACGTTCAATTTAAACTAGTGATGGCATCTTCTGCAAACTGTAGGCTCCTCACGCTTCACCGATAAGAAAAAATAGAAAAGATAAAAAAGCACTAAGAGATTGTAGAAGTGATAAAAGTTGAGGATTTCAGAAAAGTTGCAGCAGTACCAAAAACGTTTCATATCCTGAAAAGGCTTTTGCCAAATCCTGGATGCTGCTGACTATGGCATTATGAACTTCTTTTCCTCCAGTAAGGCAGTAACTGCAAACATTAGGATGATCTAGCGTAATCAGATAACACAAAGACATAAGCTCATGTAAAATAAGTAAAAAGAGCCCACCAATGAATTCCAGAAGCAGAGAAACCTCCTCCTCACTTGGTGGTACAAGAATCTATTAAGGGGGAAAAGAAATGTTGAAAATTCTAGCTGAACACAAATATGATATATGTTAATATTATAAAATTCATCAATAACCATGAATTTCATGTAATCTAAATCTTATTGATCTGCATAGAATGACCATTGCAAAATTGCCTTTAGTTCATGCGAGAAGTAAACAGATGCATACAATCCATACATACAGTAGAAAGTGCTGCACGGTCTGCATGAACATTTCAAGAAGAAAACAATAAAAGGTTATGAATTGTTCTTACCATAGATATTGTAATGCCTTCCAAAGCTTGACTATAGAGAAAAACATCATGGAAGTTCATTGGACCTCCCACTATATCAGGGTCATAGTACAGAACCTATCATGATCGCTACAAATTAGCACAAGAAATGAAATGCCCTTTTACACTGAATGCACCCAGGTTACCACAAATGATGATAGAGCACTTTATTCAACATAACTACACAACAGCTGAAATAAAAGTAAACTAAAAGCAATAAAAAATCATTACTGGAAAGTGAAATGATATAAACTAAATAGTGGTTCATCAATAAATTGCAGGATGCTCTTCTAAATTGAAAGGTGCCAATACAATGGCAGAGAAATGAATTTACTCACTACAGATGGCTTTTTCAGATTGTCTCTTGGTTCTTCAGAAGGAAGATGTACTTCATGATTCTTGTCATCATCTTCAACAAAACCCCCTGACAATTTCTCAGTTTCTTTCAGAGCAGCTAGCCATCTTCTCATCACGTGTATCCTTTCTGGACCTCTGGCAGAAATGGATGCTTCTTCCAATCTTCTAACAGTCTGCTTAAAGCTTTTGAAACTTCGACCCCCCTGTCATGCTTAACTTCATCAAAAGAGTGAAAGAAACAGCAAATAAATGGACAAACAAAATTTCAATAACCAATAGAACAACAGTTCAGAATAGTTATTAGTAAATAAAAAACATCATTATATGACCCAAATAAAAATCAATGGGTACAGCCAATCATTTTCGACTGTCAATAACTGATCCCAATTGAATTACTTTCTTAAGGCATGCAAAACAGTAAACCAATACCCTTTTTCCTCCTATTAGCAAACATAACTAACTTTAATCACAAATTCACTATGTGTTTACTTTCCTGCAACATATTAGCTTTCCATTTTGAAGAAGCATGATTAAACATTGACATGCAATAGATGTTCGCGAAATGATACTGCATCTTAAAAGCATAGATTAAAGTCACAATTAATCGCATTAGAACCAATAAGAATTGGCTTAAATAGACCAAACATAACTTCCTTCAGCAGCCTGATAATCACAACCCGAAATCCAATCCAGCAAACAAAACAAACATTCCCAATTGGCATTACTCAAATTGAATAATAACATAACAATAATATAATATTAATCGAGCAAATGCTCAAATCAGAAAACGGAGATATTAGCATAAGTTAAGTAAGAGCGTTACAAGTCGGTCTTGAAAGATTTTAGCCCCTTCAGCAACCGCTTGACCGGCATGTGGACGACAGTATCCGCGTAGTTCTTGACGGTGCGAGTGATGTTGTTGTTGTTGCCGACCTCGACAGCCTTGTTGACGGCAGATCTTAACCACGACATTGGTCACGACAACACAATGTGTGTTTGTGTGTTGTGTTTGTGTTTGTGTGTGTTTTTTGTGTGTTTGTGTGTTTGTGTGTGTGTTGCAACTTGCAAGTGGTGGTAGCGTATGAATTTGTAGGGTGTGAGACGGTTGTTTCTGTAGTCAGATCAACGACTATGAAACACAAGTCTGATGGTCGGTCAAGTCAAGAAACTTCACTATTTGGTCCCGCTCGAATAGGATAATTTCACGTGGTTTTACATCACTCTCTTTTTAAATTTTTATAATTAGCCTAATATGCCTGTTATAAACATGTGTATCTAGGGTTAACCTATTAAACATGTTTTTACTTTGTGGCTGTTTGAATTGCTTTTTTTTATCTCCTTTTGACTTTTGAAGGGGTGAAAAGATCAAAATACCCCTCCAAAAGTCTTTTGGAGGGGCATTTTGGTCTTTTCACCCTCCAAAATCAAAAGGAGATAAAAAAAGCAATCCCAAACAGCCCATTTATAATAGGTTGTGTTGGTGATAGAACTCAAAAATCAAATAAGGTAATTGATAATTGAAAGATTACAAGATAAAAGACCCAATTACAGAAGACAAATGTATAGACACTCAATTTAGATGACATAAATATTGACAATTAGGAAACAAAATGCTAAAGACTAATTCTCAAACTAAAAATTGGTTGGAGTAGTTATCCACTTTTTGATTTCATAGATTAGCCCCTATTCTTTAAACTTTTGAATCATTCCCTCCATTTACTTTCCCTCCACTCGTTTTCCTCCATTTAGCAGCTAACACGACGCATATTTGATTTAGCATTGGATTATTAGATTTAGATTTGTATCAGTAAGTTGAACCCTTTTAGACATACTTTGCTTTATGTCTCAACCCTATTAGGTCATGTTGTGCTAGGGAATCGAATATTAAAAAATTTTCATCAATTATGTATGGTTAAAATCAGTTTGGGTACCAAGAAAACTGTTACAATAGAATTAAGCTTTTATAATATATTCCACACGAGGCTCTCGATCACTATGGCCGACTTTCATCTCCATTCGCCCAGTCGGTCTCACAGTCAAGCAGGCTTATATAGTTTTGTATTTATACAAAAAATACTTATATAGTTTTGCACTTTTGTACTTATATTATCTGATGTTTTTGCCAAGATAGCTTAGACAATTGTACAGGTCACGTATAAGACCTAAAACAGAATAGGTTGTTGCAAATTTTATAACCCTGAACTTTGAATGCACAACCCTGCTGTATTTTGGTATCTGTTCATCGATATATAAGTAATTCCTAAGTAATTTCATATGTTTGATCTTTGTTAATCGTAATTCCACTACAATTATGCATTAAATTCAATCTAGTATATTCAATCCTAATGAGTCTAACCCAGTCAGTGAGTTTTCCCTTTTGAAGCTCCAGTTGCCCTATATTGGATCCAACATTGGATTATTGGATTCAGGTTTGTATTAGTATGTTGAACCCTTTTAGACATGCATCACTTTATGATTCAACCCTATTAGGTCATGTTGTGTCAGTGAATCGTTTATAAACTTTGCATCAGTTATGTATGGTTAAAATCAGTTTGGTCATACCATGAAAACTGTTACAATAAAATCAAGCCTTTATAATATAAATGAAGTTTACTAAGAGGATGAAAAGGGTCCCTGAAAAGAAGTTGTAAGAGATGTATTTACTAAGAGGATGAATAAGATCCCTGAAAAGAAGTTGCAAGAGATGTTAATCGGTGTTCAAGAAGATTATGATTTAAAGCTTTATAAGTCCCTAAATAAAAGCAAGAAAAGAGATTGTTAAAATCGAATATGAAAAAATATATCATTATATTCAAATTCAATATCAAGAAACATGAAAACCAACTTAAGATGAACTAAAATACAGAGGCAATAGGTTTGACTTCATAGTAAATTACTTGGCAGTAAGTGAAAAATCATAGTGAAAAATCAAGTATCCAAACAAAGATGAACTAAAATATAGAGGCAATAGCTAACGATGCTTTATGTGTTGTCCAATGTTCAACCACCTTTGCTCTCTTGCTGACCTTTGTTTGGATACTTCATAGTGAAAAATCAAGTATCCAAACAAAGGTCAGCAAGAGAGCAAAGGTGGTTGAACATTGGACAACACATAAAGCATCTTTAGCTTCATCACGACTCGATTCTGACATGAGACTAAGTAATGATTTCTAAGGAAATAACATTTATAAGTGGGAATGAGATTATTCAGTTGCTAATTATTGAAAACAAAGACATTCATAGACTAAATCATAATAAATCAGTCATCACAGATTTAGTTTGATCAAAAAACGTAGTTCGTCTGATGAACCCAATCCAAAATCAACACACAATAGCAAGGACTCTACAAGTTCTAGTACATGTGAATCATCTAGAAGAAGAATCAGAAAAACAGATGAACAAACCCTAATTGAGGGTTTGAGAAGAAGACTCATATCAAAATGAATGAATGAAAGAATGATCGGTGTTAACCCTAATCAAACCCAGTTGTCCTTATATATTCATGAACCTTTAGCTTTCACATCAACAACCCATCTCCTTCAGAACTTGACAAGAACAACCCCTCAACAATTAAACCTTTACTATAAAACCTAAAACAACAAGAAGTGTGTTACTAACAAACTACACAAAATATGTTTTAGAAAATGAATTGATAGATGTCACTATAAAATTCAACACCCCCTCAATTCAAATTCTAAAACAGTCATAAAGACCCGTTTTATCACATAAAAACTTGTGTTGTTTAGCACTAAGGCCTTTAGTAAGTAAATCAGCAATTTGATCATGTGTATCAATTTTAACAGGTTTTAGCACTCCTGCTACAACTTTTTCTCTCAAAAATGTAAGTCAATTTCAAGTGCTTGGTTCTATCATTAAAAATAGGATTCGCAGCAATTAGAATAGAAGCTTTACTATCACAGAAAAGGTTCACATGAAGCTTCTGAGACACTTGTAAATCTTTCAAAAAAATTAAAATCCAAATTACTTCACACCTAGCAATACACATAGCACGATACTCTTCTTTAGCAGAAGATCGAAATACGGTAAGTTGTTTCTTACTCTTCCAGGAGATTAATGAGTCTCCTAAAAACACAGTGTATCCGTGATACACCTCCTTATGGATAAACACTTTCCCCGGTCAGCATTAACAAAACATTTTAAAACAAACTGATCTGACTTTTTAATACAAATGCCTTGACCAGGGGACCCTTTTAAGTATCTTAACAACCTTAGGGCAATGTTCAAATGAGAATCCAATGGCTCATGCATGTACTGACTTATACAATGAACTGCAAAAGCTATATCAGGTCTAGTTAAGGTTAAGTAAATCAATTTCCCAATTAATTTATGATATTGAGTAACATTCTTTAGTTTAAAATTATTCATCAAAATTACTCAAATTAGTGGCAATTAAGTTTTGTTTAATTGGAACACAAGAAGGTTTGTTCCATAACAATCCAAACTCAAATAATAACTCCAAGCAATATTTTGTTTGACTCAAACAAACCCTATTTTTGGACTAATAACTTCAATACCAAGAAAATATTTTAGTTTACTAAGATCCTTTATCAAAAAACTTTGATTTAGAGAGTGCTTGACTTTCTCAATTTCAACCTCATCATTACTGGTAGTTACAATGTTATCAACATAAAGCAACAAAGCAACAAACATATTACTAGCATTTTTTCAAATAAGGAATAGTCACTAACACTCTGAACAAAGCCTAATTTAATTAAGGTAGAGGTTAATTTCTCATTCCACTTTCTGGGGGCCCTGCTTAAGCCCATAGAGGGATTTAACAAGCTTACAAACTTTTATATAGTTGGAATCAGTGTAATACCATTCAGGTAATCACATATACACATCCTCAGTCAATGTAGTATATAAAAAGCATTATTGACATCTAATTAGTATAAACTCCAGACATTCTGAATGGCAAAACTAATAAGACACCTCATCATGACCATTTTCACAACAGGTGAAAAAGTCTCATTTTTTTCTAAGCCTTCTCTTTAACTATACCCTTTTGCAACCGATCAAGCCTTTTACCTTTCTATTTCTCCTAATGATTTATATTTTATTTTTTATAACCATTTACACCTAATTGCTTTCCTATCCTTAGGAGGATCAGTAAGATCCAAGTTCCATTCCTATTTAGTGCTTCTATTTCTTCATTCATATCATTCACCCAGTTGCTATCTAAGCATGCCTCTTTATAGCTAGTCGGTTCTGTGGTCTTATTTACCGAGGACACAAAACAGTAGTCATGGGGAGAGAGTTTAGAATAATTTATCATTTTTCCAATCTCATATTTTACTTTTCCTTCAATAATGAATCACCAAAATGTTTAGGAACAGAAATGACCTAGTAGATCTCCTAGGAGGACCCTCAGAATCAGCTGTATCAGTCCCAGGATCATAAATGGACTCAGTCTCATAGGGGACCTCATTTGAATCTACATATTGTTACGGCAATGAATGCAACTCAGCGTTAGTTGTAACATCCGCCATTTTCAAGTATAAACCCGAACCCGAACTAAAATCGAACTTTCATACGATATAAATTTCTTTATTTAACTTATTTTATTTATATTAATGAATTATAGATTAGACGTGTAGTTTAAATAATATCATGAATTGATTTATTAAATTTATCATTTAAACAACTTATAATAACTCACTGATTTATAAATAATTCTTTTTCATAAAATTATAAAGTTATTAATCATGTTACAAAAAAATAACTAAATGAAAAAGACTTATTGAAACTTATAAAGTTATAAAATGAGTTTTAATAAACTTATAAAGTTTTATTAGTAATTATGAATTTTAAATATTGAAAATAAATAGTCAAATTATAAAGTTTACAATTTTATAAAAGTTATAAAATAACAAATAGATAATTTGATTGATTATTCAAATTAGTTTTATAAAGTCTATAAAGATTTTATAAAAAAACAAGTTGTTAAAATTAGAGTCTTCATAAATTTAAAATTTAAATTGTAATTATTATTTTATTTATTTAAATTATTTAATTTTATATTTATTTTAAATTTTAATCATAACCCCCTTTAAAAGACTTATAACTCACCATTAACACCATTCATAACCTCCTCCTAACTTCAACTATAAAAGCAAGGTTTATGCTCACTTTTCATTTGCTCATTCTCTAAAATCTCTCTAACAAACCTTTCTTCCATTCTTTGGTTTTGATTAAATTCAAGAATTTTCTGTAAGGCCCCGTTCCGGGACGCTTACAGTTAGTCATTCATCGCATACATTAAAATAAAACATTGCAGGGAAACATTCGAATAAACTTTTCTTTTACTATAAATACTTTTGTCATTTAATACAACGTACGTCAGTTACAAAACATCTAATGTTGCATTACATTACAAAGCATTATACAAATATTTCATCATTTCTAATTACGTCTTTACAATGCCTAACTTTTACTATGATTGTTGCTGAAGCATATAAAACCACGGATTTCTTAAGTAATCCCGTTTATGTGAATCCTCAATAATCATAGGGTCATAAACAGTGACCTCTAGTATAAACACATAAAAATCTTCATCATAAAGAAGATTTCTTAAATAATCCTGTTTATCAGGATCTTCAAGAAATCTTGCACTTGCATGCAACATAATGTGTTGCGCGCATTATGGGCCCACAACACATTGCGTGCAGCATTATCAAAAGGAGAATGCCATCCCAAAAGAGCGAGTAGCCACCTCGTGCCATCCCCAGCAACGCTACCTGCCAACTGGAAACACATAAAAAGTCAGCGTTGCTGAGTGAGTTCTAGTTTTATAATAAAACATACTTTCATTTGTTATATCTGTCCTTACATACATGCGATCATACATCATACGTACACTTAGATAATATTATTATCATCTTCATCATTCGTTCATTAACTTTCATTCGTGTACCATTCATCGTTCTCATTCACGTTCGTACATACATTCTTTACTTTCATTCGTACGTTCTGTACTTCCATTCTTACATTCATTACATTCGTTCGAACGTTCATTACATTTGGTGACATGTACGGTACCCCAAACATCATACCATACTGCTGGTGCTGGACCTGTGGTGATCAACCACGAACGTTGTGCACAAATGCTGATCTAGTCACCCGGGGTAAGTACATGCACCATTTATCTTCCACTTTTCATTCTATCATACGTTAGCCAAGTCTGTTGCAGCACACGGCTAGTGGCAATCTCACGATTGCCTGCTAACCGAGTCTGTTCAACACGAAGTTGCTCACCTCATTATCAATCTCAAAGATTGACCCTGTGTGCATCCGTCGGGGTAGCTAACCCGCATCACAGTTGAGCTAACACCTGCCAGGGGTGTGCGCCTCCATTCATTCGCTTGCAAGCCTTTCTTACATTCATTCGTTCATTCATTAATGCATGCATTCATTCATCATGTTCCTCTTTCATTATCTTTCACTTTACGTTACATAATACTTCATTCGTTCATTTCCATAATTCATGAAGTTTCGGAAAGATAAACAAACATAATCATAGGAACATACACAAAACATACATTCATCTTCGTACAAAGCATCACACATATATGGTATACCATAGGTATACCCATGCAACATCATCATCATCATCATGCCTATGCTACTAGTCCACCCAAATGAATCAGGCCATGCTAAACTTATATTCACAGTGCGTTTTGCTCACCCGCATTAGTCTGGCCATCCGCATTAGTCAATGCGGATGAGTAATACCTTATCCGCATTAGTTTGCCCCATCCGCGTTAGTCAATGCGGATGAGGAATAACTTACCCGCATTCCTGAGTTAGTCTGCATTGAACAATGCGGCTGAATTACCTTGATCATTCTTATTAGGACAATGCGGATGAGGCATTGTCCGGCCCGCATTTCCCTTAGTCTCCCGCATTGGTTAATGCGGCTTATGCCTTAACCGCATACCGAGTATACCCGTATTGGGTTAATGCGGATGAAGAAAGAGCCTTGACCGCGTTTGCTTGGTCATCCGCATGGGCTAATGCGGTTGATCAACTTAGCCATATTTGCATCAGTAGTCCGCATTGGTCAATGCGGTGGAGCATGACAACCTACAACTTAGTCTATGCTGTGCTCGTATCTCATTCATCAGCTAAACACTTCTATAGCACAGAATCATCACATAGTTCTTTCAAAACCACTTAAATATCATGTATACTAAGCTAGAACTTACATTAACAGTATACTTATGTACATACATACGTGAAACACATATATCTGTCTTGGAACGTTCGCACCAGCTTCCCTATCAGATTATATACTCATAGACATACACATACAGGTACGGGGTAACACCCGCAACTCGAAAACTGTTTTAAAATGTGTTCAGCCCCAAAATCGTTCGAAAATGCATAAAAGGAGGGGTCTTAGAACTCACATTGTGTTGCTGGTATGACTTCTTCGAAATCCGTAGCCGTGAGGTCTTGTATCGCGTATCAGTCTTCTTCTTCTTCTTGTTCTTTCTCCGGAATCTCGTGGTCTGCTCTATCTCTCTCTAGAAAGCTTCAAAGATTTGGGGGTTGTGAGGGAAAGAGTGGGCAGCCATCCCTATGTATATCAGATATTTCTCTCTTCTTTGTACTTTTACACAAAACCCCCTTCTACTTTCTCTTTCCTTTCCTTTTCCTCCAAAAATTCTTTCTTTTCTTTTCTTCTTATTATTTCTCTTCGTCTAATCAAAATTTCGGGTGTTACATTTTCTTTTACAAGTAATCTCAAGAAGTTTCTAAGACTAAGGTAATCTTATATTGATTTATATTAAGTATTTCTATATTTTTTTAATCATCCTAACATCAAATTGTTCTCATGTGCTTACTTTTATTCTTTCTTCTAATAAATCTCTTTTTTTATCATTATCATTTGATCATTAACCTTCTAATGTTCACTAATCTTATAACAATCACTAAAATTCTTAAATCAAGCTAACATCACACTAATGTAAACAAAGAATCCCATTTGCATATGGACGGCTATGCCGCCGCATTCGGTTATTCCACAAGATTATTTCCCTAAGTGATGGCTATGTTGAAGTCTTGTAATATCTTTTATATAACTAAAATGAAGTCTAATATATCATATATCAATATAATAAATTTTTTCTAACCGTTTCATGCTTTAACGATTTTAAAAGTGCACATAAGTGCCTTACTACAATTCTGGCAGAATGTAATCTGACTTCAACCTACCATAATTTGATCATAAAAAACTAAATTTAAATAAACTCAGACTCCAATATTAATTTCATTGAATTACCTTTTCAACGACAGTTTATATGCCTTCAAACTCAATCGGACGACTCAACAATAGCCTTCACAAGATAAGTGCGCATTTCAGCACCTTCTGTCTTGTGCTACTTGTTTGACCTATTTACGGATCTTTTTATAAAAATGTTTCTAAATGAAAGTTGTCCGGGAGACTTTGAACTAGTCAAATGTAAATTTTTATAATTTTATAAAACCGTTTGCTATTTTAAAAACCTATTCAAACACATACCAAACATTCTGTCCAGAATCTAAAATTGGTACAATAATCGTTTATCAATCTACCTTTCGCTTATTGGCATTCCTAAGCGTCCTAACTTCTTGTAATGAATTCCAACCTCAATTTATTTTTTTTATCATTTAGGACATCACCTTTGACTCTTGACATCCAAGCTTTCTTATGTACTCTACAATCATCACTATACTTGTAGTTTTTCATGTGAGTTTTCCATGCCCCTTTTTACTTTATTTCACACCTGTTGGGGTGAAACATGTTAAACTTATGAACTTACACTTGTAAACATCATAATACTTGTAAATGCACATGCAATTCATCTTTACTTTTTGTCATGGTTATTGGTATTATTATGAGTATTATATGAGATACATTATATGTTGACAATCATTAACTATTGCTAGTCTGGTGACGTCTTAGATCTTTGGGCCTGACAAGCCTATTTGGTGCTAAAGCCGATGTATTGCCGGCTCCTGATGACGTATGACTTGTTCATCATGGGAACCAAGTACACTTAGCCAATCATATAAACTTGAAATTAAGTCGAGGTTTGATTGTAGCTATATATGTTCTATAAACTTGCATAATTCATAACCATTGACATGAATTGCTACTTGTAAACCTATATATATATATATATATATATATATATATATATATATATATATATATATATATATATATATATATATACGCGTGTGTTTAACCCATGAAAACTCACCAACTTTCAAAGTTGACCCTTTATTTTTAATATGTTTCAGGTTTACTACTTGAGGGATTCTTCTTGCACATATAAGACTTGGACCTAGTTTAACTAAATCTTTTATTTCTTTGTTTGAATCTTTTGTATTGTAATGATTTATTGTCTTGTAATGTTCAATCAAAAATGATATTTAATATTATTCCAACTTATTTAGTTCCATGTGCTATGAACAATCGTTTCACATTCGTCCGCCTTGATGATTCCGCCGTCGTTCGGGGTGTGACATCAGTGGTGGAGGTACTACCAGACTGATGAATCTGGTTAGAATTAATGGCATATTGACTACCAAACTGATGTATTGAGGAATCATCATCATCAACAGGAGAATCAGATGTGGCATCTGGAATCTAAGACACATCTTAAATATCCTCATGATCATTACCTTTATTAGCTTTCTCATCATCACTGGGTAGGAACATGAAGTCAAAAAAAGGTGTCACAATCTACATTAGTACTATTGCTTTCATCTGAGTTAATTGAATTAGTTTTAAAGGGAAATATGTTCTCATAAAATTTAACATCTCTTGAAAATAAAAATTCTTTTTAATATCCTTTTATTTAAAATCTAAGTTTGTGTCTTAGATTCTTTTTATCTAAATTCCAAAGTTTATGTCTTTTTTATTATTAGAGTATCCCATAAAAACACATTTCATAGCCCTAGAATCAAAATTATTGTTAGGAATTAAAGCAGTAGCAAAACATAGACAACCAAACATTATAAGGTGAGAAAGAGAAGGCTTGTATTTGTAAATTAACTCATAAGGAGATAAGCCAAAAGCACAGAAGAAGGTGTCCTATTAATAAAGTAGGTGGCAGTTAGAACACACTCAGACCATATATATAAAGGAATCCCTCCTTGAAACATGAGAGACCTAGCCACATTCAACAAGTGTCTATGTTTTCTTTTCACAATTCTATTTTGTTGGGGGTATAAACATAGGACGTCTGATGTATGATGTCATTTTTTGAAAAATAATTTTCAATTGAGTGACTGGTAAATTCAATTCCATTGTCAGACCTAAAACATTTGATCACTTTTGAAAACTGGGTTTTAATCAGGTTAACAAGACTTTCATAAAACATGAGACATCACTTCATCCTTAGATTTTAGCAGATAAATCCAGACAGATCTAGAGAAATCATAAACAATAGTTAGGAAATACTTAAAACCCTCTCTGGTTGTTACTCTAAATGGACCCCATAAGACAATATGCATCAACTCTCCAAGGTCTTTTGACACATGAGAACTATTCGAAAAAGGTAACTTGGCTTGTTTAGATCTATGACAAATTTCACATGGAATGTTATTATTAGCAGGTTTAATCATTAATTCCTATTTTGAAATATTTAGAACCTGATATGAAGGGTGGCCAAGTCTCCCATGCCATAAATTTTAGGATCCAGGACATGCAAACATGTTACAAATACTAAACAGGTTACCTGTAGATACGTCCTTATAAAAGTATAACCCATCTATTTGTTTACCACTCATCAAACACTTGTTTTGATGTGAATCCTGAACAAAGAACAAGTATTCATCAAAATAACACTTAAGTTTGTTATCTTCAGAGAGTTTATGAACAGACAACAGATTAACATAGTACTTAGGCACAACCAAACATCAACTAATGTTATGTCACTTGTAAGTTTAAGATTACCAAAGTTTGTATTTTAGCTCTAGTTCCATTAGGGTGTCCATGTGACAACCCAACATAAGACACATCAACAAGGTTGAACATGTTTGTCTCGAACACAGTCATGTGTTGATTTGCACCTGAGTCTATAATCCAACCTTGAGTGAGATTAACTCACTTGAGCTGGTGGAACATAAGATGTTTAAGTAGTGATATTTACAACCTTCATTTAGGTTTATGTTACTTGACATATTAGCATTAATATGAGAGGTGGATGAAGATCCTTCACTAACAAGAGATAGAAGTTTAGAAATCTGATCAAGAGTGAAGGGAAAATCATTAGGGATGGTCTTGTTGTTAATAACAACATTGTTGCCTACACCAGCAGCCCTAGAAGTATTTGATTTCTTTTTGTAATTTTCAAGGTATCCGATGAGCTCATAACATCTCTTAATTGTGTGACCAGTTAGGTTACAATATGAACATTTTAGTGTAGAACCCCTTCCAGACTTTTTCTTGGGATCTAAGGCTCTAGCAGCAAAGGCTTTTGCTTGAGTCTTAGATCCATGTTTTGTGTATGAATTTCTATGGGATTCTTCACCAGAAATGATAGAGAATGCAACTTTGACAGATGCTAGGAGATCTTTTGTTAAAATATTTGACCTGATTGGTTGATATACTTCATCCAAACCCATAAGAAATTGCATGTTTTAAGTTTTAGTTGAAGTTTGAGAAACCTTTTACAGCTTGGCAAGTACATGTAGGAAGATTAGTTAAAGTATCATATTGACACATATAGAGTTTAGCTTATGATAATAGTCAGATATTGAAGAACGATTCATCACTTTCAGGTTTAATGCATAAACCATCTATTAATCCTATCTTATTTTCATATTAAGAACAAGTTGCATAGCATTGGCCCACACAGAATAGTTTTTGTTCCTTTCAATTATATTGAGATAATAAAGATGTTACTAGTGTCCCTAGCATGGAGGTACAAGGGATTACCAAAGTCTAGTTTACTTATTTGAGAGTCATGGATAGAATGGACATTACCATCATTAGAGAAGGTATCATCCTTGGTATTTTTTTATCATTATCCATTATTAAACCCAAATATATAGAATCAATATAATCATAACCAGCAAACAGAACAACTAGATAAGCAGAAACACACACTGCCGTGAGACCCTTTAACAACCAGAAGCATAACTCAGCAGTAAGCAGAAATCAAGAACACACAATAAAGACGTGGAAGCAAGAGCACAGGCAGAATCATAAATATCATAGAGTAAAGGTAACAGCTTCAAGAAAGGAATAAGCCACACAAGAGGCCCTGCTTATAGTCCAAGTGTTGACACAGGTGTCAGTTGATTTCTGTCCTTGACAGAAACTTCTGTGAAGGGACTTGCTACGAGACAGGAAGGAACAAGAAACCTTATAGAGATGGAGAGCACCATCACCACCTTACTGATCTTAATTTGAGAGAGATTCGTAGGACATTGATTGATCTGCAACACCAGAAGAACACTTCGGTCACATATACAGGATTATCTCAGGAGAACAATCGAAACAATTTGACACGATCAACACCCTAGGTGAATCAGGATCAATCCCAAACAAACGAACAACCATTTAGGGTTTATTTTTTCAAAATTAGGGTTTCGATTTCACAAATTCATGAGTTAATTAAGGGCATAGAGCACACGGCTCTGATACCATATTCAAAACAAAGACATCCATAGACTAAATCATAATAAACCAGTCATCATCGATTTAGCTTGATACAAAAAACATAGCTCGTCCGATGAACTCAATCCAAAGTCAACCACAATAGCAAAGACTCTACAAGTTCTAGTACATATGAATCGTCTAGAACAAGAATCAGAAAAACAGATGAACAAACCCTAGTTGAGGGTTTGAGAAGAAGACTCAGATCACAATGACTGAATGAAAGAAAGAATGATCGGTGTTAACCATAATCGAACCCAGCTGCCTTTATATAGTCACGAACCTTTATCCTTCACAGCAACAACCCTTCTCATTCAGAACTTAATAGGAACAACCCCTCAACAATTGAAGCTTTACTATAAAACCTGAAAACAATAAAGAAGTTGTCACTAACATAACTACACAAAATATGTTTTAGAATATGAATTGATAGATGTCACTATACAATTCAACACTAATCTACTTTTCATAGGTGATCGGATTGTTTTTATAGTGTATGCTCGTTGGACCTTTGTGCAAACTGTTTGTTTAGATCAGGTAATGCAAACGAAAGAAGGAGATTAAGAACACAAGACTTTAGTTGAAATTAATCCTTTATTCATCAGTTGGATGTTTCAACAATAAATATCAAATGATTATAACAACAGATTACATGTTTTTAGTCTAATTTCTAATACAAAATGATAACTACTAAAACTCTTAAATAGCACTTGAAAACTAATTTCTGATACAAAATGGTATATGGTTCCCTAATCGTGCATTCATAAATAGGATATTATTTATAGGCTAGTAATTCTTGTTTATTGGTCTCACTCTGGCCTTATCCTTGTCAGACATTTATCCATTGCCATGCTAGGCTTTTTTTTGTGTTATGTGGAGATTCAGGGATCTGGAGTGTAGAATTTAGGATGTGCTTTAACTGGTCCTTAAAGCACCGGCCCAGTTTTGGTGCTGTCAGTTCGGTCCGGGGCAAGATTACATCTTCAAGGATCATATACATCATTTGTACCATAGAATTTTGACCGATTAAGATGCATCAATGATATCTGATCTCCGACTTATTTTTCTTAATTTTCAATTATGCTACAAAATAGTTAAGATTTCAAAAGTAACATGAACCTTGGTAAAGGAATGTTTTATGCTTAGGAAACCCCTTGTCTTAATAGAGAACACATAATGGTGAAGGGTTCCTGTATAAAAAAGCCTTAGAGCACAGAAATCATAATGAGCGAGCCCAATGGATTACATATCTCCGAAAAAGGTTCGGACCAAAGAATGACACAGGTGCAAGCTTCGGAAAATAAGCTCCACCTTGATATTATTGGTCCTATGCGCGTTTCTAATAAGACATGCATGCATCAAGATATATTTCAAATTCTTTATGGTTGTAAACAAACATCGAGGTGGAGCATAATCAGAGAAATCAGTATTGAATTAGGAGAGGCCATGCCCTCCCATCTCCCTAACACACTCAACATATGGATATCCTAATTTAGAAAAAATAAACTTAATTACATAACGATATTAAACTTAAAATGCAATGCATTTAAAAACACTATCAACAAGTGATAGAGTCAAGTTTGAGATTGGCGATCTACCAAACAATAGTAGATTGTAGAAATATAAATAACAAAGAAATGTAAAACTCTTGCTTTTTCTTTTCCTCATTCTCATTAACCAATACATTCTTAAATACAATTAATGCAAACATAAAAATGGAAATTGTGTAGACTAAAACATGGCTACCATGGACTTGCAAAGACTACAATTAAATTGAAAACATGCAATAACTAGAAACGTTGGAACATCATGCAGAAAATAAAACGGGGGTCATGATCTAAGTTGAGCTCCTGATGGATGGTCATGGTCCCCATGTTATGGGTCTTTATCAATACCTACCCCTGTAAAACGGTCCTCACGACCCACGGCTAGTGAATTTACACCGGGCCCAGATGGATTCGTTGGTGGCTCAAAAAGCAAGAATTGAGGCATTTTACAATGATGACCGAGATGAAATTTATCTTCACAATGAAATCAAATGTCGGCGGCTTTCTTAGCTTGCATTTCGACTTGAGTGAGCTTCAAGGGAAGAGAAGCCGGCGGTGAAGGTGGGCCCAAAGGGAGTTTGGCCACACTTGGTACCATGGGTGGAGCAATGATCCCGACATTAAGTTTGTCTTTGATTAAAGAAGCGAGACAGTATCCCTATGGAAGAGTGGTAGGCTTAAGATGGCCATCTCACTTTAAATGTTGTGTTTAAGACCCGAAAGGAAGCAATTTTTAAAGCCTCTTGGGGTACCCGTTAACACAATTACTAATACTCTCAATCTCAGTGTTGTATGCTTTGATGGTGGACGTTTGGAAAAGCTTAAAAGGGTGGCTTCATGGTTCTCGTACGTCGATGGCCCAAGACAGATTCTAAAGCTCGTTTGAAATCCGGCCAAGTAATTCATAAATTGTTGTTGGACAGATGCTTTGTACCATGAGAGGGCATCACCAATGAAGTAGAAGACGGTTAAAGCGAGTCCTTGTGCTACATGAGTTTGGTGGTAGATAAAATAATTTTCGGCTTGAAAATCCAATCAAGAGGGTTTGACTCGTCAAAAAGTGGAAGAGAGATCTTTGGTGGTCTAGGGGTGTATGGTGGTGGGGGTGGTGGGTTTCCAGTATAATTTGGGTCGGGAGTTCTAGGTTCGGTTCGATTAAGTATTGGATAAGGTGATTGGTTTGCTCATATAGAATGAAAAGCTATTTCCCGATCACCTCATGGTCGGATTTGTGATCGAGAGCGAGTCTTTTATTGGCTAGAGATGATGAAATCAATATTGATGGTAGTGATAGTGGAGAGTTGCTTAATGTTCTCAGGTTAGGCGGTGAGGAGTTCATCGGTGGTGGGCAGATCGGTCGGTGGGTCATGATGGGGCAGCATGAGTGAAGGATTAGGCTTCTCTTTTATATAATAGAAAGATACGGGGCAACATGAAATCAATATTGATCGGTCGGATTTGTGATCGAGAGCGAGTCTTTTTTCGAGTCAGGGGTCTCATTGAAGCGGTCTCTCTATACTAAAAGATAGAGGTAAGATTTGGCACCATCCAACCCCTCCCAGTGGGATATATTGGGTATGTTGTGTTGTTGTGTTAAGCACACAATCCTTCTTAAAATTTTAATTTAAATACTTTTTTAATTATAAACATACCCTAAATTTAAAGCTTAAGTGATAAATATGTTTTACCTTCTTGCTTGATTCACATGAGATTTCTTAATACACTTGTCAAACATACGAAAAAAATAAAATAAACGGAAACTATTATAAACATAAAATGAGAAAATTAAAAAGCTTACTCAAACAAATAAAAAATAAATAAATTATACAAAGGTTATTATTGTTGTTATAATATAAATAATTTATTAATTAACTAAGATCATTTAAAGTAATCTAAAAAAGTGATAGAAAGATTAATAAAATAAGATATAAGGAAAAAAGAAAAAAAAAGAAAACTTCGAGTAAATTACAAATTAGATCAATTCCTTAATATTACATATTTTTTTCTTCGAACAAAATAGTCACTTTAACCTTTAAGTGAAAAAAAATAACACTAAAGGACAAAAATGTGAAAAAGTTTCAAATAAAAGGCATATGCCGTAATTTTAAAGTCGAATGACACAATCTGTAATTTACTGTATAGTTTAGGCAAGGGCGGAGTTTCAATAAGAATAGAGGAACAACCCCTCCCCCCCTCATTTTTTTCACCAGTGATGTTAATTTTAAGTCCTCTTGTGTTAATTTTGGCTCGATAAGTTCGTCTCCCAAAAATTTAATCCCCCCTTCTCCTATATACTAGTTGGAGAATTATTATTTATTGCAATAAGAAATCATCAGACATAAAGAGGGATTGCTACCGGAAGGATGCATTATATGCAACCTTGAACCAAATTCAAATTAACAAACATCTCTAAGTTACCAATCTTTTCCATATAACTACAAGAGATTTATATTTGCAACTACAACACAAGATCAAGATGGAGAATTATTATTTATTGCAATAAGAAATCATCAGACAGATAGAGGGATTGCACAAGATGAAAGAACACGACAAAAAGGGATCAAAATGGTTTCAAGGATCTGGTTTGTCAACAGATCTTGTTCAAGTTAAGTCTATTTTCGTGTATTGTTGATAGACAACGCTAGGTTTCAACTTTCTTGTGACAAGGGACGAGACAGGCCCGAATTAGGTCAGCGCCTTATTCCTGTTGTGTTTTGTTAATGAAACTGCGCGCTTCACTTGACAGTAACATACATAAATTATAAGAGCATGAGCAACCTAATCCCTCTCATCCACATTGGCGTATTCCAAAATCCTCCACAGAACCCCTTCCCCCACCCCTACTAAAAAAAAGAAATAAATAAATAAATAAATTACTACTCCCTCTCTCTTTAGCTGCCTGTGGCCGTCAGTAGCCACGGGCATCTCTCTTGAAATCTGCGCTGTCCGTAGCCTCTCCGTGCTCCTTACATTCCCATGAACCCATTGTAAATGTCTAAAGTCGCTACAAGATTAACAAAAAAAAATATTTAAGCTTATTTTACTTATCAGAGTTGCTTGGGGTTTTGACATATTTCTTGGAATCATAAGAAGTTTTGTTTCAAGAGGGAGATTAATCCTCCGCAGACCCCTTTACTGAAATCCAAAACCAGGTTTTCACTTGGGTTTCTAGTAGGTGTGACCGATAACATACTTGACAGGATCAATCATTTACATTACAAACAAGTTTTTATTTTATATTTAACTTATCATTGTAATGATATTATGTTTGTAAACCAATATATGCATCTGTTATTATATCAAGCAGATAAAATAACAGTTTCGGCTCATACTAAAAACATCGTTACAATAAAACCAACCTTGTGTTAGAGGAGATTGTGATGTGAAGCTTTTTTTAAGAACCTAGATAAAAGCAAGATAAGAAGTTGATCAAATCAATTTAAAAAAAGCTTGTCACACTTGATCTGTATAATTTTAATTCAAATAAATGATGTACAAACGTGGTGACAAAGTTAGTACCAAAGAATGACACAGGGTCAGGCATGCATCAAAGATATCTTCAGATCTGTCTCTGTCTGAAACCGCACCTCTGGATGGAGCTATTGGCGCAATGTTGTTAGGACCGGATCGGACCGCCGGTCCGACGTTTGACCGCGAATCGGTGGCTGGTCCGGTCCGGTCGAGGGTGGATCGTTTTTGGAGCATTGAACCGGCCGGTTCGAACCGAGTCGGCGGTTGGACGGCGAACCGGTTCGGTTCCGACCGGATTTGAATTTTTTTTTTTTTTTTTGATTTTAGTGGGTAAAACGGGGGTTAAACCATAAATTAGTACTTTGTATATACAATATAGTTAAGTTTTATATATAACTATAAAAATATATGTATAAATCATATATAAATACATATATTAATTACATATATAAATATAATTAAAATATAGTTAAATCCGGTCCATCCGGTCCGACCGGTCCGACCGGTCCGACCACCAAACCAGTAAGCCGTCCGGTTCGACGTCCGATCGGTTCTGAGAACATTGATTGGCTGTATCACGGAAAATCATTGTTGAATTAAGAGATGTCATGTCACACGTGCATTTCTCTTGGTAGATTTTATGAACACAGTTATGTAAACACATATATTACTTTCATATATCTTACCAGTTACTGGATTTCAGTAAGTTCCTAGAGGACGACGAAACATCCTTACGGGTGACATGATGCTCCTTTCAAATACTCAATCGACCATGGTAAACAAAGGATGAAGTGTTCAAACAGGTCAAGATGGGCTATTTGTTCTAGCATGGCGGATATACACGGAGTCGGATGATGATTGACTTCCCAGGCAACAATGACTTATACGTAGGCCTTCAGAAAAGGAGCACGATAATACGAGTCCCCTATGTTGCATTCCAAGCCTAACAATGCTGATTTTAACTCATCTAATGTGAGCAAATGGTGCAGCTCCACGTAACATATAATTTCTATAATAACTTCTAATCCTCATGAAAATGAACTCCTAATGCTTCTGCTTCTGGTTGCCATTCTGCTACACCGTCTGTTGAGGAACCAAAAAATATCAAACCGAGACGCAACAAAAATGCCTAATCTCATAAAATAAGGAATTTTGGGGCTGAGCACAAATCAGATTTACTCATTGGTAATCTTCCTATTTTTTTGTGTGCATAAACTCAAAACATAAACCATACAACAAACATATATGTACCAAATGTGCAGATGGAGCAACAGCCAACTTGATGAAGCAAGATCATCTAAATACAAGATGATAAAAACCACTAAAAGAAACCAAATTACTACAGATTTCCCTCATCCGTCAAGGATCATCAACTATCCACAAGTTCAACTTCTAATCATCATCTCCTTTTGTCATACAATCAAACAGTCGGTTTGCACCTCCCAAATCATCCATCTTTTCATATAACCACAGGATCTTGGACCAAACCCACATAGAAGATATCTTCCTCTGGCATTTCATCAAACAGTTGGTTTGCATCCCTAAATTACCAAATCTTGTTTACATAACCGCAGGCGCCTGAACCAAACCCAACAAAAGGTATCTTCTTTCAGTCGTTTCATCAAACAGTTGGTTTACATCTCTAAACCACCATCTTTTCCATACAAAAACAAAGCTTGAACACCAAAACCAGCAGAAAAAAAAAAAAAAAAGAAAGTTGTGTCTGTCAGACAACCATGAAACCATGCCAGACCCATCAGATGGACTGACAACGATCCTCTACTGAGCCACTGGTTAGACCAGCGAGCTCTATTAATCACGCTCTGGTTCCATAGTCGTGGGTCATCAACCAGACATGGGTTTCTATCTTCTTAGGAATCAAGAATACAGAGGTATGAGCCTATAGAACAGATCCTGTTCAAGTAAGGTCGTGCTGATCCATCTTCCGGTGCCGATTATAAACATCATTCGGTTTTCGGTTTCTAGCGATGTGGGAGGATGCAGACAGAAGATTGGCAGCGGCTCATCTATATGAGTCTACCCGAGGGTAATTTAACTTATGAAATGGTAAATCTAATTTATTAGGTTTATCCAAATCAACAGAACAAAAAAAGAAAACGAAAAAAGAAAAAAATAACTTTTCTTTGGTTTCTCATATTTTTGTTTTGTTTTCATTTAAAGTTTATGTATATAGTAAAAAAATTCTAAATAAACAAATATTAAAGTAGCGGATATTATAGTAAGACTTCACATAATAAATAAACAAACTTTTAACTGTTACATTAAAGTTATTTACAGTATAATTTATCTTTACAATCATAACTTTCACTAACTGTTGTAATCTTACGTAATATTTTCATAAATATATTAATGTTTTTGGGATTAAATAAGGCAAATGAAACATAAATGAATTTTGGTTACTTATAAGTGAATTTTTTGGTAGACCGTTATCTGTTTTTCTTGACGGTCCATGATAATAACAGTCATGGTTCCAAATCTCATAAAATGATGGGCTGTTATAGCTAACCCATTGAACCCATAATGTTCCGTTATGGTATTCCTAAATTCTTATGAATTTTTCCATTATCAACCGTTCTAAAACATTTTCTTATGTTTAGTTCTATAAAACCGGTCCATTAGATTAAGGGGTCACAACAACACTTTATTATAAATACCAAAGGGATACAAATTAACCCTCAAGCAAGATGCTAAAGAGAAAAAAGAATACATCAGTATTACGTACATTAGTACGTTCAATTTTGTTCCGGCTCTCCCAACCAAGATTAAGAACCCCAACCAAGATTAAGAACTTGTTGGTTTTTATCTAAGAGAATATTCGTGTCCTTTATGTTCTTCTTGATCTTGACCATCTTAGCCTTCTTATTAAAATAAGATTGTTTCTAGCTTTTCATATTGTCCAACACGATATTTGGATCATCTTTCCCCTTATTTGTTATTATGTAGTACTTTCCGTTTATTTGTCATTATGTAGCATTAAATATTACACTGAATTTGTTTACTAAATATGTTTAGGATAAGTAATAATGTTACTAGTACTTGTACCATCACTAAAGATGCAAATGGTATATAGAACATGTCACTGATATTATTATTGATACATATACTATCATTGAATATGCAACATGCATGTTGAATATGTCACTGTAATTGTTGGTTTTGGCATTTAATGTGAACTGACTTGGCATTGAATATGTGTACCAGGTTTGTTTATTATGTGTTTACTGAATATTATAGAAACCGGTATTGAACTTGACACTAACGTAAAGAGGATCTTATTTACAGGCTAGTCAAGCTTGTTTATTGGTTGCAGTCTCTGGCTGTTAGTAATGACCTTACATTATCCTTGTCAAACAGTTATCCATTACCACACCATGCTTCTTTTTGTGTTATGTGGAGATGCAGGGATCTGGATTGTAGAATTCAAGATGTGTTTTAATTGGTCCTTAAAGCACCGGTCGAATTCTGGTGCTGGCCTGTTCGGTCCGGGGTAGGATTACATCTTCAGGGATCATATACATCATTTGTCTCGTAGCATTTTGACTGATTAAGATGCATAAATGATGTCTGATCTCCGACTTTATTTTCTTAATTTCAATTAATCTACAAAATAGTTAAGATTTCAAAAGTAGCATGAACCTTGGTAAAGATATGTTTTATGCTTAGGAAACATCCTAGTCTCAATAGAGAACACATAATGGTGAAGGGGTTTTTGTACAAAAAAAGCTTTGGAGCATAGAAATTGTAATGAGCAAGCCCGGCGGATAAGTAATTTACGTAGCACCGACAAAGGTACATGCCAAAGAATGACACGGGTGAAAGCTTCAGAAAATAAGCTCCACCTTTATATTATTGGTCCTATACACGTTTCTAATAAGACCTACATGCATCAAGATATATTTTGATTTCATTTATGGTTGTAAACACACCTCGAGGTGGAGCATAATTAGATAAATCAGTATTGAATTAGGAGAGGCATGCCCTCCCATCTCCCTAACGGACTCAACATATGGATTTCCTAATTTAGACACAAGAAAGGGAATCACATAACGATTTAAACTTAAAATTCAATGCCTCTAAAAACACCGTCAACAAGTGATAGAGTCAAGTTTGAGATTGGTGATCTGCCAAACAATAGTAAAATTATAGAAATATAAATAACAATGAAACGTAAAACTCTTGCTATAAATTTTCTCCTCCTCCTTCTTATTAATCAATACCTTCTTAAATACAAAATTCATGCAAACATAAAAGTGGAAACTGTGCAAACTCAAACGTGGCTAACACGGACTTGCAAAGACTACAATTAAATTGAAAAATGCAATAACTAGAAACGCGGGAACATCATGTAGAAAATAAAACGTGGATCACGATCTAAATGGTGCTCCTGATGGGTGGTCATGTTCCACAAGTTATGGGCATAACCGGTGAAATCCCCAAATAAAAAGTTTCAATGAACTATTGAAGCTATCGCGACATGCGCTTCCTGCTTGCGAGGAAAGAAAGAAGAGCGACAAGGTTAAGTTTAGATTTGATTGTTTGCAGCATGGGAGCAGATTACCCAAAAGATACATGGGAACAATGAAAAAATATATCTCGGTCTGAATTCAATATGAAAGTGGGCTCTACCTCTTCGATTCAAGCAAGTCGACCATAAGGTGAATCGATGACCTAACTGAGGCCATTCCTAGCCGCCATTGCTTTTGAAAGAGTCTATATTTACTTTACCAGCTGATTTGTCAGTTCTATAGGGTATGAAGCTCTTTCCAAGTATTAGGTTCAAGAATTAATGCTCGCACGTAAAGAGAATAAAGAAACAAGAGCATAAACAGTCTCTTGAAAGAAGGGAGCATTTGCCTGGGTGGTGGTCCCGCTTATGGTGTGGGCTCAATACGCTCTGAGAAGAAATATTTTTGTATCAATACCTACCCCTGTAAAACGGGCCGTGTCTTCACTACCCACGGTTGGTGAATTTACACCGGGCCAAGACAGATTCGTTGGCGGCTCAAAAAGCAAGAATTAAGACGTTTTACAAAGATGACTGGCTGAAATTTATCATCACAATAAAAGCAAATGTCGACAGCTTTCTTAGCTTGCATTAGGATGATCTAGCGTAATCAGATAACACAAAGACATAAGCTCATGTAAAATAAGTAAAAGAGCCCACCCAATGAATTCCAGAAGCAGAGAAACCTCCTCCTCACTTGGTGGTACAAGAATCTACTAAGGGGAAAAGAAATGTTGAAATTTCTAGCTGAACACAAATATGATATATGTTAATATTATAAAATTCATCAATAACCATGAATTTCATGTAATCTAAATCTTATTGATCTGCATAGAATGACCATTGCAAAATTGCCTTTAGTTCATGCGAGAAGTAAACAGATGCATACAATCCATACATACAGTAGAAAGTGCTGCACGGTCTGCATGAACATTTCAAGAAGAAAACAATAAAAGGTTATGAATTGTTCTTACCATAGATATTGTAATGCCTTCCAAAGCTTGACTATAGAGAAAAACATCATGGAAGTTCATTGGACCTCCCACTATATCAGGGTCATAGTACAGAACCTATCATGATCGCTACAAATTAGCACAAGAAATGAAATGCCCTTTTACACTGAATGCACCCAGGTTACCACAAATGATGATAGAGCACTTTATTCAACATAACTACACAACAGCTGAAATAAAAGTAAACTAAAAGCAATAAAAAATCATTACTGGAAAGTGAAATGATATAAACTAAATAGTGGTTCATCAATAAATTGCAGGATGCTCTTCTAAATTGAAAGGTGCCAATACAATGGCAGAGAAATGAATTACTCACTACAGATGGCTTTTTCAGATTGTCTCTTGGTTCTTCAGAAGGAAGATGTACTTCATGATTCTTGTCATCCTTCAACAAAACCCCCTGACAATTTCTCAGTTTCTTTCAGAGCAGCTAGCCATCTTCTCATCACGTGTATCCTTTCTGGACCTCTGGCAGAAATGGATGCTTCTTCCAATCTTCTAACAGTCTGCTTAAAGCTTTTGAAACTTCGACCCCCCTGTCATGCTTAACTTCATCAAAAGAGTGAAAGAAACAGCAAATAAATGGACAAACAAATTTCAATAACCAATAGAACAACAGTTCAGAATAGTTATTAGTAAATAAAAAACATCATTATATGACCCAAATAAAAATCAATGGGTACAGCCAATCATTTTCGACTGTCAATAACTGATCCCAATTGAATTACTTTCTTAAGGCATGCAAAACAGTAAACCAATACCCTTTTTCCTCCTATTAGCAAACATAACTAACTTTAATCACAAATTCACTATGTGTTTACTTTCCTGCAACATATTAGCTTTCCATTTTGAAGAAGCATGATTAAACATTGACATGCAATAGATGTTCGCGAAATGATACTGCATCTTAAAAGCATAGATTAAAGTCACAATTAATCGCATTAGAACCAATAAGAATTGGCTTAAATAGACCAAACATAACTTCCTTCAGCAGCCTGATAATCACAACCCGAAATCCAATCCAGCAAACAAAACAAACATTCCCAATTGGCATTACTCAAATTGAATAATAACATAACAATAATATAATATTAATCGAGCAAATGCTCAAATCAGAAAACGGAGATATTAGCAAAGTTAAGTAAGAGCGTTACAAGTCGGTCTTGAAAGATTTTAGCCCCTTCAGCAACCGCTTGACCGGCATGTTGGACGACAGTATCCGCGTAGTTCTTGACGGTGCGAGTGATGTTGTTGTTGTTGCCGACCTCGACAGCCTTGTTGACGGCAGATCTTAACCACGACATTGGTCACGACAACACAATGTGTGTTTGTGTTTGTGTTTGTGTTTGTGTGTGTTTTTTGTGTGTTTGTGTGTTTGTGTGTGTGTTGCAACTTGCAAGTGGTGGTAGCGTATGAATTTGTAGGGTGTGAGACGGTTGTTTCTGTAGTCAGATCAACGACTATGAAACACAAGTCTGATGGTCGGTCAAGTCAAGAAACTTCACTATTTGGTCCCGCTCGAATAGGATAATTTCACGTGGTTTTACATCACTCTCTTTTTAAATTTTTATAATTAGCCTAATATGCCTGTTATAAACATGTGTATCTAGGGTTAACCTATTAAACATGTTTTTACTTTGTGGCTGTTTGGAATTGCTTTTTTTTATCTCCTTTTGACTTTTGAAGGGGTGAAAAGATCAAAATACCCCTCCAAAAGTCTTTTGGAGGGGCATTTTGGTCTTTTCACCCTCCAAAAGTCAAAAGGAGATAAAAAAAGCAATCCCAAACAGCCCATTTATAATAGGTTGTGTTGGTGATAGAACTCAAAAATCAAATAAGGTAATTGATAATTGAAAGATTACAAGATAAAAGACCCAATTACAGAAGACAAATGTATAGACACTCAATTTAGATGACATAAATATTGACAATTAGGAAACAAAATGCTAAAGACTAATTCTCAAACTAAAAATTGGTTGGAGTAGTTATCCACTTTTTGATTTCATAGATTAGCCCCTATTCTTTAAACTTTTGAATCATTCCCTCCATTTACTTTCCCTCCACTCGTTTTCCTCCATTTAGCAGCTAACACGACGCATATTTGATTTAGCATTGGATTATTAGATTTAGATTTGTATCAGTAAGTTGAACCCTTTTAGACATACTTTGCTTTATGTCTCAACCCTATTAGGTCATGTTGTGCTAGGGAATCGAATATTAAAAAATTTTCATCAATTATGTATGGTTAAAATCAGTTTGGGTACCAAGAAAACTGTTACAATAGAATTAAGCTTTTATAATATATCCACACGAGGCTCTCGGATCACTATGGCCGACTTTCATCTCCATTCGCCCAGTCGGTCTCACAGTCAAGCAGGCTTATATAGTTTTGTATTTATACAAAAAATACTTATATAGTTTTGCACTTTTGTACTTATATTATCTGATGTATTTTGCCAAGATAGCTTAGACAATTGTACAGGTCACGTATAAGACCTATAAACAGAATAGGTTGTTGCAAATTTTATAACCCTGAACTTTGAATGCACAACCCTGCTGTATTTGGTATCTGTTCATCGATATATAAGTAATTCCTAAGTAATTTCATATGTTTGATCTTTGTTAATCGTAATTCCACTACAATTATGCATTAAATTCAATCTAGTATATTCAATCCTAATGAGTCTAACCCAGTCAGTGAGTTTTCCCTTTTGAAGCTCCAGTTGCCCTATATTGGATCCAACATTGGATTATTGGATTCAGGTTTGTATTAGTATGTTGAACCCTTTTAGACATGCATCACTTTATGATTCAACCCTATTAGGTCATGTTGTGTCAGTGAATCGTTTATAAACTTTGCATCAGTTATGTATGGTTAAAATCAGTTTGGTCATACCATGAAAACTGTTACAATAAAATCAAGCCTTTATAATATAAATGAAGTTTACTAAGAGGATGAAAAGGGTCCCTGAAAAGAAGTTGTAAGAGATGTATTTACTAAGAGGATGAATAAGATCCCTGAAAAGAAGTTGCAAGAGATGTTAATCGGTGTTCAAGAAGATTATGATTTAAAGCTTTATAAGTCCCTAAATAAAAGCAAGAAAAGAGATTGTTAAAATCGAATATGAAAAAATATATCATTATATTCAAATTCAATATCAAGAAACATGAAAACCAACTTAAGATGAACTAAAATACAGAGGCAATAGGTTTGACTCCATAGTAAATTACTTGGCAGTAAGTGAAAAATCATAGTGAAAAATCAAGTATCCAAACAAAGATGAACTAAAATATAGAGGCAATAGCTAACGATGCTTTATGTGTTGTCCAATGTTCAACCACCTTTGCTCTCTTGCTGACCTTTGTTTGGATACTTCATAGTGAAAAATCAAGTATCCAAACAAAGGTCAGCAAGAGAGCAAAGGTGGTTGAACATTGGACAACACATAAAGCATCTTTAGCTTCATCACGACTCGATTCTGACATGAGACTAAGTAATGATTTCTAAGGAAATAACATTTATAAGTGGGAATGAGATTTATTCAGTTGCTAATTATTGAAAACAAAGACATTCATAGACTAAATCATAATAAATCAGTCATCACAGATTTAGTTTGATACAAAAAACGTAGTTCGTCTGATGAACCCAATCCAAAATCAACCACAATAGCAAGGACTCTACAAGTTCTAGTACATGTGAATCATCTAGAAGAAGAATCAGAAAAACAGATGAACAAACCCTAATTGAGGGTTTGAGAAGAAGACTCATATCAAAATGAATGAATGAAAGAATGATCGGTGTTAACCCTAATCAAACCCAGTTGTCCTTATATATTCATGAACCTTTAGCTTTCACATCAACAACCCATCTCCTTCAGAACTTGACAAGAACAACCCCTCAACAATTAAACCTTTACTATAAAACCTAAAACAACAAGAAGTGTGTTACTAACACAACTACACAAAATATGTTTTAGAAAATGAATTGATAGATGTCACTATAAAATTCAACACCCCCTCAATTCAAATTCTAAAACAGTCATAAAGAGCCGTTTTATCACATAAAAACTTGTGTTGTTTAGCACTAAGGCCTTTAGTAAGTAAATCAGCAATTTGATCATGTGTATCAATTTTAACAGGTTTTAGCACTCCTGCTACAACTTTTTCTCTCAAAAATGTAAGTCAATTTCAAAGTGCTTGGTTCTATCATTAAAAATAGGATTCGCAGCAATTAGAATAGAAGCTTTACTATCACAGAAAAGGTTCACATGAAGCTTCTGAGACACTTGTAAATCTTTCAAAAAATTAAAATCCAAATTACTTCACACCTAGCAATACACATAGCACGATACTCTTCTTTAGCAGAAGATCGAAATACGGTAAGTTGTTTCTTACTCTTCCAGGAGATTAATGAGTCTCCTAAAAACACAGTGTATCCGGTGATACACCTCCTTATGGATAAACACTTTCCCCGGTCAGCATTAACAAAACATTTTAAAACAAACTGATCTGACTTTTTAATACAAATGCCTTGACCAGGGGACCCTTTTAAGTATCTTAACAACCTTAGGGCAATGTTCAAATGAGAATCCAATGGCTCATGCATGTACTGACTTATACAATGAACTGCAAAAGCTATATCAGGTCTAGTTAAGGTTAAGTAAATCAATTTCCCAATTAATTTATGATATTGAGTAACATTCTTTAGTTTAAAATTATTCATCAAAATTACTCAAATTAGTGGCAATTAAGTTTTGTTTAATTGGAACACAAGAAGGTTTTCCATAACAATCCAAACTCAAATAATAACTCCAAGCAATATTTTGTTTGACTCAAACAACCCTATTTTTGGACTCAATAACTTCAATACCAAGAAAATATTTTAGTTTACTAAGATCCTTTATCAAAAAACTTTGATTTAGAGAGTGCTTGACTTTCTCAATTTCAACCTCATCATTACTGGTAGTTACAATGTTATCAACATAAAGCAACAAAGCAACAAACATATTACTAGCATTTTTTCAAATAAGGAATAGTCACTAACACTCTGAACAAAGCCTAATTTAATTAAGGTAGAGGTTAATTTCTCATTCCACTTTCTGGGGCCCTGCTTAAGCCCATAGAGGGATTTAACAAGCTTACAAACTTTATTATAATGGAATCAGTGTAATACCATTCAGGTAATCACATATACACATCCTCAGTCAATGTAGTATATAAAAAGCATTATTGACATCTAATTTATAAACTCCAGACATTCTGAATGGCAAAACTAATAAGACACCTCATCATGACCATTTTCACAACAGGTGAAAAAGTCTCATTTTTTTCTAAGCCTTCTCTTTAACTATACCCTTTGCAACCGATCAAGCCTTTTACCTTTCTATTTCTCCTAATGATTTATATTTTATTTTTTATAACCATTTACACCTAATTGCTTTCCTATCCTTAGGAGGATCAGTAAGATCCAAGTTCCATTCCTATTTAGTGCTTCTATTTCTTCATTCATATCATTCACCCAGTTGCTATCTAAGCATGCCTCTTTATAGCTAGTCGGTTCTGTGGTCTTATTTACCGAGGACACAAAACAGTAGTCATGGGGAGAGAGTTTAGAATAATTTATCATTTTCCAATCTCATATTTTACTTTCCTTCAATAATGAATCACCAAAATGTTTAGGAACAGAAATGACCTAGTAGATCTCCTAGGAGGACCCTCAGAATCAGCTGTATCAGTCCCAGGATCATAAATGGACTCAGTCTCATAGGGGACCTCATTTGAATCTACATATTGTTACGGCAATGAATGCACTCAGCGTTAGTTTGTAACATCCGCCATTTTCAAGTTATAAACCCGAACACGAACTAAAATCGAACTTCATACGATATAAATTTCTTTATTTAACTTATTTTATTTATATTAATGAATTAGATTAGACGTGTAGTTTAAATAATATCATGAATGATTCGTACGTTCTGACTTCCATTTACATTCATTACATTCGTTCGAACGTCATCGCGATCATACATCATACGTTCATTACATTCTTTACTTTCATTCGTACGTTCTGTACTTCCATTCTTACATTCATTCATTCGTTCGAACGTTCATTACATTTGGTGACATGTACGGTACCCCAAACATCATACCATACTGCTGGTGCTGGACCTGTGGTGATCAACCACGAACGTTGTGCACAAATGCTGATCTAGTCACCCGGGGTAAGTACATGCACCATTTATCTTCCACTTTTCATTCTATCATATTAGCCAAGTCTGTTGCAGCACACGGCTAGTGGCAATCTCACGATTGCCTGCTAACCGAGTCTGTTGCAACACGAAGTTGCTCACCTCATTATCAATCTCAAAGATTGACCCTGTGTGCATCCGTCGGGGTAGCTAAACCCGCATCACAGTTGAGCTAACACCTGCCAGGGGTGTGCGCCTCCATTCATTCGCTTGCAAGCCTTTCTTACATTCATTCGTTCATTCATTAATGCATGCATTCATTCATCATGTTCCTCTTTCATTATCTTTCACTTTACGTTACATAATACTTCATTCGTTCATTTCATAATTCATGAAGTTTCGGAAAGATAAACAAACATAATCATAGGAACATACACAAAACATACATTCATCTTCGTACAAAGCATCACACATATATGGTATACCATAGGTATACCCATGCAACATCATCATCATCATCATGCCTATGCTACTAGTCCACCCAAATGAATCAGGCCATGCTAAACTTATATTCACAGTGCGTTTTGCTCACCCGCATTAGTCTGGCCATCCGCATTAGTCAATGCGGATGAGTAATACCTTATCCGCATTAGTTTGCCCCATCCGCGTTAGTCAATGCGGATGAGGAATAACTTACCCGCATTCCTGAGTTAGTCTGCATTGAACAATGCGGCTGAATTACCTTGATCATTCTTATTAGGACAATGCGGATGAGGCATTGTCCGGCCCGCATTTCCTTAGTCTCCCGCATTGGTTAATGCGGCTTACTTGCCTTAACCGCATACCGAGTATACCCGTATTGGGTTAATGCGGATGAAGAAAGAGCCTTGACCGCGTTTGCTTGGTCATCCGCATGGGCTAATGCGGTTGATCAACTTAGCCATATTTGCATCAGTAGTCCGCATTGGTCAATGCGGTGGAGCATGACAACCTACAACTTAGTCTATGCTGTGCTCGTATCTCATTCATCAGCTAAACACTTCTATAGCACAGAATCATCACATAGTTCTTTCAAAACCACTTAAATATCATGTATACTAAGCTAGAACTTACATTAACAGTATACTTATGTACATACATACGTGAAACACATATATCTGTCTTGGAACGTTCGCACCAGCTTCCCTATCAGATTATATACTCATAGACATACACATACAGGTACGGGGTAACACCCGCAACTCGAAAACTGTTTTAAAATGTGTTCCAGCCCCAAAATCGTTCGAAAATGCATAAAAGGAGGGGTCTTAGAACTCACATTGTGTTGCTGGGTATGACTTCTTCGAAATCCGTAGCCGTGAGGTCTTGTATCGCGTATCAGTCTTCTTCTTCTTCTTGTTCTTTCTCCGGAATCTCGTGGTCTGCTCTATCTCTCTCTAGAAAGCTTCAAAGATTTGGGGGTTGTGAGGGAAAGAGTGGGCAGCCATCCCTATGTATATCAGATATTTCTCTCTTCTTTGTACTTTTACACAAAACCCCCTTCTACTTTCTCTTTCCTTTCCTTTTCCTCCAAAAATTCTTTCTTTTCTTTTCTTCTTATTATTTCTCTTCGTCTAATCAAAATTTCGGGTGTTACATTTTCTTTTACAAGTAATCTCAAGAAGTTTCTAAGACTAAGGTAATCTTATATTGATTTATATTAAGTATTTCTATATTTTTTTAATCATCCTAACATCAAATTGTTCTCATGTGCTTACTTTTATTCTTTCTTCTAATAAATCTCTTTTTTTATCATTATCATTTGATCATTAACCTTCTAATGTTCACTAATCTTATAACAATCACTAAAATTCTTAAATCAAGCTAACATCACACTAATGTAAACAAAGAATCCCATTTGCATATGGACGGCTATGCCGCCGCATTCGGTTATTCCACAAGATTATTTCCCTAAGTGATGGCTATGTTGAAGTCTTGTAATATCTTTTATATAACTAAAATGAAGTCTAATATATCATATATCAATATAATAAATTTTTCTAACCCGTTTCATGCTTTAACGATTTTAAAAGTGCACATAAGTGCCTTACTACAATTCTGGCAGAATGTAATCTGACTTCAACCTACCATAATTTGATCATAAAAAACTAAATTTAAATAAACTCAGACTCCAATATTAATTTCATTGAATTACCTTTTCAACGACAGTTTATATGCCTTCAAACTCAATCGGACGACTCAACAATAGCCTTCACAAGATAAGTGCGCATTTCAGCACCTTCTGTCTTGTGCTACTTGTTTGACCTATTTACGGATCTTTTTATAAAAATGTTTCTAAATGAAAGTTGTCCGGGAGACTTTGAAATAGTCAAATGTAAATTTTTATAATTTTATAAAACCGTTTGCTATTTTAAAAACCTATTCAAACACATACCAAACATTCTGTCCAGAATCTAAAATTGGTACAATAATCGTTTATCAATCTACCTTTCGCTTATTGGCATTCCTAAGCGTCCTAACTTCTTGTAATGAATTCCAACCTCAATTTATTTTTTTTTTATCATTTAGGACATCACCTTTGACTCTTGACATCCAAGCTTTCTTATGTACTCTACAATCATCACTATACTTGTAGTTTTTCATGTGAGTTTTCCATGCCCCTTTTTACTTTATTTCACACCTGTTGGGGTGAAACATGTTAAACTTATGAACTTACACTTGTAAACATCATAATACTTGTAAATGCACATGCAATTCATCTTTACTTTTTGTCATGGTTATTGGTATTATTATGAGTATTATATGAGATACATTATATGTTGACAATCATTAACTATTGCTAGTCTGGTGACGTCTTAGATCTTTGGGCCTGACAAGCCTATTTGGTGCTAAAGCCGATGTATTGCCGGCTCCTGATGACGTATGACTTGTTCATCATGGGAACCAAGTACACTTAGCCAATCATATAAACTTGAAATTAAGTCGAGGTTTGATTGTAGCTATATATGTTCTATAAACTTGCATAATTCATAACCATTGACATGAATTGCTACTGTAACCTATATATATATATATATATATATATATATATATATATATATATATATATATATATATATATATATATATATATATATATATATATATATATATATATCGCGTGTGTTTAACCCATGAAAACTCACCAACTTTCAAAGTTGACCCTTTATTTTTAATATGTTTCAGGTTTACTACTTGAGGGATTCTTCTTGCACATATAAGACTTGGACCTAGTTTAACTAAATCTTTTATTTCTTTGTTTGAATCTTTGTATTGTAATGATTTATTGTCTTGTAATGTTCAATCAAAAATGATATTTAATATTATTCCAACTTATTTAGTTCCATGTGCTATGAACAATCGTTTCACATTCGTCCGCCTTGATGATTCCGCCGTCGGTCGGGGTGTGACATCAGTGGTGGAGGTACTACCAGACTGATGAATCTGGTTAGAATTAATGGCATATTGACTACCAAACTGATGTATTGAGGAATCATCATCATCAACAGGAGAATCAGATGTGGCATCTGGAATCTAAGACACATCTTAAATATCCTCATGATCATTACCTTTATTAGCTTTCTCATCATCACTGGGTAGGAACATGAAGTCAAAAAAAGGTGTCACAATCTACATTAGTACTATTGCTTTCATCTGAGTTAATTGAATTAGTTTTAAAGGGAAATATGTTCTCATAAAATTTAACATCTCTTGAAAATAAAATTCTTTTAATATCCTTTTATTTAAAATCTAAGTTTGTGTCTTAGATTCTTTTTTATCTAAATTCCAAAGTTTATGTCTTTTTTTATTATTAGAGTATCCCATAAAAACACATTTCATAGCCCTAGAATCAAAATTATTGTTAGGAATTAAAGCAGTAGCAAAACATAGACAACCAAACATTATAAGGTGAGAAAGAGAAGGCTTGTATTTGTAAATTAACTCATAAGGAGATAAGCCAAAAAGCACAGAAGAAGGTGTCCTATTAATAAAGTAGGTGGCAGTTAGAACACACTCAGACCATATATATAAAGGAATCCCTCCTTGAAACATGAGAGACCTAGCCACATTCAACAAGTGTCTATGTTTTCTTTTCACAATTCTATTTTGTTGGGGGTATAAACATAGGACGTCTGATGTATGATGTCATTTTTTGAAAAATAATTTTCAATTGAGTGACTGGTAAATTCAATTCCATTGTCAGACCTAAAACATTTGATCACTTTTGAAAACTGGGTTTTAATCAGGTTAACAAGACTTTCATAAAACATGAGACATCACTTCATCCTTAGATTTTAGCAGATAAATCCAGACAGATCTAGAGAAATCATAAACAATAGTTAGGAAATACTTAAAACCCTCTCTGGTTGTTACTCTAAATGGACCCCATAAGACAATATGCATCAACTCTCCAAGGTCTTTTGACACATGAGAACTATTCGAAAAAGGTAACTTGGCTTGTTTAGATCTATGACAAATTTCACATGGAATGTTATTATTAGCAGGTTTAATCATTAATTCCTATTTTGAAATATTTAGAACCTGATATGAAGGGTGGCCAAGTCTCCCATGCCATAAATTTTAGGATCCAGGACATGCAAACATGTTACAAATACTAAACAGGTTACCTGTAGATACGTCCTTATAAAAGTATAACCCATCTATTTGTTTACCACTCATCAAACACTTGTTTTGATGTGAATCCTGAACAAAGAACAAGTATTCATCAAAATAACACTTAAGTTTGTTATCTTCAGAGAGTTTATGAACAGACAACAGATTAACATAGTACTTAGGCACAACCAAACATCAACTAATGTTATGTCACTTGTAAGTTTAAGATTACCAAAGTTTGTATTTTAGCTCTAGTTCCATTAGGGTGTCCATGTGACAACCCAACATAAGACACATCAACAAGGTTGAACATGTTTGTCTCGAACACAGTCATGTGTTGATTTGCACCTGAGTCTATAATCCAACCTTGAGTGAGATTAACTCACTTGAGCTGGTGGAACATAAGATGTTTAAGTAGTGATATTTACAACCTTCATTTAGGTTTATGTTACTTGACATATTAGCATTAATATGAGAGGTGGATGAAGATCCTTCACTAACAAGAGATAGAAGTTTAGAAATCTGATCAAGAGTGAAGGGAAAATCATTAGGGATGGTCTTGTTGTTAATAACAACATTGTTGCCTACACCAGCAGCCCTAGAAGTATTTGATTTCTTTTTGTAATTTTCAAGGTATCCGATGAGCTCATAACATCTCTTAATTGTGTGACCAGTTAGGTTACAATATGAACATTTTAGTGTAGAACCCCTTCCAGACTTTTTCTTGGGATCTAAGGCTCTAGCAGCAAAGGCTTTTGCTTGAGTCTTAGATCCATGTTTTGTGTATGAATTTCTATGGGATTCTTCACCAGAAATGATAGAGAATGCAACTTTGACAGATGCTAGGAGATCTTTTGTTAAAATATTTGACCTGATTGGTTGATATACTTCATCCAAACCCATAAGAAATTGCATGTTTTAAGTTTTAGTTGAAGTTTGAGAAACCTTTTACAGCTTGGCAAGTACATGTAGGAAGATTAGTTAAAGTATCATATTGACACATATAGAGTTTAGCTTATGATAATAGTCAGATATTGAAGAACGATTCATCACTTTCAGGTTTAATGCATAAACCATCTATTAATCCTATCTTATTTTCATATTAAGAACAAGTTGCATAGCATTGGCCCACACAGAATAGTTTTTGTTCCTTTCAATTATATTGAGATAATAAAGATGTTACTAGTGTCCCTAGCATGGAGGTACAAGGGATTACCAAAGTCTAGTTTACTTATTTGAGAGTCATGGATAGAATGGACATTACCATCATTAGAGAAGGTATCATCCTTGGTATTTTTTTATCATTATCCATTATTAAACCCAAATATATAGAATCAATATAATCATAACCAGCCCAAACAGAACAACTAGATAAGCAAGAACACACACACTGCCGTGAGACCCTTTAACCAACCAGATACCCTGTCAATTTATTAACTGGCCAAGCAGTAAAGGGAGCAGTAATATCCAAGAACACACAATAAAGACGTGGAAGCAAGAGCACAGGCAGAATCATAAATATCATAGAGTAAAGGTAACAGCTTCAAGAAAGGAATAAGCCACACAAGAGGCCCTGCTTATAGTCCAAGTGTTGACACAGGTGTCAGTTGATTTCTGTCCTTGACAGAAACTTCCTGTGAAGGGACTTGCTACGAGACAGGAAGGAACAAGAAACCTTATAGAGATGGAGAGCACCATCACCACCTTACTGATCTTAATTTGAGAGAGATTCGTAGGACATTGATTGATCTGCAACACCAGAAGAACACTTCGGTCACATATACAGGATTATCTCAGGAGAACCAATCGAAACAATTTGACACGATCAACACCCTAGGTGAATCAGGATCAATCCCAAACAAACGAACAACCATTTAGGGTTTTTTTTTCAAAATTAGGGTTTCGATTTCACAAATTCATGAGTTAATTAAGGGCATAGAGCACACGGCTCTGATACCATATTCAAAACAAAGACATCCATAGACTAAATCATAATAAACCAGTCATCATCGATTTAGCTTGATACAAAAAACATAGCTCGTCCGATGAACTCAATCCAAAGTCAACCACAATAGCAAAGACTCTACAAGTTCTAGTACATATGAATCGTCTAGAACAAGAATCAGAAAAACAGATGAACAAACCCTAGTTGAGGGTTTGAGAAGAAGACTCAGATCACAATGACTGAATGAAAGAAAGAATGATCGGTGTTAACCATAATCGAACCCAGCTGCCTTTATATAGTCACGAACCTTTATCCTTCACAGCAACAACCCTTCTCATTCAGAACTTAATAGGAACAACCCCTCAACAATTGAAGCTTTACTATAAAACCTGAAAACAATAAAGAAGTTGTCACTAACATAACTACACAAAATATGTTTTAGAATATGAATTGATAGATGTCACTATACAATTCAACACTAATCTACTTTTCATAGGTGATCGGATTGTTTTTATAGTGTATGCTCGTTGGACCTTTGTGCAAACTGTTTGTTTAGATCAGGTAATGCAAACGAAAGAAGGAGATTAAGAACACAAGACTTTAGTTGAAATTAATCCTTTATTCATCAGTTGGATGTTTCAACAATAAATATCAAATGATTATAACAACAGATTACATGTTTTTAGTCTAATTTCTAATACAAAATGATAACTACTAAAACTCTTAAATAGCACTTGAAAACTAATTTCTGATACAAAATGGTATATGGTTCCCTAATCGTGCATTCATAAATAGGATATTATTTATAGGCTAGTAATTCTTGTTTATTGGTCTCACTCTGGCCTTATCCTTGTCAGACATTTATCCATTGCCATGCTAGGCTTTTTTTTGTGTTATGTGGAGATTCAGGGATCTGGAGTGTAGAATTTAGGATGTGCTTTAACTGGTCCTTAAAGCACCGGCCCAGTTTTGGTGCTGTCAGTTCGGTCCGGGGCAAGATTACATCTTCAAGGATCATATACATCATTTGTACCATAGAATTTTGACCGATTAAGATGCATCAATGATATCTGATCTCCGACTTTATTTTTCTTAATTTTCAATTATGCTACAAAATAGTTAAGATTTCAAAAGTAACATGAACCTTGGTAAAGGAATGTTTTATGCTTAGGAAACCCCTTGTCTTAATAGAGAACACATAATGGTGAAGGGTTCCTGTATAAAAAAGCCTTAGAGCACAGAAATCATAATGAGCGAGCCCAATGGATTACATATCTCCGAAAAAGGTTCGGACCAAAGAATGACACAGGTGCAAGCTTCGGAAAATAAGCTCCACCTTGATATTATTGGTCCTATGCGCGTTTCTAATAAGACATGCATGCATCAAGATATATTTCAAATTCTTTTATGGTTGTAAACAAACATCGAGGTGGAGCATAATCAGAGAAATCAGTATTGAATTAGGAGAGGCCATGCCCTCCCATCTCCCTAACACACTCAACATATGGATATCCTAATTTAGAAAAAATAAACTTAATTACATAACGATATTAAACTTAAAATGCAATGCATTTAAAAACACTATCAACAAGTGATAGAGTCAAGTTTGAGATTGGCGATCTACCAAACAATAGTAGATTGTAGAAATATAAATAACAAAGAAATGTAAAACTCTTGCTTTTTCTTTTCCTCATTCTCATTAACCAATACATTCTTAAATACAATTAATGCAAACATAAAAATGGAAATTGTGTAGACTAAAACATGGCTAACATGGACTTGCAAAGACTACAATTAAATTGAAAACATGCAATAACTAGAAACGTTGGAACATCATGCAGAAAATAAAACGGGGGTCATGATCTAAGTTGAGCTCCTGATGGATGGTCATGGTCCCCATGTTATGGGTCTTTATCAATACCTACCCCTGTAAAACGGTCCTCACGACCCACGGCTAGTGAATTTACACCGGGCCCAGATGGATTCGTTGGTGGCTCAAAAAGCAAGAATTGAGGCATTTTACAATGATGACCGAGATGAAATTTATCTTCACAATGAAATCAAATGTCGGCGGCTTTCTTAGCTTGCATTTCGACTTGAGTGAGCTTCAAGGGAAGAGAAGCCGGCGGTGAAGGTGGGCCCAAAGGGAGTTTGGCCACACTTGGTACCATGGGTGGAGCAATGATCCCGACATTAAGTTTGTCTTTGATTAAAGAAGCGAGACAGTATCCCTATGGAAGAGTGGTAGGCTTAAGATGGCCATCTCACTTTAAATGTTGTGTTTAAGACCCGAAAGGAAGCAATTTTTTAAAGCCTCTTGGGGTACCCGTTAACACAATTACTAATACTCTCAATCTCAGTGTTGTATGCTTTGATGGTGGACGTTTGGAAAAGCTTAAAAGGGTGGCTTCATGGTTCTCGTACGTCGATGGCCCAAGACAGATTCTAAAGCTCGTTTGAAATCCGGCCAAGTAATTCATAAATTGTTGTTGGACAGATGCTTTGTACCATGAGAGGGCATCACCAATGAAGTAGAAGACGGTTAAAGCGAGTCCTTGTGCTACATGAGTTTGGTGGTAGATAAAATAATTTTCGGCTTGAAAATCCAATCAAGAGGGTTTGACTCGTCAAAAAGTGGAAGAGAGATCTTTGGTGGTCTAGGGGTGTATGGTGGTGGGGGTGGTGGGTTTCCAGTATAATTTGGGTCGGGAGTTCTAGGTTCGGTTCGATTAAGTATTGGATAAGGTGATTGGTTTGCTCATATAGAATGAAAAGCTATTTCCCGATCACCTCATGGTCGGATTTGTGATCGAGAGCGAGTCTTTTATTGGCTAGAGATGATGAAATCAATATTGATGGTAGTGATAGTGGAGAGTTGCTTAATGTTCTCAGGTTAGGCGGTGAGGAGTTCATCGGTGGTGGGCAGATCGGTCGGTGGGTCATGATGGGGCAGCATGAGTGAAGGATTAGGCTTCTCTTTTATATAATAGAAAGATACGGGGCAACATGAAATCAATATTGATCGGTCGGATTTGTGATCGAGAGCGAGTCTTTTTTTCGAGTCAGGGGTCTCATTGAAGCGGTCTCTCTATACTAAAAGATAGAGGTAAGATTTGGCACCATCCAACCCCTCCCAGTGGGATATATTGGGTATGTTGTTGTTGTTGTGTTAAGCACACAATCCTTCTTAAAATTTTAATTTAAATACTTTTTTTAATTATAAACATACCCTAAATTTAAAGCTTAAGTGATAAATATGTTTTACCTTCTTGCTTGATTCACATGAGATTTCTTAATACACTTGTCAAACATACGAAAAAAATAAAATAAACCGGAAACTATTATAAACATAAAATGAGAAAATTAAAAAGCTTACTCAAACAAAAAAAAAATAAATAAATTATACAAAGGTTATTATTGTTGTTATAATATAAATAATTTATTAATTAACTAAGATCATTTAAAGTAATCTAAAAAAGTGATAGAAAGATTAATAAAATAAGATATAAGGGAAAAAAGAAAAAAAGAAAACTTCGAGTAAATTACAAATTAGATCAATTCCTTAATATTACATATTTTTTTCTTCGAACAAAATAGTCACTTTAACCTTTAAGTGAAAAAAATAACACTAAAGGACAAAAAATGTGAAAAAGTTTCAAATAAAAGGCATATGCCGTAATTTTAAAGTCGAATGACACAATCTGTAATTTACTGTATAGTTTAGGCAAGGGCGGAGTTTCAATAAGAATAGAGGAACAACCCCCTCCCCCCCTCATTTTTTTTCACCAGTGATGTTAATTTTAAGTCCTCTTGTGTTAATTTTGGCTCGATAAGTTCGTTCTCCCAAAAAATTTAATCCCCCCTTCTCCTATATACTAGTTGGAGAATTATTATTTATTGCAATAAGAAATCATCAGACATAAAGAGGGATTGCTACCGGAAGGATGCATTATATGCAACCTTGAACCAAATTCAAATTAACAAACATCTCTAAGTTACCAATCTTTTCCATATAACTACAAGAGATTTATATTTGCAACTACAACACCAAGATCAAGATGGAGAATTATTATTTATTGCAATAAGAAATCATCAGACAGATAGAGGGATTGCACAAGATGAAAGAACACGACAAAAAGGGATCAAAATGGTTTCAAGGATCTGGTTTGTCAACAGATCTTGTTCAAGTTAAGTCTATTTTCGTGTATTGTTGATAGACAACGCTAGGTTTCAACTTTCTTGTGACAAGGGACGAGACAGGCCCGAATTAGGTCAGCGCCTTATTCCTGTTGTGTTTTGTTAATGAAACTGCGCGCTTCACTTGACAGTAACATACATAAATTATAAGAGCATGAGCAACCTAAGTCCCTCTCATCCACATTGGCGTATTCCAAAATCCTCCACAGAACCCCCTTCCCCCACCCCTACTAAAAAAAAGAAAATAAATAAATAAATAAATTACTACTCCCTCTCTCTTTAGCTGCCTGTGGCCGTCAGTAGCCACGGGCATCTCTCTTGAAATCTGCGCTGTCCGTAGCCTCTCCGTGCTCCTTACATTCCCATGAACCCATTGTAAATGTCTAAAGTCGCTACAAGATTAACAAAAAAAAATATTTAAGCTTTATTTTACTTATCAGAGTTGCTTGGGGTTTTGACATATTTCTTGGAATCATAAGAAGTTTTGTTTCAAGAGGGAGATTAATCCTCCGCAGACCCCTTTACTGAAATCCAAAACCAGGTTTTCACTTGGGTTTCTAGTAGGTGTGACCGATAACATACTTGACAGGATCAATCATTTACATTACAAACAAGTTTTTATTTTTATATTTAACTTATCATTGTAATGATATTATGTTTGTAAACCAATATATGCATCTGTTATTATATCAAGCAGATAAAATAACAGTTTCGGCTCATACTAAAAACATCGTTACAATAAAACCAACCTTGTGTTAGAGGAGATTGTGATGTGAAGCTTTTTTTAAGAACCTAGATAAAAGCAAGATAAGAAGTTGATCAAATCAATTTAAAAAAAGCTTGTCACACTTGATCTGTATAATTTTAATTCAAATAAATTGATGTACAAACGTGGTGACAAAGTTAGTTACCAAAGAATGACACAGGGTCAGGCATGCATCAAAGATATCTTCAGATCTTGTCTCTGTCTGAAACCGCACCTCTGGATGGAGCTATTGGCTGCAATGTTGTTAGGACCGGATCGGACCGGCCGGTCCGACCGGTTCGACCGCGAATCGGTGGCTGGTCCGGTCCGGTCGAGGGTGGATCGTTTTTGGAGCATTGAACCGGCCGGTTCGAACCGAGTCGGCGGTTGGACCGGCGAACCGGTTCGGTTCCGACCGGATTTTGAATTTTTTTTTTTTTTTTGATTTTAGTGGGTAAAAACGGGGTGTTAAACCATAAATTAGTACTTTGTATATACAAATATAGTTAAGTTTTATATATAACTATAAAATATATGTATAAATCATATATAAATCTTATATTTAATTACATATATAAATATAATTAAAATATAGTTAAATCCGGTCCATCCGGTCCGACCGGTCCGACGGTCCGACCACCAAACCAGTAAGCCGTCCGGTTCGACGTCCGATCCGGTTCTGAGAACATTGATTGGCTGTATCACGGAAAATCATTGTTGAATTAAGAGATGTCATGTCACACGTGCATTTCTCTTGGTAGATTTTATGAACACAGTTATGTAACACATATATTACTTTCATATATCTTACCAAGTTACTGGATTTCAGTTAAGTTCCTAGAGGACGACGAAACATCCTTACGGGTGACATGATGCTCCTTTCAAATACTCAATCGACCATGGTAAACAAAGGATGAAGTGTTCAAACAGGTCAAGATGTGGCTATTTGTTCTAGCATTGGCGGATATACACGGAGTCGGATGATGATTGACTTCCCCAGGCAACAATGACTTATACGTAGGCCTTCAGAAAAGGAGCACGATAATACGAGTCCCCTATGTTGCATTCCAAGCCTAACAATGCTGATTTTAACTCATCTAATGTGAGCAAATGGTGCAGCTCCACGTAACATATAATTTCTATAATAACTTCTAATCCTCATGAAATGAACTCCTAATGCTTCTGCTTCTGGTTGCCATTCTGCTACACCGTCTGTTGAGGAACCAAAAATATCAAACCGAGACGCAACAAAAATGCCTAATCTCATAAAATTAAGGAATTTTGGGGCTGAGCACAAATCAGATTTACTCATTGGTAATCTTCCTATTTTTTTTGTGTGCATAAACTCAAAACATAAACCATACAACAACATATATGTACCAAATGTGCAGATGGAGCAACAGCCAACTTGATGAAGCAAGATCATCTAAATACAAGATGATAAAAACCACTAAAAGAAACCAAATTACTACAGATTTCCCTTCATCCCGTCAAGGATCATCAACTATCCACAAGTTCAACTTTCTAATCATCATCTCCTTTCTGTCATACAATCAAACAGTCGGTTTGCACCTCCCAAATCATCCATCTTTTCCATATAACCACAGGATCTTGGACCAAACCCAACATAGAAGATATCTTCCCTCTGGCATTTCATCAAACAGTTGGTTTGCATCCCTAAATTACCAAATCTTGTTTACATAACCGCAGGCGCCTGAACCAAACCCAACAAAAAGGTATCTTCTTTCAGTCGTTTCATCAAACAGTTGGTTTACATCTCTAAACCACCATCTTTTCCATACAAAACCAAAGCTTGAACACCAAAACCAGCAGAAAAAAAAAAAAAGAAAGTTGTGTCTGTCAGACAACCATGAAACCATGCCAGACCCATCAGATGGACTGACAACGATCCTCTACTGAGCCACTGGTCAGACCAGCGAGCTCTATTAATCACGCTCTGGTTCCATAGTCGTGGGTCATCAACCAGACATGGGTTTCTGTCTTCTTAGGAATCAAGAATACAGAGGTACGAGCCTATAGAACAGATCCTGTTCAAGTAAGGTCGTGCTGATCCATCTTCCGGTGCCGATTATAAACATCATTCGGTTTTCGGTTTCCAGCGATGTGGGAGGATGCAGACAGAAGATTGGCAGCGGCTCATTCTATATGAGTCTACCCGAGGGTAATTTAACTTATGAAATGGTAAATCTAATTTATTAGGTTTATCCAAATCAACAGAACAAGAAAAAGAAAACGAAAAAGAAAAATAACTTTTCTTTGGTTTCTCATATTTTTGTTTTTGTTTTCATTTAAAGTTTATGTATATAGTAAAAAAAATTCTAAATAAACAAATATTAAAGTAGCGGATATTATAGTAAGACTTCACATAATAAATAAACAAACTTTTTAACTGTTACATTAAAGTTATTTACAGTATAATTTTATCTTTACAATCATCTAACTTTCACTAACTGTTGTAATCTTACGTAATATTTTCATAAATATATTAATGTTTTTGGGATTAAATAAGGCAAATGAAACATAAATGAATTTTGGTTACTTATAAGTGAATTTTTTGGTAGACCGTTATCTGTTTTTCTTGACGGTCCATGATAATAACAGATTCATGGTTCCAAATCTCATAAAATGATGGGCTGTTATAGCTAACCCATTGAACCCATAATGTTCCGTTATGGTATTCCTAAATTCTTATGAATTTTTCCATTATCAACCGTTCTATAAACATTTTCTTATGTTTAGTTCTATAATAACCGGTCCATTAGATTAAGGGGTCACAACAACACTTTTATTATAAATACCAAAAGGGATACAAATTAACCCTCAAGCAAGATGCTAAAGAGAAAAAGAATACATCAGTATTACGTTACATTAGTACGTTCAAATTTGTTCCGGCTCTCCCAACCAAGATTAAGAACCCCAACCAAGATTAAGAACTTTGTTGGTTTTTATCTAAGAGAATATTCGTGTCCTTTATGTTCTTCTTGATCTTGACCATCTTAGCCTTCTTATTAGAAATAAGATTGTTTCTAGCTTTCCATATTGTCCAACACGATATTTGGATCATCTTTCCCCTTATTTGTTATTATGTAGTACTTTCCGTTTATTTGTCATTATGTAGCATTAAATATTACACTGAATTTGTTTACTAAATATGTTTAGGATAAGTAATAATGTTACTAGTACTTGTACCATCACTAAAGATGCAAATGGTATATAGAACATGTCACTGATATTATTATTGATACATATACTATCATTGAATATGCAAACATGCATGTTGAATATGTCACTGTAATTGTTGGTTTTGACATTTAATGTGAACTGACTTGGCATTGAATATGTGTACCAGGTTTGTTTATTATGTGTTTACTGAATATTATAGAAACCGGTATTGAACTTGACACTAACGTAAAGAGGATCTTATTTACAGGCTAGTCAAGCTTGTTTATTGGTTGCAGTCTCTGGCTGTTAGTAATGACCTTACATTATCCTTGTCAAACAGTTATCCATTACCACACCATGCTTCTTTTTGTGTTATGTGGAGATGCAGGGATCTGGATTGTAGAATTCAAGATGTGTTTTAATTGGTCCTTAAAGCACCGGTCGAATTCTGGTGCTGGCCTGTTCGGTCCGGGGTAGGATTACATCTTCAGGGATCATATACATCATTTGTCTCGTAGCATTTTGACTGATTAAGATGCATAAATGATGTCTGATCTCCGACTTTATTTTTCTTAATTTTCAATTAATCTACAAAATAGTTAAGATTTCAAAAGTAGCATGAACCTTGGTAAAGATATGTTTTATGCTTAGGAAACATCCTAGTCTCAATAGAGAACACATAATGGTGAAGGGGTTTTTGTACAAAAAAAGCTTTGGAGCATAGAAATTGTAATGAGCAAGCCCGGCGGATAAGTAATTTACGTAGCACCGACAAAGGTACATGCCAAAGAATGACACGGGTGAAAGCTTCAGAAAATAAGCTCCACCTTTATATTATTGGTCCTATACACGTTTCTAATAAGACCTACATGCATAAGATATATTTTGATTTCATTTATGGTTGTAAACACACCTCGAGGTGGAGCATAATTAGATAAATCAGTATTGAATTAGGAGAGGCATGCCCTCCCATCTCCCTAACGGACTCAACATATGGATTTCCTAATTTAGACACAAGAAAGGGAATCACATAACGATTTAAACTTAAAATTCAATGCCTCTAAAAACACCGTCAACAAGTGATAGAGTCAAGTTTGAGATTGGTGATCTGCCAAACAATAGTAAAATTATAGAAATATAAATAACAATGAAACGTAAAACTCTTGCTATAAATTTTCTCCTCCTCCTTCTTATTAATCAATACCTTCTTAAATACAAAATTCATGCAAACATAAAAGTGGAAACTGTGCAAACTCAAACGTGGCTAACACGGACTTGCAAAGACTACAATTAAATTGAAAAAATGCAATAACTAGAAACGCGGGAACATCATGTAGAAAATAAAACGTGGATCACGATCTAAATGGTGCTCCTGATGGGTGGTCATGTTCCACAAGTTATGGGCATAACCGGTGAAATCCCCAAATAAAAAGTTTCAATGAACTATTGAAGCTATCGCGACATGCGCTTCCTGCTTGCGAGGAAAGAAAGAAGAGCGACAAGGTTAAGTTCAGATTTGATTGTTTGCAGCATGGGAGCAGATTACCAAAAGATACATGGGAACAATGAAAAAATATATCTCGGTCTGAATTCAATATGAAAGTGGGCTCTACCTCTTCGATTCAAGCAAGTCGACCATAAGGTGAATCGATGACCTAACTGAGGCCATTCCTAGCCGCCATTGCTTTTGAAAGAGTCTATATTTACTTTACTAGCTGATTTGTCAGTTCTATAGGGTATGAAGCTCTTTCCAAGTATTAGGTTCAAGAATTAATGCTCGCACGTAAAGAGAATAAAGAAACAAGAGCATAAACAGTCTCTTGAAAGAAGGGAGCATTTGCCTGGGTGGTGGTCCCGCTTATGGTGTGGGCTCAATACGCTCTGAGAAGAAATATTTTTGTATCAATACCTACCCCTGTAAAACGGGCCGTGTCTTCACTACCCGCGGTTGGTGAATTTACACCGGGCCAAGACAGATTCGTTGGCGGCTCAAAAAGCAAGAATTAAGACGTTTTACAAAGATGACTGGCTGAAATTTATCATCACAATAAAAGCAAATGTCGACAGCTTTCTTAGCTTGCATTAGGATGATCTAGCGTAATCAGATAACACAAAGACATAAGCTCATGTAAAATAAGTAAAAAGAGCCCACCCAATGAATTCCAGAAGCAGAGAAACCTCCTCCTCACTTGGTGGTACAAGAATCTATTAAGGGGGAAAAGAAATGTTGAAATTTCTAGCTGAACACAAATATGATATATGTTAATATTATAAAATTCATCAATAACCATGAATTTCATGTAATCTAAATCTTATTGATCTGCATAGAATGACCATTGCAAAATTGCCTTTAGTTCATGCGAGAAGTAAACAGATGCATACAATCCATACATACAGTAGAAAGTGCTGCACGGTCTGCATGAACATTTCAAGAAGAAAACAATAAAAGGTTATGAATTGTTCTTACCATAGATATTGTAATGCCTTCCAAAGCTTGACTATAGAGAAAAACATCATGGAAGTTCATTGGACCTCCCACTATATCAGGGTCATAGTACAGAACCTATCATGATCGCTACAAATTAGCACAAGAAATGAAATGCCCTTTTACACTGAATGCACCCAGGTTACCACAAATGATGATAGAGCACTTTATTCAACATAACTACACAACAGCTGAAATAAAAGTAAACTAAAAGCAATAAAAATCATTACTGGAAAGTGAAATGATATAAACTAAATAGTGGTTCATCAATAAATTGCAGGATGCTCTTCTAAATTGAAAGGTGCCAATACAATGGCAGAGAAATGAATTTACTCACTACAGATGGCTTTTTCAGATTGTCTCTTGGTTCTTCAGAAGGAAGATGTACTTCATGATTCTTGTCATCATCTTCAACAAAACCCCCTGACAATTTCTCAGTTTCTTTCAGAGCAGCTAGCCATCTTCTCATCACGTGTATCCTTTCTGGACCTCTGGCAGAAATGGATGCTTCTTCCAATCTTCTAACAGTCTGCTTAAAGCTTTTGAAACTTCGACCCCCCTATCATGCTTAACTTCATCAAAAGAGTGAAAGAAACAGCAAATAAATGGACAAACAAAATTTCAATAACCAATAGAACAACAGTTCAGAATAGTTATTAGTAAATAAAAAACATCATTATATGACCCAAATAAAAATCAATGGGTACAGCCAATCATTTTCGACTGTCAATAACTGATCCCAATTGAATTACTTTCTTAAGGCATGCAAAACAGTAAACCAATACCCTTTTTCCTCCTATTAGCAAACATAACTAACTTTAATCACAAATTCACTATGTGTTTACTTTCCTGCAACATATTAGCTTTCCATTTTGAAGAAGCATGATTAAACATTGACATGCAATAGATGTTCGCGAAATGATACTGCATCTTAAAAGCATAGATTAAAGTCACAATTAATCGCATTAGAACCAATAAGAATTGGCTTAAATAGACCAAACATAACTTCCTTCAGCAGCCTGATAATCACAACCCGAAATCCAATCCAGCAAACAAAACAAACATTCCCAATTGGCATTACTCAAATTGAATAATAACATAACAATAATATAATATTAATCGAGCAAATGCTCAAATCAGAAAACGGAGATATTAGCATAAGTTAAGTAAGAGCGTTACAAGTCGGTCTTGAAAGATTTTAGCCCCTTCAGCAACCGCTTGACCGGCATGTTGGACGACAGTATCCGCGTAGTTCTTGACGGTGCGAGTGATGTTGTTGTTGTTGCCGACCTCGACAGCCTTGTTGACGGCAGATCTTAACCACGACATTGGTCACGACAACACAATGTGTGTTTGTGTTTGTGTTTGTGTTTGTGTTTGTGTGTGTTTTTTTGTGTTTGTGTGTTTGTGTGTGTTTTTGTGTGTTTGTGTGTGTTGCAACTTGCAAGTGTGGTAGCGTATGAATTTGTAGGGTGTGAGACGGTTGTTTCTGTAGTCAGATCAACGACTATGAAACACAAGTCTGATGGTCGGTCAAGTCAAGAAACTTCACTATTTGGTCCCGCTCGAATAGGATAATTTCACGTGGTTTTACATCACTCTCTTTTTAAATTTTTATAATTAGCCTACTTAAACCGGATATGCCTATTATAAACATGTGTATCTAGGGTTGAACCTATTAAAAATGTTTTTACTTTATAATAGGTTGTGTTGGTGATAGAACTCAAAAATCAAATAAAGTTAATTGATAATTGAAAGATTACAAGATAGAAGACCCAATTCCAAAAGACAAATGTATAGACACTCAATTTAGATAACATAAACATTGACAATTAGAAAACAAAATGCTAAAGACTAATTCTCAAACTAAAAATTGGTTGGAGTAGTTATCCCACTTTTTGATTTCATAGATTAGCCCCTATCCTTTAAAGTTTTGAATCATTTACTCCATTTACTTTCCCTCCACTCGTTTCCCTCCATTTAGCAGCTAACACGATGCATATTTGATTCAACATTGGATTATTAGATTTAGATTTGTATCAGTAGGTTGAACCCTTTTAGACATACTTCGCTTTATGTCTCAACCTATTAGGTCATGTTGTGTTAGTGAATCGTATATAAAAAATGTACATCAATCATGTATGGTTAAAATCAGTTTGGGTACCAAGAAAACTGTTACAATAGAATTAAGCTTTTATAATATATTCCACACGGGCTCTCGGATCACTATGGCCGACTTTTATCTCCATTCGCCTGGTCGGTCTCACAGTCAAGCAGGCTTATACAGTTTTGTACTTATACAAAAATACTTATATAGTTTTGCACTTTTGTACTTATATTATCTGATGTATTTTGTCAGGTTAGCTTAGACAATTGTACAGGTCACATATAAGACCTATAAACAGAATAGGTTGTTGCAAATTTTATAACCCTGCTGTATTTTGGTATCTGTTCATCGATGTATAAGTAATTTCTAAGTAATTTCATATGTTTGATCTTTGTTAATCGTAATTCCACTACAATTATGCATTAAATTCAATCTAGTATATTCAATCCTAATGAGTCTAACCCAGTCAGCGAGTTTTCCCTTTCAAAGCGCCAGTTGCCCTATATTGGATCCAACATTGGATTATTGGATTCAAGTTTGTATTAGTATGTTGAACCCTTTTAGACATGCTTCACTTTATGATTCAACCCTATTAGGTCATGTTGTATTAGTGAATCGTTTATAAACTTTGCATCGGTTATGTATGGTTAAAGTCAGTTTGGTCATACCAAGAAAACTGTTACAATAAAATCAAGCTTTTATAATATAAATGAAGTTTGTATTAGTATGTTGAACCCTTTTAGACATGCTTCACTTTATGATTCAACCCTATTAGGTCATGTTGTGTTAGTGAATCGTTTATAAACTTTGCATCAGTTATGTATGGTTAAAATCAGTTTGGTCATACCAAGAAAACTGTTACAATAAAATCAAGCTTTTATAATATAAATGAAGTTTACTAAGAGGATGAATAGGATCCTTAAAAATAAGTTGCAAGAGATGTATTTACTAAGAATATGAATAAGATCCCCGAAAAGAAGTTGCAAGAGATGTTAATCAGTGTTCAAGAAGATTATGATTTAAAGCTTTGTAAGTCGCTAAATAAAAGCAAGAGAAGATATTGTTAAAATTGAATTTGAAAAAATATCTCATTATATTCAAATTCAATGTCAAGAAACATGAAAACCAACTTAAGATGAACTAAAATACAGAAGGCAATTGGTTTGACTTCACAGTAAATTACTTGGCAGTAAGAGAAAAATCAAGTATCCAAACAAAGGTCAGCAAGAGAGCAAAGGTGTTTGAACATTGGACAACACATAAAACATCGTTAGCTTCAACACGACTCGATTCCGGCATGAGACTAAGTAATGATTCTAAAGAAAATAACATTTGTAAGTGAGAATGAGATATTCAGTTGCTAATTATTGAAAACAAAGATATTCATAGACTAAATCATAATAAATCAGTTATCATAGATTTGGTTTGATACAAAAAACATAGTTCATCTGATGAACACAATCCAAAATCAACCACAATAGCAAGAACTCTGCAAGTTCTAGTACATATGAATCATCTAGAACAAGAATTAGAAAAATAGATGAACAAACCTGTTGAGGGTTTGAGAAGAAGACTCAGATCATAATGAATGAATGAAAGAATGATCGGTGTTAACCCTAATCAAACCCAGCTGTCTTTATATAGTCACGAACGTTATCCTTCACAACAACAACCCTTCTCATTCAGAACTTGACAAGAACAACCCCTCAACAATTGAACCTTTACTATAAAACCTGAAACAACAAGAAGTGTGTCACTAACATAACTACACAAAATATGTTTTAGAATAGGAATTGATAGATGTCACTATACAATTCAACACCCCCCTCAATTCAAATTCTAAAACATTCATAAAGACTCATTTTATCACATAAAAACTTGTGTTGTTTAGCACTAAGGCCTTTAGTAAGTAAATCAACAATTTGATCATGTGTATCAATTTTAACAGGTTTTAACACTCCTGCTGCAACTTTTTCTCTCAAAAATGTAACTCAATTTCAAAATGATTGGTTCTATCATTAAAAACAGGATTTAAAGTAATTAGAATAGAAGCTTTACTATCACAGCAAAGGTTCATAGGAAGCTCTTGAGACACTTGTAAATCTTTCAAAAAAATTTAAAATTCAAATTACTTCACACCTAGCAATACACATAGCACGATACTCTTCTTCAGCAGAAGATCGAGATACGGTAGGTTGTTTCTTACAATTCCAAGAGATAAATGAGTCTCCTAAAAACATAGTGTATCCAGTGATACACCTCCTTATCGATAAACACTTTCCCCGGTCAGCATTAACAAAACATTTTAAGACAAACTGGTCTGACTTTTTAATACAAATGCCTTGACTAGGGGACCCTTGTAAGTATCTTAACAACCTTAGGGAAATGTTCAAATGAGAATTTAATGGCTCATGCATGTACTGACTTATACAGTGAACTTCAAAAGCTATATCAGATCTAGTTAAGGTTAAGTAAATCAACTTCCTAATTAATTCCTGATTTTGAGTAACATTCTTTAGTTTAAAATCATTCGTCAGAATTACTCAAATTAGTAGCAATTAAGTTTGGTTCAATTAGAACACAATCGAAACTCAGATAATAACTCCAAGCAAAATTTTCTTTAACTTAAACAAACCCCATTTTTGGACTCAATAACTTCAATACCAAGAAAAGATTTCAGTTTACTAAGATCCTTTATCAAAAAACTTTGATTTAGAGAGTGCTTGACTTTCTTAATTTCAACCTCATCATTACTGGTGATTACAATGTTATCAACATAAACCAACAAAGCAACAAACATATTACCATCACTTTTGACAAATAATGAATAGTCACTAACACTCTAAACAAAACCTAATTTAGTAAGGTAGAGGCTAATTTCTCATTCCATTTTCTGGGGGCCTACTTAAGCCCATAAAGGGACTTAACAAGCTTACAAACTTTATTATGGTTGGAATTAGTGTAATACCATTCAGGTAATTGCATATTGCAGGACCGTAGAAGGGTATGCACTTACAACACAACAACAAATTGAGGAGAGTTATTTAGAACACTTAACAGATCAAATAGGGAACTGATAACTTATATGAAGGATGCTAAGAACATAAGTAAAAAGTGAGACAGAACAATATAGCTAACAACATAAGTATATGGTTTTCAAAAATGTTGTATATTACTTCTCAAGTTCTTTTACAAGATGTTACAAAGCATTGATTCAAAGTTATAAGTACTTGAGATACTTTATACTACATCCTACAGTCAGCCATACTTTAAAGGCCAGCTGGATACATAAGACTAGACAACAAAATCAAATGTAGAGTCAAAAGGCAGATTGCCTTTTGACTAGTGACTATGATATGCCATAGCTCACATCCGAATATATTACAAAAGTACATAAAGTAGAAAGCTCAGACCCAAGACCTCAATGTACAGTTACCAAAAGCATGGACCTTTTCACCAACTCGTGTAAGTTGGTGACTGAACAGAATTGTGCAGCGGAAAGGTGGTCCAACTTTATGATAAAGTACATCAAATAAAAGCATGTTCATAAAAGTCTTTGGAAGAAATCTGTCTTCACTCTTTGGATTGGAAGACTTTGTCTTTAAAGCTTCGGAAGACTTCACTTTTGGCTTCGGAAGACTTCACTTTTGGCTTCGGAAGATGTTGGTCTTGGCTTCGGAAGATTTTACACTTAGAATAACTTTTCTAGTGCAAAGTGTAAATCTTCTGAAGCATTTCTACTTCAGTTCTTTAGAACATGCATGTAGAGAGACTTTGGATGTTTTGGCTGCATCAGACTTATAGGAATCCTTACAAACTCCCCCTAAGCTGATGCTACCAAAACATTTGAGGATCTTCAGCTGTTGACAGTCCTCATTATGATGATGACCATGCCCTTCTTCATTAGATGGTTAGGATCACTTAGACTCTTATAGTATCTTCTCATCTCAAAGCGATCATGCAGAGGTAGGTTGAATAGGTCTTACCATGTGTAGACATCTTTATCACCTTGATCTCTAATCACATGTCATCTTTCTGGATTAGTTGTGAAAGTCCAGGATAAGATGGGTCTCTCAGATGCAAGACGAGCCACTTGGATTGGAGTTGATTGGGCTGCCTCTTCATGCTCTTCCTCAGGTTGATCTGACTCATCCTAAGGTATAGAGGTGGATGATTTAGACGTCTTCTTCTCCTTTGACTTTGGTTTATAAGCCACCCTCTTCTTCCTCTTTAATGACTTTAACTAAGAAGACTGGTCTGCAGCATCTTATTAATCAGTCTTGTCTTGCTCAGTTGTGTGTTCCTCCCTTACGGGTTTAGAAGGAGAGGGAGTTTGACCCTGCTGTGGATCAGAAGATGAAGCTTGCTGAGACTTAGTAAGAGGTCCAGGTTGTGTTGTCTCAGGTTGTTCAACCTTAACCTCCACTTCAGGAGGAGTTTGACTTGGAGTAGAGTGTAAGTCAATTAGCTCTCCACTTTTGATCTTCTGCTTGATTACCCTAATGTGCTCATCCATTGTGGATAGAGACATAGGGCCAAGTTTCCTTCTGGAGAATCCATACAGCTTCAAGAAGCTCATCATCTTTTATCTATCAGTAGACTTCTTCATACTCTTTTGGATGAGAGCTCTTGACTTTACAGCCTCTTCCCTCATCTTTCTCTTTGTTGCCTTTTGTTCTTTGAGTACTTGAAGTTCAAGCTGTTTGAGATATTCAAACTCAATGTACTCAAAGGACAAGGGAAGAAGTGCAGATGCCTGGTAGAAACTAGTGGCACTCAGATAGTTAATCATATTTTGTCTATCTGTTTCTTTTTCTATCTGAGGTTCTTGTGTAGATGCCACAGTCTCTTGCACAAGGCTTTCTTGAACTGGGGAGAGAGTGGGAACATGCTTGTATAATCTTTTCTGTCTCTTCTCCTCTTTGATTTGGAGAAGTATCCTTGTATTCTCGGCTTCCTTCCTCTCTCTTGACATTTCCATGTCAGCCAGTTCATTAAGTTCCTCTAAAGGGAGAGATATGATCTCATCAATGTCATAGTTTCTGGTCTACAGGTAAGTAATCCTGACTGCCCTCAACTTATCATCTTGAGTGTTTAGTCTGAGGGCAGCCCTGATTGTAGCTTGCATGAATCCTGAAGACCCAGAGGAACTTTCTCCCTTTAGCTTCCTCTTCCTCTCTCTCTCCTCCTCCTCAATCTCCTCAGGAGTTAGAATCACTTTCCCTTTGTCACTTACAGACCTTTGTGACACAGGATGGAGAGAGCTTTGGCCTTCATTGCTTGGTGTAGCATCCAAGCTCTGGCCAGAGAGAGGTTGTGATACACCTTCACCAACAGGTGTTTCACTGAGGGAATGAATTGCTGAAGTAGTTATTGGTGTGACAGGGCTCTCAGGCTCTATCACTGGGCATTCTGTCAAGGTTTTTCCTTTAAAGCTAATCTTAGGGTCTGCCTCAACATCCAGTTAACTAATGATATTACCTAATTGCCTTTGTCTCCTTCTTTGACTAAACTCTTCAGTAATTCTGTCTTGAATCCTTTGTGTCAGCCTGTCAGCTTGTCTAGATTGACTTGAGTTGACAAGTGGCATGTTGATCAGGTCAAGACCTTCATAGTAGTTCAAGGTCTGAAAGTTGAATACCTCTTGCTGTCCTTGAACTCTTTGAAGAATGAGGGCTCTTCTATCAGCATCATATCTCCACCCAGTGATATAGTTTGAAGTTCCTTGGGGTGAAGATGACATAGCCCTTGGAATGTCTTCCTTAAAGAGACTCTGAATTAAGGAGTCTATAGAGTCCACATCAATGTGAACTTGAGGAAGTTGCTGAGTATGCACAACTGCAAGTGAGGATGGTGAGTCCTCGATGTCCATACTCTCTGAAGAACTCTCAACTTCTGTGACTGTAATGACTTTCTCCCCCTTTTTGGTAGCATCACCCTCTTGCATAGGTGAGCTAGGAGTTAGGTCAGTCACATTCACAGGTTCTTGTGTTCTTGATTGAGCTCTTCTTAAAGGTCTCTTGGCTAGTTGTTCCTTGAAATAGGATATCTCAAGTTGCTGATTATTGACCCTGTTTTGCAGGGTAGTCACCTGAGATTCAAAGTGACTAACCTTAGAGACTAAATAGGTGCATGTTTTTGACAATTATTGCACCTTCAGCCTTAGATTCCCCTCATCTTTATGAGAAGAATCATAGGGGGATGAGAGAATTGGACCAAAGTCTTCTCTCTCACCACCAACATGGAGTTCTTGGCTGCTGGATTTCCCCTGCTCATTGACAGCTTCAGTTGAAGTGTAAATGGGCTGAGTTACCATGGTTGAGGTCTTAATGATGTAGTCACTTACAGAAGTGAGAGCCTCTTCCATATGGATCTCCTGAACAGGTTTAGAGAAATCCAGCTCAGTAATAGGTGACTGATGTAGGCTAGACATAGGAGACTCAGGAGCACTCATCTTTCTTTGAGTAGGGGAAGAGTAGAGAGACTCATAGTACTTATTGAAACCTAAGTCTTCATCAGTATAGAATTCAAGATTAGGAATGGAGTGGTTTAAGTCTAAAGGCTTGGGATGGTAACTGTCCCCTAAAGGTTGTTCACTTAAGTGTTGAGACTCAAAGTGAAGTCTTAAGGCAGTTGGGCTTGTGAGCTCATCAGGCTGAGCATGAGGAACCTCAGCACTGATTCTTGAAGAGAAGGAAGTGGTTTGCTCCTTAGGGGAAGTAGGAGCTCTAGTATCCACTTCCTCCTATATGGGTGAGTGTACGGGGGTCTGCACAAACTCAATAGCTTGAGCAGGGGTTCATTTGGATTTTCTTTGGTAGGTGAGGGTGATTTGTGAGGGTCTTTTCGGTGGTTGGGAGGTAGAAGGTATGGGTTCAACACTAGCTTGTGTTGCTAGGTTGTCACCTTGAGCAGTGAGCTCTAACAATTTGGGCACAAGGGTTGTTTCTACCCCTGAGAAGCCTACAGTTGGCTTCTTCATGATTTTAAAGATGTCGGGCTTCATCTATACCAATTTAAGAATATTACCTGTTTCCCTCAACTTTGAGCCCAGTTCACAGTTGAGAATGTATTGAACATATCTAGGAAACATGTAATACTCTAAGGAGTCCTAGTTAGCAAGCAAATTTGTGTAAACAAACTGAGAGGACCTGAACCTGACCCCTTGAACCATTCCATGCAATATAAAGGAGAGATCCTCAGGAATCTGGTCCCACCCTCATGCTTGTTTGACAAGCTGTGGATAATCACATCCTGAATGTCTTTATAGAGAAATCACCCTCATAGCCCATCTGCTAAAAGGAATGATTAACAGCTTCCTTTGAGAAAGACAACTCACCTTCTTCATCATCCAGCTGAAGATAAGTGTTGATGATGGCCGGAGTGATGAAGATCGTCCTCCTTTACACTGTGCAGACAGTGCCTTCTCCCCATCCATGATGACCTCTTGGTAGGTCTTCCAAAATTCAAGCGAATAATCCTCATCGAGAGTAGGATCAACGGTTAGGGAGGTGAAGTAATTGGATAAAGCTAGAAAACGGCAAACCTCTGAGAAACTATCGTCTTTCTCAGAGTTCAACAGAGCAACCTGGTTATGTTGCCTGTGAAGTTGTATGGAGAAATCAGGGTTGTTTCTACGGTTTAGATTGACCATTTTTTCTAAGCTTAAGGGTGAGGGAAGGTGAAGAACAAAGATGATTTGGGAGAATTTAGGTTTAAGGAATAGTGCAAATGAAGAAGATAATGAAAGAGGGGGGAACCGTTGGGTAAGTTAATGAAAAAGGATAAACTTTGAAATCCGGAAATCGATCCCACCTCTAAAAAGGAGTTTCCTTTTGCCCAAAAAGTAGTTTTCTTGGAAGTGGAGAAATCTCCCAAAGGTTACTTTGCTTCAGAAGTTCTGAAGAAAAGCTTCTGAGGGCAAATTGTCTTCGGAAGATATTTCAAATATTTTTAGAGAATTTTGCTTCGGAAGAGATTTAAAAATCAGAGTTTTTATTCTAAGATGAATGAAAACTTCCGACGGTAAATTACTTTCGGAAGAAAATTGTTCTTTTAAAACATAAAAGTACTTAAGTTGATTTTAAGCTTCGGAAGATATTTCGGAAATTTTCTTCCAAAGGTAAAACTACTGAAGTAGATATTTGTTTGCTAAGACATAAGTTTCTTCCAAAGGTAATTTTAAATCTTTCGAAGGGTAAAGAGATCAAAATTTTCCAAAATCTAAGGAATGTCTTTCAAAAAGATTTTTCTTCCAAAGAGAACAAGGGCTTATGAAGGTGATAAAATAGACAACTTAGGACACACAGGTTTTAGAAATAATATGATTAAGTTTTAAGAAAGGCTATTCAAAGTTAATCATCCCAATAGCTGATACAAGATATTTAAATCTTTGTTCATCAAAATCTTTAGTGAACAGATCAGCATATTATTCATTTGTGTTAACTTTGACTAGTTTGATTAATCCTTTTTCAAAGTTATCTCTAATCAAATGATACCTGATATTGATGTGCTTTGTCTTTGAGTGATAGCACTATCATTGTCTATATGGATGGGAGTCTCCTTGAAGTTGAATCTATAGTCCAACATCTGATTTTGAATCCAAAGCACTTGAGCACAGCAACTTGTAGCAGCAATGTATTCAGCCTCAGCAGTTAATACAGACACACAGGATTGTTTCTTACATTGCTAATAGACTATCCTTCCACCAAGAAATTGACATCCCCGTGATGTAGACTTTACAGTCATATTGCAGCCACCATAATCACTATCTGTATAAGCATACAGATTGAATTCATAATTCTTTGGATACCAAAGGTCAAGTGATGGAGCACCTTTGAGATATCTTAATATTCTTTTGACAGTGATTAGGTATGACATCTTGGGGTTGGCTTGATATCTTGCACAAATGCATGTAGCAAACATGATATTAGGTCTGCTAGCTGTGAGGTACATAAGAGACCTAATCATTGCCCTGTAGAGATATTCATCAACACACTCCCCCTCAAGATCAGGTCCAAGGGAGTGGTTTCTGGCTATGGGTGCCTTAGAAACCTTACAATCAGCCATGTTGAATCTTTTAAGTATGTATTGTACATACTTTGACTGACTTATAAAGATGCCATTGTCATCTTGCTTCACTTGAATTCCTAGAAAGAAATTGAGTTCCCCCATGGCACTCATTTCAAACTTGCGCTTTATCAGCTTCTCAAAGTCTTTGTAGAGCTTTGGATTAGTTAACCCAAAGATAATGTCATCTACATATACTTGAACTAACATTATGTCAACTCCTGTTCCTTTGATGAAGAGAGTTCCATCAATAGTACCCCTTTTATAGCCATGCTGATAGAGATACTGAGATAGAGTCTCATACCACTTCCCTGGTGCTTGGTGTAGCCCATAAAGAGCTTTATCAAGCCTGCAGACATAATCAGGATGATCAGGATCTGCAAACTTAGGTGGTTGTCTGACATACACCTCTTCATCAATCACCCCATAAAGAAAAGCACACTTGACATCAAGCTGGTATACCTTGAAGTTCTTGGATGCAGCAAAAGCTACGAATATCCTGACAGCTTCAAGTTTTGCTACAGGAGCAAAAACATATGTGTAGTCAATTCCTTATTCTTGAGTATACCCTTGAACAACTAGTCTTGCCTTGTTCTTGATGATAAGTCCTCTATCATCCTTCTTATTCCTGAACACCCATTGGTTCCTATGGTTGTCTTCCCTTGAGGAAGAGGACATAGGTTCCAAACCTTTTGCCTTTTGAATTGAAGCAGCTCCTCTTGCATAGCTTCAACCCAACTTCCATCGTTTAGAGTCTCATCAATCTTCTTTGGCTCTATCTGGGACAAGAAACAAGAGTGAAGACAAACATTTGCATCATGGGTTTGTCCTCTTGTTTTTACCCCTGAATCAACATTTCCAATGATGTTTATAGAGGGGTGAGACTTGTGGATCCATAGCTGAGGGATTATAGCAAGTTGCTTAGACAGATCTAAATTAGAGAAATTCTGATCTGGCAATAAGGGTTCACCCTCCACATCAGCACGCTTATCAAGATTGACTTGATCCAATGAGTGTGTGACATCATTAAGATTTTCTTCAATGGAGTGGTTATCAGCATTAAGAAATTCCTGATCACTTTCACCACCTCCATTCTCTCCAACATTTGAAACTCCTTCATCTGAGTTTTGTGCCTCTAAGCTGGAATTTGAAGGCACCCTAGAAGTATCAGCAGGATTTGTCATTGATGTGCTGGTAGGAACTTCATTTTTAGGATTTGTTACCACTAGAGTTGAAGATGTGTAGCTTGAAGGTCTTCTTAGCTCAAATCTTGGATCAGGATCACCTGTAGGTAATATATACGTAGACCCTGAAGCATGCTCACAAGATTTGTTAAAATAGCTGGTAACTAAATTAAGATCAAATAGTCAATCCGGACCAGAACCTTTTCATACTGGGAGTGTGCTCATTGAAAGTCACATTGGCTGGCTCATCAACTACTCTAGTTCTGAGATTGTATACTCTATAAGCTTTAGTTTGAGAAGAGTATCCAATGAAGTGTCCATCATCTGATTTCTCAGCAAACTTGACAATTTGATCTTTGGTATTCAAGATGGTGCAAGGACATCCAAAAGACCTGAGAAAGCCAATGAAAGGTTTCCTATTGTGCCAAAGTTCATAAGGAGTCTTACTATGTGTTTTAACTACCAAAACTCTATTTTGCACATGGCAAGTAGTGTTCACTACCTCTGCCCAGAAGGTGATGGGCAGTTTAGAGTCAGACAACATAGTTCTTACAACTTTAATTAGTGTCCAGTTTCTCCTCACAGTAACATCATTTTGCTGAGGAGTCCTGGGAGCACTATATTGTCTTGTAATAACTTTTTATCATAAAATGTATCAAGGATTTTGTTCTTAAATTCAGTTCCTTGATCATTGTAAGGCCCCTTTTCCGGGAAGCCTCACAGTTGGTTAATCATAGCATAAAATCACTTTATAAACAAAACATTGTAGCGGAATTAAATAATCATTCACTTAAAACTTGGAAATCAAATTATACTCATACATTTGTCTTTAAATAGAATAAAACATAGTGCATGGTCTTAAATTACAATAAAGATTTCATAGATAGGAATGCCATCCATTGCTCGCCAAGTATCTCCCTAGTGCCACCCTCAGCATCAGCATTTACCTGCCCACTATTATGCATAAAAGTCATGCATAAAAGTCAGCTTTGCTGAGTGACTTCTAGTTTTAGATAAATAAGAAAATGTAAGCTTTATCCTCCATATAATGACCATGCATACATCATACTACATAGCATTTCTTGCATCGTATTAAGCATGTTCATTATCTTTTATTCTTTCATTATCTTTCAGTTCATCATAAGCGAGATTGCACAAAGCAAGAGCTCCATGTTGATCGACAATGAACGTCGATCCTCGTCGATACACATCATCATGGTAGCTAACCCCCGACAGTTGATCCACACTGCAAGGCACATAGCCCGCTCATGAATACGGATCCATCATCATACGTCAGACTCACATAAGTGAAGTCTATCATAGTGCATGCAAGACTTTTCATCATCAAACGGGCCCGGGGTAACATTCGTTAAGTTTCACTTCTCATTAGTATTATCTTCCACTTAATATATAGTACATAACTTATTAAGTACACAACATACCAAGTACTAGTTATCATAACACATAACCGACCCTCCGCAGGACAGCGAGGGTTCGGGGGCGGCAGCCCCTGACAACGGGGTCCTAGGGGCAGTAGCCCCTAGTGGGGTCCAAGGAGCAACGCCCCTGGCTGGGGCCGGGCTGACCTTGAAAACCTTGAAAAAATTTTATTTTAAGGACTTTATATAGCATATTTTGTTATAGGAAAATTTATTTTCTTCTTAGAACCGCTTGAAATCCTTACCTTGAAAACCTTATGTTTACTATGCATAATAACCCCAAAAACATGGAAAAACGTTTAAATAAGGGGATCTAGAACTCACCTGGATATCGTGAGTAAGTTCTAAACTAAGTCTTCTAGGATAGGATCACACTACACAGCCTGCAGATAAGTTAACACTTAAAGGGGTTAATTTCTGCCTGATTTTGCTGCTAATTTCGCTATTAGATAAGCAGTTTCGCTGCCAGTTTCGCTGCCAGTTTCGCTGCAGTTTTGCTGCCAGTTTTGCTGCAGTTTTGCCCAGCAGTTTCGCATGACAGCTTCGCTGTCAGATGCGCCCAACTTTCGTTAGAATTTCCTAGTTTCACAATATCTATAGGTCAACCTGGGCACTAGCGAAATTACCAGCGAAACTGTAGTTTCACTGGAAATTTTCTTAGTTTCGCTGGATGAGTCCACAGTTTCGCTGATCGAGCATATAGTTTCGCTGGACGAATAAAAATGACGAACCAGCCCGTTTTTAACCCAAAATCTTAACTTTTTACGTCCAATCACTTAGTTTATCAACCATGAGGCCATATCTAAGCTTTTTACATGTTTTCATACGTAAAAATGTGACCTTTATGCGATTCTTTGCAACTTTTCAAAACCCAAAACCCTAGAATCCGGGTTTGATCTACAGAAGGGTTTAAAGGCTGATTCTTACCTGGGTTTGTTACTCCTTCTTATGGTTTGATGCTCCAACACTTAGATCTTTAATCCCTTAACCTTTAAAGCTCCAAATCTTGAGTTTTCTTCACTTTCTCTCTCTACTTTCTCTCTCTATGAATTTGGGAGGCTAGGGTTCAAGATGAGGGAGATGGTGGCTGGTTGAATGTGTTAAAGGGCTGATTATGGGCCCTTAATCACTTAGGCTCTTGCCCATATGCCTAATTTAGCCCATAACCCATTTCCTTCCTTTATTAAATACCCACTAATTAAGCCCATTATTCTTGATGACACGTTTTGACTTTTTGGGTGTTACAAGTCTCCCCCACTTATTTAGGTTTCGTCCTCAAAACCTGTCAGTCATCAAACAATTGAGGATAAAATTTCATCATCTCCTCCTCGGTCTCCCATGTAGATTCTGATCCTTTTCTGTGTCTGCACTGTACTCGTACTAGTGGAACCACTTTATTACGTAAGTGCTTCTCTTTCCAATCAAGGATGGCCACCGGCTGCTCTACATAGTTCTGCCGTTCATCGATTTCAATGTCTTCTAATGGTACAACTGCATCATTGTCTGCCAAGAATTTACTAAGATGAGATACATGGAACGTAGGGTGAATTCCACTCAACTAATCGGGTAGTTCTAATCTGTAGGCCACTTCCCCTACCCTCGCGACAATACGGAATGGCCCTATGAACCTTGGGCTTAACTTTCCCCGTTTTCGAAACCTACTGATCCCTTTCCAGGGAGATACCTTGAGCATAACCTTGTTACCAACCTCAAACTTTATCGGTCTACGCCTCTTATCAGCATAAGACTTCTGGCGATCCTTTGTGGCTTTCATGAATGCCTTAATCTTATCTAACTTCTCGGTTGTGACCTCAATTACTTCAAGACTTCCTAATTCCTTTTGCTCGATGTCACCCCGACATACGGGCGTTCTGCACTTCCTACCATACAGCATCTCATAAGGTGGCATACCAATGCTGGCATACCAATGCTGGCATGGTAACTATTATTATATGAGAATTATGCCAACAGTAAGTGCTCATCCCAACTTCCTCCAAAATCAATTACACACGCTCGTTGCATGTCTTCTAATGTCTGAATTGTTCTTTCCGACTGACCATCCGTCTGGGGGTGGTAAGCCGTACTAATATGCAGTCTAGTCCACATTGAGTCGTGAAACCTCTCCCAGAACTTGGACGTAAACCGCATGTCCCTATCCGAAACGATAGACACTGGAACGCCGTGACGAGCTACGATCTCCTTGATAAATAACTCCGCCAACCTCTCAGAGGAAAATGTCTCACGAATTGGTAGGAAATGGGCGCTCTTTGTTAAACAGTTAACAATCAACCAGATAGCGTCACTTCCTCCCGCCGTGCGAGGTAGCTTCATGATGAAGTCTATTATGTTGTGTTCCTATTTCCATTCAGGAATATCCAAAGGCTGGATCTTCCCATATGGCTTTTGGTGCTCTGCCTTCACTTGCAAACAAGTCAGGCACTTGCTCACGTACTTAGCCACGTCACGCTTCATTCCTAGCCACCAGTAATCTTTCTTTAAATCTTGATACGTCTTTGTGGTATCGGGGTGGATGGAATATTGAGTCTTGTGAGCCTCATCCATGATCTTCTCCCTCAGATCCCCATAGAGAGGAATCCACATCCGCCCGAATCGGGTTCTAACACCAATGGTGTTTTCTCCCAATTCTGATTCCTGTCCTTTCATCCTTTCAGAGTTGACTCTATTACCTTCCAGCGCTTCATCTTGGAACTCTCTAACTTGCTTCATAATATCGGGTGTGATGATCAACTGATAAGCCTTCACCCGGATCGGTTCGGGTCGTCCCTTTCGGCTAAGGGCATCAACAACCACATTTGCCTTACCAGGATGGTAGTGAATTTTACAGTCATAGTCCTTAATCAGTTCTAACCATCTCCGCTATCTCATGTTGAGATCCTTTTGTTCAAAGAAATACTTCAAACTTTTATGGTCAATGCAAACACCACTGCAGCCAACTCCAAATCATGGGTAGGATAATTGGTCTCATGGACCTTTAATTGTCTAGAAGCATAGGCTATCACCTTCCCTCGTTGCATCAACATGCAACCCAATCCTGCATACGAGGCATCCGAGTAGACTACCAGGTCCTCGTTCCCTTCAGGTAACGTCAAGATAGGGGCTTGATTTAACCTCATCTTTAGTTCTAGGAAGGCGTTCTCCTGATCAGTACGCCATTCATACTTCACGTCTTTCCGGGTCAGCTTAGTCAAAGGAGAAGCTATCTTGGAGAAATCCTGGATAAACCTCCTATAGTAACTTGCCAGGCCTAAGAAACTACGAATCTCAGATGGCATCTTTGGAGGTTCCCATTGCATCACCGCTTCAACCTTTGTAGGGTCCACCCTGATCCCCTCGGGGTTAACCACATGACCCAGAAATTGAACTTCTTGAATCCAAAATGCACATTTAGAGAACTTAGCATATAACTTTTCGCTTCTGAGCGTCTCCAATACTTCTCGAATATGATCAGCATGTTCTTCTTCACTTTTTGAATAAATCAAGATGTCATCAATGAACACTATTACCGATTTATCCAACATTGGCTGACATACCCGATTCATAAGGTCCATAAAAGCAACTGGCACGTTGGTTAAACCAAAGGACATGGCGAGAAATTCGTAGTGTCCATAACGTGTACGAAACGCTGTCTTAGAAACATCTTGTTCTTTCACCTTCAGTTGGTGGTAACCAGACCGCAGATCTATCCTTGAAAACCAGCTGGCACCCTGAAGTTGATCGAACAGGTCGTCGATCATTGGTAACGGATACCGATTCTTTACGGTTAGCTTATTGAGCTCGTGATAGTCAATGCACATCCGCATGCTACCATCTTTCTTCTTGACGAATAGAACTGGAGCACCCTATGGAGAGATACTCGGTCGGATGAAGCCATTATCCAATAAATCTTGCAACTGGTCGCTCAGTTCTACCATCTCCGAAGGAGCTAATCGATACGGTGCTTTAGCGACGGGCTGTGCTCCTGGTAGCAAATCAATTTGGAATTCGATTTCGCGGTCAGGCGGCACACCAGTCAGGTCTTCAGGAAAGACGTCAGGAATATCATGCACCACCGGTATGCTGGATAATTGTGGCTCTGGCGCATCCACATCCCTTACATAGGCCAAGTAAGCACTGCACCCACGTCTCAAGTACTTTTCGGCCGTGATCATCGACACCACCTTCGGTATACTGCACACTCTATCCCCGCAAACCATAACTGGGCTACCATTGGGCGCGATTAGGCTAATTATCTTTTTACTACATACTATATTCGCTTCATAGTCAGCCAACCAATCCATGCCTGACACCACATCAAAACCTTCTAAGGCCATAACATATAATCTAGCGGGAACTTATAACCTTCCAATTCTATCAGGCAACCCTCAACTACCTTAGTCACCTTGGTGGACTTACCAATGGCTGTTTCTACATAAAAGGGCTCGTCTATCTTTCTACTCTTATCATCTAATAAACGACAAAAGGCAGTAGACACAAAACTCCTACTAGCACCAGAATCAAAGAGCACAGAAGCATATTCGTGGTCCACCAGAAACATACCTGAAACTACTTTTGGATCTGCCCAGGCCTCCTCACGAGTTATGTTGAATGCCCTCGCCTTTGCCTTTGAACAGTCACTCTTTCCCTTATCTCTAGCTTTAACCATTCCTGATCCTCCTGATTTTCCTTTCTTGCAGTCCCTCTCCATATGTCCCATCTCGCCACACTGGTAACACTTCACCGCCTTGCAATCCCTTGCATAGTGGCCCTCGCCCCCACATTTAAAATATTTTCCAATCCCAACTCTACACTCCCCTGAATGACATTTTCCACATTTTCTACAAGCACCTCCTTATCCTGTATTTCCCCGTCTCCCTGACTGATCCTCAACTCTCATCCTCTTCTCTCCACTCCTGAAGTTATCACCTCCGAACCTCTTACCATTTCCATTCTTGTTCCCACTCCATTTCTCCATCTTCTTCTGTACAGGCATTGGGTCTCTCTCATCGTACAACCTCCTAGCTAAGTCCACCACAGATCTAAACGTACCAGGTCTAGCCGTAATCATGTGCCTCCTGATATCCATGGGCAAACCCTGCATGTATCTCTTGATCTTCTTGGATGCAGGTGTTACCATGTCTGGCACAAGTCTTGCAAGTTCATGAACTTGGAGGTATACTCTTGATGAGTCATGTTCCCAGCCTCCAAATACAAGAACTCCTTCTCAATCTTGTCTAATTCCCGATGGGGACAATACTCCTCCAACACCTACTCCTTCAACTCAGACCACTTCAGTTTGGCTATCGATCGCTTTCCTTCAGCCTTGAAGATCAAGAATAGGTTGGACTCACCTTAGATTAGTATTTGTTTATCTTACTTTGTAATAGGATTTATGTTAGTTTCCTTCTGTAAGTTGTTTAGTTTAATTTGTACATATAGCAGTCCAGCGAAACTGTAAGGAAACTATAGTTTCGCTCACAGTAAGCTGCAAGTTCCCAGCAAAACTAACAGTTTTATTCATTGTTAGCTAGGCTTTAATTACAGAGGTAGTGGAGGTGCCTGATACTGATAGTGACTACATTGATTGTTTTGATCCTTTTAGAGAATTCAGAGATGAAGCTTGTGATGATATTAGTAATGGTGATTCAAGTGGAGAGGCTTGTGTTGATATAATTCAAGAGAATGATGACGATGCTACTGATAATAAAGCCGGTGAAGACAAAAAGGTAAAGGAAAGTGAAGCTGAAGTTCAAGAGGGAGTTAATTTGGTTCAGGAGGACGTCGTTCATGAAGGTCTGGTTTGCAAAACTATGGATGTCAATGATAAAGTTGAGGAGGTGCTAGGAAAAGTTGATGAGGAGCAGGTTGATGCTGTGGAAATTGGGAGAGCTGCTGATGATTTAAAGACTGCAGATGCTGAAGTTAATCAATCAGGGAAATCAGAACCAAACATGGAAGAAATGATTCAAGCATCCAAGCAAGCAGCTGTGGAGGAATACAAAAGAACCATTCCTGCATGCCAATGTGATCGTGCTCTCGCGGCTAAAAAACTGGTAATGGGTCTTCCTTATGATATTGTAGAAGATATGTGTTCCTCTGCTTGTAAAATACGTTTAATTGGCATATACAAAGCTAATAGATTATTAATGAATAATGAAAATAAATTAAAAAGGCTAAACAAGGAACTTAAGGTGAATGAATCAAAATATTTTGTTAAATTAAGAGAAGCTATAAAAGAAAATGAACATTTGAAAAGAACTCTTTTGGAAAAGAACTGTGAAGTCAATTACTTGACTGAACAAGTTACACTTGCTGAGTTTGAAACAAGAAAGCTTAAAATAAGTTGGAAAAATGGACTCTTTCAGGTATGAAATAGGAGGAATTATGCAAAAGACAAAGGAGGGCTAAAATCAAGACTGGGTTGGGTCATGAGGATAATGTATGTGTCTATCCTCCACCTAGTACTTTCTGTTATTCTCCTACACCCACTCCTCATCCTTCCAATGAGTTGATACAAGAGATTATACAGAATGATACTAACAGTCTCTTTGTAGGTTTAGTTGGAGTAAGCCATAAGGAGGTGCGAGAGGAATATGATTATGGTGGCAGTAGTAGTCTTGGCAGCTCTAGTAACTCTAGTTTAAATTCCAAGAAGTCTTTTGTATACAATAGTTTAAGTAGATTTGTCATGTCAAGTACTGTTTTAAATTCAGACAATAGTTCATCTAATAGTAATTCAGGATGTTCTGTTTCTGACTGTGATGATCCAGTGATGATGTTGCTAATGATGCTTGTGTGGATGATAAACCTCAACTTTCAGGTCATGTCTCTGAAAGTCAAACAAAAACAAACTGCTTTAACAAATTCTTTTCTCATCCAATTCCATCTTTTACACTAATAAGGATTTCAAAACCAAAAGATAAAGAAATGTCTTCTTCCACTGAGAATAACAAGGATAAAATTGAACAAAAATATGTTAAAGTGGAAGTCATCACAGGGAAGTCAAAAGAGCCATATGACTCGTACAGTGATTCAGATTTGAAATTGTCTGAATGTGATGAAGAAATATCTATTGATAGAATCCTTCATCAAATTGTTCCAAACAAGGTTGAGATCTCATTGTTTTAGATGTGGAAAGGATGATCACTTAATAAAGCAATGTCCTGAATCAGGTGGTAGTAGTATGCAACTAAACTTTTTGGAACTAGATTGACAGATTTTGTGAATGGTTTCTTTTGCAGAAGATCTGTTACTCCAAAACCTAAGTACACTAAGACTTGGGTCCCAATTTCCAAAGTCTAACCATTTTTTTTCAAATGTCAGGAATCATCCAGAGCCGCTATAAATAGTGTTTGGCATGTAGATAGTGGATGTTCTAGACATATGACTGGATTGAAGGATCTGTTGTCAAAATACAGAATTATTAATGGAGGATATGTGGCCTTTGCTAGAGACAAGAAGGGTGGAAAGATGATTGGCCAAGGAGATGTCTCAAATGGATCACTGACCTTAGAGAAAGTTAACTATGTTCCTGAGTTGGCGTTCAATCTTCTTAGTGTATCACAAATCTGTGATAAGGATATTCCAGTGCTATTTCTTGCAAACGAATGCCTATTCATGAAGCCCGAGTTTTCTATCCCTGAGGAGTTGGTGATAATGCGAGCTCCAAGGCGAAATGATACATATTTGCTGAATATGGGATCAAATGAATCAACTTCTACCATGACTTTAAAGCTTCATCTCATGAATCTTTTCAGTGGCATAGACGTTTAGGACATATTAACTTTAAAATTTTAAATAAGTTGGTTAAGAACAATTTAATAAGAGGACTACCACTGGAAGATTATTCAGTGGTAGAGAAGTGCATGGCTTGTGCTAAAGGAAAGCAACACAAAAAGCCACACAAAATTAAAATTCAAAACTCAATTTCTTATCCCTTTGAATTGTTACACACTGACTTATTTGGCCCAATAAGTGTAAAGTCAATTACTAAGAAATCTTATTGTTTGGTTGTCACAGATGATTATTCAAGATACTCATGGGTGAGATTTCTTGCACACAAAAATGAAACAGCTGAAGAGTTAATGAAGTTGATTCCATTGATTGAGGTTCTGAGGAAGAGGAAGGTTCAAGCCATCAAAAGTGATAACGGAACTGAGTTCCGAAATCATATCTTTAATTCTTTCTGTGAGCAAAGAGGTATTCTCAGACAAATTCAGCGCAGCAAGGACACCACAACAGAATGGTGTCGCCGAAAGGAAAAACAGAACTCTCGTGGAAGCAGCCAGGACTATGCTGATTGAGTCAAAGCTTTTAATTATCTTCTAGGCAGAAGCAGTAAATTGTGCAGCTTACGTTCTAAATCGAGTACTAATCGTCAAAGACAAGATGAAGACATCATATCAGCTGTTTCGCGGTATCAAACCCTTGATTGATTTTATGCGCCCATTTGGATGCTCTTGTACTCTGCTGAATACTCAAGATCAGAAGACGAAGTTTGGAGCAGTTTCTGATGAATGCTTCTTTGTGGGATACTCAGAGACACAAAAAGCTTATCGTGTGTACAATAAACGGATACGGATTGTGCAAGAATCATATTATGTTGATTGGCAGGAATCAAACTCCACAAGCATTGGCAGTGAACCAGCATGGTTTTTCGATTCTACCACCGTCTTCAAATCATTCAATCTCCCAAATCCTGATGATGATGACATCACTCCTCACACATCTGTTAATCCAATTCCACCACAACCATAGCCAGACATCATTTCATTACCTCACGTATCATTTGATATTCCATCCTCTCCACCACCACCACCTAATCCCTCATCTTCATCCAACCCAATCTCTCCATAAGATGTACCATCCTCATTAAATTTCAATCCAATTCCTATTACCAACCTAATTCCACTTTCTGATTCCATCTCCCAGACAAGCTCATCCATTCCATCTCAACCATCCAATCCACATCTACACCCCAATCCAATCCCTCAACGCTTAACACAAACTTTAAGACCTTGAAAGACCATCCACATGATTACATCATTGGATCAATTACTGATGGTGTGAGGACTCGAAGTCAAAGTGGGTTGATTAATGAGTGTCTCTATTCTGCTTTCTTATCTCAAATTGTTCCAAAGAATTATGAACAGGTACTTGAAGATCCAAGTTGGGTCGAGTCTATGCAAATAGAGTTGCAACAATTCAGAAAGCTGAAGGTTTGGGAATTAGTTGAACTTCCTCCAAACAAATGTCCCATTGGTACCAAATGGGTGTTTCGGAACAAGCCGGACGATCGTGGTATAATTATTAGAAACAAGGCACGCTTAGTCGTTCAAGGTTTTGCTCAAGAGGAAGGAATAGACTATACTGAAGTGTTCGCTCCAGTTGCACGCATTGAAGCCATCAAAATCTTTCTGGCACACGTAGCCCACAAGAACTTCAAAGTTTTTCAGATGGATGTTAAATGTGCCTTTCTATATGGAGACATTGATGAGGAGATCTATGTATGTCAACCACCGGGTTTCGAGGATCCAGAGCATCCAGCCAAAGTGTACAAGTTAGACAAATCATTGTATGGGTTGCATCAAGCACCACGTATTTGGTATGAAACCCTGACACAGTATCTGCTTAGCAAAGGTTTCTCTCGCGGGACTATAGATATGACATTGTTCAAGAAAGAGGTTGATGGTGAAATGCTAATAGTTAGGTGTATGTTGATGATATTATCTTTGGATCATCAAATGAGAAACTGTGTAGAGAATTTGAAGAAGTGATGAAAGATCGATTCGAAATGAGCATGATGGGGGAGATGTGCTTCTTCTTAGGCTTACAGGAGGAACAAAATCTGAAGGCATTCTTATTCACCAAGAGAAGTACATAAAGAAATCCTCACGAAGTTCCAAATGGACAACTCATCCACAGAACTGACCCCTTCACTGCTCAAACATACTTGACGCCTGATGAAAATGGGAAGTCCGTGGATGCTCATCATTACCACTCGATGATCGGATCTCTCATGTACCTTACCGCCAGTCGTCCAGACATTACGTTTGCAGTGTGCTACTGTGCTTGTTTCCAGGCTAACCCTAAAGAATCTCATGAAAAAGCTGTTAAACGCATTTTTCATTACCTTAAGGGTTCCTCCCGCTTGGGTCTTTGGTACCCAAAAGGTGGTAACTTTGATTTACATGCTTTTTTTCATAGTGATCATGGTGGTTGCAGGATTAACAGAAAATCAGTCACTGGTGGATGTCAATATCTGGGTGATTGTCTTGTTTCATGGCAAAGCAAAACGCAAACAACAATCTCCTTATCCACTTAGGAAGCTGAATACATCGCTGCATCAAGCTGCTGCTGCCAAGTGCTCTGGATCCAACATCAGATGATGGATTATGGCATCAACTTTCTTTATACACCATTGTTTTGTGATAATGAAGCTGCAGTTGGAATTGCCAAGAATCCTATTCATCATACTCGAACCAAGCACATCGAAACAAGAATTCATGCCATCCGTGACGCCCAGGAAAAGAGGTTCATTGATATCATTCCTATTGAAACAAGAAAACAAAAGGCTGATCTTTTCATAAAAACTTTTGATAAATCACGTTTTTATGAACTGATCTCCATGTTGGGATTGATATCTTTCTGATAAATCTTTTCCTGAAAATAAAATCTGTTTAACCTGTTATATGTACATATTTTCTTTCTGGTCTTGTTTTGTTGTCTGCCTTGAGAACTCTTATGTCCCATATCTCTTTACTCTTTTTTTTCTTTTTCGTTTACTTTATTTGTTAAGAAATCATGAAAAATAGAAATTTTCTATTAGATTAGCTTAAATGAAAATTTCGGGGGAGATTAATGATAATAATAAGTTTTTAAATTTCTATTCTCTCACGAATTCAGGAAAATGAAGTAAGAAAGAGGGGAACATCTTATGCTAGGATATGCATGGTAGACTCATCCAAAAACGAAGTAAACAAGTGATCATGCAGCCAAATTAAAGATCATAACTTAGTAATAAGGATTATCCTCATGATATTTGGTTTGCACAAATATACAAGTCTTGTCTAAAACTTGGTTGAGAGTTGCTAATTGCTGTCTGGTACCTGTACTGAGTTTACTTTTGGGATTAGGTTATCGATGTGAAGCTTATGGTGTTTCCCACTGGGATGGTGACTCGGTGGTGATGCCCTCTAAGTCAAACGTTTAATAATCTCAATAGCCCATTATTGTATATACATGCATACACTAAATAGGAAAAGATGTGTGTTTATCTCCTCTGCTATGCGAAAGCATTGACCTAGAGTGATGATCTTCTCCGCTATGCGGTGGCATTGACCTGGAGCTCTCATCAACACGCCTAGATGATCTTCTCTGCTATGCTAAAGCATTGACCTAAAGCTCTCATCAATTAGTTATAGGTCTAGTCTGTGTCTCATGTGTATACCTTGCATATATGTGTGTTTGCATCTGTACATTATAGTGTCCCATATGTACATTATGCTAGTCATTATGATTGTATTTAAAGTAGATTCAGTATAGTGATCAGGCAAAATAATTATTATGCTCAATAAACCTTGATGACGAGACTAGTTCTTTATCAAATATCAGTGGGGACCAAGTTGCAGAGTTTCTAAGACAATTCAGAACATGATAAACAGTTGCAGATCACGAGTTGGAAAGAACAGGGAATGGGTTTAAGCGGACAAACATATCAGCAATCTTGCTAAGTCATGTCCCTCTGAAAAAACTTCGAGAAAAAGATGATATTATATCCTTTTACCATTTATTTTAAGTTTTTATTATTTTATTTTATTTTATTTTTACTTTTCATTTTATTTTTAATTTTATTTTTATTTCATTTTTCATGAGTGTTGATATCGTGGGGCAATAAAGTATTCAAAAGGCAATTCTTTTTCTTTGTTATTTATTATTATTATTATTATTTTATTTTTATTTTATTTTTATTTTTATTTATTTTATTTATTTTAATTTTAATTAGAGTTTCTGCGAAACTACAGTTTCGCTAAGCGAAATTGCAGTTTCGTTTAGGAAAACAACAGATTCGCCAACACTCCTGTACTGTGATCTTTTGACGAATCTATAGTTTCGCCTTGCGGAAACTATAGTTTCGCCTTGCCGAAAATATAGTTTCGCTTTGCCGAAACTATGGTTTTATTCCCTTGCGAAACTTTGATGTACATAGACACCTTTTTGAACCAAGTCACTCACTTTCGCAATCACTTTCGCAAAAAGCTCTCTTCGATGAAATTGGTGTTTTTAGGGTTTTAGAGCTTTATTTCGGTTTTTCATCTTAAATCACTAAATCTCCATTATTTTGTCACGATTCCTTCTGATTTGGCTTCTAAAGTGAGTTTCGAACTCAGGAATGTAGTTTTCATAGGCTGATTTTAACTGATATTGACTGGATTGGACTGTGGCTGTTGAGTAGTCTCGCAGTTCTTCCTGTGAAGCTACCCATCCTCTAGCAAAACTGAACGAAAGTTTCTTCAATTTAGCGAAACTGTGTGGTTATGCTGCCCGAGCGAACTTAACAGTTTCGCCAACAAAATTCAGTTTTGCCGCAAAACTGTTTTTTCGCCTAGTCGAATCTATCTTTATGAACTGCCGAAACTATAGTTTCGTTATTGCGAAACTATAATTTCGTCCCAGCAAAACTATAGTTTCGTCTCTGCGAAACTGTATCTTGTATTTAAAAATATATTTATATATATATATTACATATATTTATATATATATATGTATATATCTGTATTTTCCATATTTTATAATCATTTATTTATTTCATTATTTCTGTAAATACTTTTAAATTTCAATTTTGTTTGATTTTTTTTAACTTAGTCTGTTTGTCTCTCAGCTCATAATGGCAAATCTCAAGTTCGACGTGTGGAACAACATCACAGCCATTCTTGATGATGCTCACCCTAAAGCAGCCGGATTTAGAGACTGCATCAGATGGCTGCAGAGATCCCCGATAGCATATGCCATCTCACACTCCACTACTATCTATGATCTACACATACGAGATTTTTGGCGAACCGCAGAGTACAATACAAGGGGAGACTCTGAGAGTATTATCGCTAAAGTTTTGGATCATCATGTGACTATTACAGAAGAGGTCATTTCGAGGGTGCTGAGATTAGACGAAGATACAGGAGGTGATATCGATCTGACTGATCAGGAGGTGTATGACGCCTTCTTGTCCATGGGTTACGAGGGCCCTCCTTTCGGGACCAGAAAGGAGATCAAGAAATCTTTTCTGTCCAAGGAGTGAGATATATAGCCCATGTCTTCATCATGTGCTTAGATCACCGAAAAGGTGGATCCGAAGGGCTAAATTTAGACTGGGCAAAGGCAATGGTTATTTGCTGCAGAGGCGAGAAGGCTAACATAGCCAATCTGATTTTTAGCTGCATGGCAGAAAATGTTATGGCCTTGAAAAAGGATAAATGGCTGCTTTATCCTAGATTCATCCAAATGATTCATAAACGATCAAATCCCTAACATTCAAAGACATGGAGAAGTCAAGAATCTGGTGTCAATGAATACTAGAATCTTTGCTGACTGTTGTGCCATAAGGCACGACTTCAGTGGACGGATCACGCACTTATGGGAAAACATGTATACTCCAGACCGATGGGCTTACATCAGGAGGGTGATAGAATCTGAGGCCAAACGTATAAAAGAGACTAGACAAAGTCAGTCAGAGGCGGTGAAGAAGAGAAAGAGGTATGCTAAGGAGAAAGATTATAGCTTTAAGGATGAAGAGACTGTGATGGCGACTGAAGCCAGGGTGGAAAAAGAAAGGAGGTCCAAGAAGAAGGCTGATACTGGGGAGCATGAGAGGAGGACGAAACAGAAGCATAAAACATTCTCTGAGCCCCCACAAACTGAGAGACAAACCAGTCTAGATGAGGATGTAATCAGAAACCTCAACACCTCTCTCTCTAACGAACTAAGCATGATGAAGACTAAGCTGATGAATCAGGAGATGAGGGAGAAACAAAAAGATGAAGTGTTGGAGGGTATGAAGAGGATGTTGGTAGATCAAAATGATCTAATCAAGAGATTATTGAAGGAGGTAAATGATCTAAAAGCTGTTGTCGGCCTGCCCCAATCAGCTAACTCCACATGAGTTAAATGATCTGACTGATACTGCTAAATACCCATTTCTGAACGTGGGTACTTCATCCAGGGCAGGAGAGGGCACCTCAGGAGCATCTACAGAAGATGCTGGAGGATCTGCAAGGAGAGCTGAAAAACCCGCAGCTGAAATATTGAGGAAGCTGATGCTGTATTTGAGGCTGAATTTGTTGATTTAGGGATAATCTTGGGGATTTTACTGGGGAAGAGCAATGGGAAAACAAGCTGAAACTACTGAGCAACCCATTGAGAAAGGTCTGGTGGATGAGGAGGTAGAAGAGGAGCAGTTGGTTGACTATGATTCAGAGCCCGAATATTATGAAGTGGATGAAAGGCCTTTAACTTATGTGATCCAGAAGGGTGAGGATGAAAATGATATTATTGAGATGGGGAAGAGTGATTGGTTTGTGAGGGAGAAGGAACCTGAAGAATTGATCCCTCTATTTCAAAATATGGAGGGATTGAAAAGAAAGAGGCGGATAAGAGGATTGTGAGTTGGAAGTATAACCCCGACCTCAGGATGTTTATGACAAAGAGGAGAGGGGGTGGAATTACTTACTTACACAAAAGGAAGGCATTCAAGACCTTGCCTAGGTGGGACTTAAGAAGGTTGGCCTCGTTGCCTCTACTTGAAGCCCATTTGAGTGAACGAGCCAAGTTTCTAGAAAAAGAAATCCAAAATGGGCTCAACGACAACTTCGAGGCTTTTGGATATATGAAAGCAGAGAGAAAGAGATCAAAGAAAGATAAAGACTGGGTTACTGGAAAGGGAAAGATTGTGTTAAGTGTGAAGCCGCCAAAGACGGTTCACAGAGTGAGACTGGCAGATCCCTCCCCCTCTCGTCTACAAGGGTTTGAGAAGTGGTTTTATGACAATCAGACGGGGGAGGCTGTGATTAGAGTAAAGGGTGGCATCGAATATCGAATCTTTGACCCGATGGAGCTGTTTAGATTTTTGATGAAGACCTGCTCGTTCTATGTGAGAACCATATAAAAGCAGGAGCTGGAGAGGAGACAAGAAAGGAAGCAAGCCTGTTCATGATTGTGGCGAACAAGGTTAGAGGAGTGAGAGCTGAGGTGAAAGAGATGGCAGAGAAGGTTAGAACGGAAGATGACTTAAACATGGATATCCGGGATTTAACAAAACAGTTTGCATAAGCTAGTGCTCATCCCGAAGGAGCTAATGAAGCAGGAGGCAACCAAGGAGGATCAAGTGTTGAAGCTCATCAAGGTAAAGCTGCAGGAGCTGAAGAAGGAACATCAGGAGCAGGTGCAGGGGATGCTGGAGCTGATTAGAGAAATCAAAAGGAGCGAAGTCGGTGAGGTCCAACCTAGGGGGAGTATTGAAGATCAAGAATAGGTTGGACTCACCTTAGATTAGTATTTGTTTATCTTACTTTGTAATAGGATTTATGTTAGTTTCCTTTTGTAAGTTGTTTGGTTTAATTTGTACATATAGCAGTCCAGCGAAAGTGTGAGCGAAACTATAGTTTCGCTCACAGTAAGCTGCAACTTCTCCCGGCGAAACTAACAGTTTTTGCCGGGCGAAACTATAGTTTCGCCAGCACAGTTTCGCCACCAGTGAAACTGTCTGCGAAACTGAGACTACTATATATAGATTTCATTTTATTCATTGTTAGCTATCCTTGCAAAAACCCTAATCGAATATTTGTGTTGCAAGAGGCTATTGTAAACTGGAGTTTATTGAATATATTGAGCTTATTTCATTTCTTTGTGTATTGGTGCTTATTGGTTCATCTTTGAATACTTTTTGGTCTTCTTGAGTTCATCAAATCTTCGTGTGAGTTGTTTGTGATTGGTCTTGAACGATTCAAACTATTTTCTGCACTAAAAAAGCTGATCAATGGACCAACAAGCCTGGACAATATTGTCCCACCAACACAACACTGAGTCGATGAAAGAATGAGTGGCAAACTTAACTTTCTAATCTTCCCGGCACTCATTAATTTCCAGTACCGCTTCCATCTCTCTGACCAAACGATGAGCGGCAGTAGCATTACCCCTAGTCAAAGGTCAGGGGCTTGCACCTTTGAAATGCCCCATAGTTCACCCCTAGTCGTCTCTCTCTCAGACTCCTCATCACTGTCGTTATCATGGACTACCACCTTAGGGTTTGATGGCTCCTCTTCAGATTCCTCCGTCCTCCCAGTGGACCTTCCAGAATTCTTCTCATTTTCATTCCCCTTCTTATCAGCTTTCTCTTCATCCTTGACTGCTTTGATCACCTCAGTCACCACCGAGGGTAAGACATTTTGCATGACATTGTAGACTTCATCGCGATGATCCTTCTTCAGAGTGGATTTGAGGGTGGCTGATCCCTCACCCTCCGGGTGACTATGGAGGTCTGACTCCTCATGAACAGTCTCGGGAGCCTTAGCTTTGCTCCGGGTGACACGTGGTGTAGTAGTACGACCACCTCGAGGACATCCACGTGTAGCATTCCCAGATTTCCTGCCCGCCATATCTAATTCCTAAAAGATTTAAACACCGAAATGGTCATTCAAGATCATTGCTTAGATCATTACAAGTATGGTATGTCCTTAATTACAGTGACCAAGTATGATTAACTACTTACCTTACCCTCCTGTCCCAAGCAATCACTATCCTAACACATGTCAGTATTAAATCTACACGCATATAAAACAAATAGCACACACACACAATACCAGTTTACTTGAAATATTTTACCTGATGACACGTAGCTGCTTGGGTTGGCATCCTTCATTTGGTCCCATTCTCAGTTTAAGTTTAGGTTTGAAAAAAATGTTTTACTTATTTCTCTTAAACTTTGGCTCTGATACCAACTTGTAAGGCCCCTTTTCCCGGGAAGCCTCACAGTTGGTTAATCATAGCATAAAATCACTTTATAAACAAAATATTGCAGTGGAATTAAATAATCATTCACTTAAAACTTGGAAATCAAATTATACTCATACATTTGTCTTTAAATAGAATAGAACATAGTGCATGGTCTTAAATTACAATAAAGATTTCATTGATAGGAATGCCATCCATTGCTCACCAAGTAGCTCCCTAGTGCCACCCTCAGCATCAGCATTTACCCGCCCACTATTATGCATAAAAGTCAGCTTTGCTGAGTGAGTTCTAGTTTTAGATAAATAAGAAAATGTAAGCTTTATCCTCCATATAATGAACACGCATACATCATACTACATCATATTAAGCATGTTCATTATCTTTCATTCTTTCATTATCTTTCAGTTCATCATAAGCGAGATTGCGCAAAGCAAGAGCTCCATGTTGATCAACAACGAATGTCGATCCTCGTCGGTACACATCATCATGGTAGCTAACCCCCGATAGTTGATCCACACTGCAAGGTACATAGCCCGCTCATGAATACGGATCCATCATCATACGTCAGACTCACATAAGTGAAGTCTATTATAGTGCTTGCAAAACTTTTCATCATCAAACGGGCTCGTGGTAACATTCGTTAAGTTCCACTTCTCATTAATATCATCTTCCACTTAATATATAGTACCTAACTTATTAAGTACACAACATACCAAGTACAAGTTATCATAACACATAACCGACCCCTACAGGACAGCGGGGGTTCGGGGGTGGTAGCCCCTGACAGCGGGGTCCTAGGGGCAGCAGCCCCTAGTGGGGTCCAAGGGGCAATGCCCCTGGCTGGGGCTGGGCTGACCTAGAAAACCTTGAAAATTTTTTATTTTAAGGACTTTATATAGCATATTTTGTTATAGGAAAATTTATTTTCTTGTTAGAACCGCTTGAAATCCTTACCTTGAAAACCTTATGTTTACTATGCATAATAGCCCAAAAACATGGAAAAACTTTTAAATAAGGGGATCTAGAACTCACCTGGATATCGTGAGTAACTTCTAAACTAAGCCTTCTAGGCTAGGATCACACTACACAGCCTGCAGATAAGTTAACACTTAAAGGGGTTAATTTCTGCCTAATTTCGCTGCTAATTTCGCTATCAGATAAGCAGTTTCGCTGGCACTTTCGCTGGCACTTTCGCTGGCACTTTCGCTGGAACTTTCGCTGGCACTTTCGCTGGCAGTTTCGCTGGCAGTTTCGCTGGCAGTTTCGCTGGCAGTTTCGCTGGCAGTTTCGCTGGCAGTTTCGCTGGCAGTTTCGCTGGCAGTTTCGCTGGCAGTTTCGCTGGCAGTTTCGCGGCAGTTTCGCTGCCAGTTTCGCTGCCAGTTTCGCTGCCAGTTTCGCTGCCAGTTTCGCTGCCAGTTTCGCCCAGTAGTTTCGCATGACAGTTTCACTGTCAGATGCGCCCAACTTTCGTTGGAATTTTCTAGTTTCGCAATATCTATAGGTCAACCTAGGCACTAGCGAAATTACCAGCGAAACTGTAGTTTCGCTGGAAATTTTCTTAGTTTCGCTGGATGAGTCCACAGTTTCGCTGATCGAGCTTACAGTTTCGCTGGACGAATAAAAATGACGATCCAGCCCGTTTTTAACCCAAAATCTTAACTTTTTACGTCCAATCGCTTAGTTTATCAACCATGAGGCCATATCTAAGCTTTTTACATGTTTTCGTACGTAAAAATGTGACCTTTATGCGATTCTTTGCAACTTTTCAAAACCCAAAACCCTAGAATCCGGGTTTGATCTACAGAAGGGTTTAAAGGCTGATTCTTATCTGGATTTGTTGCTCCTTCTTATGGTTTGATGCTCCAACACTCAGATCTTCAATCCCTTAATCTTTGAAGCTCCAAATCTTGAGTTTTCTTCACTTTCTCTCTCTACTTTCTCTCTCTATGAATTTGGGAGGCTAGGGTTCAAGATGAGGGAGATGGTGGCTCATTGAATATGTTAAAGGGCTGATTATGGGCCCTTAATCACTTAGGCTCTTGCCCGTAAGCCTAATTTAGCCCATAACCCATTTCCTTCCTTTATTAAACACCCACTAATTAAGCCTATTATTCTTGATGACTCGTTTTGACTTTTTGAGTGTTACAATCATATCTTATGGTTTTGACCTTGTGATCACCTTGATTCTTAACTCTTAAGATGAAATTCTTTAAAATCTCAGGGGTCTCATCCTTAGTTCTAAGAAAGAAAACCCAAGTGAATCTTGTAAAGTCATCTGTGATCACCAAACAATAAGAGGTCCTTCCTAGACTTATTACACTGGTGAGGCCAAAGAGATCCATATGTAATAAGTGTAGGGGATTAGTGATGGAATTTCTTTCCTTTAGTTTGTGAGATACCTTGTGTTGTTTCCCCTTCAGGCATGCAACACAGTGGTCATCACTTGTAAACTCTTTCTTTGGTATTCCAGTTACCAAATTATTCTTAATTAATTTATTCATGTTTTTAAAGTTTACCTGGCACATTCTTTTATACCAGAGGAAAGACTCATCACTATTTGCTTTAGATAGAAAGCATGAAACTTCTCTTGAGGGAGATGTTTCTTGCAAATCCATCTTGTATATGTTTCCTTTCTTGGGGCTTTAAGAAGGATGTGCTCATGAGGAATGAACACCCCGGGTCTAAGAACAATGCACTCATGCTCAGTAAACAACATGTTATGATTCTGATCATAAAATTGAGATACACTCAGAAGATTGTACCTAAGCTCCTTGATAATGTTTACCTTCTCAATGCTGAGCTTACCATTTGTGACCTTGCCCCTTCCGGTAATGTAACCCCCGTGCATCTCCTCCAAAAGCAACTGGTCCTCCATCAATTCTTTCAAACTTTTAGAGTAGAGACCTATTGCCTGTCATGTGCCTGGAATAGCCACTGTCAATGATCTATATATTTCTGTTTGTTTGAGCTATTTCTGCACAAAAGAGATTGTTAGTTACATTTGGAAACCTAAGCCTCATTGGTCTTGGGCTCATCAAAAGAAGTTGAAAACAACGCAATAGTAATTGAACCTATAGTCATGCAAGAAAGATCATTTGCTGAAGTTGATGAAGAACTCTTAGCCACTTGGTCTTTCTTTGTCTTCCACACCACCTTTAGAAGTTTAGACTTGACCTTCAATACTTCGAAAGTTTTGTTGACTTCAGAAGTTTTAATGACTGGACCTTTGGAAGATCTTGCTTTCACTGCAGCAAGCTTTAGTGCTTCGGAAGTATTCCTTTCTTCCGAGACTAAATTTTCTTCTGAAGGCAAGTTTCCACTTGTCTTCTTCTTCATTTTGGAGCTTCTAAAGGAAAAAGATTTTCCTTCTGAAGCTTGCTTTTTCTTCTCCAAACTCTTAGAAGTTTCTATCTGGTAATGTGGAGAGTACTCTTTGGATTGTAAACACAATCCTTAGCAAGATGAGAGGTACTCCCACACATAACACAGTCCATTTTCTTCCTTCTAGGAGTCTTCTTTAATGAACAAGGCTGAACTTGATCACATTTCTTCTCCATTTTCATCATTTCAGATGCTGTGGCAATTCTTGTAGGGATAGAACTACCTTTGGAGCTAGATGGTTCATTGTGTACAACAGTGGTGCCCAACTGATCAACCTTCTTCTTGATGATGGGATGATTTGGACATGAACTAGAACTCTTGTTGTTAGAGTTCAAGTTTGTGTCTTCAGCCTTAACCACTTCAAATCCTGCAGAAATAAAGACTTGTTTTTGTGCAGAGTTGAAGGTGTCTTGATCTCTTGAGCCTTCTTGACTTTCTTTTGGCCTTCCTGGTCAAGTTCTTTCTTTTGGACTTGGTTATCCCAACAACTTTACTCTCCTTATAGGGATGGTGACCCTTCTTAGAATGCTCTTCTTCACTTTTCTCAGAGCCATTCTTCACCATTCCTCTTCATCTTCTTCAGTTAAGGGGTCTATGAGGGGAAGCTTATCTTTACAAGTTTCACACCTAGGAGATCTTACTGACAAGATTATGTGTGGAGGAGCTATCTCACTAGATCCCAGTCCCTACTTATTTTGATAACAAACTTTTACATGCAAGGATGAGGATATTATGTTCTTGAAGGTCTTTTCTTCAAGAACACATTTTTCTGCCTTAGCTTTGCTGATCACAAGCTCAGCCTGGCATTCAGTTTACTTAGTTATGAGGTCTTTGATCTGAGTCCTGTAGTTTGTATGCTCATGTTTAAGAGCCGAAATGGTTTTCTCTAAGTCCTCTATCTTAAGTTTATAATCATTTTTAGATCTTTTAAAATCAAATTTTAAGATATTTAAGAACTCAAGATCAGATCTCATTTCTAAGTTATAGGACCCGTATCTATTAACTTTAGCAATACATTCAGGAGTACAAAGATGTTCCAATACCTTCGCTTCAGCATGATCTACCATGAGAGCTTGGTTTGGAGATGCATCCTCTACCTGAAAGCTCCAATCAAAGCCTCATTCTTCAATAGCAACTGGAGCTTGCTGCTTGGCTTCTCATTCTAGGGAGCTCTCTCAGTGTAATTTGGTCTGGCTTATGTTTGGCCACCATTTGTCCTTGGTGCCTTACACTCCCTTGCAAAGTGTCCTATCTGGTTACAGTTGTAACACTTTACTTTGCTCTTATCTAGCCCAAAATTTCCACTGGCTTTATTGTTTGGAAACTTCCTCCCTGTCCTCTTGTAGAACTTCTTGGCTCTGTGAGTGAGAAGAGCTATCTGCTAAACTATTTCCATGTGCTCCAGATCATCTGGATGGATACAGTCCAAATCTTCAAGCGTGAAGAGAAAGTTTCCTATGGTTTCATCACCAGAGACAAAAGCATGAGAAGAACTTGTCTCTTGGAAAGAACTTCCTTGAGTGTAGTTTTCTCTTGGAGTCTCTAGGAAGGTGATGAAAAGACCCTTTATGAGTTGTCAGGATAGCATATAAGATGATGTTGTGGTTCAATGCTTTCCCTTTCAACCACTTGGAGGGCTGAACTCAGTTGATTGCTGGAGTTACCCGATGAGTTTTGCATATTCATCTCCATTTGGTATCCACTGAGAATACCATACAACTCTGTAAGAGTAAGAGTCTTAAGGTTCTTAGTCCTCTTGATAACAACACAATAATGTGTCCATTTTCTAGGAAGAGAGGACATAAACTTCCTTACAATGTCCCTGTTCTCAAGAGTTACTCCAACATCCATTAGAGTATCCACAATCTCAACATACCTGAAGTATTATTGAGTCATGCTCTCACCTACTTTAAAGGTGAAGTTTTCAAACTGCTGCTTCAGGAGATCTTTCTTATTCTTATTTACTTCATTTGGACCCCTCATACATAAGCTTCAGTGCTTCTCATAGTTGCTTGGCAGTTTTGCACTTCTTGAAGCCTCTATAGATGGAGTTTGGGAGAGCAGTTTGAAGGGCTGTCATGGCTTTTTCATCAATCTCTATTCTTTTTCTGTCTTCTTCAGAATAATCAGCCACAGCCTCTGGAATCATACCACCACCAGTAGCAGAAGTGGTGCTTGGTATGTAAGGTCCTTGAACGACAGAGTCCCACATCCTGGAGTCTTAAGACTTGATGAAGCCTTCCATTCTTTGAAACCAAGTATCAAAGTCTTCAGGAGTGATTAGTGGAGACTTTGTCATAGTTCCAGTTTCCATATAAGCTTTAGTAATAGCTGCCATTTGAGTTGTTAAGTATTTTGTGTGTGTGAGGGATCTTAAGATGGTGAAATCTTATACCAAGAGCCTGGAATGCTCTGATACCAAATACAGGACCGTAGAAGGGTATGCACTTACAACACAATTGAGGAGAGTTATTTAGAACACTTAACTATTCAAATAGGGAACTGGTAACTTATATGAAGGATGCTAAGAACATAAGTAAAAAGTGAGACAGAACAAGATAGCTAACAACACAAGTATATGGTTTTCAAGAATGTTGTATATTGCTTCTCAAGTTCTTTTACAAGATGTTACAAAGCATTGATTCAAAGTTACAAGTACTTGAGATACTTTATACTACATCCTACAGCTGGCTATACTGTTGATACACTATATTCCTAGTTTATGTACTTCAATATAAATGTGTTTCATTTCTTACACATATGTAATGCAAATGATTAATGAAATATGATATGTGTTTCGATGTTTATGTGTCTTTGATTATATCATATTCTTAGTGTATTTAGTATTACTCATATGTATGAACATTACATATAGGTTTGAGGTTGTTGTACACAGTTCTAAGTCGATAATGACTCAGAAATGTGTTCAACTTAGTCGGGTGGTTATTCATGCTAATGGACCATACTTATGGACCATACGCACGAATGGACCATATGCACGAATGAACCATACTTATGGACCAGTCGCACGACTAAGACTGAACCATATGACTAGATCAGTCGTATGACTGAGATATAAGATTGACTCAGTTGCACGACTTAACCTTCAGTCGTGCGTAAGAGTAAAACGCACGAGTCAGTCGCACGACTGAGCCATTAGACTGAACCATGCTAATGGCTCAGTCGTACGACTGAATACTGAAAACCTATAAATAACACATAATTCGTGAAAAAAAGAAGACACTTCGAATATTATCATACCCTAGTCGTCCAGAGCATCCCAATTCGTCCATCCAACTTCATAGTTCGTTCCTGATCGATTCCAACTCGTTCTTAACGTTTGTTTAATCGTTAGATCGACCAGGTTGTCGTTCTCACTAATTGGATTGACAATCAAATAGAATTCCGCACTATTTGATCTGGTCTCATGCAGAATCAGTTAGTACTCCATACAAAAATGGTCCTAGCAAGTGGTATCAGAGCCTTAGCTCGTGATTTTGCGTGGATTCGATTAGTTTTGGTGTTAAAATTAACGTTTTTAATCAAAAGATTCACTTTTTTGCTTCAAAATGTGTTTTTGACGAGTGCATGAGTTAAAGATTCGACTTTTCGTCATACGACAGATTAGGGTTCCTGAAAAATTCGTATTTTATGTCAAAGAGTTCAAAATTCGACTTTTTTCAAACACAGCAGCTCAGTCGCACGATTGGATCAATCATACAACTGAATCCTATTCGCATATTCCAATCGCACGACTGGACTCAGTCGCATCGTTCATTCGCACGGTTAAGCTATTCTAGTCGGTTGACCTTAATCATCCTCTTCATTCGCACGACTGAATCCAATCGCACGATTGAATTCTTTCGCATCCTCAATCGTATGATTGACCCAGTCGCCTTGCTCAATCGCACGATTGAATCTGTCTTGTCTTAAATTTGTCAAGTTTTAAGCCATGGAAGATCAGTTTGCTGCTTTCACTGCCGGCAAAGACTCGCGCATCCAGAATCTTCTTCTTCTAGAAAATGAGATAGGGAATCATAACAAACCGCTGTAGTGTTGACGTTGGATGAGTACCCACAGTGGAAGCATTGGTTTGAGATTTACTTGAATGGTGTAGACCCTTATCCATGGACATCTATTGAGATTGGTTATACTATACCAGTTAGTGCAAATGGGGTGACGTCGACTCTGGGGGGCATGAATGAAGCTCAGAAGGTTCTTCATAACGCTGAAAAGAAAGCGTATGCATTGTTGACTGAGTCGATACCTAAGGATATATTCCATCAATTGTCGTAGAACAAGTAGTCGAAGAAGTTATTGGAAGCGTTAGAAAAGAGATACGATGGTAATGCAACCTTGAAGGCGCTGAAGGCTAAAGCTCTCAAAAACGAATTTGATAATTTCTGTCCGATAGGGAATGAGAGCTTAGATGACATCATTGATCGATTTTATCATTTGATGAGTGAGCTGCATACTCATGGTGTGACTACATCTATGGAAGACAAAGTTTAAAGTTTTACTGATGGTCTACCGGACAAATGGGATCCATTTGTGTCTAATCTGAGACAGAATGACACTCTTTCAACTTTAGACATAAATGATTTCATCTTGAAGTTAAGAAAGGATGAACTACGATTGAAACACAAGTCTAAGAAAGGATCCTACGCTCAGAATCCTTCACTGTACAATTCTGTTCCTACTCCAGCTTCATCAGCCGCACCGCTACAAACGACGTTTGTGTCAAATTCATCTGCTCCTTCCCAAAGCAGTTCCTCGGGAAGCGAAGCGTCAGGTTCATCTGGAACCCAATACATTGTCCCTGATTCCAACCCAACTAAGCTGAAGACTGAGAATCTCAGAAATGTCACTGTAGATGTTGCTAAAGAGCACGTGGATCTTCTGGTTGCAGTGGTTCATTCTTATGATGGGTTAGTCGCTGGTAAGATTGGAGTTGTCATCTCACTGACGAGGACTACGAGCAGGTGGATGAGACTGAGTTGGAGCGTATGGATATAATGTGGGCTTTGGATAGTGTTGTCAGGAGGGCCAAAAAGTTTGTTAAGAAGACGGGGCGCAACTTGGTTGCTATTAAAGACACTACGTTTGGGTTTGATAAAACCAAGGTCACATGCTTCAACTGTGGAGAAAAGGGGCATTTCAAACGTGAATGCGTAAAGCCGAAGAAGACTGGTAACGACAACCCTTTTTCTTCAATCAACCGTCAAAAAAAGAGAAGATTGGGGCATCATCAGGTAAAGAGTCGAAAGCTATGGTCCCTCAGGGCGATAAAGGACAAGACTAGTCCTTCCGATTTGTATCTAAGGGAGAATCAAATGTCGTATTAGTTGATGATTTGGATGATAGATCTGCGAGTGAGGGAGACATCATAGCTGAGCATGCATGTTCAGAGATTGAAGAAGGTATGGATGTTGTAGATCATCTTGTTGAAGAAGAATTGAGTGCTGTAAACTTGCTTGTGATGAATATGATAAATTTAGAGAAAGCATTGACTTAAAATTTGCTAGGTTATTAGAACACAATGATAATCTGGTAAATGATTTAAAACTCTACACTGAAGCAAACCGTGTTTTAAAACAAAATGAGTGCAGTTTTAAAGAAAAGATAGAACTGCTACGGAAACAACTAAGGGAAACCGAGGTTGTTGCCCTAAATTAATCAAATGACATTAAGTTTTATTTAACTACTATAGAGGAAACTAAAAGGAAAAAGTAATTTTGCAAGTCGAGGTTGAGTCTTTAAATCAAAAACTGCATAGTTTAGCTAGTTCTTCTCATATAGTTCAGAACTTAGTGAAAGAACATAACGGTGGGGAACGTCTGGGATATAAAGTAGTGTCGCCTCCATATGCGATCCTTTTAAATACTAAATGTAGACCAATAAATAATAACCCAGTTAAGGATCATATGGTGACTACTCCTCTGGTTAGTGATCCAGAGTCCACAGGTAAACCTGTGCAGTCTGTCACTGAACAGAAGGCTACTACTTCGGGATTGAAAGATAAGGTGCTTATAGAGGATTTGTGCGATAAAGTTGAAAAGGATAATGTTGGGTCGGGTTCATAAACATCTACTTCAGAACCCACAAATTCTAAACCAACAAACCCTAAACGTGTTAATCATCAAAATCCTGATAAAATGAAAGAAAAAGGTGTTCAAAATGTCAAAACAATTAAGTTTGTTAAAGAAGGTGAAGCATCTAAGAAGGACGAGAAATAGACCAGCTCCCGACCATACTCAACCCCTCACAGAAGTTCTCCCCAACCTGTCGAAGGAGATCCTGCTACAGTTATGGAAAACGAGGACATATTTCTCCAAATTGTCCTCACTATCAGACACCTAAAAGAAAAATTAAACTTTTTGATGAAAAACAAAGATCTTTCAAAAATAGATCTAATACTCCTCCTAGATACCAAAGGCAACACAGACAAGCTCAAAGCGAAGCTTTGTTACCTAAGGTTAAACCTAGGAATATTAGTGAACCAAAAGTCAAACCATAAGCCAGTCGACTGTTTACACAAACAGGCCTTGCACAAATTGGTTTATGGAAAGAAAAATCAAGTAATGTGTCTGATAGTGAGGACAAGAAGAAGAAAGATGTGTCCTCGGTCCTCCAAAGGTCAGTGGGTTGAGTTCCTGATATGTGATATCTCTAGGAAACCCAAGCCAGTAAAGGCTTGGGTCCCCAACCTGAACTAATCATTTCCATTCTTTAAACAGGTTGTTCGTTACAGCGCTATCACTAATACCTGGATTATTGATAGTGGGGCTTCCAGGCATATGATCGGGAATTCGTCCCTCCATTTCAACATCAAGCAAATTAAAGGGGGACATGTATCTTTCATAGGAAACAAAGGAGGATATATCACCGCTCAAGGTGAAGTGGGAGACGTGAAGGTAAAGTTCGACAAGGTAAACTACTTTCAGCAATTACAAAACAACTTGCTTTCTGTTTCCCAAATTTGTGAAAGGGCTTTAAGGTCGTGTTTGAAACAAGAAGTGTTACATACTTAAGAAGGGTATGTTATCCAGGAGGAGCAAGTTCTAATGTCGGCCTTAAGATATAACGATCTGTATGTCCTGGACCTTTCAAAAGCCTCCACAACTGAGTCTATTGCTCAGCGTTTCTTATCAAAAGCAACTGAGAGGGATTCAGTTTCTTGGCATAGGAGAATAGGACACATTAATCCGGGGAAGATGAATCATCTTGTACAGAATGATCTGGTGGACGGAGTTACTGTCAAGAACTTCTAGCTCCCATATTTCTGCGTAGCATGCAAGAAAGGGAAACAGACAAAGAAGTCTCACAAATCAAAGAAAGTTCATTCTATCAAAATTCCTCTTGAGCTTCTACATATGGATCTGTTTGGCCCTGTCAGCACAAAGAGCATTGATGGAGATTGGTACTGCTTTGTGGTGACTGATGATTACTCAACATTCTCTTGGGTGATGTTTCAGAAAGTGAAGTCAGAGACATTTGAATCATTCAAACATCTAGTTACAACATTGGAGTCACTCTACAAGCTTAAAGTGAGGAAAATACGTTCAGACAATGGATATGATTCAAGAACAGTGGATGGAGGCATTCTGTCAAGAGAAAGGGATTGTTCATCAGTTCTCTTCTGCTTACACTCTACAGATGAATGGAGTTGCTGAACGCAAGAATCAAAGCTTGATAGAAACAGCAAGGACAATTCTAGCTGACTTAAAGCTACCGGTTCAATTCTGGAATGAGGCAGTGGCTAATGCGTGCTATACTCTTAATCGAGTCTTAGTGGTCAAACGTTATGGAAAAACTTGTTATGAGTTGCTCCAGCAACGTAAACCCAATTTGGAGTATCTAGAACCATTTGGAGCCCCCTGCATGCTGTTAAAGAAAAATCAGACTGGGAAGTTCTGTGAGAAGGCAGAAGAAGGTATCTTTCTTGGCTACAATATACCAGACAAAAGGGTTTATAATAACTCAACTGGTCAGGTAGAAGTGTGGTGTAATGTTGATGTCCAAAGATACACCACCCCCTGCTGGAAAAGGACCTTCCTTCTTCTTTGACTATGATGGATTTTTTAAATCCTTTAATCTACCTTCTTCCCATTTTGATGACGAGGTGGCCGCTCAAATGATGTATGTTGTGTTGAATACTCCTACTCAAGACTCGACATCCTTGACTCCATTAGAAGGTACTTCTAGCCCTTCAGGGGGAAATCTAGAGACAAGTGATCCCTCCTCTGATGATGAAGAAGCTGCAAATGAGAATATGAACCATGAGGAATAGGTCCCCACTGTTGAAAGTACACCTGCAGCTGATTGTGAAGTGACTGGAACTTCTGAACCTAGTCATGCAACAGCCATAGAAACTGAACCTGTGTTTTAAAACCTGGATGATGAATTAGCAGTTCCCATAACTCCTGGAACTAGGATTAACTGAATCATCCCCTGGATAACATCATTGGGGATCTTCTCTCGGGAGTTCAGACAAGAAATCAGCTATACTCAGCTGACTATGCTGCGGTCATGGAAAAGGGGTACATACATGATGGGCCTCGATGTTTTGTGTCTCAAGTTGAGCCCGAGTATGTATACGAGGCCTTAAAGGATGAGGCGTGGGTAAGTGCCATGCAAGAAGAACTTTTACAGTTTAAGAAGTTAGGTGTCTGGACACTTGTGGACAGACCAAAAGGTGCAAAGGTGATTGGCACTAAGTGGGTTCTTCGGTGTAAGAAGGATGACCAAGGGGTCAAAATCAGAAACAAGGCTAGGCTAGTTATTCAAGGGTTCAGGAAAGTCGAAGGAGTTGACTACAATGAAGTGTTTGCACCAGTGGCCAGGATGGAAGCAATTAGAATCTTCCTAGCCTATGCATCCTTTATGAAGATCAAAGTATATCAATTGGATGTGAAAAGTGCATTTCTTCATGGTGAGATCCATGAGACAGTTTACATCAGTCAACCTGAAGGATTCGAGGATCCTTATCATCGGGATAGAGTTTATAAACTAGACAAGGCTTTGTACGGGCTCCATCAAGCCCCTCGAGCCTGGCATGAGAAACTCTCCACTCATCTGCTGAAACATGGCTTTCGCAGAGGTATAATTGACTGCACGTGGTTCATAAAGAAAAAAGATGGTGATTTACTAACGGTGGAGATATACGTGTAAAAATGAAGAATTATGTAAAGAGTTCGAATCGGTGATGAAAGCTGAGTTGAAATGAGTGCCATGGGAGGATGAAGTTCTTTCTTGGTTTACAGGTAGATCAGACACCAAATGGAATCTTCCTGCATCAGACCAAATATGTTGGAGATATCCTTAGTCGGTTCGACATGGAGAATGCAACGGTTGCTGGTACTCCACTTGCCACGAACCATGATGTGGCACCCGACGAAAATGGTGATCTGGTAGATGCCACTATGTATCGAGGAATGATCGGATCTCTGATGTATCTCACAGCTTCTCGTCCTGATATTATGTACGCCACGTGTCTCAATTCCAGATATCAGGCAAAACAAAAAGTAAATCATCTGATTGGGGTAAAAAGGATCTTTCGTTATCTGAAGGGTACTCCAACGCTTAGGTTAAGGTATCCTCATGATGATGACTTTGAGCTAACAGCGTATAGTGACTCAGATTATGGTGGTTGCAAGATGAATTACAAGTCAACATCTGCGGGATGTCAGTTCTTTGGAAGACGATTAGTCATCTGGCAGTGTAAGAAGCAGACGTCTGTTGCTCTGTCAACATGTGAAGCTGAATACGTTGCTACGGCAAGTTGCTATTCACAAATCATCTGGATTCAACAGCAAATGCGAGACTACGGTTTAAAATTCTCTAACACCCCTATATTTGTTGATAATTCTGTTACTATTGCTGTCACTAAAAATCCGGTCCAACACCCCAAAACTAAACACATCGGAATTAAATATCACTTTATACGTGACTGTTTTGAAAAGCAATTAATCGATGTTATTAAAATTAACACGGATTTCCAACACGCCGACCTCTACACAAAAGATTTTGATAAACCTCGATTTTATTATCTATTAGAGGTTAATGGCATTAAAAAGAAAGATGATGTGATTCCAGATGAATCAAGTTCATAGTCCGTCTCTATGATTTATTTTTAATTTTACTTTTCTTTATTTTATTTTTTCTATCTTTAAAATTTCAAAAACACAAAAAGATTTTCGGTTTTAGAATTTTAAGGGGAGAATAGTTTTGATTTCAGGAGTTAGTATTTAATTACTTAAAAAAAGGGGGTGGGCAGATAAGCTGAAAAGCAAAGACATCAAATCTGTGAAATTGATTAAATATTATGGAAAATGATAGTACACAGGGATCTAATTGTTTAGGACATCAAAAGGATTTAAATGTTTTATAATATTATATAAAAATTACAAAAATTATAAGTCTGAGAAGTCAAAGCCAAATAAGTTGAAAAATGATAGTAAGCTAGTCAGTTACTGTGGTTACATAAAGAAAGTAGATCTAGGGGTTGCTAGTCCATTATATGATGTGTCGATAGATTTAACACAATAGACTAGTAGACTTCATTGGTGAACGAATTAACACTAAATCATTCAACAGGGCTATGGGTTTCCATCTTATCACTGGTTTAACACAATCAACGTATTTCCAATAAGGGGTGAGGAGCAAAATGAACGCCACAAATGTGTGCGGACGACCATAAAACGAGCAAAGCGCATGGAAAAAATGAAACGCAATCAAGCTAACGAAAAATGTTCTTGGTGCGCTATATGTAAAATAAAATTGCTTAAACAAGAAGATAGGTTGTGTGCCTCTCTGCTGTGCGATGAAACTGACCTGAGGATAAGCACAACGTAAATATTCTAGAATTCATTGTTGTTTGCGCCTCTCTGCTGTGCGATGGCACTGACGTGAGGCTTGGCATCTCTTTGAAAGCTCTTAGAATAATTTCTTCTTATTAAAAACCTGTAGAGCGCTCAAAATCTCCGAGGAAAGTTGATTACCATATAAGTGTGGGATCCACAAATGCTTGTTGAAATAATAAACCTAAATAATCACCAATGTGTGTAAAAAATCTGTATATGGATTTAGGTGGACAAATATACTGACAATCATCGTGCTACATTCCCCGATGGTCAAAATCAATGTGTGCTACATAACAACTCTAGCATGAGTTCCTGTTAGTGCTCCTGACTCTTAGATGAATAAGATTCTGTGATGGTAAATATAACATTCTCTGTTATCGAAATAAATATAACTGGTCCCAAATGATTATGTTTATGCATGTATGATTCCATATGAATCTTTCTAGATATGATGACAATGTTTGAAGCTGTTCTGCTCAGGATGAGAAATTGATTAAGCGATATTTAAAAGTTTTCAACCCTCCTCAAATGAAAAATACAAAAATATGTCTTGTTTCAGTTTAATTAAAGTTTTTCTTGTTTTAGTTGTCTGTGTTGAGTCGATGTCGGACTATGCAACAAGATGAAATATGTGGATGTCACAAATTGAACCGAACAATATCTGATAAAATCATGTTTCTGAACTGTTAAAAGGATCACGTCTGAGGTGATCAAACGGCTTTTATGTAAAAGGATCACGTCTGAGGTGATCAAAAGTTTTCAGTTAAAAGGATCATGTCTGAGATTATCAGTGGTCAAATGTAATGTATCAATGATGAGTATGTGAATAAATGGAACAAACTAAGTCACACTCACCTGAATAACCCAATCGCACTATTGGATCATAAGTATGGGCCTGTCGCATGATTGGATCATGAGGATGAGTCAATCGCACGAATGGACCATACGTTTGGCCCAGTCATATGATTGGACCACAAGTATAGCTCAATCGCAAGACTGAACCATGAGGATGGCCGAGTCGTACGATTGGAAGCATCAGAATGAGCCAATCGCATGATTGGAAAAAGGAGTATGACTCAGTCGTACGATTGAACCTCAGTCGCACGTATGAACCGTCCGAATAGGACCAGTCGCACGACGGAAACTCAAATCAGTATAAAAAAGGGGGCTCAGTCGGTCATAGCCCTACATTTGACTTCAAACGCTCTCAAACTACCGATTACCAAAGACACCCTTTTTCAAATTTTTCCGTGTGACTTCCATTGATATCTCCTTACTAACCGATTTACATTCATCTACAGGTACTGTGTGAATGAAATCATGACACAAACTGAACGTAAAATCAAACAAACCTGTCCGAACGATCTAAGACTCAAACCGAGACAAATAACTCAAAATTGGACATTTAAATGGACTTAAAAGTAAACTTAAAAGATAGTCGGTGTTAAAACATGCCTTGGTGCATCTAATGAATCTAATATTGAAGCGAATATGATTGTTTTGACAAAGATTCAAATTCTCGGACCCGCACAGAATACATGCGAATGGACATGCTGATGAACTTCAATCGCACGATTGAGCCAGACGTATGATTCAGTTGCACGATTGAATCAATTGATGACTCAGTCGCACGACTGACTCAGCTGTATGTCATGGCACACGACTAAGCTCAGTCGGAGGCTCAATCGTATGACTGAGTTCAGTCGTATGGTTCAATCATATAATTGAACCAGGTTGATATGATATGTTCAAGTTCAAATATTCTTTCTCGTGAACGGATCTAACATGTGTGTTGCGTGTATTGTAGTAAAATGGCTGATAGATGGATGATGAGCACTAATCACAACATCTGTGCTTATCTCAACACCACGTCTCGGAACGCATCAGATTTTGTCAGGATCATTGAGTTTTTACGCCGATCGAGGATACACCACGCCATATGTACTCCCTGTACACATTACCGCTCATTACAGCAGGCATTCTGGGAGAATGCTGTTGTAGACCGATCTGTTGAGCCTTTCTGGATTCGGAGTTCTATCTTTGGAGAGGCTATAGACATAGGGGAGGATGACTTGAGGCGAGTCTTGGATCTGGGAGATGACTCAAACTATCACACCAAGCTGCATCCAATGACTGTGACGGGATGTTTCCTAAGGATCAAATACGCCGGTGACATCAATGTCGGCGTGCTCAACAAGAGCAAGATGTGCCCGCCGTTTAAGTATTTGGCACATGTGATCCTCAAGTGCATAGCCTCCCGATGCGGTGGTTTTGATGAGATGAGGGACCAAATCCAGAACGCATTTGTTGCGTTGGTGCTCAACCACCCGTTCGTTTCTCTCGGATGTTCTTTAACTACATGAGGGAGAACATCGAGGCTAAAGGGATGGAGGGATTCTGCATGTATCCTAGGTTTATACAGCAGATTATTGACGAGAAGCTACCTCACCTGCCCAAGCTAAAGGATGATGAGGTGTCATTAGAGGTTATGGATGACACCACATTAGGAAAGATGAATGTGTACCGGGGTAAGCAGGTGAAGCCCCTGGTCAGTGTAGGATTCTATATGCCCAAGACACGTAGAATATTGATGCGGTTAGTACGTTATGATCCAAGTCGGGTTATACCCAATAACAACTTAGCAAACACCAATTAATATTTAATTGATGATACGATCATGCAATTAAATATTTACACCAATTTATAAAAAGGGTTTCTAAATACGTTGCATATGAGAAGGAACAACTTATTAGCATATTTTGTTCAATAATATTATTTGAAATGTTATTTAAGTAAGTTAGATAACATCAAATAATAATAAGAGTATATAACTTATACAATTAAAAGGTTAATTGTGTAACTAATTAGATGACTAGTTTAAAATAATGTGTGTTTAGTTTAAAGGGGAAACCCTTTTGAAATAATAATTTCACCCCCCCTTTATGTGGTTGGCTCTTTTGCTTACTTGAAAACACACATATCATAACTAGTCTTGCACTCATCAATTCTCTTCTCTCAATACATGCAAAACTTGAAGAAAACTCTCTTCTCTCTCTCCAAAACCTCACGGCAGCAGCAAGGTGAAAGGGGGTGGTTTTGAGTTCTTTTGGTGTTGTTTTCTCCCTAGCAAGAAGTGTTTGCTATAGAGCTTGGGGTATACAAGCTTGAGAGGACCTCCTTTGGTGCCTTGGTCGTTTTTCTTGGTCAAGAACATCCTCCATTTTCGAACCTCTTGCTGCTGAAAGGTAGATTATGGCAGCTTCTTTATAGCTGTCCATAATGTGTTGTTTGTGATTTCATAGCTAGCATCATTCACATATATAAGATCCTCTTTGTTCTTGGGTTTGTTTGTAACTTATAATATCAAAATAAGAACTTGAATTTTCAGTTTATAAACATATTATAAAGTTCATTTCCGCTGTGTTTTTCACAAAGTTTAAATGAATAAACTATGTTTTATGTTCTATCAAACCCAACATTGGCATCTAGAGCCGGTTATGTGGATAGCTAGCTTGTTTTGTCCTTGAGAATTAGTTTTAAGGGACTTTAAAACCCCTTTAGGGGCTGCTATGTTCTTATATTATGAATCCCCAAACTTTCAAAGTTATATCACACATGTTTGTGATTAAACTTTGAAAGACATGAATGTTGTATTATTTGTTTGTTTGGACAAAAATAAAACCCAAATTTCAGTTTGTTGGCTGAAATTTCGTGGTTTTAGTGGGGATTCATTGTTACTTTGGATGATATGATCATTGTTCATGTTGGTGCATAACCTAGCCTTGGCCTTGTGTTGATTTGGTTTGGAATGGATGTTTGTTTTGGTTGTTTTCATTTGGGTTGTAATATTATTCTTTTGTGCTAGTTTTGGGATGTAATTTATTTATTCATTCATTTGTAATGTAATAGATAGATTAAGTGTGTTTTCTTTATTAGAAAATTTGTATTAGGATATAAATTTTGTAAATGAAGATGCACAAGATGGAAGCACAAGAGAAAGACACAAAGAGAAGGACTTGAAGCATATGGATGCAAGTTCAAGTGGGGTCTATGAAGATCTCATCTTTGTGTTGTATTCAACCCTTAGGAAAGACCAAATGACAACACTTGTGATGGCAAACAAGTGTTGTCAACATAGTGGCTATGGTTATGCACATGTGGTTGTTTAGTATATGCTTGTTTGTTTATCATTTTGGTTGATTGTTTGATATGTGGATATGCTTAACAATCTTAATAAATGATCATAACAAGCTAAATTTTCATGGTCCTTAATCATTATAAGATAATAAAAGGTTATTAATATTGTTTAATGATTTTAAAGATTAAAAGGTTTTAATCAATGTACCATAGGGTATCTTATATTTGAAAGCATGCAAATATGGATACATAGAGTTTTCTTAACTAGAATTATGAATTCTCTAAATATTTTAAAATAAGATCAACACGTCATTTTACACAACACTTGAGTCACTCAGGAACTCTTAATGGGATAAAGGTCACCTAACCATTTTGAGGGAACTTATGACTTGAGGTGAGAATGCCATATTCGTGGGATAAAGGTCACCTAACCGCTTATTTTGGCAAACTCACACGTGTGTGTAAGTAGGCTGTCTTGATTTACAAACCATGTCAAATGGATCACCTACGATGTGGTTTCCAAATGGTGTTGATGGGATTAACATGCCGACTTTACATATGATGTTTCAAGTCGATCCCATACCTTTAGAAGTTGCAAATGGTTGCAACCGTCAATCGTTGACCACCTTATTAATTTAAATCGTGGGATAAAGGTCACCTAACCACAATTTAAATGTAATGTTGGGTTCTAGATTTTAATATGAAAATGACCTTAAAAGGCATTAATTAAATTAAAAATAGCAATATCAAAAATACTAAAATAGATCTTTGTTAAATTTTGTAGATGGCCACCAATAATGATAATCATGATAACTTATCCACGCCCGCCCAATCTTTACGAGCGATTCTCCAAAAGGAACGTCTAAATCATAACAATTTCATTGATTGGTATCGAAACTTGAGAATCGTTCTCAAGCAAGAGAGACGATCATATGTTTTAGACGGCCCTATCCCCGATCAACCTACTGAGGATGATGAGGAGGCCTATAACGATTGGCTGAAGTACATTGAGGACTCCGTCCAAGTGTCTTGCCTCATGCTGGCAAGCATGACTCCGGATCTCCAAAAGGAGTATGAACATCACGGAGCTTATGACATGATAACCCAGCTGAAGGAAACGTTCCAACAGCAAGCGAGGGTTGAGCGCTTCGAAACGGTTCGAGCACTCCATGCATGTCGTATGGACGACAACCAATCGGTTTCATCTTATGTACTTAAGATGAAAAGCCACATTGACCGCTTCGAAAGGTTAATTGTCCCGTCTCAAAGGAATTGGCCACGGATTTGATCCTCAATGGCCTTACCAAGAAGTTCGAGACGTTCGTGTTGAACTACAACATGAATGCTTGGGACAAAAGCATTGGTGAGCTTCACTCAATGCTCAAAACGGCCGAGGCGGCCATGGGTAAAAGGGTTTACCCGTTCTCACCATCAATGAAGGTGGGAACAAGAAAAGGCCTCATCCCGCACCCAAGGAAAAAGTTGCCAAGGGTAAGGGACCTGTATGGGGAAAGGGAAAGGGGTGGCAAGGGTGCCACCCAAACCACAAGAGAAGAAGCAAAAGGTTGCTACTAATGACCCATGCTTCAAGTGTGGGGAGATTGGACATTGGGCAAGAAATTATCCTGTCCATCTCCAAGAGTTGAAAGCAAAGAGGGATGTCGGGCAGACCTCAGGTACAATATACATGATCCATATTAATTTAAACTTAATATCCTCTAACACATGGGTATTAGATACCGGATGTGGAACTCACATTTGCAATTTTGCAGGGGTTTAAAAGAAGTAGCAACTTCAATAAAGGGGATGTTAGCCTCTACATGGGCAATGGGGCTAAATTTCAAGTTGAAGCCCGTGGTGACTACATCTTGAAACTTCCAAATGGTTTGGAAGTAATTTTGTACAATGTTTTGTATGCTCCTAGTTTGACTAGGAACATTATTTCTGTAGCCCTATTAAAACATTTGGATATGTATTATCATTTATTGGAAATGAAATCCATGTTACTATGAATGACATGTTTTATTTTAAAGCTATTCCCATCAATGGTATCTATGAATTGGTTTGTGAAAATACATTGAATGATAGCTTATTGTACCAAACTAGTACCAAGAAGCTCAAATCAGATTTGAGTGACACTTACCTTTGGCATTGCCGTCTTGGTCATATAAACAAAAAAAGAATACAAACACTACAAAGAATGGTCTTTTAAAAACAAGTGAATGTGATTCATTTGATGTATGTGAGTCTTGTTTACAAGGTAAAATGACCAAGGCACCTTTTAGTGGCAAAGCCGAAAGGGCAAAGGATTTATTAGGTATCATACATTCGGATGTATGTGGTCTTTTTAAACCTATGACAAGGTACAATGAAAGATACTTCATTACCTTTACTGACGACTATAGTCGATATGGGTATGTGCACTTGTTAAGACACAAAGATGAAGCTTTTGAAATGTTCAAGATCTTTCAAAATGAAGTAAAAATCAACTCAATAAGTCAATTAAAATTCTTCGCACTGATAGAGGAGGTGAATACCTGAATGATGCTTTTAGGGACCATCTTAGAAGTTGTGGGATTGTCTCACAACTATCTCCACCGGGAACACCACAACATAATGGCGTGTCCGAGTGGAGAAATCGAACTCTATTGGATATGGTTCGATCTATGATGGCTAAAAGCTCATTACCTCTGTCATTTTGGGGCTTTGCTCTGCTCTCTGCGGCCCGTATTTTGAATATGGCCCCAACCAAGAAAGTGGAAACAACACCTTTTGAAATATGGCATGGAAGGGTTCCATCGCTTTCATATTTAAAAGTATGGGGTTGTGAGGCTTATGTTAAGACTCCCAACTCGAACAAGCTAGAAAGCCGTTCCACTAAGTGTATCTTCATTGGATATCCTAGAGATTCTATGGGATACTATTTCTATGATCCATTGGAATAAAAGGAGTTTGTTGCCAGAAAAGCTGAGTTCTTAGAAGCTAAGTTCCTTAGGAAGGAACTAGCAGTACAACTGTGGATCTTGAGGAGGATCAAGAACCACAAACCGATACACGTTTGGTTGACACTGGCACTCAACATGAGAATGTTGAGAATGATCAAGTGGTTGATCAAACACACAAAACGTTCGCAGATCTGGTAGAATTAGTAATCCACCTGAAAGATATGGATTTTTCGTAGATGGATGCTATGTGGTAGATTCCGATGAACCAACCACCTATCGTGATGCAATGTCCAATTTGGATTGTGACAAATGGCTTGAAGCCATGAATGTTGAGATGCAATCCATGTATGACAATCAAGTATGGGACTTGGTTGTACCACCTCTTAACTCCAAAGTAGTTGGAAGTAAGTTAGTTTTCAAGAAGAAAACCGATATGCATGGAAACTTGGATACTTATAAAGCTAGACTTGTAGCAAAAGGTTTCACTCAAACTCAAGGGGTTGACTATGATGAAACTTTTTCACCTGTTGCGATGCTAAAATCTATTAGGATATTGTTTGCCATAGTTGCTCATTATGATTATGAGATTTGGCAAATGGATGTCAAAACCACTTTCCTAAATGGATATCTTGAGGAAGATGTCTATATGGTTTAGCCTGAAGGTTTTGTTGATCTAAAACATCCTAACAAAGTAGCAAGTTAAAGAAATCAATCTATGGATTGAAACAAGAATCGAGAAGTTGGAATCACCATTTTGATGAAGAAATAATTAAATTTGGATTCGTCAAGAACGCTGATGAAGCTTGTGTATATAAGAAAGCTAGTGGGAGCATCATCACTTTCCTAGTATTGTATGTTGATGACATACTACTATTTGGAAATGACATTCCAACCTTGGAAGGTGTAAAAACCTGGCTTGGAAGTTGTTTTTCCATAAGGATCTTGGTGAAGCCGCCTATATTCTGGGAATAAAGATCTATAGGGATAGATCAAGGCGGTTGATTGGTTTAAATCAAAGTGCATACATTGATAAAATCTTGAAACGGTTCAAGATGGAGAACTCTAATAAGGTAGGGTACCTATTCAAAGAGGAACGATATTGAGTACGACTCAATGTCCTAGCTCAAAGGATGATCAAGATAACATGAAGGCAATCCCATACGCATATGCTATTGGATCCATCATGTATGCAATGATATGCACTCGGCCGGACGTTTCATGTGCCTTAAGCATGACAAGCCGATACCAGCAAAATCCTGGAAATAGTCATTGGATGGCTGTTAAGAACATACATAAGTACCTAAGGAGGACTAAAGATATGTTCCTAATCTATGGATCTGGTGATGAGGAACTCGTTGTAAAAGGTTACACGGATGCAAGTTTCCAAACCGATCGTGATGATTCACGATCACAATCGGGATACATTTTCATTTTGAATGGAGGAGCGGTCTCTTGGAAGAGCTCTAAACAGGATGTGGTGGCCTTATCAACTACAGAATTTGAATACGTCGCCTCCTCATTGGCAGCTCAAGAAGCTGCATAGTTGAATAAATTCATTGCCGATCTAGGGGTTGTCCTTTCCATTCAGGACCCCCTAGAGATCTTTTGTGATAACGAGGGTGCGATTGCTCAAATCAAGGAACCTCGTGCTCATCAAAAGACTAGGCACATTGAGCGGAGATTCAACTACATATGAGATGAGTTGAGAAAGGAAAGATATGTATTCGCAAAGTTCACACGGATCAAAATATTGCGGATCCTCTCACGAAGATCCTAGAAAAGACAAAGCATGAAGGTCATACCTGTGCCATGGGACTTCGATATTCTAGTGATTGGATTTGATCTGTAATTTCGTATTTGGATATTTGGAACTCTCTTATTACTTGAATAAATTATTTGGTTATAATATTTCAATAAATGTTCCAATTTAGCATGTTTAATCTATGGGTAAATTGCTTACTCTAAATGTCCGTAGTCGTTCATACTTGTGGGAACAAGTATGAGGGTAAGACTATTATAAATTTGGATTGGTGGATATTCATAAGGATGATATAGAGCAATTAGTTGCTACCAAAGTTCATAGATATTTGTGGGATACAAATATTGGACTGATCCGCATCTCAAATTTTACTACATGGAATCTTCTAGATTGATCATAAGTAAATTTGAGTAAAGGCGAATATCATTTGGTATCCTCTGACCCGAGATACATATTGGGTTTTGATATTCACCAAGTGTTATACCTTGAGCTAGTTCTTCACTGCCCTGAAATAATGGACAGTACATAAGGCTATGTTCAGGTGTGACACGAGGTGTTTATGAGAAACATATGTAGTCAAGATGGAATTTGTTCCTCTTATTCGTTAAGAGCAAGATGTCTAAGGCCTGATTAAGTTAAATTAACAAGGAATGATCATTCTGTGCCCTTGGATTTAACATGACATCTGTAACAAAAGGATAAATGATTGATTCACCTAAATCATTTCAAGTAGGATACTTGAATGGGATGATGTTATTGAATGGCTATAAGTCATGCGTATTAAGGGTAGTAAACCGCTGTTACGCGGTATTTACTGCTTGCATCAATCTTCTATGAATCTTGTGCAAGTGGGAGATTGTAGGATTCTATATGCTCAAGACATGTAGAATATTGATGCGGTTAGTATGTTATGATCCAAGTCAGGTTATACCCAATAACAAGCTTAGCAAACACCAATTAATATTTAATTTATGATATGATCATGCAATTAAATATTTACACCAATTTAGAAAATGGGTTTTCTAAATAAGTTGCATATGAGAAGGAACAACTTATTAGCATATTTTGTTCAATAATATTATTTGAAATGTTATTTAAGTAAGTTAGATAACATCAAATAATAATAAGAGTGTATAACTTATACAATTAAAAGGTTAATTGTGTAACTAATTAGATGACTAGTTTAAAATAATGTGTGTTTAGTTTAAAGGGGGAAACCCTTTTGAAATAATAATTTTGGCCGCCCCCTTTATGTGGTTGGCTCTTTTGCTTTCTTGAAAACACACATATCATAACTAGTCTTGCACTCATCAATTCTCTTCTCTCAATACATGCAAAACTTGAAGAAAGCTCTCTTCTCTCTCTCCAAAACCTCATGGCAGCAGCAAGTTGAAAGGGAGTGGTTTTGAGTTCTTTTGGTGTTGTTTTCTCCCTAGCAAGAAGTGTTTGCTATAGAGCTTGGGGTATACAAGCTTGAGAGGACCTCCTTTGGTGCCTTGGTCATTTTTCTTGGTCAAGAACATCCTCCATTTTCGAACCTCTTGCTGCTGAAAGGTAGATTATGGCAGCTTGTTTATAGCTGTCCATAATGTGTTGTTTGTGATTTCATAGCTAGCAACATTCATATATATAAGATCCTCTTTGTTCTTGGGTTTGTTTGTAACTTATAATATCAAAATAAGAACCTGAAATTTCAGTTTATAAACATATTGTAAAGTTCATTTCCGCTGCGTTTTTCACAAAGTTTAAATGGTTAAACTATGTTTATGTTCTATCAAACCCAACAGTTAGGAGGTTATTTGGTCATCTGGCCAACATCGACTATGTCGCGCCAGCCAGAAAGAAATGGCGTCATGACGATAGCGACTCCGATGTTGAGCCTATCATGATTCATGATGATGACGAAGACGATGATGATGATAACCAGGATCATGATCAAGGTGGTGGAGATGAGGGCTCTAGTCAATCAAGAGCCACTGACACGTCTACAATTCCTCCACCACCTCAGTAGAGTGGTTCCTCAGCTCCTGGTGGATCCGAGCAAGCTGCCATCCACCAAGACTTCCTGATAGATCAAGATGATGATTCTGATGAGGAGCCTCTCACCAAGAGAGTCGGCAGCCGGGTTGTGGATATCGAGAAAGGGAAAGAGGCGGTTAGTGGATGCCAACCTGGTGCTGAGGGTGTTGACACTGATGTCACAGATCCAACATACACACCCGACTAGCCTATCAGCCTAGGGGGAGCCCCGACTGCCAAGGGGTCCAGGAAGAAAAGAATGGCCCAACCCTATGGCAAGAAGGGAAAGAGACAGAGGATTGTACTGATTTGATCTTCGACCACCACAATCACTACTACCACTACTACCACTACCTCTTCCACTACCACCACTTCCATTCCAGCCACCACTACTACCATACTATCCACCACTCATATACCCACATCTTCCTCACCCACCATACCCAAAACCATCAGCTGCATGTTTGACAGAGATGAAAGCTTAACGTGAACCTCCAAAGCTAAATGCCTACACCAAATTGTACAGAGTTAAGAGACATCAGAAGGTGCATGCAAGATTATTAGTTGGGCTTACTTTGAGGATTTGGATGTGTATGCAGTGAAACGGGATAAAGGGATTGAGTACTTCAGATTTCCACATGATTTGAATACTCTCCCTGGTTTTGAGTTAAACAGATTGGCCTATTTAGATCTGTTGTATGCCAACCCGAGGAAGATGTCAGGATGGTTTGAGATGGCGTTGAAGAAAGAATACCACACTAGATGGGTAAACTTCAGACCTCAGTAACCTAAGAGGTTTATTCATAATACTGAAGTTGACCCTATCACTGGAAGGCCTAAAGTCGTGTTGAAGTGGAGTCCCCCGCGTATGATGTCTAAGATCCCTTTACGAGAGATGCCTCAGGACTTCACTCCACACTTCAAATGGTAGTATTATGATTAGAGGACGGGGGAAGTGGTCATAGTTTTGAACAGAGAAGGAAAAATAGAGACTATCAGGGTATTTGACCCAATGTGGCTCACTAACTTGTCAGCTGATGATGTTTATACATTATACAAGTGGCCACTTTTCTATGACATGCAAGATATTGTACAAGCTCTTCAGTTCCAACATGTTATACAACTCTGCTTCGCTTTTGAGATACACGTGGGAGTCACTAAAGATGAGAAGTACAAGAAATTTCAAGAACATGTGAAGAATGTTAGACAATAGATAAACTAGGTCCAAGGGGGAGTTTCTTGATACACTATTTTCCTAGTTTATGTACTTTAATGTAAATGTATTTCATTTCTTACACATATGTAATGCAAGTGATTAATGAAATATGATATGTGTTTTGATGTTTATGTGTCTTTGATTATATCATACTCTTAGTGTATTTACTATTACTCATATGTATGAACATTACATATAGGTTTGAGGTTGTTGTACACATTTCTAAGTCGATAATGACTCAGAAATGTGTTCAACTTAGTCGGGTGGTTATTCATGCTAATGGACCATACTTATGGACCATACGCACGAATGAACCATACTTATGGACCAGTCGCATGACTGAACCAGGTGACTGGATCAGTCGTATGACTGAGACATAATATTGACTTAGTCGCACGACTAAACCTTCAGTCATGCGTATGAGTAAAACACATGAGTCAGTCGTACAACTGAACCATGCTAATGGCTCAGTTGTATGACTGAATACTGAAAACCTATAAATAACACATAATTCATGAAAAAAGAAGACACTTTGAATACTATCATATCCTAGCCGTCCAGAGCGTCCCAGTTCGTCCATCCAACTTCATAGTTCGTTCCTGATCGATTCCAACTCGTTCTTAATGTTTGTTTAATCGTTAGATCGATCAGGTTGTCGTTCTCACTGATTGGATCGCCAATCAAATAGAATTCTGCGCTATTTGATCTGGTCTCACGCAGATTCAGTTAGTACTCCGTATGAAAACGGTCCTAACACACACTTTGAAGGCCAGCTAGATACATAAGACTAGACAACAAAATCAAATGTAGAGTCAAAAGGCAGATTGCCTTTTGACTAGTGACTATGACATGCCATAGCTCACATCCTAATATATTACAAAAGTACATAAAAGTAGAAAGCTTAGACCCAAGACCTCAATGTACACTTACCAAAAGCATGGACCTTTTCACCAACTCATGTAAGTTGGTGACTAAACAGAACTGTGCAGCGGAAAGGTGGTCCAGCTTTATGGTAAAGTACACCAGATAAAGCATGCTCATAAAAGTCTTCGGAATAACTCTGTCTTCACTCTTTGGCTTCGGAAGACTTTGACTTTGAAGCTTCGGAAGACTTCACTTTTGGCTTCAGAAGATGTTGGTATTGGCTTCAGAAGATTTTACATTTAGAATAATTTTTCTAGTGCAAAGTGTAAATCTTCCGAAGCATTTCTACTTCAGTTCTTTAGAACATGCATGCAAAGAGACTTTGGATGTTTTAGCTGCATCAGACTTATAGGAATCCTTACACATATACACATCCTTAGTCAATGTATCATGTAAAAAGCATTATTGACATCTAATTGGTATAAACTCCACCCACTCTGAATGGCAACACTAATAAGACACCTTACAGTGACCATTTTCATAACAGGTGAAAAAGTCTCATTAAAATCTAAGCCTTCTCTTTCACTATACTGTTTTGCAACCAATCTAGCCTTTTACCTTTCTATTCCTCTTGATGATTTATATTTTATTTTATATAACCATTTACACCCAGTTGCTTTCCTATCCTTAGGAAGATCAGTTAAGATCCAAGTTCCATTCCTATTTAGTGCTTCTATTTCTTCATTCATAGCATTCACCTAGTTCCTATCTAAGCATGCCTCCTTATAACTAGTAGGTTCTGTGCTCTTATTTAACGAGGACATAAAACAGTAGTCATGGGGAGACGGTTTAGAATAATTTATCGTGTTTTCAATCTCATATTTACTTTTCCTTCAACAACGAAGTCACTAAAATATTTAGGAACAGAACTAACCCTAGTAGCTCTTCTAGGAGGACCCTCAGAATCAGTTGTATCAATCCCAGGATCAGAAATGGACTTAGTCTCGCAGGGGACCTCATTTGGCTCTACATATTGTTATGGCAATGAATGCAACTCGGAGTCAATGGCAGAGGTACTACCAGAATGATGAATCTGTTAAGAATTAGTGACAGATTGACTACCAAAGTGATGTCCTGAGGAATCATCATCATCAACAGGAGAATCAGATATGGTTCTGGAATTCGAGACCTATCTTTAAGATCCTTATGATCATTACCTTTATTAGCCTTCTCATCATCACTGGTAGGAACATGAAGTCAAAAAAGGTGTCACTATCTACATTAGTACTACTCCTTTCATCTGAGTTAATTGAATTAGCTTTAAAGGGAAATATGTTCTCATAAAATTTAACCTCTCTTGAAAATAAAAATCCTTTTTTGTCTAAATTCCAAAGTTTGTATATTTTTCTATAATTAGAGTATCCCATAAAAACACATTTCATAGCCCTAGAATCAAACTTATTATTAGAAATTAAAGCGGGAGCAAAACATAGACAACCAAACATTCTAAGGTGAGAAAGAGAAGGCTTGCATTTGTAAATTAACTCATAAGGAGATATGCTAGAAATCACAAAAGGCGTCTAATTAATCAAGTAGGTGGCAGTTAGAACACATTCAGACCACATATACAAAGGAATCCATCCTTCAAACATGAGAGACCTACCACATTCAACAAGTGACTGTGTTTTTCTTTCCACAGTGCCATTTTGTTGGGGGGTATAAACACATGAAGTATGATGTATGATGCCATTTTTTGAAAAATAATTTTCAATTGAGTGATTGGTAAATTCAATTCCATTGTCAGACCTAAAACATATGATCACTTTTGAAAACTGGGTTTTAATCAGGTTTACAAGACTTTCAACATGAGGCATCACTTCATCCTTAGATTTTTACAGATATATCCAGGTAGCTCTAGAGAAATCATCAATAATAGTTAGGAAATACTTAAAACCCTCTCTAGTTGTTACTCTAAATGGACCCCATAGGTCAATGTGCATCAACTCACCAAGGTCTTTTGACACATGAGAACTGTTCGGAAAAGGTAACCTGGTTTGTTTAGATCTATGAAAAATTTCACATGGAATGTTATTATTAGCAGGTTTAATCATTAATTCCTATTTTTAAATATTTAGAACCTGATATGAAGGGTGGGCAAGTGTCCCATGCCATAAATTTTAGGAGTTAGAACATGCAAACATGTTACGAATACAAGGTTACCTCTATATATGTCCTTATAAAAGTATAACCCATCTATTTGTTTACCACTTATCAGGCACTTGTTTTGATATGAATCCTAAGCAAAGCAGGATTATTCATCAAAATGACACTTAAATTTGTTATCTTTAGAGAGTTTATGAACAGCTAGCAAATTAACATACTACTTAGGCACAACCAAGACATCAACTAATGTTATGTCACTTGTAAGTTAAGATTACCAGATTTTGTAATTTTAGCTCTAGTTCCATTAGGGTGTCCAACAGACAACCCAACATCAGACACATCAACAAGGTTGAACATGTTTGTCTTGGACACAGTCATGTGTTGATTTGCACCTGAGTCTATAATCCAACCTTGAGTGAGATTAAACTCAGTTGAGCTGGTAGAACATAAGATGTTTAAGTAGTGATCTTTACAACTTTCATTTAGGTTTATATTACCTGACATATTAACATTAATATGAGAGGTGGATGAAGATCCTTCACTAACAAGAGATAGAAGTTTAGAAATCTGATCAGGAGTGAAGGGAAAATCATTAAGGATGGTCTTGTTGTTAATAACAACATCATTGCTTACACCAGCAGCCCTAGAAGTATTTGATTTCTTTTTGTAATTTTTAGGGTATCCAATGAGCTCATAACATCTCTTAAGAGTGTGACCAGTTAGGTTACAATGTGAACATTTCAGTGTAAAACCCGTTCCAGACTTTTTCTTAGGATCTAAGGCTCTAGCAGCAAGGCTGATGCTTGAGTCTTAGATCCATGTTTTGTGTATGAATATCTGTCGGATTCCTCACTAGAAATGATAGAGGATGCAACTTTGACGGATGGTAGGAGATCTTTTGTTAAAATATTTGTCCAGATTGGTTGATATACTTCATCCAACCATAAGAAATCGCATAAGTTTTAAGTTTTGGTTGAAGTTTGAGAAACCTTTTGCGGCTTGGCAAGTACATGTAGGAAGATTAGTTAAAGTATCATATTGACGCCATATAGAGTTTAGCTTATGATAATAGTCAGATATTGAAGAACCATTTTGAGTTAAGGAATTTATGTTTTGATAAAGTTTGAATACAACTGAACCATCCATTTTGTCATATGTTTCTTTCAGTTCTTGCCAAACTGCAAAGGCATCTTTTGAAAAAATTTGACTCATATATAGATCCTCTAATATAGAGTTTAAAATCCAAGACGACACCACAAAGTTGCATCTATCCTATTGCCTCCCTAACTCATCACTTTCAGGTTTAATGCATGAACCATCTATAAATCCTATCTTATTTTTCACATTAAGAACAAGTTGTATAGCATTGGCCCACATAGAATAGTTTTTTGTCAATTTCAATTTTATTGAGATAATAAAGATGTTACTAGTGTCACTAGCATGGAGGTAAAAGGGATTACCTAAATCTAGTTGACTTATTTGAGAGTCATGGACAGAGTAGACACTACCATCATTAAAGAAGGTATCATCCTTGGTTATTTTTATCATCAGCCATTATTAAACCCAAACAAGACAAGTAGAATCAATATAATCACAGCCAACACAAATAGAACAACCAGATAAGCGAGAACACACACACTGCTGTGAGACCCTTTAACCAACCAGATACTCGGTCAATTTATTGACTGACCAAGCGGTAAGGAGAGCAGTAATAGCCAAGAACACAAAAAACACACGGAAGCAAGAACACAGGTAGAATCACAAATATCACAGAGTAATGCTAAAAGCTTCAAGAAAGGAATAAACCACACAAGAGGCCCTGCTCATAGTCCAAGTGTTGACGCAGGGGTCAGTTGATTCCTGTCCTTGACAGAAACTTCCTGTGAAGGGACTTGCTACGAGACAGGAGGGAACAAGAAACCTTACAGAGATTTTGAGCACTATCACCACCTTACTGATCTCAATCTGAGAGAGATTCTTAGGATGTTGATCGATCTGCAACACCGGAAGAACACATCGGTCACATATACAGGATCATCACAGGAGAACCATCGAAACAATTTGACACGATCAACACCCCAGGTGAATCAGGATCAAGCCTAAACAGATGAACAACGATTTAGGGTTTTATGTTTTTTCAAAAGTAGGGTTTCGATTTCACAAATTCATGAGTTGATTAAGGGCATAGAGCACATTGCTCTAATACCATATTTAAAAGAAGACATTCATAGACTAATCATAATAAATCAGTTATCACCGGTTTAGTTTGATACAAAAAACATAGTTCGTCCGATGAACACAATCCAAAATCAACCATAATAGCAAAGACTCTACAAGTTATAGTACATATGAATCGTCTAGGACAAGAATCAGAAAAACAGATGAACAAACTCTAGTTGAGGGTTTAAGAAGAAGACTCAGATCATAATGAATGAATGAAAAAATGACCGGTGTTAACCTAATCGAACCCAGCTGCCTATAGTCACGAACCTTTAGCCTTCACAACAACAGCCCTTCTCATTTAGAACTTGACAGGAACAACCCCTCAACAATTGAAGCTTTGCTATAAAACCTGAAAACAATAAAGAAGTTGTCACTAGCACAACTACACAAAATACGTTTTAGAATATTAATTGATAGATGTCACTATACAATTCAACACTAATTTACTTGTAACACCCGTATTTTTATTAGCAAGAAATAAAGGAATAAAGAGAAAGAAAGAAAAAGAAGGAAAAGGGAAGTCAACCCCAAGTTGGGGGACCAAAGGTGTAAAAGGAATAAAAATCTTATAAAGTTGGTAAAAAGGTGGCATGGCCGCCCATTACCTTCTGCATAACACTTTTATTCGACTTTTAGAGAGAGAAAACAGCAGGAGCTTCGATTCTAGAGAGGGAAAGAAGAAGAAATCAGATTCAAGGTAAGAATTGATGTTTTTAAGTTGTGTTTGAGCTAAGAAACCGAGAAATGCATGTTCTTATGTGTATGTGTGTTAGGGTTTGTGTGTTTTAAACACATCTAGGCTTTCGAATCCTTTGGAAAAGCTCGAGCAGGAGAGTTTGAACTTGAAGAGCAGCTAAGGTGAGTTCTAGACCCCGTTTTACTGGTTTTTACATGTTTTGGGGCTGGAAAATGCATGCAAGTATGTTTTTGTAAAGTTTGGGTTGAAACCCGTATGAAATGAATGTATGTATGCTTATGTTTATGTTAGATTTATGCCTAGAATCATGTGTATATGCTTAGAAGTAGGCATTATGATGTTTGGGACTTGGATTATGGATTAGACTCATGAACAGGTTGCAAATATGTCTGAAAATGGGACTTAGAATAATTAATTACAGGTTGATGAGTCCAGCAGTGCTCATACGACCAACAGTGTGGTCGTATGACTAGGAGGTATATTTACTAAGTGCTAATGAGTCTAACAGGACTCATACGACCAACAGTGTGGTCGTATGACCAAGTTGTATTTCTAAGTGTTGGTCCAATAGGACTCATACGACCAACAGTGGTCGTATGATTATATGATGAAATTTTCTAAGTGTGTTGAAGAGTCCAATAGGGCTCATACGACCAATAGTGTGGTCGTATGATCAGGATGTAATTCTAAGTATGGGATGGTACGACCAATAGTGCTCATACGACCAGCAGTGTGGTCGTATGACCAGATGAAAATGTCTAAGTATAAGATGGAAAGTCCAGCAGTGCTCATACGGCTGACAGGGCTCATACGGCTAGAGGGCTTATACGCCCAACAGGGCTAAAACGCCCAGAACACTTAGAATTTTTCAGAAATTTCCTGAAAAACCAAAGTTCGAGGTTTTGACCAGGGTTAACTAGGGTTAACAAATGATGATGTTTTATGCATGTAATGATGATTATGGTTACCCTTATTGTTTCTGATGTTATTATCAGTGTATATAGTTAACAATATTATTAAAATATTGTTAAATGTGGTATGATGCTACGTATGATGATGAACGTATGATGATGTACGTATGGTGATAAATGTATGATGAGTATGTATGATGAGTGTGTGTTCCTTGTAATTGTGTGCTTATCTTTCTGAAACTTTACGAATAACGGGAATGAACTAATGAAGTATTATGTATCGTAAAGTGAAAGATAATGAAAGAGGAACATGATGACGAATGCATGTATTAACGAATGAACGAAAAGAAGAATGATGATGAATACATGCATTAATGAACGAACGAAATTATGTCTTGCAAGCATTGAATAACGCGATTGGTCCTTCTATGTGATTGACCATGGTCATGGTACCTCTACCGCTTACCTCTAGTACCGTGGCATACGTTTTGTTGTTCATATGTTGACTTCGGCCCGGTAGCTAATAACGTTCGGGGTGTAGCATATGGTATTGGTACAATTCACCTTTCAATGTGCGCAAGTAAGTATGAACGGGATCCTTGTCATTCGACCACAGTAATCATAGCCAAGTGCTATGAAGTGGGTAAAGCCTGACAGAATCCATACGAGGAGTTAAAGATAACGATGAATAACAATGATGAAGATAATAACGAATATTATCTCTGTGTACGTATGATGTATGAACGCATGCACGAAAGGATACTTTTAAATAAGTAAAAGTATGTTTTAGTATAAAACTAGAACTCACTCAGCAACGCTGACTTTTATGTATTTTCCAGTTGGCAGGTAGTGTTGCTGAGGATGGCGCGAGGCGGCTACTCAGCTCTTTTGGGATGGCATTCTTTTGTTAATGTTTTTGTATTGTAATGCAAACAAACGATATTTTGTAACGGGTGTTGTATTACTTTGCAAAAGCATTTATAGTAAATTTAAAGTTTCCGCTGCATGGTTTTTTATTAAATTGTATTAAATGTATGTTTTATGGGTAATGACGACCAACTGTGAGGTGCCCGGGAACGGGGCCTTACAAGTTGGTATCAGAGCCAAAGTTTAAGTGAAATGGGTAAAATTTTTAAAACAAACCTAAACTTAAACTGAAATTGGGACAGAAAGGAAGAGAATGCCATCTGAGTAGCTGCGTGCCATCAGGTATTTTCTTGAAAGTTAACCAGTGTTACGTGCGCATGTTATGTGTTTATGTGTACTGTTAGACTTAGATACTAATGTAGTCAGGACAGGTAATGCTCGGGGTGTGAAGAGTAGAGTAAGTGGCTAATCACAACTGGCCACTGTAATTAGGGACTTACTGTACTTGACATAAACTGAGCTATTTCCTTGAATGACCGTGTTGGTGTTTAAATCTTTCAGTGTGATAGAAGATGGTCGGTGGTAGATCATCTAAAGCCCCAATTGGTGGAGGCAGTGGCGGAAGTGGTGCGGAACCACGAGCCACAAGAGGTAGGCCTAGACAAGAGAAGAAGGTTCCCGAAGAACCTAATACTACTCCCTCGGGGGGAGTGGATGAGAGTGATAATGTGAGAGCCTCGGTGAAAGAGACGGTGATCGAGGAGGTGCACCAAGTCATGCAGACGATCTTACCGTCTGTAGTGACTGAAGTGATAAAGGCAGTACGTGAAGACGATAGACGAGGGAGGAATCGGTCCTCAGGAAGACAACAACAGACGGAAGCAGAGACGGTACTATCTGATGATGAAGAGGAAGAGGAAGAAGAACAGTTACGGGAGACCGCCCGGGGTTGTAACTACGGGGCATTCATGAGGTGCAAGCCCCCAACTTTTGATGGGTCTGGTACTGCTACTGATGCTCACCAATGGGTGATGGAAATGGAAGCTGTCCTCGATATTAGTGATTGCCAGGAGGACAAGAAGGTGAAGTTTGCTACCCACTCTTTTACAGGGTCGGCTTTATGCTGGTGGAAAAATATAGTCCAAGCCGAGGGTAGTAGGGCTATAGGGAAGATGAAGTGGGCTGAGTTGAAAAGGCTGGTGATTGAGGAATTCAGTCCTCGTCGGGAAATGGATAGAATAGAGAGAGAGTTCCTGCAGTTGGAGGCGGGGACGATGACCCACCAACAATATACCACCAAGTTCAACAAGTTGGCGCTGTTGGTGCCGGAGCAGGTGACGCCGGTGTCTCGAAAGATCAACCGGTATATTCAGGGGCTGCCAGCTGAAATTCGTTGGCACTTGATTTCTGCCCGACCAAGCACTTTCAGGTCGGCAGTGGATTTGGCGGGAAGGTTATTCGATGAACGTGCTGCTTTGGTGAAGGCTGAGGGAAGCAAGAAAGGAAGTGGAGAGAAGAACTGGCAGGGGAAGAGATTTGGTCGGGGTGATACTTCGACAAACAACAAGAAAGCAAGGGTGGATGACCGTCGAGTGGTCGTGTCTGGAGCTGGGGTGAAGAAGTGTGGTAAGTGTGGAAAGGAGCACTCAGGGGAGTGCAAGTGGGGATACAACATCTGCTTCAAGTGTGGGAGGACTGGACATATGGCCAAGGATTGTCGGATGGGCAAGTGTTTTAACTGTGGGGAAAGTGGTCATATGAGCAGAGATTGCAAGAAGCCGAGGGCTGAGGGCTCGGGGGAGAAGAAGACGGGAGGAGAAGCACTAAGGGCAAAGGCTAGGGCTTTCACCATGACACAGGAAGAGGCTAAGACGGACCCCGATGTGGTGTCAGGTACGTTTCTAGTAAATCAAACTCTTGCTTCTGTGTTATTTGACTCTGGTGCTAGTAGGAGTTTCATTTCTGCTACTTTCTGTGCTAAATTGCCTGTTAGTAGCAAAGGCATTAGTGAGCCTTTTTATGTAGAAACTGCTATTGGTAAGTCCACTAGAGTTACTGATGTGATAGAAGACTGTACCATAGAGTTAGAAGGTCATAGGTTTGCTGCTAGATTACATGTGATGCCCCTAGGAGGATTTGATGTAGTGTTAGGGATGGACTGGTTAGCAACCTACGAAGCGAATATCATGTGCCGAAAGAAGATGATTAGACTGACGGCGACCGACGGAAGTCCGGTGACAATTTATGGCGATCGAGTTACGACGATTCCGAAGGTGATCTCGATGGCGGTGGCGGGAAAGTGTATGAGGCGCGGATGTAGCGCCTACTTATGTTATGTAAAGAATGTAGAGACGCCAACACCACAGCTATGCGATGTGCCAGTGGTGTGTGACTTTCCAGACGTGTTTCCTGAAGACTTATCGGGATTGCCACCTGACCGAGAGATCGAATTCCAGATCGACCTGATACCGGGTGCCCAACCTGTCGCAAAAGCACCGTATCGCTTGGCTCCGACGGAGATGAAAGAGTTGATGGAGCAGTTGCAGGAGCTGCTGGATAAGGGGTTTATCCGACCGAGTATCTCACCTTGGGGTGCTCCGGTTCTGTTCGTAAAGAAGAAGGATGGTAGTATGAGGATGTGCATGACTACCGCGAGCTGAATAAGCTGACGGTGAAGAACAGATACCCCTTACCAAGGATCGATGACTTGTTTGATCAACTTCAGGGTGCCAGTTGGTTTTCAAGGATAGATCTTCGATCGGGTTACCATCAACTAAAGGTGAAGGAACAAGATATCCCTAAAACAGCCTTTCGTACGCGCTATGGTCACTACGAGTTTCTTGTCATGTCTTTTGGGTTGACCAATGCGCCGGCTGCTTTTATGGATTTGATGAACCGAGTGTGCCGACCAATGTTGGATAAATCAGTAATTGTATTCATCGATGATATTCTGATTTATTCAAGAAGTGAAAAAGAGCATGCCGGGCATATTCGGGAAGTGTTGGGAACGTTGAGAAGGGAGAAACTGTACGCTAAGTTCTCCAAGTGTGCCTTCTGGTTACGCGAGGTACAATTTCTGGGTCACGTAGTAAATGCAGAAGGAATAATGGTGGACCCAGCAAAGGTTGAGGCTGTGATACAATGGAAATCACCAAAGACGCCATCCGAGATTCGTAGCTTCTTGGGATTGGCGGGCTATTATAGAAGATTTATTCAAGACTTTTCAAAGATCGCCTCACCTTTGACAAAATTGACTCGTAAGGACGTGAAATTCGTGTGGGGTCGAGAGCAGGAGATGGCTTTTGAGGAGTTGAAGGCAAGACTAACACAAGCTCCTGTCTTGACTTTGCCTGAGGGAAGTGAAGACTTAGTGGTCTATTCGGATGCATCTTATTCTGGGCTAGGTTGTGTGTTGATGCAACGTGGAAAGGTGATAGCCTACGCATCTCGACAGCTGAAGACCCACGAAGTCAACTATCCCACACACGATCTAGAATTAGCCGCGGTGGTTTTTGCGTTGAAGATTTGGCGGCACTATCTATACGGGACAAAGTGCACTATCTTCACAGACCACAAAAGCTTGAAGTATTTCTTCGAGCAGAAGGATTTAAACATGAGGCAAAGGCGATGGTTGGAGCTCATAAAGGATTATGACTGCGAAATCCATTACCATCCGGGCAAGGCCAATGTGGTGGCTGATGCCCTTAGCCGAAAAGAAAGGCCTGAACCGATTCGGGTGAAGGCTTATCAGCTGATCATGACCCCCGATGTGATGACACAGGTTAAGGAGTTTCAAGACGAGGCTTTGAAAGAAGATCGTCTTAACTCCGAAAGGATGAGAGGCCTAGTTACGGAATTGGGGGAGAACACTCTTGGTGTTAAGACCCGATTTGGGCGAATGTGGATTCCTCGATACGGGGATCTACGTGGAAGAATCATGGACGAGGCCCATAGGACTCGATACTCTATTCACCCCGGTGCTACCAAAATGTACCACGATATGAAGAAGGATTACTGGTGGCCGGGTATGAAACACGACGTAGTGGAGTACGTAAGTAAGTGCCTGACTTGTTTACAAGTGAAGGCGGAACACCAGAAGCCCTACGGGAAGATCCAACCGTTGGATATACCAGAGTGGAAGTGGGAGCATATCACCATGGATTTCATCACGAAGTTACCACGTACCCTAAAGGGTATGATGCAATATGGGTGATAGTTGACCGCCTGACGAAGAGTGCCCACTTCCTACCGATCCGTGAAACGTACTCATCCGAAAGATTGGCGGATCTGTTCATCAAAGAAATTGTAGCTCGTCATGGTGTGCCGGTGTCTATCGTGTCTGATCGTGACACCCGGTTTACCTCCAAGTTTTGGAAGAGATTTCATGATGCGATGGGGACGAGACTACACATTAGTACAGCATATCACCCTCAGACGGACGGTCAGTCTGAGAGGACGATCCAAACACTCGAAGACATGCTTCGGGCGTGCGTGATCGATTTTGGAGGAAGTTGGGATGATCACTTGCCGTTAGCAGAATTCTCGTACAACAATAGCTATCATGCCAGTATTGGCATGCCACCCTACGAGATGCTATACGGTAGGAGATGTAGGACGCCCGTATGTTGGGGAGACATTGGGCAGAAAGAGTTAGGAGGTGTTGAGGTGGTCGAAGCTACGACTGAGAAATTAGAAAAGATCAAAGCCTTCATGAAGGCGGCGAAAGATAGGCAAAAGTCGTATGCTGACAAGAGGCGAAGACCGATAGAGTTCAAGGTTGGTGACCGAGTCATGTTGAAGGTCTCGCCCTGGAAAGGGATCATTAGATTCAGGAAACGAGGTAAGCTAAGCCCGAGATACATAGGACCTTTCCGAATTATCGCAAGAGTAGGAGAGGTGGCCTATCGACTTGAATTGCCAGATGAGTTAAGTGGAATTCATCCCACATTCCATGTATCCCATCTAAGAAAGTGCTTAGCTGATGAAGACATGGTTGTACCACTGGAGGACATTGAAGTAGACGAACGGCTCAACTACGTGGAGCAAGCAGTGGCAATCATTGATCGTAAGGAGAAGAGGTTAAGGAATAAAGTGGTTCCTCTTGTGCGTGTACAGTGGAAGCACAGGAAGGGATCCGAGTCTACGTGGGAGACTGAAGAAGAAATGAGACAGCACTACCCACATCTGTTTGAGGAATAACAGGTTTCGGGGACGAAACCTATATAAGGGGGGTGGACTTGTAACACCCGTATTTTTATTAGCAAGAAATAAAGGAATAAAGAGAAAGAAAGAAAAAGAAGGAAAAGGGAAGTCAACCCCAAGTTGGGGGACCAAAGGTGTAAAAGGAATAAAAATCTTATAAAGTAGGTAAAAAGGTGGCATGGCCGCCCATTACCTTCTGCATAACACTTTTATTCGACTTTTAGAGAGAGAAAACAGCAGGAGCTTCGATTCTAGAGAGGGAAAGAAGAAGAAATCAGATTCAAGGTAAGAATTGATGTTTTTAAGTTGTGTTTGAGCTAAGAAACCGAGAAATGCATGTTCTTATGTGTATGTGTGTTCGGGTTTGTGTGTTTTAAACACATCTAGGCTTTCGAATCCTTTGGAAAAGCTCGAGCAGGAGAGTTTGAACTTGAAGAGCAGCTAAGGTGAGTTCTAGACCCCGTTTTACTGGTTTTTACATGTTTTGGGGCTGGAAAATGCATGCAAGTATGTTTTTGTAAAGTTTGGGTTGAAACCCGTATGAAATGAATGTATGTATGCTTATGTTTATGTTAGATTTATGCCTAGAATCATGTGTATATGCTTAGAAGTAGGCATTATGATGTTTGGGACTTGGATTATGGATTAGACTCATGAACAGGTTGCAAATATGTCTGAAAATGGGACTTAGAATAATTAATTACAGGTTGATGAGTCCAGCAGTGCTCATACGACCAACAGTGTGGTCGTATGACTAGGAGGTATATTTTACTAAGTGCTAATGAGTCTAACAGGACTCATACGACCAACAGTGTGGTCGTATGACCAAGTTGTATTTCTAAGTGTTGGTCCAATAGGACTCATACGACCAACAGTGGTCGTATGATTATATGATGAAATTTTCTAAGTGTGTTGAAGAGTCCAATAGGGCTCATACGACCAACAGTGTGGTCGTATGATCAGGATGTAATTCTAAGTATGGGATGGTACGACCAATAGTGCTCATACGACCAGCAGTGTGGTCGTATGACCAAATGAAAATGTCTAAGTATAAGATGGAAAGTCCAGCAGTGCTTATACGGCTGACAGGGCTCATACGGCCAGAAGGCTTATACGCCCAACAGGGCTAAAACGCCCAGAACACTTAGAATTTTTCAGAAATTTCCTGAAAAACCAAAGTTCGAGGTTTTGACCAGGGTTGACTAGGGTTAACAAATGATGATGTTTTATGCATGTAATGATGATTATGGTTAACCCTTATTGTTTCTGATGTTATTATCAGTGTATTATAGTTAACAATATTATTAAAATATTGTTAAATGTGGTATGATGCTACGTATGATGATGAACGTATGATGATGTACGTATGGTGATAAATGTATGATGAGTATGTATGATGAGTGTGTGTTCCTTGTAATTGTGTGCTTATCTTTCTGAAACTTTACGAATAACGAGAATGAACTAATGAAGTATTATGTATCGTAAAGTGAAAGATAATGAAAGAGGAACATGATGACGAATGCATGTATTAACGAATGAACGAAAAGAAGAATGATGATGAATACATGCATTAATGAACGAACGAAATTATGTCTTGCAAGCATTGAATAACGCGATTGGTCCTTCTATGTGATTGACCATGGTCATGGTACCTCTACCGCTTACCTCTAGTACCGTGGCATACGTTTTGTTGTTCATATGTTGACTTCGGCCCGGTAGCTAATAACGTTCGGGGTGTAGCATATGGTATTGGTACAATTCACCTTTCAATGTGCGCAAGTAAGTATGAACGGGATCCTTGTCATTCGACCACAGTAATCATAGCCAAGTGCTATGAAGTGGGTAAAGCCTGACAGAATCCATACGAGGAGTTAAAGATAACGATGAATAACAAATGATGAAGATAATAACGAATATTATCTCTGTGTACGTATGATGTATGAACGCATGCACGAAAGGATACTTTTAAATAAGTAAAAGTATGTTTTATTATAAAACTAGAACTCACTCAGCAACGCTGACTTTTATGTATTTTCGAGTTGGCAGGTAGTGTTGCTGAGGATGGCGCGAGGCGGCTACTCAGCTCTTTTGGGATGGCATTCTTTTGTTAATGTTTTGTATTGTAATGCAAACAAACGATATTTGTAACGGGTGTTGTATTACTTTGCAAAAGCATTTATAGTAAATTTAAAGTTTCCGCTGCATGGTTTTTATTAAATTGTATTAAATGTATGTTTTATGGGTAATGACGACCAACTGTGAGGTGCCCGGGAACGGGGCCTTACATTACTTTTCCTAGATGATTAGATAGTTTTTACAGTGTATGTTCGTTGGACCTTCATGCAAACTGTTTGTTTAGATCAGATGATACAACCAGAACAAGGAGATTAAGAACACAAGACTTTAGTCGAAAGTAATCCTTTATTCATCAGTTGGTTGTTTCAACAATAAATATCAAATGATTACAACCACAGATTATATGTTTTTTTTGTCTAATTTCTAATACAAAACGATCACAACTAAAACTCTTAAATAGCACTTGAAAACTAATTTCTGATACAAATGGTATGTGGTTCCCTAACTGTGGATTCATAAATAGAATATTATTTACAGGCTAGTAATTCCTGTTTATTGGTCGCACTCTGACCTTATCCTTGTCAAACAGTTATCCATTGCCATGTCAGGCTTCTTTTGTGTTGTGTGGAGATTCAGGGATCCTGAGTGTTGATTTAAGATGTGCTTTAAGCGGTCCTTAAAGCACCGGTCTAGTTTTGGTGCTTTCAGTTCGGTTCGGGGCAGGATTACATCTTCAAGGATCATATACATCATTGTACCATAGCATTTTGACCGGTTAAGATGCATCAACGATATCTAATCCCGACTTTATTTTTCTTAATTTTCAATTATGCTACAAAATAGTTAAGATTTCAAAAGTAGCATGAACCTTGGTAAAGGAATGTTTTATGCTTAGGAATCACCTAGTCTTAATAGAGAACACATAATGGTGAAGGGGTTCATGTACAAAAAGGCCTTGGAGCACAGAAATCATAATGAGCGAGCCCAACGGATTACGTATCTCCGAAAAAGGTACGGACCAAAGAATGACACAGGTGCAAGCTTCGGAAAATAAGCTCCAGCTTGATATTATTGGTCCTATGCGCGTTTCTAATAAGACATGCATGCATCAAGATATATTTTGAATTCTTTATGGTTGTAAACAAACATGGAGGTGGAGCATAATCAGAGAAATCAGTATTGAATTAGGAGAGGCCATGCCCTCCCATCTCCCAACACACTCAGCATATGGATATCCTAATTTAGACATAAGAAACGGAACTACATAAAGATATTAAACTTAAAATGCAATGCATCTCATATTGAACGAAAAGCTATTTTCAATCACCTCGGTCGGACTTGTGATCGAGAACAAGTCTTTTATTGGCTAGAGATGATGAAATCAATATTGATGGTGGTGATAGTGGTGAGTTGCTTAATGTTCTCAGTTAGGCGACGAGGAGTTCATCAGTGGTGGGCAGATCGGTCGGTGGGTCATGACGGGGCAGCATGAGTGAAGGATGAGGCTTCTCTTTTAAACAATAGAAAGATATGTTTAAGCGCACAATCCTTCTTAAACTTTTAATTTAAGTACTTTTTTTAATTATAAACATAACCTAATTTTAAAGCTTAAGTGATAAATATGTTTTACCTTCTTGCTTGATTCACATGAAATTTCTCAGTTACTGGATTTCAGTTAAGTTCCTAGAGGACGACGAAACATCCTTACGGGTGACATGATGCTCCTTTCAAATACTCAATCGACCATGGTAACAAAGGATGAAGCGTTCAAACAGGTCAAGATGTGGCTATTTGTTCTAGCATTGGCGGATATACACGGAGTCGGATGATGATTGACTTCCCCAGGCAACAATGACTTATACGTAGGCCTTCAGAAAAGGAGCACGATAATACGAGTCCCCTATGTTGCATTCCAAGCCTAACAATGCTGATTTTAACTCATCTAATGTGAGCAAATGGTGCAGCTCCACGTAACATATAATTTCTATAATAACTTCTAATCCTCATGAAAATGAACAACCTAATGCTTCTGCTTCTGGTTGCCATTCTGCTACACCGTCGTTGAGGAACCAAAAAATATCAAACCGAGACGCAACAAAAATGCCTAATCTCATAAAATTAAGGAATTTTGGGGCTGAGCACAAATCAAATTTACTCATTGGTAATCTTCCTATTTTTTTTTGTGTGCATAAACTCAAAACATAAACCATACAACAACATATATGTACCAAATGTGCAGATGGAGCAACAGCCAACTTGATGAAGCAAGATCATCTAAATACAAGATGATAAAAACCACTAAAAGAAACCAAATTACTACAGATTTCCCTTCATCCCGTCAAGGATCATCAACTATCCACAAGTTCAACTTTCTAATCATCATCTCCTTTCTGTCATACAATCAAACAGTCGGTTTGCACCTCCCAAATCATCCATCTTTCCATATAACCACAGGATCTTGGACCAAACCCAACATAGAAGATATCTTCCCTCTGGCATTTCATCAAACAGTTGGGTGCATCCCTAAATTACCAAATCTTGTTTACATAACCGCAGGCGCCTGAACCAAACCCAACAAAAAGGTATCTTCTTTCAGTCGTTTCATCAAACAGTTGGTTTACATCTCTAAACCACCATCTTTTCCATACAAAAACCAAAGCTTGAACACCAAAACCAGCAGAAAAAAAAAAAGAAAAAGAAAGTTGTGTCTGTCAGACAACCATGAAACCATGCCAGACCCATGAGATGGACTGACAACGATCCTCTACTGAGCCACTGGTCAGACCAGCGAGCTCTATTAATCACGCTCTGGTTCCATAGTCGTGGGTCATCAACCAGACATGGGTTTCTGTCTTCTTAGGAATCAAGAATACAGAGGTACGAGCCTATAGAACAGATCCTATTCAAGTAAGGTCGTGCTGATCCATCTTCCGGTGCCGATTATAAACATCATTCGGTTTTCGGTTTCCAGCGATGTGGGAGGATGCAGACAGAAGATTGGCAGCGGCTCATTCTATATGAGTCTACCCGAGGGTAATTTAACTTATGAAATGGTAAATCTAATTTATTAGGTTTATCCAAATCAACAGAACAAGAAAAAGAAAACGAAAAAGAAAAATAACTTTCTTTGGTTTCTCATATTTTTGTTTTGTTTTCATTTAAAGTTATGTATATAGTAAAAAAAATTCTAAATAAACAAATATTAAGTAGCGGATATTATAGTAAGACTTCACATAATAAATAAACAACTTTTTAACTGTTACATTAAAGTTATTTACAGTATAATTTTATATTTACAATCATCTAACTTTCATTAACTGTTGTAATCTTACGTAATATTTTCATAAATATATTAATGTTTTTGGGATTAAATAAGGCAAATGAAACATAAATGAATTTTGGTTACTTATAAGTGAATTTTTTGGTAGACCGTTATCTGTTTTTCTTGACGGTCCATAATAATAACAGATTCAAGGTTCCAATCTCATAAAATGATGGGTTGTTATAGCTAACCCATTGAACCCATAATGTTCGGTTATGGTCCCTTATTCCTAAATTCTTATGAATTTTTCCATTAACAACCATTCTATAAACATTTTCTTATGTTTAGTTCTATAATAACCGGTCCATTAGATTAAGGGGTCACAACAACACTTTTATTATAAACTAGCTATAGTAACCCGTGTGTTACACGGGTTGAATAAATAAAAATTTAATATAACAAAATTTATTAATTATAAAATAATATTTAAGATATAATATCACTGAAATTATGTATTAGAAATGACTGTAAGTTATAAAATAGTGATATTAACTTTTTAAAACTTTATTTTTTTTCAAAAAAAATAAACGTTTTGTTCTAAAACAAACCATATAAAACTGTCACTTTTAAAATTTTTTTATTATAACTCTTAAATTTAATTATTTTTGGTTTAAAAAATAACTTTTTAAAAATACAAATTTTAAATATTTCGTATTTTCAAAAAAAGTCTTATGCTTTAAATAAATTTATTATTTTATAAAAAAAATTATTTATTTAGAAATAACATTAATAAATAGATCTCTTATTAATTTATTAAATCAAAAAAGTGTTAAATAGTGTTATTAGTAATTAAGGTAATTATTTAATAGGAGAGAGAGACGGGAAAATTTTAGTGAGAGTGATTGTGGTGTTGACACGTGTTATCCCAGATACCTTTTTATTAGAGTAGGAAGATACCAAAAGGGATACAAATTACCCTCAAGCAAGATGCTAAAGAGAAAAAGAATACATCAATGTTACGTTACATTAGTACGTTCAAATTTGTTCCGGCTCTCCCAACCAAGATTAAGAACCCCAACCAAGATTAAGAACTTTGTTGGTTTTTATCTAAGAGAAGAGTAAATTACCATTTGCATCCCTGACGTTTTTCCATTTTAACCAGTTGCATCCCTATAGTTTTAAAGTCTTGATTCGCCCCCTAACGTTTTAATTTTGTCCTCGTTTGAATCCAAATGGCTAACTCCGTTAAATTATTCAGTTAACTCTGTGTGAAATGACTAAATTGCCCCTTAATAATAAAATGTTTTTAAAAATCTTTGTAGGACCACCCATCTCTCTACCCCAAACACATGACCATCTGGATCTGGTCACCAACATCCAATTCCCAATCTCGCCGGAAAGTCGCCGTCGCATCGGCGGAGAACGGCGACTCCGGCGACAAGCTCGACCAACTCCTCCTATCCTCCGCCATCTGTAACGGCGAAGACCTTTCCCCCTTCATCCGCAAAACTTTCGCCTCCGGTAAGCCCGAAACCCTACTTCACCACCTCCGTCACTTCTGCAGATCCAAAGAGGCTGAGATCGAAGAAGTATGCAAGGTTCATTACCAGGACTTCATCATGGCCGTTGATGACCTCCGATCGCTTCTGTCCGGCGTCAAATCGCTCAAATCGTCGATCTCCAATTCCAATTATCAGTTACAGTCGGTCGCTGGTCCGCTACTAACGTCGCTTGATTCGTTCATTGAAGCTAGAAACAAGTGCCAGAATATAGCCCTCGCGATCGAGTCTCTTCGGATTTGTGTTCGATTGATGGAGATTTGCTCACGAGCGAATGTACATCTCTCCAAGGATAACTTCTACATGGCGCTGAAATGTATCGACTCCATTGAGAGGGAGTTTATACACAAAACGCCGTCGTCTACGCTCCGGAGAATGCTCGAGAAGAACATTCCGGCGATCCGAGCGCACATTGAACGGAAAATCAGTAAGGAGTTTGGAGATTGGCTTGTGGAGATCCGTACGGTTAGTCGGAACTCAGGGCAAGTGGCTATCGGACAAGCGTCAGCAGGTAGGCAGAGAGAAGAAGAGTTACGGATCAGGCAACGCCAAGCTAAAGAACAGAGTCGACTCAGTGTGAGAGACACTGTTTATGCGCTGGAAGAAGAAGACGACGAGTGGTGATGGTGTTGATGCGGCTGGCGATAGGGTTGGTTGGGGTGGTGGTGATTTGAAGGAGAAGATGTTAGATGGATAGGACCCATTTTCAAAAAAAAAAGATGGATAGGACCCACAAGGTTTTTTATGTTATTATTTATTGTAAGGGCAATTCCGTCTTTTTAATAATAATTTAACTGGAAAACTAACAGTGTTAAGTCATCTGGACTAAAATGGAGATAAAAATGAAACGTATAGATTCAAATGAAGATAACACAAAACGTTAGGGGCGGATGGCAATTTTGAAACTGCAGGGATGCAAGTGGTTAAAATGGGCAAACGTCAGGGATGCAAATGGTAATTTACTCCTAAGAGAATATTCGTGTCCTTTATGTTCTTCTTGATCTTGACCATCTTAGCCTTCTTATTAGAAATAATATTGTTTCTAGCTTTCCATATTGTCCAAACACGATATTTGGATCATCTTTCCCCTTATTTGTTATTATGTAGTACTTTCCGTTTATTTGTCATTATGTAGCATTAAATATTACACTGAATTTGTTTACTAAATATGTTTAGGATAAGTAATAATGTTACTAGTACTTGTACCATCACTAAAGATGCAAATGGTATATAACATGTCACTGATATTATTATTGATACATATACTATCATTGAATATGCAAACATGCATGTTGAATATGTCACTGTAATTGTTGGTTTTGACATTTAATGTGAACTGACTTGGCATTGAATATGTGTACCAGGTTTGTTTATTATGTGTTTACTGAATATTATAGAAACCGGTATTGAACTTGACACTAACGTAAAGAGGATCTTATTTACAGGCTAGTCAAGCTTGTTTATTGGTTGCAGTCTCTGGCTGTTAGTAATGACCTTATATTATCCTTGTCAAACAGTTATCCATTACCACACCATGCTTCTTTTTGTGTTATGTGGAGATGCAGGGATCTGGATTGTAGAATTCAAGATGTGTTTTTAATTGGTCCTTAAAGCACCGGTCGAATTCTGGTGCTGGCCTGTTCGGTCCGGGGTAGGATTACATCTTCAGGGATCATATACATCATTTGGCTCGTAGCATTTTGACTGATTAAGATGCATAAATGATGTCTGATCTCCGACTTTATTTTTCTTAATTTTCAATTAATCTACAAAATAGTTAAGATTTCAAAAGTAGCATGAACCTGGTAAAGATATGTTTTATGCTTAGGAAACATCCTAGTCTCAATAGAGAACACATAATGGTGAAGGGGTTTTTGTACAAAAAAAGCTTTGGAGCATAGAAATTGTAATGATCAAGCCCGGCGGATAAGTAATTTACGTAGAACCGACAAAGGTACATGCCAAAGAATGACACGGTGAAAGCTTCAAAAATAAGCTCCACCTTTATATTTGGTCCTATACACGTTTCTAATAAGACCTACATGCATCAAGATATATTTTGATTTCATTTATGGTTGTAAACACACCTCGAGGTGGAGCATAATTAGATAAATCAGTATTGAATTAGGAGAGGCATGCCCTCCCATCTCCCTAACGGACTCAACATATGGATTTCCTAATTTAGACACAAGAAAGGGAATCACATAACGATTTAAACTTAAAATTCAATGCCTCTAAAAACACCGTCAACAAGTGATAGAGTCAAGTTTGAGATTGGTGATCTGCCAAACAATAGTAAAATTATAGAAATATAAATAACAATGAAACGTAAAACTCTTGCTATAAATTTTCTTCTCTTCCTTATTAATCAATACCTTCTTAAATACAAAATTCATGCAAACATAAAAGTGGAAACTGTGCAAACTCAAACGTGGCTAACACGGACTTGCAAAGACTACAATTAAATTGAAAAAATGCAATAACTAGAAACGCGGGAACATCATGTAGAAAATAAAACGTGATCACGATCTAAATGGTGCTCCTGATGGGTGGTCATGTTCCACAAGTTATGGGCATAACCGGTGAAATCCCCAAATAAAAAGTTTCAATGAACTATTGAAGCTATCGCGACATGCGCTTCCTGCTTGCGAGGAAAGAAAGAAGAGCGACAAGGTTAAGTTCAGATTTGATTGTTTGCAGCATGGGAGCAGATTACCCAAAAGATACATGGGAACAATGAAAAAATATATCTCGGTCTGAATTCAATATGAAAGTGGGCTCTACCTCTTCGATTCAAGCAAGTCGACCATAAGGTGAATCGATGACCTAACTGAGGCCATCCCTAGCCGCCATTGCTTTGAAAGAGTCTATATTTACTTACCAGCTGATTTGTCAGTTCTATAGGGTATGAAGGTCTTTCCAAGTATTAGGTTCAAGAATTAATGCTCGCACGTAAAGAGAATAAAGAAACAAGAGCATAAACAGTCTCTTGAAAGAAGGGAGCATTTGCCTGGGTGGTGGTCCCGCTTATGGTGTGGGCTCAATACGCTCTGAGAAGAAATATTTTTGTATCAATACCTACCCCTGTAAAACGGGCCGTGTCTTCACTACCCGCGGTTGGTGAATTTACACCGGGCCAAGACAGATTCGTTGGCGGCTCAAAAAGCAAGAATTAAGACGTTTTACAAAGATGACTGGCTGAAATTTATCATCACAATAAAAGCAAATGTCGACAGCTTTCTTAGCTTGCATTTCGGCTTGAGTGAGATGCTTCAAGGGAAGAGAAGTTGGTGGTGAAGGTGGGGCCGAAGGGAGTTTGGTCGCACTTGGTACCACGGGTGGAGCAATGATCTTGGCATTAAGTTTGTCTTCAATTAAAGAAGCGAGACTGTATCCTTGTGGAAGAGTGGTAGGATTAAAGATGGTCATCTCGGTTTGAATGTTGTTTAAGACTCGAAAGGAAGCAATTTTTAAAGGATCTTGGGATAACTCGTTAACACAATTGCTAATACTCTTAAACTTAGTTTTGTATGCTTTAATGGTGGATGTTTGGACAAGCTTAAAAAGGGTGGGTTCATGGTTCTTGTATGTCGTGGCCCAAAATGAAGTTCTAAAGCTCGTTTGAAATCCAGCCAAGTACTTAATAAGTTGTTGTTGGGCAGCTTGTTAGAACCAGGAACACCATATTTGATTAAATCAATTAGATATGAACACTCAAAGGGTAGGAGATGTATAATCATTGAGTAAACAAAGGGAAATTTATTGTAGAAACAAGAGAAACTAGAAGAAAGAAGGAATTTGCATTAATCAAAATACAACCTCTATGGATGACATCTCCATAGAGGCTGCACACACATCAAGCTCACCAAATGATTACATTGTGAAAGTTACCCATGAGACGGGGGCTATCCTGTCTATTTATAGTACATGACCAAAACCCTAGGATAATGATAGCACAACTAAATATTACATCATAAATCAAATGAAATAATAAAGTAGTTCCTATTTCTATAACTTAGGTCTTGAGTCTTCTCATTTGGTGAACTTGATCCCGGTGGGCGTTTGCAAGGAAATCTTTATCTTCTGCTCCCCCTCAGAAGATGCTTTGCATTTCTTTTATGATCAAATTAGAATATATTTCATCTTTCCAAATCCTTGTCGTTTTAGGAAAAACACAACCCAACAAACTCCCCCTATTTGGTAAGATGAAATCAAATCCATGAAGATGCAATAGCATATGATGGAATCATGGAGATCATGTTCCTTTCACTTGCAACACTCTCTGTAGTAGGTTCTTGTTTAAACAGATTATCTTCAAAGCAAGCATCAAACTATTTCAAGACTTTAATCAAACCTTTAACACTTCTATTAACTCCCCCTAAGATGTAGCATCCACTTTCTTTTGATTCTTACCCAAGGAACCAAAGAGTCTTTTATTCCCAACCCCAAGGAATGTAAGAGCATAGGGTGTCTTTTCATTATAAAGGGTAACCCAACCTCTACAATGAATGACATCTTCAAATAGTGATCAAAGCTTGAGCAAATCCAAGGAACATTCATCAACATGCTTAGAAGTGTTAATCTATAAAGAGATCCCACCAACCCACTCAAAATCATAGAAATGAATTAGATTGAGAAACCATTGATTTTAAGTGTTACCACCGGTTGTTTTATGAAGGCATAGTCTCCCCCTCAATTGGTTCTTTTTGTGCATCTACTAGAACCAATTGACTCATGCCTTTATTCATTGTTTTCCCTTTGTTTTTGCTGCTAGCTGCTAGAGGTAGATTGGCAAGCATCTGTTGAAGGATGCAAAACAGATGAGAGTAACCACCCCTTTTACTGCTCTTGACTTTCTTCTGGTCTAACTCAGCATAGCATACTAATACAAGCAAAATTATCCCAACCTATAAATAATAGGACCATGTACTCAGCAAGAAAGATACCCAATAATAAGAGAATACCATTCCAACTTCAGATAAAAATCAGGCTCTGACTTCTGCTGAAGTACTAAACACTGTTGAGATAATTTGAACCCTTTTCTGATGATGTTTCAAAGCATCAGATCTAGGTGTCTCCTAATTTGACACGGTTTGTCAGTGTCTGCTAATGATCAGAACCACAACTGCTGATGGGAAAAATTTGTGAAACTACTCATGCATAACATATCCCAACTGTTGATGTGAAAACATTCAACTACTGATGTTTGAAAGTCTCAAGAACTGATGAACAATTTTTACAACTACTGAGAACCAAATGTTCCTAAGTACTGAAGAACAAGCGTTCACAAGTACTGAAGAACAAATGTTCACAAGTACTGAAGAGCAAATGTTCACAAGTACTGAAGAGCAAATGTTCACAAGTACTGAAGAGCAAATGTTCACAAGTACTGAAGAACAAATGTTCACAAGTACTGAAGAACAAATGGTCACAAGTACTGAAGAACAAATGCTCACAAGTACTGAAGAGCAAATGCTCACAAGTACTGAAGAACAATTGTTCACAAGTACTAAAGAACAAATGTTCACAAGTACTGAAGAACAATGTTCACAAGTACTGAAGAACAAATGTTCACAAGTACTGAAGAACAAATGTTCACAAGTACTGAAGAACAATATTCACAAGTACTGATGAACAATCGTTCACAAGTACTGAAGAACAAATGTTCACAAGTACTAAAGAACATTGTTCACAAGTACTGAAGAACAAAATCCTTCTATTTGCTGATGAACAAAATGAATAACTACTGAAGATCAAAGTTCCTAACTACTGATGAATAAAAATCTCAACTACTGATGAAAAACTTCTTTGGGCATTTCATCGAACAGTAGGTGTGCAGACTTTGAGCAACAAATTTGAATATGAAACTTGAAAATTCAAGTTACCCAAACGCACAATCAACAAGAAAAAGAAGGTGTAGAACCAGATTTGCACTACCATATTAGTACAAGAAAAAAAAATTGTCAAACATAAGAAAAAAAAATACTCTTTTTTATTATAACCAAACTTTAATTTTAAAGTTTAAGGGTAGCTTGATTCACATAAAGTTTCTTAATATACTTGTCAAACATAAGAAAAAAATAAATTGAAAATTATTATAAATATAAAATGAGAAAATTTTAAAGCGTACTCAAACAAGCAAAAAATAAATAAATTATACAAAGGTTATTATTGCGGTTATAATACAAATAATTTGACTAATTAATTAAGATCAATTGAAGTAATCTATAAAAAAATGATAGAAAGAATAAAAAAATAAGATAGCAAAAAAAAAAAGAAAAAAAAGGTAAACATTGGGTAATTACTGATTAAATCATTACCCTATATATTTAATAACAAAGTGAAATGAACAGTGTTTGTAATAAGTGGTTGGCTCTGATTGGTCTCTGTGGGAGGTGGCATCCTCATCTGCATAGCCAGACACACGTGGCTTTTGACTGTTCACACCCACCTTTTTTTTACATTCTTCTTTCCCAATCCACACACACATTCATACTTTGGAAAAATTACTAAAATGACCAACTGACCAAAATGAATTACCAAAATAACCGGTCAAAATTGAAAATTTGAAAAAAAATAATCGGAGCCTACCACATGTCATCCCCGCTGAGTCAGCGAGGGAATATGGGAATCCGTCGCTCGAAAAATGTGCCCGGCGAGGGAGTGGCATAATCCCTCGCCCACGTGGAACCCTCGCTGACGTATCATGTGATCCCTCGTTGAGTCAGTGAGGGATTATGTGAATCCCTCGCTCATATTTACCAAAATACCCCTCCTCGCCCAAAATTAAAAAAAATTAATCAAAAAATCCGAGATTTATAACAATTTATTATTTTTTAAATAAGTAAAAATTTAATTTAATTTTATTTTGCCCTATATAATACCATGTTTACCCTTAACAAATCTTACATTCTTCACACACTTCTTAAAATTCTCTAAATCTTTTTAAAATGTCAGTTAACATCATATTATGCAGTGGCGGTAAATGGCAGTTTGTAAACGGTATTGAAGAATGTCTACCATTAAAAGGTAAATGTGTTAGAGATGTTCTTAGTTTATCTAGTAATATAACATTGGTTGAATTAAAAGATATTATTTCTTCAAAACTGAGAATTCAAAGTTATATACGATTATCATATAAAATGTCTAATTATACTCATTTTATTGATATTTCTGATGATCAAGATTTACTATATTTTATGAATGTCGTTTTTAATGGTCAAAACGAAAATTTTACATTATTCGTCAATGAAGAATCCGGTGTTGTTAGTAGTAGCTCTACTGTCCACGAGGAAAAATTGAATTTTACAAACGACACTGAAAAGTTTAATTATGATTTAAATGATATTCCTATGTATAACGAGAGTTATAGTGATATTAAACAAGAATGTGATTATGAAAATAAAAAAAGATTTTTTATGAAAAAGATGATCAGTCTCCCTATCATTTCGAGTATAAAGTTCATGAAGATATATTTTTTCACAAACCAGAGTCATTAAAGGATCCTATAAATAATCCACTAAAAATACCAGTTCTGGGTTGTCAACTATTTCTGAAGGTGATTGTTTCAACAACAAATAAGAATTACAACTTAAATTGGGTACGATATGTCTTACTGAATGTTTTGAGTATAAAGTGGTTAAATCATCCAAAAGTAGATTTGAGACGTCATGTCGTAACGATGGTTGCGAATGGTGTATCCATGCGCATTGTTTTAAAATACATGTATATTTCAAGTTAAATATTTAAATCGATACATACTTGTTCAAGAACACAAACTTATCCCAATATTCGTTAAGCAAACAAAAAAGTATTGGGTCATATCATCAAGACCAATTAAAAGATAGCGGTCGAATTTCCTAAGGTAAAGAAATTATGAATGATATTAAGGAGAGATTTAAAATTAGCATATCATACGCTCAAGTTTGGCATGGGATGGCTTACGCGCTCGAACTTTTGAAAGGATCTCTAGAAGAATTGTTTTCTCATCTTCTTATTTACTGCTACAATTTAAAGAAAGCAAACCCGGGTACGGTCACTGACATTGCTTTAGATGAAATGGGACACTTTGAAATGTTATTTGTCGCGATCGGTGCAGCGGTAAGTAAATATTTGAGTTTGATTTTTAATAATATTTTAATAATACTAACATTATTTATTTATTTAGATTCAAAGTTTTGTGCAATTTCTACGCCCTTTAATTGTGATTGATTGGGCACATTTAAAGGGAAAGTTTCTAGGCATCGTGTTTTTAGCAGCAGGTATGGATGGAAACAATCAGATTTTACCAGTTGCATACGGTGTTGGCAAACAGAGAGCAGAGAGTCATGGAAATGGTTTTTATCCAAACTTAAAGATTGTATTGGTGATAATCCAAATTGGTAATTATATCTCTAGAGCTGCCTCAATTGAATATGACAATCAGAACTATGTTTCCACATGCATATCACGAGTTATGTTGTCGTCATTTGATGGTAAATCTGTGGTTAAAGTCAATGAAAGGAAAAAATTACGAGTCATTATAGTGGCAGACATGTAAAGCTTATAGAGTTTCTGATTTTGAAGAGCGATTTTATAGACTCAACGTTGTACTTCCACGTGTTCAAAATACTTTAGTCAATGTCGGGTTTAAAAAATGGGCAAGAGCACACTGTTCAGGAAGTCGTTATAATATTATGACGTGTAATAGCGCTGAGTCTATCAATACATTGTCACGACATGCTAGAAAACTACCAATTATTGGGCTTGTTGAATTTTTCCGAGAATATCTACAAAAGTGGTATTTTAATCGTAGACAGATTGCAGGTAATATTTTTATATAAAAGTACCATATAATATTTTATGCTTTTTGTTAAAAATACTAACATATTAATTTTGTAGCTAATTTGCCGTATAGTCTTACAAAATGGGCAGAAAATAAAATAACATGACGAATTGCAAAAAGTGCAATATGGACAGTGACCGGAATCGATGATCACACATTTGAGGTTGCAGACACAGGCAAAAAGGTTTGGTTGATTTGTGGAGCAGAACATGTAGTTGTAGACAATGGGAACTCTATGGTTTACCTTGTGGTCATGCAATTGTTGTTTTAAGGTTTTTAAATATAACAGATTGTAGTCACTGGGCTTTAAACTGGTTTAGTAAAGATATATTGCAACGCCCGGATATTTTCCTTGAAGCCGACGAAAGAAGAAAAGAAATAAAGTCCAAAGTCGAGGGACCAAACGTGTCAAAACGGGAAAAATTTGGAAGAGTGGGGGTATAAAAGGGGGAGGGCAGCCCACACCCTCCCTATTCTTGCAAAATTCAGCCAAAGATAGAAGAGAGGGAGAAAAAGGGGTTCCAAGCTTCGTTTTCTTGGTTTCGAGCATGAAAATCGTCGCGTAGCGGGTCAAATCGAAGCTCTACTTCTTGGTGTTGTTTGTGTAAGTTCTAGGACCCCTCTTTTACATGTTTTTAACTGATTTGGGGCTGGAACACATCTAAAACCCGTTTTATGTGTGTGTGTGTTTGACCCATTTGGGTGTGTTTGCATGTGATGCGTTTGGAGTTTGTTTCCGGGCTTGTGTGTGCTTGAATGGGTGTTGTAGTATGCATTCCTAAGGTTTAGGATGGTCGATTTGGGCTTAGAATGGGTTTGGATGAGCTTGGAGTTTGAAAATGGCAGATTGGGTTCAGGATGAACTGCATTCTGCATCAGCTAAGGCTAGGCGACCGACTGGAGGCCATACGGCCGAATGGGGTGCGATTGAGGTTCATTCGTACGATTGAGTTTCATTCGCATGATTGGAGGGCCAATCGCATGGGGGGTCATGCGACTGAGGGCCCACTCGCATAAGTGCTCATCCGCATTGGTGTTCATCCGCATGAGGTCCATTCGCATGATTGGGGTGTTCATCCGCATTGGTGTTCATCCGCATTGGTCCATTCGCATGATGTTCAGTCGCATGGGAGGCCCTGTGACTGAAGGGTGCCCATACACCCAAATAGAGCTGGTGTACCCGAGAAAAGGCGTAGTTTAATTTCTTACATCATGTTGGGGTCTTAGAGGGTATGTTGGGCATGATGTCGTTGCATGTTTATGCATGATGTATGCTATGTATGTATGATGATGCTCTGTATGATGATGCTACCGTGTATGTTGATGTTCCCTATTATGATGTATGTTTATTTTTCCCGTGGCTTTACGTGTTATGTTAATGAATGAAACGAAAGTATTATGTAACGTAAAGTGGATGATAATGAAAGAGGAACATGATGAATGAATGTATGCATTAATGAATGAATGAAAGTAAGAAAGGCTTGCAAGCAAATGTATGGGGTGAGCGACCCTGTTGTCGCAACAGACTCGAAACAGGATCCTTTTCATTCGACCTCAGTAATCGTGGCTGTGTGCCATGAAGAGGGTAAAGCTTGACACTGCGATTGACTATTTGTATAGAACTATTGCTGCATACCTTAGGTACTGCGGCCAGAGGTGCGATGCACCGTTATAGAAGGTCTATGATAGGCCTAGATCCAGTACCAGGAACAGAAGGGTATTGCACATGGCAATGATACACTTAAACTTTACCTTAGGTACTGTGGCCAGAGGTGCGGTGCATCGTTATAGAAGGTCTATGATAGGCATAGGTCCAGTACCAGGAAACAGAAGGGTAAGGTTTATGGTTTGATGGAAAGAAAAGAGGAAATGATGAAAGAATATGAATGATAAGAACGTACGATGACTGAACAGAAGTTAAAGAATGAATGATGAAGATAATAATGATATTATCTATGTGTACGTATAATGGATGATCGCATGAAAGTGAAGAACGGTTTTACGAAAGAAAAATATGTTTTATTGTAAAACTAGAACTCACTCAGCAACACTTACTTTTATGTGTTTCCAGTTGGCAGGTAACGGTTGCTGAGGATGGCACGGGGCGACTACTCAGCTCTTTTGGATGGCATCCATTCGTATAATGCTTTTGTGATGTAATGCAATAATGTATTTTGTAACTGATTAACGATGTATTATTTTGCAAAAGCCTTTATAATGAAATGAAATGTCATCTTTGAATCTTTCCGCTACAATGTTTACTTAAGATAACTGAGAATGTATGTTTTATGTGCGATGATCTACCAGCTGTAAGCGTCCTAGGAACGGGGGCTTACAAGTTGGTATTAGAGCCAATGTTTAAGTTAGTATCAGAGACAAGTTGGGACGGAAAGGGAAGGGATGCCAGTCTAAGTAGCTGTGTGCCATCAGGTATCTTCGTAATGTTAACCAGTATTATGTGCGCATGGTATGTGGTTATGTGTTGTTTGTAGATTTAAATACTGATGTAGTCAGGACAGGTAATGCTTGGGGTATGAAGAGTAAAGTAAGTGGCTAATCATAACTGGCCACTGTAATTAGGGACTTACTATACTTGACATAAACTGAGCTATTCCCTTGAATAACCGTGTTGGTGTTTGAATCTTTCAGTGTGTTAGAGGATGGCCGGTGGTAGATCTTCTAAAGCTTCAAGGGGTGGAGGTCGTGGTGGGCCTGGTGCTGAACCGCGACCCAAAAGAGGAAGACCTAGGGTTGAAAAGGTGGTTCATGAAGGACCTGAGACCCCTCATCCAGAGGGTGGAGATGAGAGCGTAAATTTGAGAGCCTCAGTAAATGAGGCTGTTGTGGAAGAAGTTCATCAGGTCATGCAGACAATCTTACCGTCTGTGGTGACCAAAGTAATTAAGGCTGTACGGGAAGGAGAAAGAAGGGAGGGGAACCGGTCCTCGGGAGGTCGGGAGCAACCGGAGGCTGAGACGATTCCCTCCGATGACGAGGAGGAGGAGAAGGAAGAGCCTGTGCAGGAGCCGGTACGAGGCTGTAACTACAGGGCATTTCAAAGGTGTAAGCCCCCTACCTTTGACGGAAATGGCACTGCTGCTGCTGCTCACCGATGGGTGAGGGAAATGGAAGCTGTTCTGAATATCAGTGAGTGCCGAGAAGATCAGAAGGTGAAATTTGCTGCCCACTCGTTTGTGGACTCGACATGTGTTAGTGGGACAATATAGTCCAAGCCGAGGGTAGTCAGGCAATTGGTAGGATGAGATGGTTGGAGCTGAAGAAGTTGGTTATTGAGGAGTTCTGTCCTCACCGGGAGATAGACAAGGTTAAGAGGGAGTTCCTGCAACTGGAGGCGGGAACCATGACACATCAGCAGTACACCACGAAGTTCAACGAGATGACACGTTGGTGCCGGATCAGGTGACACCTCTGTCATGGAAGATTAAGAGGTACATTCAGGGTTTGCCAGCGGATATTCGCAGGCAGATGATCGCTGCCCGACCGAGCATGTTTAGGTCGGTGCTGGACTTGGCAGGGAGGTTATATGATGAGAGGGCTGTAGTGGTGATGGCTGAAAGTAGCAGGAAGGGTGGTAGTGATCGAAACTGGAGTAGGAAGAAGTTTGGTCAGGGTGATGCCTCGACGGGTAATAAGAAGACACGGGTGGATGACCGCTGTGTGGTCACATCAGGTGTGGGTATGAAGAAGTGCGGTAGGTGTGGGAGAGAGCATAGTGGGGAATGTAGGCTGGGGTCGAACGTGTGCTTCAAATATGGGAAGGCGGGGCATATAGCCAGGGCTGTCGTACGGTCCGATGCTTTAACTGTGGCGTGGAGGGCCACATAAGTAAGGATTGTAAGAAGCCGCGGGCCGAGGGTTCCGGGGTGAAGAAGACCGGGAGTGAAGGACCGAGGGCGAGTGCCAGGGCATTCACCATGACGTAAGAGGAAGCTAGGACGGACCCTGATGTTGTGTCCGGTGCGTTTCTAGTGAACCAAACTTTAGCTTCTGTGTTGTTCGATTCTGGTGCTAGTAAAAGTTTTATTTCTGTTGCTTTCTATACTAAGCTGCTGGTTAGTAGTAGACGTGTTGATGCGCCCTTTGATGTGGAAACTGCCATAGGTAAGTCTACCAGGATTTCTGAGATGATAGAGGACTGTGATGTGGAACTAGAAGGTCATAAGTTTCCTGTTAGACCATTCGTGATGACCTTAGGTGGTTTCGATTTGGTTCTTGGGATGGATTGGTTGGCGGACTTCAAGGCGAACATTGTGTGTCGTACGAAGATGATTCGTTTGACAGCGCCTGACAGGATTTTTGTAACTTTTCATAGGGATCGAGTCACGACGATCCCGTGAGTAATCTCAATGGCGTGGCGGGAAAGTGTATGAGGCGTGGATGTAGCGCCTACTTGGTTTATGTGAAGGATGTGGATACGCCAACACCACAACTATCCGATGTTACGGTCGTGTATGACTTTCCAGATGTGTTTCCCGAAGACTTGTCAGGGGTGCCACCCGACCGAGAGATCAAGTTTCAGATCGATTTGATACCAGGTGCCCAAGGTGTTACCAAGGCACTGTATCGGTTGGCTCCGACTGAGATGAAAGAGTTGATGGAGCAATTGCAAGATCTGCTTGACAAGGGGTTTATTAGACCGAGTATCTCTCCTTGGGGTGCTCTGGTTTTATTCGTGAAGAAGAAGGACGGTAGTATGAGGATGTGTATTGACTACCAGGATTTGAACAAGTTAACGGTGATGAACCGGTACCCGTTACCTACCCGTTACCGAGGATTGATGATTTGTTTGACCAGCTTCAAGGTGCCAGTTGGTTTTCAAGGATAGATCTTCGATCGGGCTACCATCAGCTAAAGGTGAAAGAACAGGATATTCCTAAAACAGCTTTTCGCACGCGTTATGGTCATTATGAGTTCCTCGTTATGTCTTTTGGCTTGACCAACGCGCCAACTGCTTTTATGGACTTGATGAATCGAGTGTGTCAGCCGATATTGGATAAATCAGTGATTGTGTTTATTGATGATATCTTGATTTATTTGAAGAGCGAGATAGAGCATGCCGGTCACATTCAAGAGGTGTTGGAGACGTTGAGAAGGGAGAAGTTGTACGCCAAGTTCTCCAAATACGCATTCTGGTTGCGCGAAGTTCAATTCTTGGGTCACGTGGTGAATCCGGAGGGGATTATGGTGGATCCGGCAAAGGTGGAAGCGGTGATGCAATGGAAGTCTCCAAAGACGCCATCCGAGATCTGTAGTTTCTTGGGTTTGGCGGGCTACTACCGAAGGTTTATTCAAGATTTCTCTAAGATCGCTTCTCCACTAACCAAGTTGACCCGGAAAGACGTAAAGTTTGTGTGGGATCAAGCTCAGGAGAAGGCATTTGAAGAATTGAAGGCGAGGTTGACTCAAGCTCCTGTATTGTCATTACCCGATGGATGTGAAGACCTGGTGGTTTATTCTGATGCTTCCTACTCGGGGTTGGGGTGTGTGTTAATACAAAGAGGAAAAGTTATAGCCTACGCATCCCGACAGTTAAAGGTTCATGAGGTTAACTACCGTACTCTTGATTTGGAGCTAGCAGCAGTGGTCTTTGCGTTAAAGATTTGGAGGCACTACCTGTATGGGACGAAGTGCACCATATTCACTGACCATAAGAGCTTGAAGTATTTCTTCGAGCAGAAAGACTTGAACATGAGGCAGATGAGATGGTTAGAGCTCATAAAAGATTATGATTGTGAGACCCATTACCATCCGGGCAAAGCCAATGTGGTGGCGGATGCCCTTAGCCGAAAGTAAAGACCTGAGCCGATACGGGTGAAGGCGTACCAGCTGATAATGACCTCTGATGTGATGAAGCAAGTCAAGGAGTTTCAAGATGAGGCATTGAAAGAAGATCATCTTAACTCCGAAAGAATGAGAGGTCTGGTTGCGGAATTGGGTGAAAACACACTTGGTGTTAAAACTCGATTTAGGCGGATGTGGATTCCTTATTTTGGGGATCTACGCGTGAAGGTTATGGATAAAGCTCATAAGACTCGATACTCTATTCACCCCGGTGGTACAAAGATGTATCAAGAAATGAAGAGAGATTATTGGTGGCCGGGTATGAAGCGTGATGTGGTAGAGTATGTGAGTAAATGCCTTACTTGTTTACAAGTGAAGGCCGAGCACCAAAAGCCATATGGGAAGATTCAACCTTTGGATATACCGGAATGGAAGTGGGAGCACATTACCATGGATTTCATTACGAAGCTGCTGCGTACTCCGAGAGGGTATGATGCTATATGGGTGATTGTTGACCGCTTGACAAAGAGTGCTCACTTCCTACCGATCCGCGAGACATATTCATCTGAGAGGTTGGCTGATCTGTTCATCAAGGAAATTGTAACTCGCTATGGTGTGTTGGTGTCTATTATGTCTGATCGTGACACCCAGTTCACATCCAAATTTTGAAAGAAATTCCACGATGCGATGGGGACGAGGTTACACATTAGCACGACTTATCATCCCCAGACTGATGGTCAGTCAGAAAGGACCATTCAGGCATTGGAGGACATGCTTCGGGCATGTGTGATTGATTTTAGGGGAAGTTGGGATGACCACTTACCATTAACGGAGTTCTCATATAACAACAGTTATAATGCCAGTATTGGTATGCCACCTTATGAGATGCTATACGGTAGGAGATGCAGAACACCCGTCTGTTGGGGTGATATTGGTCATAAAGAGTTAGGGAGCACTGAGGTGATCGAGGCTACGACTAAAAAGCTTGAAAAGATCAAAGCCTTCATGAAAGCAGCCAAAGATAGACAAAAGTCGTATGCTGATAAACGACGCAGACCGATTGAGTTCCAGGTGGGTGACCGGGTTATGTTGAAGGTCTCACCTTGGAAGGGTATCACTCGTTTCCGCAAGTGGGCAAGTTGAGCCCGAGATACATAGGCCCTTTCCGAATCATTGCTCGAGTAGGAGAGGTGGCCTATAGATTCGAGTTACCAGATGAGTTAAGTGGAATTCACCCGACATTCCACGTATCTCATCTAAGGAATTGCCTGGCAGATGAAGATATGATTGTTTCACTGGAGGATATCGAAGTAGATGAACAGCTCAATTATGTGGAGCAACTAGTGGCAATCATCGATTGAAAAGAGAAGAGGCTGAGAAATAAAGTGGTTCCTCTTGTGCGTGTACAATGGAAGCACAGGAAGGGATCCGAGTCAACGCGGGAGACCGAAGAAGAAATGAGACATCATTACCCACGTTTGTTCGAGGAATAACAGGTTTCGGGGACGAAACCTATATAATGGGGGTGGACTTGTAACGCCCGGATATTTTCCTTGAAGCCGACGAAAGAAGAAAAGAAATAAAGTCCAAAGTCGAGGGACCAAACATGTCAAAACGGGAAAAATTTGGAAGAGTGGGGGTATAAAAGGGGGAGGGCAGCTCACACCCTCCCCATTCTTGCAAAATTCAGCCAAAGAGAGAAGAGAGGGAGAAAAAGGGGTTCCAAGCTTCGTTTTCTTTGTTTCGAGCGTGAAAATCATCGTGTAGCGGGTTAAATTGAAGCTTTACTTCTCGGTGTTGTTTGTGTGAGTTCTAGGACCCCTCTTTTACATGTTTTCAACTGATTTGGGGCTGGAACACATCTTAAAACCCATTTTATGTGTGTGTGTGTTTGACCCATTTGGGTGTGTTTGCGTGTGATGCGTTTGGAGTTTGTCTCCGGGCTTGTGTGTGCTTGAATGGTGTTGTAGCATGCATTCCTAAGGTTTAGGATGGTGATTTGGGCTTAGAATGGGTTTGGATGAGCTTGGAGGTCGAAAATGGCAGATTAGGTTCGGGATGAACTGCATTCTGCGACCGACTGGAGGCCATATGGCCGAATGGGGTGCGATTGAGGTTCATTCACACGATTGAGTTTCATTCGCACGATTGAGTTTCATTCGCACGATTGGAGGGCCAATCGCATGGGGAGTCATATGACTGAGGGCCCATTCGCATAAGTGCTCATCCGCATTGGTGTTCATCCGCATAAGGTCCATTCGCACGATTAGGGTGTTCATCCGCATTGGTGTTCATCCACATTGGTCCATTCGCATGATGTTCAGTCGCATGGGAGGCCCTGTAACTGAAGGGTGCCCATACGCCCAAATAGGGCTGATGTACCCGAGGAAAGGCGTAGTTTAATTTCTGACTTTCGGGGGAAAGTGCAAATGTAAGTTTTGACGTGGAAGTTCCCGTAAGTTCAAGTGAGATGATTGTTAGGGTCTTAGAGGGTATGTTAGGCATGATGATGTTGCATGTTTATGCATGATGTATGCTATGTATGTATGATGAGCCCTGTATCTACTGTGTATGTTGATGTTCCTTATTATGATGTATGTTTATCTTTCCCATGGCTTTACGTGTTATGTTAATGAATGAAACGAAAGTATTATGTAACGTAAAGTGGAAGATAATGAAAGAGGAAGATGATGAATGAATGCATGCATTAATGAATGAATGAAAGTAAGAAAGGCTTGCAAGCAAATGTATGGGGTGAGCGACCCTGTTGTCGTAATAGACTCGAAACGGGATCATTGTCATTCTACCTCAGTAATCGTGGCTGTGTTCCATGAAGAGGGTAAAGCTTGACACTGCAATTGACCATTTGTATAGAACCATTACTGCATACCTTAGGTACTACGGCCAGAGGTGCGGTGCACCGTTATAGAATGTCTATGATAGGCCTAGGTCCAGTACCAAGAACAGAAGGGTATTGGACATGGCAATGGTACACCTAAACTTTACCTTAGGTACTGTGGCCACATGTGCGGTGCACCGTTATAGAAGGTCTATGATAGGCCTAGGTCCAGCACCAGGAAACAGAAGGGTAAGGTTTATGGTTTGATGGAAAGAAAAGAGGTAATGATGAAAGAATATGAATGATAAGAACGTACGATGACTGAACGAAAGTTAAAGAATGAATGATGAAGATAATAATGATATTATCATGTGCACGTATGATGCATGATCACATGAAAGTAAAGAACGGTTTTACGAAAGAAAAGTATGTTTTATTGTAAAACTAGAACTCACTCAGCAACACTGACTTTTATGTATTTCCAGTTGGCAGGTAATGGTTGCTGAGGATGACACGGGGCGGCTACTCAGCTCTATAGCATCCATTTGTATAATGCTTTTGTGATGTAATGCAACAATGTATTTTGTAACTGATTAATGGTGTCTTATTTTGCAAAAGCCTTTATAATGAAATGAAATGTCATCTTTGAATGTTTCCGCTGCAATGTTTACTTAAGATAAATGAGAATGTATGTTTTATGTGCGATGATCTACCAGCTGTAAGCATCCCGGGAACGGGGCCTTACATATATATATATATAAGGATACATATGAGGAGTCAATAAATCCTTTACCAGCACAATCTGAGCTGAGATACCTACTAATTTTGTGCCTGTGCAGCCACCGCTGATGAATAAAAGACAAGTTGGCAGACCGCGAGAAAATAAGCGCATACCGTCACATGGAGAGGTAGTAAAAGAAGTTGTATGTAGTAGATGTTGTACACAAGGTCATAACCGCGACCAATGCAGAGCCCCACTGCCATCACAAGTTTCAACAAAATCAAGGGCAGATGGAACTAGTAATCCGTATCAACCAACAACATATGTCAACCCAGAACATTTTCATGAATACGTTTCTGACGCAACCAGCCAACCATCACAAATGTGAGATTTTGATTTGAATGAACCTTAATGATAAAATGATTTTAATTTTTATTAAAACATCTTTGTATTAACGTTTTATGTTGGTAATATTTTAGAATGAAAAATTCATACTTGAATTATTATTCCATTCTCTACCTATAAATAGCCTAATGTATCTTCATAATTTGAACAAACCTTAGAACAATTGATTCCATTCTCTCCTTATTATTCTCTTTTCTCCCTTCTTCTAGATATCTTCATTCAACAACAACTAATTTTTTCTTCAACCTATCATTATATATCTTCATTAAACTTATTACTCTACATTAAAAAATGATATTTGTCTTTCACATATGTCCTCCTCTAAAACCTTCCTACACATTGTAATACGGATATTAACTTATCTATATAAATACTGATCAAAATGGTTCTATTGTCTTGTTTATACATTTCTTATCTACATAATACTGATCACGCGATGAGAAATATTAAAACTGACAGTAAGAGCTTCTACATTGAAGTGGTAAGATGTGTACTATAATTTACATCTTACTTCGGCCGATGCTGTCAGCAAGCTCTAATTACGGGTTGCCTGTTCACTATTGATAGCAGTATTAAAACTGATAGTAAGAGCTTCTAATGAAGACATGCTATATGTTGACTGGAAATAATGAAGACATGTTATGTGTTGATACGAAATAATGAAGACATGCTATGTGTTGACAGGAAAAAATATATTATGTGTTTACAGGAAAAAATGTACTGATTTCTTATTATGTGTTTACAGGAAAAAATATATTGATAGGAAATAATGAAGGCATGCTATGTGTTTACAAGAAAAAAATATATTATGTGTTTACAGGAAAAAAATATATTATGTGTTTACAGGAAAAAAATATATTATGTGTTAAAAAAATTATAACATATTAGTTGTACATTTACATTTCTCCAACATTTATATATTATGAAAAAAAGCAATGGCATGAATAGTAAAGTTTGCTTTTCTTTTATTTTGGCCACATAACTTGGCTTTTAACTCATACAAACACACAGCGCAACTCTCCGGCGGATCAGCGTCTTCAACCTCTGAAAATCGCACCACCGGAAGAAGCTCACAAATCAGTACAGCAGACACCGATTGGAAGTGGCTAAACAGCTCCGACCGGGTCGGGTCAGGTCGGGCGAGAATCGGGTTCGGTGAAATCCCCTAATCCGATGAATCGGAATATGACAAAATGAGGGTGCGAATTAGACCCACGACTGTGAGAAGATGGATTATAATCTTGGGCAGGAAGGTCTCTGTGTACCCAATTGGAAAACCCATGATTTTGATTCTTTGATTTTGGTAAAAACCCAAATCGAATTGATGGTGTTTTTTGTTGAAATTGAGTCGAATTTACGGGAAATGGGTGTGTTTAAATGGGAATTTAGGTGGGATTTTGGAGTGGTGATCAATAGTGGTGTCGTAGAGGAGTGAGGTTGAAGGTGATGCGTTTGGATGTTAATGGCATCGTGCCGTGAGGTGTGTGCTGTGGGTATATATAGGGGATGAAGAAGAAGGGTGGAAAGTGAAGAAAGGGAAAGTAGGAGGGGTTGAGTGGAAATATGGAAAAAGGTTGTGTAGTGTGATTGGTCCACTGCCACGTTGTTTGAAAGGATAGATTACACGTTATGTTAGATGCTATTCGTGTACCGTGATGCGGTGAAAAAATCAAAAAATATAGATTTAGTTTGTCTCGATTTACGATATTGGGATGAACTTAGTATTTAGGTAAGAAAAAATGATGATTAAAAAAGTTATTGTTCACGTCATAATGTTTTATTTAATGGTTAACTAATAAAGACTGACTATCTGGGTAGCTTAATGGTAAAAGACAACCTTATATGTTGTTGTCAGGTCATCGGCCTTCCGCTTCCGGCTAGATTAAGGCGGTGGGTTCACTGGTTGTACCTATCTATTTCCTCTTTCACATGGCCGACCGACTTGGAAGCTGTTGTGGTTCAAATCGTTCGATGTTCCCTAAAATCGGCATCTACTCAGGGGTATGGTCTGTTGCGGCCATTAGGCCGAATGTCAGAGGCTTCCGCTCCCTTGGGGACAGCCGCCGCTCGGCCTTTCGTTTGCAGTTAAGGTAGAGCAGGCGGTCGTTTTCATGTCGGTGAGTGTTCTGATATCCTCTTCTTTGGCCGATTGAGGCATTAGAGTTTTCAGATCTATCCTCCTCTGGGTTTACGTGATGAATAATCTTAGCTGATGCACCTGAATGAATGGTGTTACCCGATGCATCTGGTCTTATGTCGATGATGATGGATATTGCTTCTGAGACATTTAGCATGATATTCATCTTAGGTTTTTGATGATTTGGGTTTTGCATGTTGTTGGGAAAGATGTTATTGATGATGACCTTGGCTCATCTGAGACTTATTCGAACTCATCTAACCTGATGCATCCTTTGGTTGAGCGTTATTACATGTTGTCCTGTGCCGGGCTGTGATGATAACTGATGATATCGGTTGTTTTGGCATGGCTACCATTCAGGGTTAGCAACCGCAACTGAGTTTTTTCTGAGCCTGATCGATCACACGCGCAACGCGCGTGGATGAATACACACTAGTTATTATTAAAATGATAAATATATAAGACATGCTATAAACATCACCAACACAAATTCTAAATATTCATTCAATAGCTAAGATTAACTTTATATTACAATAACAAACACACAAAATAAGAAAGTTACAAAAACTAATAAAAAACATTTTAACGTGGACGGGGTAAGCTACGCCAGAAATACAACTGATCAACCATGAAGCGCCTATGTAACTTACAGGTCTCTCTAAAATTTTCACCACAATCTATCGGTTTTCCTTTAACTAAATGTTCCATAAACATACAAACGTAAACTCCTTCATTACCCCTCAACGCTTGTGGTGATGTAATATAATCTTCATTTACTTCAATCCTCTCGCTGACCAGTCTTTTTTCCAAAAATGAAGATTTACTAATAAAGCGCTGAAATACACAGCCACTTTCATTAACGCCGGATGAATCAATCGACCAAATTTATCATCACCTATTTTTTCACCACAAATATCTCCAATTTTATTATACGCAAATTCACCCGAACAAGCACCCATTCTTCACTCTGAATACAAAATGGAAAGTACACATAATCAACATCTAAAAAAGAGGGATACGGGTTGAACTTTTCATCAGCAAATGAAATAGCATGCTTGCTACACGAATCGGTTAAGAAGTTAAAAAATTATGGAGGTAGTATAGTCAAACGAATATTTGACAATCCATCTTTGTATAGCTCCCTGTGTCTCCAATTCATCATTCTTAAAACCCAACCTTTAACATGTTGTATAAAAATACATTATTAATACATGTAAAAAAAATTTCTATTAATAATGTGTAGAAAAATTTACCACTGTGCTTAAATAACCATTACGTGTGTAACCTAATAAAACACCCCAAAAATTATTGTCAAGTTTAATGGGTGTTAAAAAGATAGCAGAATAACAAAAAGGGGCATCCCTATTATTATAAAATTTCATAACATCTTTTTGACTATTATTCTGATTCATCATCTGGAATGGTCCATCTATGTACAGTAGGTCAATTGGTTTGTACACCCGGTTTTGATCATCCAAAGTTGAAGATTCGGATTGATTCTTTAGACGTCTCCATCTACTCATGATCCAACTTGACGATTTAGGAGCGGGTTGAGAAGAGTATTGAGGTTTATCCATAGATGTATGAAATGAGAAATGAAGCTAACTTTGATAGTGAATGAAGTATAAATAAAGTGTCTATTTATACATGAAGACACGTGAAGAAAATCTTTATTTAATAATTAAAATATAATAAATTAGTTTTTTAAATTAATATTCTTTTAATTTTTTATTTAATCTTTGATATGATAGAAGATTCTTTAAACTTAGTATATAAATGGGTATTGTGAGTTCTAGATTTTCATCAGTTAAAATAAAATATCATCTAACAAAAGAAACAGAGAAAACAGATCATGTTCTAATCCACCTATTATTGATTTTAGTTCAACTCCTGTAGAGAACCGTCATTTTTGTTTTTCTAACTGGTTTTCGTTACAACGGCCATGCATCTTTCTGTAGGATATCTTGTATGGGTCTTACGATACTTGATAGAGAATTTTGGGGTACCCTTATAGGTTATTATGGAAACTGTTTTATTCAATGTATTGTAAGTTTTAAAAACAAATCTTCACGTTATGTTATTTATGTTCATATAATGGTAATAATTATTTTTTACAGCATGTTCGTGCTTGATAAACAGACTTTTAGCTTGGCGGATTAATGAGATTCAAAGAACCGGTGAGATACCAGGCCCGAATCGTTGGACCATAATTCCGTATGAGTTTGTGAAGCTAATATTTAAAGGATCGTCTGATGTAAACGAATATGGCAATGACATGAACGAGTTATATCCTCCATTGTGGGAGGTTGGTACGGTAAAAATTAATTTTATTTTTACATGATTTTAAAAATAAATTCAAATTATTTTAAAAATAAAAATTAACTTTACATGTATTTTGCAGGTATATATACCAATACATGACAACAATGAAAACTGGTATCTTTTTCAGATTTCTATGGACGCATTACAACTTAAAATAAATTTTCCATATGAATGTCATCAAAATAGTTGTTTTGATTCATCATGCATTCATCGTGATGTATATCGAATTGTTGTTGATTTGAGTCTTATTTTATATGGTTTCTACAACGTATATCGTATTTTGAGTTATCGGGGCAAGAAGAAGTTCTTGAATTAGAAATGTCTCAAGAAACTGTTTGGCCTTATATGGTGGTCACATTGGTCAAGATTCAGGAGTAGTAATTTGTATGTTATTACGTAGGTTGATTCAAAACAGGTCATTAACGTGGGAAGATGTAAATCTACAAGATGTTTGTCTTAGATATATGCGTTTTATGGCTGACGAGTTATACGCAATGCGTACAATGTAATATTGTATTTTATAAAATATTTTATTATTTTTATCAAAATGTTATACAAGAATTATTATTTCATATATAGGAATAGATAACTATAGGATAATTACAATACAAATAATTATACAACATGTTTACAATACCTTCTTCATATGATTATGTTTATAACAAACACTTGATATTTCTTCACTTGCAATAATCTTGATCTCAGTAACACCTGTAACAATACTTTATTTCGGGATATGGAAAACATTAGTCAATTATATTACTATAAATACGTGAAATGAAAAAATATATTTTAATTTAATAGTCAAAATTTCAAGATATGGAAAATATAAGTTAAATATTGATAAGTATAACTACGCGACATTACTAGTTTTGAAATGCCGCTTGTTTAAGGAATGTAGTATATAAACGAAAAACTAAAACGGATTGAAATCCTTTCTTACTTAAATAAATAATCACCGACATTTATTTTTGTTTTCTTGTATGATTTTTGTAATGTAGGTAAAGAAAACAAGAACAATGTCGCATAATTCTCTTGATTTTTGTGATGTAGGTAAAAAAAATTTATAATTTAACAATATAAGGAGGCTTAGGAGAGGGAATTATAATGAAAGAAGACATGATATTCTTAATAGATGATGATAGTATGTGTATGTGAAAAATGTGATGGTGAGAATGTGTTGGTGTGATGGCAAGAATGTGTTGGTGTGATGGTGAGAATGTGTTGCTGTAATGGTGTTGTTGTGATATTCATAGTGAAAAATTTATCAATAAAATTTCTTTCATTAACATTAATATTTACAATACGAAATACATACAATTTATTTAACTTTATATCTATTAGTTAAATTTTGATACAATAAAATTCCTAACTTTTCTCTAAAGTTTTGAGCAGTGACGCGTACATCTTCAATAGGACATAAATCATCTTCAGTAATAAAACATTGTAGTATAATACACACCCAAACACCGCAGTCGCATGATTGAGGGGCTTGTTGTGGCACCTTAGACTGTTTAATTCGTTCAAATGTTGTAGGTATAGAGATTGTTATCTTCTGATCTTCAAAAAAACCATGATAGTATAACAATCCCGGTAGCACGCAGTCTATTTTTTTATAAAATAGAATTAATTTCAGTATTATATGATCCCGCCATACTGTCAAAAATAAAATTTACTGTGAGTTATATATATATGATCTTTAAATAAATAAATTTTAAATTAATAATTGAAATATAGTGTTACCTGTTATATACTGTAACCTCCATTGTAACAAATTTATTTTTAACAAAACCCAATGTTCTAAGGCAACGTTCATTGGAATGTATAGCTGTAACAAATAATCAATTAAATTATTTTATAAAAAATTAAAAAGCTAAATTTGTAATTACCTCATCAACATCCCGTATAGGCGGATACAATGGTTCAGAACCGTCTGCTATGAAGATAACTTTTTCATCTCAAATAAACATAATGTAAACCATGGCGGATAAACTTGTCATCGTGCATTTATTGGTCTAGATCGTAATAAATAGTTCACCCACACCCATATATGCTGAAAAGTAATAATATATAATTAAATTAAATAAATCAAACTATAAATAACAAAATAAGCTTTTAAAAATAATGCTTACATCCGATTCAAGCCAACCATTTGTGTCTCCAATTTGAAGTAAATCACCCAAAAATGATGATATATGATCACTATTCCCAGTAAGAGAAGTAGTAAAATGATCACCACTGGTGAATAATTTTAAAACATTACTTTGATTGGTTTTTTTTTTTTTCTTTTATAAAAACAAAAAAAGGTGAACTAACGGTTGCCGGTGGTTTAATTTCACGAATCTGTTTCCTTAACGCGATCGGAACTGTCTGTTAGTAAAAATAAAAATATTAAATAATAAGAACAAGTAATAAATTAAGTAATGTTGAATAAAAATGATAAAAAAATTAAATAATACCTTTTCTATAGTAGGTGTCCCAGAAACAGGAGACAATATGATCTAAATTAAAAAATAATTACGTGTGTGTTAGTTAATATAAATTATAAAATAATATAAATTATTAAAAACATGATAATACCTTCTCCATACTAGGCCCAGTAGAATAAGGAGATCCAAATATTGAGGTGGAGAATTTACAAATTGACTAGTATTAAACTAAAACAAAAAACATTATATAAGTTACGTTTAGATATCAAGAATATATATATATATATATATATATATATATATATATATATATATCAATTCTTAATAAATTTAAAATCTTATTTTATACTTACCTCTTCTAACTTTTCTTCAAACGTTTCCTTCGGAATATGCATTCCTGGATTCTCTTTTTTAAAATAATTATTCTTTAGAAAAACATTTAATCAACGCATTTTGTATAATATATATGAAACGTAATAATAATTTATATGATAAATAATTACCAGTAATCTATGAACTATTTTGTCTATGCTTTTCGGGTCATAACGGTGACTATTATTCTACTTTTATGGTCGCTCTGAATAAAAATTTTACATTCCAAAACAATCATTAACGTGTGGCACGTTATTTCCGTCAGGGTCAGGATGTTCAAATATTATTTCTTCCTGTTCAGGTGGAATTTCCCCCAATAAAGACAGCTTATTCAGTATGATGGCAACGAATGATCAAACGGTGTTGAAATAATATTCGACGGTAAATACTTAACCTGAAAATTTTTAAAGAATTATTATTTAAATAATAAAATAATATATCTGTAATTTACTAAAAACAGTAACTTACCTCTTTTGAGTTGTTTAAAATATTTAACGCTTGTTCCCACGTTATTAAACTCATACATGGCCGATCAATAGCCCTTGGCACGTACCCACATCGTTTTCTATAATTATTCATTATTGGAAACACTTCATAAATCCAAATCTAATTACAAATAAAATATTTTAATTCAATATATAATAAAAATAATCAATATAATTGGAATCATCAAATTTAAAACTTACCTTAAATGCCCAAACAAATCCTTTAATACTGTATCTTAGCTTTTTATTTCGTTTTTCTCATTCATTTTTATAAAGAGCATTATAGATATGGGGGTAAGTATGATTCCAAAGATATGTACCCCATGGAAAATCATTCCATGCTCCTAAATCATAACTAAATCTAGAAGTTTACTGTTTATTTTTTTTCCTTCTAATCCCATAAAACCTTGTTGAACAAGTAATAATAAACAAACTTTTATAACAGTTACATCATCTAACATGTGTAACCTCTTATCAAAAACTTCTCTTAAATCATCTAATGTAGGTTTAATTATTCCATTTTTATTAAAAACGGAATCGAGCAAATTTGATGTCGATCCATAAATTGGACGCGTCATTTCACCAAATTTAAACCTGGTAATAATACAAAATTCTTTACGACCAAACTAAAGGTTTGCCCATTAATTGAAAAGTTAATACCGCTCTCCGGATTTTCGGTATGAACTTGTGTTTGTAATATAAAATGTATAAGTGATGCATCATTATTAATACTTTCACATAATAACCATTTCGCAAAACAGGGGTTGTTAAACATAACAAGTTGATCAGGATTGTCTTTTAATTTAATATAAATCTGTTTTGCAACTTTTACATTACATCTAACAGTAATACTATTGGATGCATAAAAACCCTACAAAAATAATAAACAACTTCAATATAATAAAATAAATGAATAATAAATTAACAGTACAAATAAAAACTAACAACCAAAAACTAACCTCGTTATCCATCACCACGATTTTCCAAGATCTTTGTTAAACAACTTTAAAAAATATTCGTGAGGCACTAAAACAATTTTTAGAGAATTATTTTAAAAAATGGGACGTTCACTTGGTCCCCCACCGGGCCACCGTCCCATTTTATACTGCTCGTCCCCCACAATTAATTCCTCGCCTTGAAAAACGGGATCTCGCTGACGTGGGCGAGGGGAATGTCACATCCCACGCCAAGAATGACCACCCCCACCTAAATAACCGTGCATTGTTCAGGTTTGATCGCGAGGGATTTGTCACATCCCTCGCCTTGTTTTGCACGCCCCTCGCCTATGTCCCTCTCCTCTCGCCTCATTCCTCGCACCCCCTCGCTGACATGGCTGCTGACATGGGCGAGGGAAGGGTCCAATCGCTCGCCTAAAATATTGCTCCCTCGCTGACGTGGTGAGGCATGGTCAAATCCCTCACCGACCCCTACCCAAATGCAATATACACGTGGGCGAGATAACGACACGTGGGCGAGGGAAAGTTTGGTGACGTGGGCGAGGGATCATGATTTTTCCTCACCGGTGGGCGAGGGTCAAAATCAACAGTCTATTTTCTTAATTTTATTGGTCAATCGTTATTTGGTAAATCCTTTTGGTTAATTGATCATTTTGATATTTTTCCCTGATACTTTTAGTTTTTAGAATTTAGATAGAGAAGTAAGAGAGAGAGAGAGAGAGTTAGATTCGAGAGCTAGAGAGAGGGAGAAAGTGATGACAAGAGTGGTGCCGACCATGACCTTTGGCTGGCCACCCTGACTCGATAACAATGGTGGTAATGGTGATCAAATCTAGGGTGTAATATGGAGGTATGATATAATGGGAAATTGGGATTGGGAGCTGTATTATGGAGGAGAGTGATAGATTGGCGGTGGAGGTGCGCCGGTGGTGATGAGGTTGTGAGTTTAGCTATAAAGGTGAACCACCTACCAGAGATGGTGGTGCTTTCTAGGTCGTGACTGTCGACAATCAAGTTGCTGTTGTAGTGGAGTCGGTGGTCTCATCTGTTGGCGATGGTGAGGAGTGTAACCGTGGTTATAGAGAGAGAGATCAAGATCGAGATCGAGAGAGATGAGAAAGATTGGAGGGACGCTGTAACGCTCGGATATTTTCTTTGAAGCCGACGAAGGAAGAAAAAGAAATGTCAAAGTCGGGGGACCAAACTTGCCAAAACGCAAGAAAGTTTGGAAGAGAAGGGGAATAAGAGGGGAGGGCAGCCCACACCCTCCCCACATCTCCAAAATTCAGCAAGAAGAGAGAAAGAAGAGAGAAAAGGAAGAAAAGAGAGAAAAGAGTTGATTCGGGTGGATTCAAGAGAGCAAAATCATCGTGTAGCGAGTCAGCAAGAAGCTCTTCTTCTTCTTGTAGTTTGTGTGTGTTCTAGGACCCCTATTTTACTCGTTTTCAACTGATTTGGGCCTGGAACACATAGTAAACCCGATTTTGTATGTGTGTGTGTTTGACCCATTTGGGTGTGTTTGCATGTGATGCGTTTGGAGTATGTTCTTGGGCTTGTGTGTGCTTGAACGGTGTTGTAGTATGCATTCCTAAGGTTTAGGATGGTTGATTTGGGCTTAGAATGGGTTTGGATAAGCTTGGAGGTAAAAAATGGCAGATTGGGTTCGGGATGACTGCATTCTGCACCAGTTAGGGCTGGGCGACCGACTGGAGGCCATATGGCCGACTGGAGGGCGATTGGAGTTCAGTCGCATGATTAAGGTTCAGTCGCATGACTGGGGGTCCAGTCGCATGGGGAGTCATGGGACAGAGAGTCCAGTCGCATAGGTACTCATCCGCATGAGGTCCATTCGCATGAGGTCCATTCGCATAGTGTTCAACCGCATGAGGTCTATTTGCATAGTCTTCATTCGCACATTGAGAGTCCATTCGCACGATTGGGTGTTCATCCGCATTGGTGTTCATCCGTATTGGTCCATTCGCATGATGTTTAGTCGCATGGAGGCTATGCGACTGAAGGGTGCCCATACGCCCAAATAGGGTTGTTGTACCCGAGGAGGAGCGTAGATATTTTCTGACTTTTGGGGAAAGTGCAGATGTAAGTTTTGACGTGGAAGCTCCTGTAGGTACATGTAAGATGACCATTGAGGTCTTAGAGAATATGTTGGGGATGATGATGTTGCATGTTTATGCATGATGTATGTTATGTATGTGTGATGATGCCCTGTATGATGACACTACTGTGTATGTTGATGTTCCTTATTATAGTGTATGTTTATCTTTCTGTGACTTTTCGTGTTATGTTAAAGAATGAAATAAAAGTATTATGTAACGTAAAGTGAAAGATAATGAAAGAGGAAAATGATGAATGAATGCATGCATTAATAAAGAATGAGAGTAAGAAAGACTTGCAAGCAAATATAGGAGGAGAATGACCTTGTTGTCGCAACAGACTCGAAATGGAATCCTTGTCTTTCGACCTCAGTAATCGTGGCTGTGTGCCACAAGGAGGGTAAAGCTTGACACTGTGATTAACCATTTGTATAGAACCATTGCTGCATATCCTAGGTACTGTGGTCAGGAGATGCGATGCACCGTTATAGAAGGTCTATGATAGGTCTAGGCCCAGTACCACGAAACAGAAGGGTATTGCATATGGCAATGGTACACCTAAACTTTACCTTAAGTACTGTGGCCAAGAGGTGCGGTGCACCGTTATAGAAGGTCTATGATAGTCCTAGGTCCAGTACCACGATACAGAAGGGTATGGTTTACGGGTGATGGAAAAAAAAGAAGTAATGATAAAAGAGTAAGTATGACAAGAAAGTATGATGAATGAACGAATGTTAAAGTGATGAACGAATGAAAGTAACGAACAGACGAAATGTAATAACAGAGTACGAAACGGGATCTTTGTCACTCGACCTCCGTAATCATGGCTGCGTGCCATGAAGAGGGTAAAGTTTGACAGGATCTAGATAGAAGTAAAAGTTAATGAATGATGAAGATAATAATGATATTATCTATGTGTACGTATGATGTATGATTGCGTGAAAGTAAAGAAACAGTTTTAAAGTAAGTAAAGTATTTTATTTATAAAACTAGAACTCACTCAGTAACGCTAACTTTTTTTATATGTTTCCAGTTGGCAGGTAAGGTTGCCGAGTATGGCACGGGGCGGCTACTCAGCTCTTTTTGGATGGCATTCTTTTGTTTAATGCTTCTGCATTGTAATACGGTCGAGCGATCTTTTGTAATGAACGATGTATTATTTTGCAAAATCATTTATATTGAAATGAAAAGTTATTCCCCTGATTCCGCTGCAATGTTTAGTAAAGTTAATGAAAAAAAATGTTTTAAGAGCGATGATTGACCAGCTGTAAACGTCCCGGGAATGGCACCTTAAAAGTTGGTATCAGAGCCAAAGTTTAAGTGAAACGGGTAAATTTTGAAAATAAACCTAAACTTAAACTGAAACGGGACGGAAAGGGATGGGATGCCAATCTGAGTAGCTGCGTGCCATCAGGTATTTTCTTAATGTTAACTGGTATTATGTGCGCATGTTATGTGGTTTATGTGTTGCTGGTAGATTTAGATACTGATGTAGTCAGGACAGATAATGCTCGGGGTTTGAAGAGTAAAGTAAGTGGCTAATCACAACTGGCCACTATAATTAGGGACTTACTATACTTGACATAAACCGAGCTATTCCCTTGAATGACCGTGTTGGTTTTTGAATCTTTCAGTGTATGATAGAGGATGGTCGGTGGTAGATCATCCAAAGCCTCGTGTGGTGGACTCGGTGCTGCATCGCGGCCCAAAAGAGGCAGACCTAGAGTTGAGAAGGTGGTTCCTGAGGGACCCGAGACCACTCATCCGGAGGGTGGTGATGAGAGTGTAAATTTGAAGGCCTCGATGAAGGAGGCGGTGGTTAAAGAAGTGCATCAGGTCATGCAGACGATTCTATCGTCTGTGGTGACCAAAGTGACTAAGGCAGTACGGGAAGGGGAAAGGCAAGAGAGGAACCGGTCCTCGGGAGGTCGGGAGCAACCGGAGACTGAGACGATTCCCTCCGATAATGAGGAGGAGGAGGAGGAGGAGCTTGTGCAGGAGCCAGCATGAGGCTGTAACTACAGGGCATTTCAAAGGTGTAAGCCCCCTACTTTTGATGGAAACGACACTGCTGCTGCTGCTCACCGATGGGTGAGGGAAATGGAAGCTTTTCTGAATATCAGTGACTGCCGGAAGGACCAAAAGGTGAAGTTTGCTGCCCATTCTTTCATGGACTCGGCTTTATGCTGGTGGGACAATATAGTCAAAGCCGAGGGTAGCAGGGCAATCGAGAGGATGAAATGGTCGGAGTTGAAGAAGTTGGTTATCGAAGAGTTTTGTCCTCACCGGGAAATGGATAAAGTTGAGAGAGAATTCCTGCAGCTGGAGGCGGGAACCATGACACACTAACAGTACACCACAAAGTTCAACGAGATGGCACGTCTGGTGCCGGATCAGGTGACGCCTCTGTCACGAAAGATAAAGCGGTACATTCAGGGTTTGCCAGCTGATATTCACAGGCATATGATCGCTGCCCGACCGAGCACGTTTAGGTCGGCGGTGGATTTGGCAGGGAGGCTATATGATGAGAGGACTGTTGTGGTGGCGACAAAAGGTAGTAAGAAGGGTGGTGGTGATCGACACTGGAAAGGGAAGAGGTTCAGTCGGGGTGATGCCTCAACAGGTAACAAGAAGGCACGGGTGGATGACCGTCGTGTGGTCACATCGGGTGCGGGTATGAAGAAGTACGATAAGTGTGGAAGGGAGCATAGTGGGGAGTGTAGACAGGGGTTGAACGTGTGCTTCAGATGTGGGAAGCCGGGCATATGGCCAGGGACTGTCGTGTAGTCCGATGCTTTAACTGTGGCATGGAGGGACACGTAACTAAGGATTGTAAGAAGCCTACGGCTGAGGGTTCCGGGGTGAAGAAGACGGGAAGTGAAGGACCGAGGGTGAGCGTCAGGACATTCACTATGACCCAAAAGGAGGCTAGGACGGACCCTGATGTTGTGTCCGGTACGTTTCTAGTAAACCAAACTTTAGTTTCTGTGTTGTTTGATTCGGGTGCCAGTAGAAGTTTTATTTCTGCTGCTTTTTGTGCTAAACTGCCTGTTAGTAGTAGACGTGTTGACGCGCCCTTTGACGTAGAAACTGCCATAGGTAAGTCTACCAGGATTTCTGAGATGATAGAGAACTGTGATGTGGAATTAGAAGGCCATAAGTTTCCTGTTAGACCGTTTGTGATGATCCTAGGCGGTTTCGATTTGGTTCTTGGGATGAATTGGTTGGCGGACTTCGAGGCGAATATAGTGTGTCACAAGAAGATGATTCGGTTGATAGCGCCTGACGGGAGTTCGGTAACTGTTTACGGGGATCGAGTTACGACGATCCCGAAAGTGATCTCAATGGCAGTGGCAGGAAAGTGTATGAGGCGTGGATGTAGCGCCTACTTGGCTTATGTGAAGGATGTGGATACGCCAACAACACAACTATCCGATGACAAGAAAGTATGATGAATGAACGAAAGTTAAAGTGATAAACGAATGAAAGTAATGAACAGACGAAATGTAATAAGAGTACGAAACGGGATCTTTGTCACTCGACCTCCGTGGTCATGGCTGCGTGCCATGAAGTGGGTAAAGTTTGACAGGATCTAGATAGAAGTAAAAGTTAATGAACGATGAAGATAATAACGATATTATCTATGTGTACGTATGATGTATGATTGCGTGATAGTAAAGAAACGGTTTTAAAGAAAGTAAAGTATTTTATTTATAAAACTAGAACTCACTCAGCAACATTGACTTTTTTTATGTGTTTCCAGTTGGCAGGTAAGGTTGCTGAGGATGGCACGGGGCGGCTACTCAGCTCTTTTTAGATGACATTCTTTTGTTTAATGCTTTTGCATTGTAATACGGTCGAGCGATCTTTTGTAATGAACAATGTATTATTTTGCAAAATCATTTATATTAAATGAAAAGTTATTCCACTGATTCCGCTGCAATGTTTAGTAAAGTTAATGAAATTACATGTTTTAAAAACGATGATTGACCAGCTGTAAGCATTAGAGAAGGTTCTAATCCTTTAGTTAGTCTTTAATTTTTATATCCATTGGTGGTTGTATATATGAACACATACACCGACAGTAGGCTAGCCCACTTGGTAGAGGTTTTGCATCTTAGAGAGGAGGTCATGAGTTCAAACCCAGGCCTGGTGTAACTTGATATAATTTAGGAGTAGGAGTATGATATATTTACCGTTCGAAAAAATATATATACACCAACAGTGAAACTTTGAAAACCACACTTTACAGAAATGCTTTTAAATAATTGAAGAAATCTTTTCTTTTCGTTCAAAAAAAATTATTGAAGAAATGTTTCAAAGATCCTGGAGTCAGTTTTTTGTGTCTTTTGGTTGTGGTTTTTTAAAATTGATAATCCGTTATGCTTTACAGAAATGCTTAAAAAACAAATAAATTCAAAGAATTCAAAGGTTGTAACTGTGATGATATTCCTGAGATGGTCTTGGTTGCCCAGACTTGGTAGCCATTTCTGGCATCTTGAGCAGTTAAATAATATTATTGTTTTGGCGTAGCGTGAATCATGGTCTTGTAGAGTTTTGTTGAGATTTCCTCGATAGGCAATTACAATGTCAAAGAAATGATTTTTCAGTTGTTATGGCGTGATATATGCAATCTATGCAACCACAATGGATTATAATTTTCGAGCTTTTTGCAGTTAAAAATTCCTAACAACCTCGTTAATAAAAATTGTTATGATGGTAATGTGCGTTTACTTGAGCATTGGTTTAACTCGTCCATCAGTCACGCGTCCTGGGACAACAGTATTTACCTAATATTACATATCTTATTCTTCGAGCAAAACAGTCACTTTATCCTTTAAATAATAAAAAAGTGAACACTAAAGGACAAAAAACATACAAAATTTCAAATAAAGGCATACACTGTAATTATTAAGTCGAATGACACAATTTGTAATTTACTATATAGTTTAGGCAAGGGTGGAGCTTCAATAGGGCTAGAAGGAACACACACCCCCCTTCCCCCTCTCTTTTTTTCATCAGTCATGTTAATTTTAAGTACATTAGTGTTAATTTTTGTCTTGATGAGTTCGTTCCCCTAAAAAAAAAATTATTTTCACCCCCTCTCCGTAAACTAGTTCAAGGTACGCCATTGAGCTTTAGATTTGCATCTACCAGACAAAGATCAAGATGGAGAATTATTATTTATTGCAATAAGAAATCATCGGACATAAAGAGGGACTGCTACTGGAAGGATGCATTATATACAACCTTAAACCAAATACAACTTAACAAACATCTCTAAGCTACCAATCTTTTCCATATAGCTAAAGGAGACTCACATTTGCACCTACAAGACCAAGATCAAGTTGGAGAATTATTAGTTATTGCAATAAGAAATCATCAGACAGATAGAGGGATTGTACAAGATGAACGAACCCAAAAAAGGATCAAAATGGTTTCATGGACCTTGTTTGTCAACACAGAACAGGTCCTGTTCAAGTTAAGTCTCTCTCCGTGTATCGTTTATAGACCGCCTTTGGTTTTCACTTTCCTGTGACATGGGACGAGACAGGCCCGAACTAGGCCAGCGCCTTACTTCCTCTTTCAGTTTAGTCAAGAAAAGCTGCACTTCACAGTAACATACATAAATTATAAGAGCCTCTCTCCTTCTCTCCCTTTGGCCTTTATTAGCTACGGCCATCTTTCTTGGAAACCTGTGTTGTCTGTAGCTCTCTCTGCTGCCTAAGCGCCACGTACATCCCCATGAATCCCATTGTTAGTGGTCTTAAAGTTGTTACAAGATTAACTACATAAACCTATTAGGTTTTATTTTACTTATTCAATGTGCTTGGGTTTTGACATATATTTTTTTTTGGAATCATAGGAAATAAGTTTGTTTTAAGAGGGAGATTTGTCCTCACAAGGCCTTTTACAGAAATCCAAAATCAGGTTTTCACTTGGGTTTCGAGAAGGTGTGACCGTAACATACATGACAGGATCAATTACTTGTGTTACAAAGAAGTTTTTATTCTTAAATTTAACTTATCATTGTAATAATATTATGTTTGTAAACCAATATATGCATCTGCCATTTAAATCGTGCAGATAAAAAAAAAACAGTTTCAGCTTATACTAGAAAAATCGTTTCAATAAAACCGACCTTGTGTAAGAGGAGATTGTGATGTGAAGCCTTTTTCTTAGAACCTAGATAGAAGCAATTAATAAAATCAATTTTAAAAAAGCATGTCACACTTCATCTGTATAATTTGAGTTCAAATAAAATCATGAACATGAAAACCAATATGAGATGATTGAAGTACAAAAGTAGTGACGAAGTTAATTACCAAAGAATTATTAAAATGTGATTCAAACTTGCTGCATGGAGCTTAACGTATGCATGAAGCTAAAGGCTGAATAAGTCATCAGGGGTTTGCACGTGCATGTTTGCATGTGTATTAATTGAATATTTCTTGTTTAGTAGGTCCTGAATAATAGGTCAAGTGGGTTACTGTTTAGTCCACGAAACCAGTAGGTTGTTGAGTCTTTTATGGGTTTTCCTCTCCTATTTAAAGACATGATGTTCTGAGCTTTATGTACTTGCAATTTACCCTGATTAAAAAGTGTTAAGCTCTTCTCTCTTGTGTTCCATACTTTGTGTTCATAGTCTCTAAATACCAACAGTTGTGGTATGTGCTCTTTACGATCCTATCCTTCTTCCACCGTGGCCGAAAATACAATCCTTCCTACCTCAAACCCTACGCCTGTCATCCCTGTGTTCAAGGGAGAAGGCTATGAACATTGGAGCCTAAGAATGAAACCATCTTGCGATCGCGTGAACTTTGGGATATATGTCGTGTATCTTGGTGTCACTACTGTTCGAGACAACTCAAAAGATCGCAGAGAATCACGAAAGAAGGATGCTCTGGCCATGTCGCTGATTCAACAAGGGGTGCATGATCACCTCTTCTCTCGTATTGCTGCTGCTGATTCTACCAAGGACACATGGGACATCTTACGGGTGGAATTTCAAGGTGATTCGCAGGTCCAGGCCGTAAACTTCAAGGTCTTAGGCGAGACTTTGAAAACCTTAGCATGAAAGAAGATGAAGCTATAGGTGACTGTTTCTCTCAGGTCATGGGCAATGTAGGACGCCAAAGGTCCTATGGCGAAGAACTTGCTGATCAAATATGACTATGTGAAGAACTTGCTGATCAAAAGGTTGTGTTCGACCTGTCTGAAGTCTCACCTGTTAAACTAATGGGTCTACTTCAGTCACAGGAAGAAAGACTTAACAACCGAACACAAACCTCAACCGAGAAAGTATCAGAGTCTTCCGAACACCAGGATGAACAAGCACTTCAGGCCCTAGGGGAATCTCCCAGGGTCACACGTGGTCGAGGTCGTGGCTGTGGAGCTTTGCGTGGACGATATGCTGGACGTGGCAGAGGTACTTTGGACCGAAGCAAAGTACCTCAATGCTATGTGTGCAAAAATACGGTCATGTTAAAAAAGATTGCTGGTACAATGATGAGGCTTAAGTTAGGTTGCTGAAAATGAAGATCAGAATGATATCGATGAGGCTAAAGCACAACACCTACTATTGGCCTATCAGCCCTCCCTGATGAAGAAGTGCATGATGATTTATTGCTGATGACAAACTCGCAAGCAACCTGCACCACATCCCACTTGTGGTTCGTAGACTCTGGGTGTTCGAATCACATGACAGGTATGAAAAACAGTTTTACCTTCCTGGATGAAACTTTTAAACTAGGAGTAAAATTAGGTGACAGGAAGAGATTAGATGTTGAAGGGAAGGGCACGGTAAAAATCGACACAGGTCATAAAACATTCAAGTTAATAGAAAATGTATATTATGCACCAAAACTTGAATACAACTTATTAAGTGTCGGGCAGCTAATGAAAAAGGGTTATTCACTTCACTTTGATAATGATAAATGTTTGGTTAAGAATAAAGCTACAGGTCAGATATGTATGGAGATTGGTGTTGCCACCAATAATATGTTTATTCTCGATGCAACAAGTCTCATAACTGTTCAGGACACACCGATCAACAACAAGTAGGAAGCAGAAGCACTCAAGTGGCATCGACGATTCCACCACCTTCATTTCAATGCTCTCAAACAACTTCATGATAAGGAGATGGTGGTTGGGTTACCTAAGATACATTCTTCACTAAAGTGTGAGACGTGCATTGTTGCTAAGCAAACCAGGAAACCATTTCAATTATCGTCATGGAGAGCAACCACCAAACTGGGCTTGATCCACACTGATTTGTGTGGCCCATACAGACACCGAGCCTTGGTAATAGTCTCTACTATTTACTTCTTATTGATGACTTAACTCGCATGTGTTGGGTGTACTTCTTGAAGCATAAATACGAGGCACTTACAAAGTTTAAGCTATTCAAAAGTATGGTGAAGAATGAAAGCAGCTGCACTATATCTAAAATCTGATCGAGGTGGTGAATTCTGCTCTACAGAATTTAACACCTTTATGATGAAGCAAGGATTCAAAGAGAGGTCACGGTGCCATACACTCCTCAACACAACGGAGTCATCAAAAGGAAGAATAGAACCATTATGAACTTGACTCGAAGTATGTTGAAAGAGAAAGCACTACCTAACTTCCTATGGGCAGAAGCGGTCTCTACTGCCGTCTACACCATTAAACGATCACCAACGAAGGCCCTTGTGAACCAAACCCCACTTCATGCATGGTCAGGTAACAAGCCATCTGTTTCTCGCATGAAGATGTTTAGTAGTATTGCTTATGGCTTGGTTCCATCTCAGCTAAGAAGGAAGTTAGATAGTAGAGCAACTAGATATATCCTTATTGGGTACTCTGCAACAAAAGATTTAAAGAAGTTGAAGTATGTGAAAGTCAAAGTTGGATCTGGAAAACTACTGACAAAAGTGAAGATGGTACAACTACCTTTATTGACCCATTCCCTCATGAACATGAGCCTAACGTAGTAGTGATACTATTCCTAAAAATACTAGTACTATGCTTACTACCTCAAACACTTTTCCTGACACAAACCATACCCCACCTTCAGCCATCCCTATAACCTCACCCGAAACCACCCAAACACCCCATGATACTTCTACAACCATAGCTACTAAAAGAATCTCCAAACCTCCTACTTGGCTAAAAGACTACCACAGTGGAGAGGGTCTTTCTGATAGTGATACTGAACTGGTCACATGCCAGTTTGCTCTTGATGCCACTGATCCTATCCACTACTCTTAAGCAGCTCAGTAGAAAGAATGGGTCAAGGCAATGCAGTGTGAACTTGAAGCAATAAAAAGGAACAACACTTGGGAATTAGTCATATTACCTCCTGGAAAGAATGTGGTTGGTGTTAAGTGGCTGTATAAGACAAAAGTTGGTTCCGATGGGAAGATACTGAAGCACAAGGCTCGATTAGTGGCAAAGGAGTACTCATAACTTCTTGGTATTGACTATCAAGAAATATTTGCTCCTGTGGCACATTTTGAAACCATCAGAGTTGTTCTTGCAGTAGCAGCGCATATGGGTTTGTATGTACACCAACTTGATGTGAAGTTGGCTTTCTTAAATGGAGATTTACATGAGGAAATCTATGTCGAGCAACCTGAAGGATTTGTCTCAGAAACAAGTCCTGAGAAGGTGTACAAGTTGCATAAGGCCCTTTATGAATTGAAACAACGCCTAGGGCCTGGTACTAAAAAATCGACTGTTATTTCTCTGCCCAAGGGTATCAAAGAAGTCAAAATGAACCCACACTATATGTTAAAAAGACTAACTCAGGAAATATAATCTATGTATGTATGTAGATGATATTATTTGTACTTCCTCATGTAATGACTTAATTCATGAATTTAAACAAAGTATGCAGCATGCCTTCGAGATGATAGATATAGGGCTTCTGCAACTATTCTTGGGTTTAGAGGTGAAGCAGACTTCCAAAGGCATCTCTCTTCATCAGCAAAAGTATGCTAAAAGTCTGCTCCACAGGTTTGGTATTTCAGGTAAGGTGGAATCTACACCTATGAACCATAATGAGAAATTATCTGTGCAAGATGGTGCAGAAAGAACAAATGCACAAGTGTTTCGCAGCATGGTGGGTGGTCTTATTTATTTGACCCATTCACGTCTTGATTTAGCTCATGCAGTCAGTGTGATATCTCGGTTCATGCAGAATCCCTCACGGATTCATCTTGGTGTAGCTCGAAGAATCCTCAAGTATATGGCTGGTACTAGTGACTTTGGTATATGGTACTCAAGTGGAAAGGAGCTTGCTTTAAAGGGGTACACTGATAGTGACTGGGCGAGTAATGTTGATGATCAGAAAAGCTTGTCAGCTTATATGTTCACTCTAGGCAATGGTGCAGTCTCTTGGAGTTCGAAAAAACAGACAACAGTTGCTTTATCTAAGCGGAATATATTGCAGCTACCAGCGCTACATGTCAAGCCATGTGGTTGTGTCGAGTGCTTCTCGATCTCAATCTGCAGCAAGAAGGACCTACGGTGATTTACTGTGACAACAAGTCTACCATCTGTTTGTCTAAAAATCTGTGACTAAAGAGAAGTTTGTGTATTTCGCTGGCAGCTAGGAGTGATGGGGTTTGAATCAAGGGGGCGTATTAAAATGTTATTCAAACTTGCTGCATGGAGCTTAACATATGCATGAATCTAAAGGTTGAATAAGTCATCAAGGGTTGTTCACGTGCATGTTTGCATGTGTATTATTTGAATATTTCTTGTTTAGTGGGTCCTGAATAATAGGTCAAGAGGGTTACTGTTTAGTCCATGAAACCAGTAGGTTGTTGAGTCTTTTATGGGTTTTCCTCTCCTATTTAAAGTCATGATGTTCTCAGCTTTATGTACTTGCAATTTACCTTGATTAAAAAGTGTTAAGCTCTTCTCTCTTGTGTTCCATACTTTGTGTTCATAGTCTCTAAATACCAACAAGAATGACACAAGCTCAGGCATGCATCAAGATATCTTTAGATTTTGTCTGTCTAAAACCGCGTCTCTGGATGGAGCTATTAGCTGTATCACGCGAAATCATTGTTGAACTAAGAGATGTTCATGTCACACCGTATTCTCTCTGTAGATACATAGGTATTATAACCGAAAGTTATAATCTTGAATTTGTATACATGATAAAAATAAAAGGTCAAATGTGAAAACTAATGTTTAAGATGAACACAAATAAGAAATGTAACAGACTAAAAGGTTTAATAGATTTGATTTGAATTTATTTAATTGTTAGAATTAGAGTATGATTTGGAGACTTGGGTACTGTTTGTTTTTTCTGCAGAAAAACGTCTGCAGTATGCGAACCACATCTGCAGACATTTGCAGTAGAAGAGGTGGACCAAATGTCTGCAGTCTGCCAGAAAAAGACTGTTTGTTTTTTTACATCTGCAGAATGCTGAAATATTCTGTAATTAAACTAAACCTATTTTTTAAATTAACATCCACAAACAAACTTATATTATTATCACAAATTTAGAGTATAAAACATGTTTCGTCGGTTAAAAAAAAGAAAAAGAGCTAGAAGAGGGGTGAAAGAGAAAACAATGAATACAAGGGCTATCTAGATATACACATACAAACAAACATCGATTTATAGCAAACTAGAATCACAGATTTAACTTAAGATGTATATACTTTTGACATTGAACATGCGAACGGCAACCTGTACATCTATACTTATCCTGCTAACAATATCTCCCTATTAGTTTCTATCAAACTCATCTACTTCGTGCATCGGGGTTTTGTACTAAAAATTGTCACACCTGCTTAAAGTCTAATCGCAATTCGCAATGCTTGGATTCATCTGGACAAAATCACAAAAACAAGTAAATAACACCTCGTATCAAAGTAAAAAATTACACAAAACACTAACTAAAATTAACATTAAATACATTAATTCCCACAAATTACAAAACAAAACTAAACAAAAGGAAGAACGAAAGAGTAAAGATTTGACCTTTAATGAATCCAAGAAGCGGAAGACCAAGGAAGTAAGGCAAGAAGAGGATGAACTGCCCTAAAGATTTCCAAACCCCTCTTGGAGGTTCCATTGAAGTTGCAGGTCTCTGTATCTTATTCCTCAACCACCGTCATATTCCACGACTTCCCAACGCCACCGTTCACCTCCCCACCACCCAACCACAAGAACTGCTTCCCGTTGCACCTACAACCCGCATTCGAATCCACCCTCCACCTCCGCCGCCCCGTGGTGGCACGGCGGAGAAGGTGGTGGCGCGACAGAGGGGCTGCCGGAGGGGGCTGCCGGAGGGGGCTGCAGGAGGAGAGGGTGGCTGGTGGTTTGGGACTTTGGGTTGTTGTTTGAGTTGAAAGATAAATGTGTTTCAAGGATTAAAGGAGAAGAGGTTAGAAGAGGTGGAGAAGTGGTAAGTCCATGTCTTCTCCATGCAGACCTCAGGAAGACGTTTTTTAATAAAACGTCTTCCAAAAAACAAACACTCTGCGCACTCAAAACCTCTTCCCGCGTCTGCGTGTGCGCAGATGAAGAGGTGGGGAAGAGGTTTTGGTAAAAAACAAACACCACCTTGGTGATCAAGTTTTGTATAGTATAAATATAGGGTTAATGATTATTGTAATGTGTAGTCTTTTGATAATAATAATTTTTGGTTCTTGCTTGATTCAATTCTCCAACAATAACACACGTATTACTTTGTTGTATGTGACCAAGTTATTGGAAGTGGTAAAGACAACATTTAAAGTTTTAGCTAAGTTCCTAAAGGATGTTGGGTTAATCGAGTTTGTTCACGGATTACACGGTCACTGTTTAGCGAGTCTGTAGGTGAACGGGTCACGAATTAAAGTTGTGGATCAGTTCACGGGTTTAACAAATTTTAGTTTAATTATTTGATTGTTTTAAGTCATATGTTTTATTAAAGTTTAATGTGTCAAAGGTAGTGGGGCTTGTTCTCCTGGCTTTTAGGAAGTTCACGTAGAGGTTTCCTTTTCTTTAGGATCAAGTTTGTTTGTTCTATTTAATGTAAACTTTGTAATCAATGAAGTACTTAGTTCAAGAAGTAACACAATTCTATATTACTAAAGTGTGTGTGTGAAATCCAAGGGTTGAACCAACAAAGGACAAGGAAACATCCTTAAGGGTGACATGATGCTGCTTAAATACTCAGTAGGTTCAAACAAGGTAAAAAAAAGGATGAAGTATCCAAACAGGTTTAGATGTGGCTATTTGTTCTAGCATTGGTGGATATACACCGAGTCGGATGATGATTGACTTCCTCAGGCAACAATGATTTATACGTAGGCCTTCAGAAAAGGAGCACGGGAATACAAGTCCCCTATGTTGTATTCGAAGCCCAACAATGCTGATTTTGACTCGTCTAACGTGAGCAAATAATGCAATTCCAAGTAACATATGATTTTAATACTAATTTTTAATCTTTGTCGAAACTCATTCCTAAGACTCCTACTTCTGTACCCATTCTGCTATCTGTTTGTTGTGGAACCAAAACAATCTAATCAACATGCAACACAAAAAAGGCGTAATGCCATAGATTGAGGAATTTTGGGGCTGAATGCAGATCAGATCAACGCATTGGTAGTCTTCTTATTTTCTTGTGTGCATAAACTCAAAAAAGATATACCATAAAACAACATATATGTACCAAATGTGCAGATGAGCTAACAATCCACTTGATGAAGCAAGATTATCTAAACACAAGAAAATGAAAACCACTGGAAGAAACCAAATTACCTCATTTATCAGGTTTCCCTTCATCCCCTCAAGGATCATCAGCTATTCACAAGTTCTCAACTTTCTAATTATGAACTAACAACAAGAAAGAAAAAGAATACATCATCTTCTTTCTGTCATTTCATCGAACAGTTGGTTTGCATCTCTCAAATTACCCATCTTTTCCATAAAACTACAAAATCATGAACCAAACCCAACATTGAAGATAAGCTTGAACACCAAAACCAACAAAAAAGAAAAAAAGAAAGTCGTGTCTATCAGACAACCATGGAACCATGCCAGACCCATGAGATGGGCTGACAACGATCCCCTACTGAGCCACTAGCCAGACCAGAGAGCTCTGTTAATCACGCTCTGGTTCCATGGTCATAAGTCATCAACCAGACATGAGTTTCTGTCCTCTTAGGAATCAAGAATACAGAGGTACGAGCCTATAGAACAGATCCTGTTCAAATAAGGTCGTGATCGTCTGGCCAGACCAGAGAGCTCTGTTAATCACGCTCTGGTTCCATGGTCGTGAGTCATCAACCAAACATGGGTTTCTATCCTCTTAGACAAAGGTACGAGCCTATAGAACAGATCCCGTTCAAGTAAGGTCGTGATCGTCTGGCCAGACCAGAGAGCTCTGTTAATCACGCTCTGGTTCCATGGTCATGAGTCATCAACCAGACATGGGTTTCTATCCTCTTAGACAGAGGTACGAGCCTATAGAACAGATCCCGTTCAAGTAAGGTCGTGATCGTCTGGCCAGATCAGAGAGCTTTGTTAATCACGCTCTGGTTCCATGGTCGTGAGTCATCAACCAGACATGGGTTTCTGTCCTCTTAGGAATCAAGAATACAGTGGTAGAGCCTATAGAACATATCCTGTTCAAGTAAGGTCGTGATCGTCTGGCCAGACCAGAGAGCTCTGTCAATCACGCTCTGGTTCCATGGTCGTGAGTCATCAACCAGACATGGGTTTCTATCCTCTTAGACAGAGGTACGAGCCTATAGAACAGATCCCGTTCAAGTAAGGTCGTGATCATCTGGCCAGACTAGAGAGCTCTGTTAATCACGCTCTGGTTCCATGGTCGTGAGTTATCAACCAGACATGGTTTCTATCCTCTTAGACAGAGGTACGAGCCTATAGAATAGATCCCGTTCAAGTAAGGTCGTGATCGTCTGGCCAGACCAGAGAGCTCTGTTAATCACGCTCTGGTTCCATGGTCGTCAGTCATCAACTAGACATGGGTTTCTGTCCCCTTAGGAATTAAGAATACAGAGGTATGAGCCTATAGAACAGATCCTGTTCAAGTAAGGTCATGATCGTCTGGCCAGACCAGAGAGCTCTGTTAATCACGCTCTGGTTCCATGGTCGTGAGTCATCAACCGGACATGGGTTTCTGTCCTCTTAGGAATCAAGGAATCAAAAATACAGAGGAACGAGCCTATAGAACAGATGCTGTTCAAGTAAGGTCGTGATCGTCTGGCCAGACCAAGGAGTTCTGTTAATCACGCTTGGGTTCCATGGTCGTGAGTCATCAACCAGACATGGGTTTCTGTCCTCTTAGGAATCAAGAATACAGTGGTAGAGCCTATAGAACATATCCTGTTCAAGTAAGGTTGTGATCGTCTGTTTCTCCGTAACGATTATAAATATCGTTCGGTTTAAGGTTTGCAGCGATGTGGGAAGATGCAGATAGAACGTAAGCCAGTGTCATTCTATTTGGGTGTACCCAAGGGAAATTTCTAAGTTAATAATTTTTCTCAAAATCAATATTGTAAAGATAAAAAAACTTAATTGTCCTTTGGATTTTTCATGTTTCTTTTTTATTTTCATTTCAAGTTTATATAATCTTCCTACTCTAATAAAAGGGTAACTAGGTTGGACATGTGTCATCACTACATTTTACATCACCAAAAGTTGGACATGTGTCATCACCATATTTCACCTCATTAAAATTTTTCCGCTTCTCTCTCCTATTAAATTCTCATTAATTAATTACTAATAATAAATTAAAGAAAGTATATTTTTATAAATTATTTTCTAAGTAAATAATTTTTATAAAATAAAACTTACTTCTAAAACATCAAACTTTTTAAAAAATATAAATTATCTTAAAATTGATGTTTGTAAGTAAATTTTTTATATACAAAAAATAAATAAAATTGGGAGTTATAGTAATTTTAAAATTTTACATTTTTTAAAATGTTTGCCTTAAAACAAATTTATTTTATTTTTCTTTTGAAAAAAAATTAAAAAATTAAAAAAAAACTAAGAAGTTGATATGATTGTTTTATTATTTATAGTTCGTACTTGTATATGATTTCAATTATGTTTTATCTTAAAATATAGTTTATAACTAATTAAACATTTTCTTATTTGATATTTTATTTTTTTAACCCGTGTAATACACGGGTTTACTAAAACTAGTTATATATATAATAAGAGTTGTTTAAAATAGAAAAGATATTTGTCTTTTAAATTAACGAATATTAAGGGAAGACATCATATATGATGTCTTCCCTTAATATTCGTTAATTTAAAAGACAAATATCTTTTCTATAATTACATATATATAATAATAAACAAAAGAAATAATTACATATATCCCCTACTAACTTAACTATTACATATATACTCAACTCAAAAATATAATTACATATATCCTCTTCTTCAATAAAATTTTACATAATGACGAATATAACCTTTCCAAAAATTGAGATTTTCACTTGGTTCATTACTATATGTAAATATTGATAAGTGAATACAGTTCTTTTCGCAATACTTTATGCACAGTGTGACGTATGTATTGACAAAATGATTTTATTCTCTATTTTATAATAAGGAAAATGTCACAGAATAGTAACTAAGTTTTAAAAGTATTTTAATTTAGTTACTTATGTATATTTTTCTTAAATTGAACCACCAAACGATCAAATCAAGTCATTATAAAATTTTCTTATGTCAAGAAAGTAACGGTGGAGAAGACTTGGGGATCAGAATTTTTAATATATAAAATTATGTTAAAAAATAAAAATACATTTTAACTATGAAAAAAATAAAAAAAAAGTACCTAACATGTATTAACGTTCCATATCAGCGTTAAAAAATATTCTTTAATTGAAACCAAAAGTATAATATGCTAAAAATATTTAAGACTTTTAATTTATATAAAATATAAAAACTAAGTGACCTAATTGGAACACTATTAAAACTTGAGTTATATAATTAGAACACTTTTGAAAATTGGTTACTATTTTACAAAGTTACCCTTTTGCAATATGCTCATTTAAATAAGTTAATTTATTTATTTTAATTTTGTTTACAGTAGGTGCACCTGTGTTGATTGTGAATTACTTATCTTTATTAATTTTGATTTCATCATTTAGTTCACCTTAATGTTACTTGTACTTTTTTTTTTACGATTGTTGCCAAAATAGATATAAAGAAAAAAATCTTGGTATCCAAACGTAAAATAAAAAGAAAAGAAAATAACTAACAAACCTTAGTATTAAAAAATAAAGAAATCATCACCACCCAAAAGTTAGTAAAAAAATATAGATGAGATATGAGATAATATATGTAATTTAATAGTTCTAGTGAAGATAAGGGTAAAATAGTTCTCTTATAAGTTGATTTTAATTAATTGGGTAAATATGCAATATTTATCGTTAAAAAGGGGAAGTATGTAATTAAAAGTTTGGGTTGGGTATATACGTAATTAATCAAGTTTATAGAGTGATGTATGTAATTGTCCCTAAACAAAATTTCTACGTGCTATATTAAAGTTGCTGAATTTCTTTTTATAACTTTAAAGTCGCTTAACATTTAGTTAGGTGTTCACTTTTGTAAGAGCATTCATAGTGGAATTTCTAAAAACATATAAGTGTGTTTGGTATATTATATGAAATGGTTTTGAGTGGTTGTGAATGAAACCGTGAGAAAATTTTATTGTTGATTGATATATTTGAAGGATCACTGTTCAATTCTTATAAATTTTTCATATTTTTAAAAGTGGTTGTAAGTGTGGGAGAGAGAAAAAAGTAATAATAAAAGTATAAAAAGTATTATTTAATTGAAAAGAAGAGAGAAAATATAATGATATTTAATGTAATTATATAGATAATGATAAGAAGTCCACTGTGAATGCTCTAAGATTGAATGAGACAAATGACACACATAAATTTTGGTTACTAAGAAGTGAAATTTTTTTTCTAGTTAACTTGCGTAGAAGATAGTAGTAAAGGAAAAAAGTTATAGTGAATATTAAAAGAGTTTCATAATTCTTAAATGAAAGTCAAATTGATAAAAATACTAAATCAAATAAAAAAGATTCATATATGTTTCATTGCCTCATTTAATTTTATAAATTTGAACATTTATAAAAACGTTAATAGGATTAGAACACCTTGTGGAAGTTGGGTGGCTTCAAAGACATGAGTAAAATTTGAATAGTTTTACGACAACACTTTAAAACTTGGTTATTTTTATGTGAATTTACCTCAATATTAAGTAGCGAAACTTTCAACTTATATTTATAAACAAATTTAATATTTAGACTAGATTGATTGAAATCCCAACATTCATAGCAACTTTACTATGTAAAGTTGATTGTGTTTTATCTTTAAGCCGTAACTAATCTAGGTATCCCATGCTACATAATGGGTGTTGATCTATGAATAGTATGAAGCTATTAAAGACTCAATAACACAGCACTGGCTACTAACTGTCGAATTATGCCAAGTGCTGAACCAACTGCCGATCGCATACGCTGAATGACTGTCGATCAGCATATGCCAAGCAACTGCCGATCAACATTCAATTGAAGAGCTGTTGATTGACAATTGCTGATCAGCACTGAACACATTAAGTTGCTGATCAATTGTTACACAAGACAAGACTGTCTGTATCGGCGGCTGTTGTGTTTTGGCTTTGGAGACAACATAGTTCTAAAGCTACATAACTATGATGTGTCGATTGCATGTCTTGCTATACATTCTAAACATAGAATAGTTTATTCTTATTATTTAGATTTTATAGTATAAAATCTTCACACTTGTATAGTAGAGGCAAGCTTTTCAAGCCACTTTGTTTATCTTCCGATTGTATCATTTGTACTCAAATGACTAATCAATTGAATACTTTAAAAGAACAACTTGTGTGTTTATCTTTACTCAAAGTATTTGTGTTTTGTTCGTAAGTAGTTAACTTAGAATTCGCATCCGCTAGTGATGTGTGTTTTGATATATAGATTTTAATGATGGATTTTACACAATAAAGCTTTAAATTATGCAATGATTTTCACCTTATAACTAACTACACACACGATAGGCAAGTGTACCTATCGATAGATGGTATAGCTTTTGGTAAGAACCAAATATCGATCCGTGAACACGAGAGCTTCTGATACTAAGTCTTTATCATTATCTAGCTGATAAAAGATGAGTTGTAAATATTATGATTAACTAAATTGACCAACAATTACTCTAATTAAAGTAAGTAAACAAAGATGAAGATAATTGTTAGATCAAGAAGAAGGCTGTTGCAACCAAAACCGAATCACTTAAACCATTTTGGTACATCTAATAAAGGACTTCCGAAGCCAAGTATGGAACTTCCGAAGGAAAAATAGCTCTTCCGAGAAAAGTATAATATGGACTTTCGAAGAGACACTCTTCTTCCGGAGACAAAGTATTCACTTCCGAAGATCAAGACTTAGAAGAACATGCTTGTAAGAGTCTTGTAACTCATAAACATGCTTGTAAGAGTCTTGTAACACTTTGAGTTGAGAAGTAATATATACAAATACCTTGAAAATTATATCCTTTTGTTCTTTGTTATTTAGTATATTATTATCAGCTCTTAGAAAAGACTCTACTTCATCTGATCCGAGTGTAGTATTCGTGAGTTGAGAGAAAAACCAAGTTTTATTAACAAAACCGATCTTGCAATAATCAATCAGTGGAATATATCACTTAGACTTCGAATCCTCTTAGCACAACAATGATAATATGCATGAACCTATGGTGAGACCATTTTATACACATGAAACATGGAAGTAAATTAGACTCCTGTCAAGGCATCCAATCATATAATTTTTGAAAAGTTAGAATGATAAACACACAAAAACCACCTAAAATTATGGCAATCAATGGAAATTGATTGCCATTTAGTGTGCGAAAAGCAACAACAGGGTCTTATAAACTTGACACATATTGGCACGAAGGCTCAACCTGCTGATGTTTTACGAAAAGCCTTGCTACTCCATTGCATCAACAGAATATTTCCAAGTTGGATCTTTCAGAGCCTCCAACTTGAGAGAGGTTGTTAACAACTGATGTTGCTACTCCAGTTAGACATCAAATGCTCTTCATGTGATGTCAATTAGTGCAAGTTAGTTAGTTTTGTTATTTAAAAGTTAGGTAGAGGCTTGTTTAGTCTCTTCTCTTTATATATACACACACACACATGCACACATACACACATACACACACACATACACACACACAGACACACACACACATATATATACACATACATATATATATACATATATATATATGTATATATATATATATATGTATGTGTGTACATATATACACACACACATACATATATACATACGCGCACACACACACATATATATATGCACACACACACAGATATATATATATATACACACACACAGTCCGGTTCATTAAAGGACCCCTTTAAAAATGAGAACTGCAAGAACTTTCAGTATCCATTTATTAGATCGATTAATGGACGAGATTAAAGAGGGTAAAAAAGTAATTAAGCGATTAAATAATTGGGTTTTTTTATAAATGAAAAGGGCATATTTGTAAATTGGCAATTGATGTTTTTATGCGAATAAGTTTTTTTTGAGGAATCCCAGGAAATCCTCCCCAAATCATAATCAAAATCGTCTGGGAAAACATATCCTCTTTTACAAAGAGAGTTGATTCAAGTATTGCACATGAAGTTTTTTAGTAGAAATTGGTCGTAAGTTTAACTCCTTAATCTTAAGCGAACTTGATATTGTGTTTTTGTTTTTGTAGAGTTATGTTAAACCCTTTAGTTGACGCATAGAGAAATTTGTCACAGTCATTTTGGTTTTAACTGGTTGCTAATTAGGGTTAATTGGAGCCTAAATAACTGACTGATTGTACTAATCATTGAGAACATATAGTGTATGTATGAAATTATATTGTAATCCGTATGTAATTAACAAATGAGAACACGAGATCAGAGGTTTATACTGGTTCGAATTGGGTTTTGGTTATGCAAAGTGTTGTTATTTACAGTTCTTGAGAACTTGAGTGTTATTGTTCTCTTAGTCAGAACTTTTGTCTCATTTTGGTTCAGTTAACGTATATGAATAAAATAAAAACTAATGTTTTAATTTCAATCTTCCTATGTGTGGTTTGTTTTTTTTATTAATCGAGCATGTTAATTTGTATTGGGTTGTAAACAAAGTAATATTGATAATTATAGATATGTAACATGCAAGTTGGAAATGTTTGAAGTTCATAAAAGTTTTATTAATTGTTTTCCTGAATTAAGGTTATGATAAAATATTACTTGTGGTATTTCTAGTGGAAGACGTATGTCTAAATTATATGTATTTGTCATAAAAACTAGTTTAGTTGTGTGGATATACGTATGCGTAAATATGGTTTTAAACTAATTAATAAAAAATTTACATTTGTTTGAAATAACACATGTTAGCATAGTATTAAATTGAACCATTGGTGTATTTACATATATGAAGGCAGGATGTATAAATAGGCAAGTGTTTGAGAACATCACCTACATTGATGGAGAGACTCTCAGCCAGCAATAGTTTAAGTACATGGATCTCATTTCTTTCCTTCAGTCTGTGGGAATCACTCCTGAACTTAGAGACCTCACAAGAAAGTTCATGAGTGCACTTCCTAATGAATGGACGTTTTACTGTGTCTCTATCAAGAGAACAGAAAATCTGAACACTCTCACCATGACCGAACTCTACGGAATTCTTGATGGATACCGTTTGGAGATGGAAAGCAAAAAAGGGTCATCAGACAAGCAGGTCCTCGAGTCTCCCTGCTAGCAATGCATTGATGGTTGCTAAAGGCTCAGGACCCTCCCAACCTCAACAGTTCCTGACATACAACCAGCAGACATCCTATTCTTCTGGACCATACATTACATTTCCTGAGACTCCACGGTCTCAACAGGCTCAACATAGTTCTTTTCAGGACAGCTGTGCCTTTGTTTCAGGAAGTGGAAACTCTAGTGATCATCAATACTGTTTTGATAATCTAGAGTGCTTCAGTCCAGATGATGTGGAATATGTGGACATAGTCCAACAAATGGCTCTTTTAACCTACAGAGCAAAGAATTTCTTCAAGAGAACTGGAAGGCAATTCCCTCAGAACCCAACCAACAGCAAATTTGGGTTTAACAAAACTAAGGCCAAATGTTACAACTTTAACCAACTTGGTCATTTTGCAAGAGAATGCAAGGCTCCCAAGTCAAATCCGGGAACCCCACAAGCCTCCACACATTCTTCTATATCAAAGCACACTGGGAAGTCAACAGAGACAGCCGCAATGGCTCAAGAAGTTGACTAAAGCTTTATGGTGCAGGATGTGACTTCTGCTCAAGCACTTATGGCTGGAACATATGACAATAAGGTATATGAACGTCTCTGTACTCCTGCATGTATTGCTAAGGTTAAATTGTATTAGGACTACAATATGTAGATTAAGTCTGATATTGAGTCTCTAAATGTTTTAAAATCTGATTTTAAAAGGGCTGAATCTGACTATCAAAGAAAAATTGAGGAGTTGGAGAAAAATGTCCTTATTAAAACATGGACATTCAAACTATAAGATTCAAATAAAGGATTTAATATCCAAATTGTCTGAGGTTCAAGCCCAGCTTGTCACTGCTGAGGCTGAAGCTAGGAAGTATGCTATTTTCGAGCAGAACTTCCAAGCTATTATTACATCATCCTCCCACTCCAAAGTTTGTTATCAAAACAAAGGAGGATTGGGGACTAATGAAATTGCTCCGCCACACTCTTATGAGTCCATAAGACAACCAAGATGTGGTACTGAAGAGCAGGAGGTCCCATCTGCTGATCCTTCTTCACTTGAGTTGAAGAATGATGTAATAATAGAAAACACCACAGGGAAGGAACAGGTAAATCAACCCACTCCTACCAATGATGATCAAATCCTAACCACCAAAGCCAGAAGAAGCAGAGCCAAAGCAGCAAGAAGAACTATAAAGAAAGTGGTTGAGTCTAAACTGGATTCCAGGTGGTAGGTAACTCTGATTCAAGAAATAAATGTAATACCAGCATTCCTGTCCTACCAGAAGATCAGAAGTTAAAGGGAAAGGTTGCTGATGAAGATAAAAGGAACAGGAAACAACAATCCTCAAGTTCCCAGAAGATTAACATTGCATGCATAATGTGTGGACTGCAAAACCACATGGTCAAAGATTGTGACTACAATCCTGCTAGCACACATTATGCACATAATGTTAAAAGAGAAGGAGTTAGGGAAGGTTTCTCGTTTGGACCCTATCAAACGGTCCAAGTAATGAAAAAGGGAAAGCTAGTTTCCGAAGCAAGGTTGCTTTCGGAAGAAAGTCATTCTTCCGAAGAAAAAATGGCTTCGGAAGCTAAAGCTGCTAAAAATCAAAAGAACAAAAGAATTCCCTTGAGACCATCCCAGAAGAAGACTACTTCGAAAGAAAAGGTGGAGAAGGCTTCTTCCGAAAAGAAAGAAGCTTCGGAAGAGTGTCATGCAGCAAAAGCTTCAACAAGCTAATCCTCTATGATCAACCAAAGGATGGATTGGAAGATCAAGAAAGATGCTGCAGCCCAAACCTCTTCTTCAAAACATCCATTGAACCCTCATGCTTAACTTTTGGTTTAACCATGTCAATATCATTGGATGAACCCAAGACCAACAAGGCTCGGGTTTCCAGTCAAAACTAATTATCTCATCTTATGTGCAGGAACATCCAAATGACAAAAATAACAATGTTTGGATTGTGGATAGTGGATGCTCCAGGCACATGACAGGGAACAGATATCTCCTTCAACAATTTCAACATTTTGATGGAGGTCCTGTTCAGTTTGGAAGTGAGACCGGAGGATATATTTCTGGCAGAGGAAGTATATCCAATGGAAAATTAAACATTGACAAGGTTCACTTTGTCAAACAGCTTGAACACAATCTCTTAAGTGTTTCTCAATTCAGTGATCAAAAGCATCAAATGCTGTTCACAGAACATGAGTGCATTATCCTCAAACCTGGGATGACAATTCCTAAGGAATTGGTGCTTCTTAGATCTCCTGGGAAAGGGGATATGTACAAGCTAGATATGAACAATTCTTCCCTACTGGGTGAAGTATCATGCTTTCTTTCCCAAGCAAATAGTGACGAGTCAACTCTTTGGCATAAACGTATGTGTCATGTAAATTTTAAGACAATGAATAAATTGGCTAAGAATAACTTGGTACATGGTATGCCTAAAAAGGAGTTTTTCTGTAAAGACAACTGTGTTGCTTGTCTGAAAGGAAAGCAACATAAGGCATCTCACAAATCCAAAGAAGTTAACTCAATTACTACTCCATTACACTTATTGCACATAGATCTTTTTGGTCCTACAAGTATAATGAGCATTGGAAAGAAATCATATTGCCTTATGATAGTTGATGATTTTACTAGATTTACTTGGGTATTCTTCTTAAGGACTAAAGATGAAACTGTTGAAACTCTAAAATCTTTTATTCTTATGATAGAAAATCAAATTGATCACAAGGTAAAAATAATCAGAAGTGATCAAGGGACTGAGTTTAAGAATCAAGTTCTTGACTTATTTTGTAACTCAAAAGGGATTGCCAGACAATATAGTGCTTCTAGAACTCCTCAACAAAATGGTGTTACTGAGAGGAGGAACAAGACACTTATTGAGGCAACAAGAACCATGTTAGCTAATTCAAAACTACCTCTAACTTTCTGGGAAGAGGTAGTCAGCACTGCATGCTATGTGTAGAACAGAGTTCTCATTGTCAAGCCCCATGGAAAAACCCCTTATGAGTTATGGAACAAGAGGCCACCATTCGTTGGTTTTCTAAGGTCCTTTGGCAGCAGGTGTACCATACTTAACACAAAAGACAATTTAGCAAAGTTTGCTGAAAAGTCAGACGATGCTATCTTTGTTGGATACTCTTCAAGCTCCAAAGCTTATAGAGTATACAACATTAAGAATCAACAATTTGAGGAATCTTCCAATATAATTGTAAATGAGCACACTTCTTGTGTTAGGGGGAATGGACCTGATCATTTTTTTGACTTAGAATTGTTTCCAAACTATTCTAAACCATCTTGTGAGAATGTTTCAGCTAGAATAGGTGCTCAAAATGAATCTGATGCTAACCAACTGTTTGAGTTGCCCAGACCTCTTCCAAATTGTCCAAGGGATACAAATAATCAAGCTACCACTATTGATAGATCAGATAGTGTAACTATCTCAATGAATAGTGAAGCTTCAACCAGTGATTCACTTACTGATCCTCAAAATTCACCAAGTGACACTGTATAACACCAAGCTGATAGAAGTAGCATCTTGAAAGAACATGCAACTATTGATGCTCCTTCACAGTCAACAAATGATGATGCTTCTCATTCATTCAATCATTCCTCACTGAATGAGTTTGAAATAGCAACTGGATGAAGTGTTCTAGCTCCTGAGCAAAATATATCTAATTTGGATTTATCTTTGCAACTGGAGGTGATTCCTAGACTAAGGATTCATAACACTCATCCAGCTAAAAACGTCATAGGGGATGCAACTGAAGGCGTGAGAACAAGAGGACAGACTCATCATGGGAATGTTTGCTTGTACTCCTGCTTCTTATCTTAGATGGAACCCAAGAAGGTAGAAGATGCCTTGAAAGATGGCAGCTGGATTGAATCGATACAAGAGGAGCTGCTTCAATTCAAAAGACAAAAGGTTTGGAACCTATGTCCGCTACCATCTGGTCAAGTACCTATAGGCACTAAATGGATTTTCAGAAACAAGAAAGATGATAGAGGTTTGATTATCAAGAACAAGGAAAGAGTGGTGATTCAAGGATACACTCAAGAGGAAGGAATTGATTATACTGATGTCTTTGCACCTGTTACAAGACTTGAGGCAGTTAGGATCTTCCTTGCTTATGCTGCATCCAAGAATTTCATTGTCTACCAACTTGATGTCAAGTGTGCTTTTCTATATGGGGATATAGATAGGGAAATCTACGTGTGCCAGCCTCCAGGATTTGAAGACCCATAGCACCCCAACTATGTGTGCAAATTGGATAAAGCTCTATATGGGCTGCACTAAGCACCTAGGCTGTGGTATGAAACTTTGTCTCAGTTTCTTCTGAAAAATGGTTACACCAGAGGTACCATTGATAAGACTCTTTTTATAAAGAAGTCTAGAAAGTACACCTTACTTGTTCAAGTCTATGTCGATGACATCATATTTGGCTCCTCAAATGACCAAATGTGTAAAGACTTTGAAAGCATCATGAAGAAGAAGTTTGAGATGAGTTCCATGGGAAAAATGGATTTTTTCCTTGGAATACAGGTGAAACAATTCAAGGATGGGTTCTTCATCAATTAATCTAAGTATGTCAATGACATTCTAGAAAGATTTGACATGAAAGGCTGCAAGCCAGCCAAGACACCCATACCCATAAACCATAACCTCTGTCCAGACTCTGAGGGGGAGGATACTGATCAACATCAGTATAGGGTAGTTATTGGTTCTCTGATGTATCTCACAGCAAGTAGACCTGATATCGTGTTTGCAACTTGCATTTGTGCAAAATATCAGGCTGCTCCAAAGGTGTCTCACCTAGCTGCTGCCAAGAGAATCCTCAGATACCTTAAAGGAGCACCTAAACTAGGTCTCTAGTATCCAAGGAACAATGATTTCAATCTTTATGGATACTCCGACAGTGACTATGGTGGTTGCAACATTGACAAAAAATCAACATCAGGACGATGTCAATTTCTTGGTGGAAGGATTATTTCATGGCAATGTAAAAAGCAATCCTGTGTCTCTACATCAACTGCTGAAGCTGAATACATTGCTGCTGTAAGTTGTTGTGCTCAGCTGCTATGGATTCAGAACCAGATGTTAGACTATGGATTTAACTTTGTAAGCACTCCTATTCATATTGACAACAACAGTGCTATCTCCATCACCGAAAATCCTGTGAAGCACTCTAAGACAAAGCATATTGATATCAGGTATTATTTCATTAGAGATATTCATGAGAAAAATCTAATTAAGTTAATCAAAGTTGACTCAAATGAATAATATGCTGACTTGTTCACTAAAGCTTTTGATGAACACAGATTTAAATATCTCATTACAGCCATTGGGATGATAAACATTGATTAGCTTACCTCTTTTGAAAAACCTTTTAGAATATGTAACATTATATGTCAATTCAATATAAGCCCTGTTACAAAAGGTCTCTCTCTGAATTTTTCATCGAGTCCAAATTCTTCCGAAAAGGAATTAACCTTTGGAAGATGTTCTCATATCTTCCGAAGCAAACTCCTCCCAAGACAATTTTTCTTCTTGGAAGAGTTTTTAGTCTCGGAAGAAGCGATTGATTCCACATCAGATCTACTTCCGAAAATCATCAAAACTCTCCATTCGGAAAGCAATTTTTACTCTAGAAAATAGAACTCTACTTTCGGAAGTAAGAAGTTGCATTCGGAAGATAAATTACCTTCGAAAATGATTTGTACTCGGAAGAAAGACCTAACCGTGTAACGGAAATCTTTTGGGTCCCACTCTGTAAAAGGTAAAGATTTTGTTAATGATGTCGGAATATTTAAATAAAAACTAATCTTACCGCCTCATTTTCATCCTCTTACCAAAATCTTACTGCCCTAAAATTTCTCTCATCTTCAATTTACCCAAACTCAAATTCATCTTCCAAACTTTCTTCAATAGCACTCAATCCTCAGCATAATCAAGTCGCATTTCTTGATTCTTCAAGAGATGCTGACTTCTTAGATATCATTTCCTTTCTTACCCAATCATCTTATTACACTGCCTTGACCGTTAACCCTACCGTTTACTCAAATCATATGGCGGAATTCTGGGAAAATGGTTAGATTGAAACCTTGAATGGGGGGCTCGAGTAATAAGGCCAAGCATCTGTGGGCAGGAGTTAGTCATTACTGAACAACTCATCAGGGAGCATCTCGAGCTTCATGATGAAGGTGCACCCACAGAGTTCCCTAAACAGATTTGGACAACACTTACATCCAAATGGGATATGTTGGAGACGTTAGCAGGTCTACAGTTTACAAGTTTAACTTCTCATACAACTGGAAGTTCCTACTGCATGTCGTACTTCACTGTCTATCCAACAAATCTGGGGATTGGGATCAAATTTCATACGAACTAGGGTGCCTAATTCATGGATTGGTGAGAAGCCTTCGCTTCAATTACTCACGATTTATGCTGACCAATCTTATAGGAAACCTTTAGCGGGAGACATTTTTCATGTATCCGAAGTTTCTTCAGCACATAATCAACTGTGAGCTGGAATAGAGTCAGCTTGTCTGTGCAGCTGCTCTGACTGTTCCTCAAATGAGGCCGACCGCTTTGCTTCCAGGTATGATTGGTGACATCCCTGTTAACCCCACAGGTGATGAACCCACACCAGCACCTACCCTCACACTGCCAAAACTTCCTTCTCACCCCATCAAAATCACATATCAAAGACGCCCCAAACGAATCCTTGTTCAATCTACTATGATTGAACAAGCCCCTCCTATTCAAACCAAAAATACTAGAGTGGAACAATGGTTCCCACTCAGTCTGAGGTCTCACCATACTTCATAATTGACCTTAATATGGGTCTTGAGTATCCCCAGTCTCAAACCCATGAGCCCAACACACAAGCTGACAGCCCTCAGAGTGAGTCTCTACACTCCTCTGAGAAGCCACAAAGGGACAGTCCCGCCATAGGCTCAATGCCTTTATCATTTACCGACCTTCTGCTGAAAACTAATGAAGAGATTACACCTCTTCATAGCAATGAAGTTGATCTACAACACTCTTTTAAGGATCAACAGAGCCTAGAGAGACCTCTTATCTCTAGCCCCCATCAGCAAGCCTTTACTGAGGTGAGTCCTACTGATGTGGAGGGGACTCATGTAGATTCAGCTGCCACTACGGAACGTGCCTTAATGGACCTTCAGGACAGTGGTAACATATCTGAGACTGAATCTGTGGCAACAATGCCTATTGATGACTCTGACAGAGACATCATTACGCAAGGGAAACCAGGGTGCCAAGAAACCACATCTGGTGGTGAGGCTGAACATACTAGGTATGTTACCTCATCTCCCTATGATTCTTCAAAAGAAGATAAGGGAAGACTGCAACTCACTCTTAAAGACCTATTGTTTAAAGTCTCAATCCTTGAATCAAAGGTTAGGACTTTAGAGGATAGGTCTGCCACTCAGTAACTTGAGATTGAAAGTCTCAAGGCTCAACTAGCTGAGAAACAGATTGAGAGATCTGTTAGGCACGTACCTATTCAGATCTCTTTGGATTCTTCCACTAGCTCATCTAGCTCTCAAGATGATGCTACCGAAAAAGGGGGAGAGTGTTAAGGGACAAACAACTAAGAAACCACAGAGCCAAGTTTTAACTTTACCTCTTCGGCTCTAACTACAACCAACTTTTCTGAGCCATCCCAAGTTATACTGCAAATAGACTCAAGGATGCTCAAAGATCTCTATAGACTTTTTTCTCAATTTCTATTGAGATCTTCTCTAGATTAGCCTAGCCCTGATATGGCTATGATATACTTTGGAGCCGAAGAGCTTTAGAGACTAAGTGCACCTTCTACCACTAAGGGAAAAGTTGGTCAACCTAAGGTCCAAATGGAACCTAAGATTAAATTCAAAGGGGAAATGAGGACTGATGGCCCAGCAACTGAAACAGTTGGGATAGATACTGCACTCCCTCAAACTTCCGAAGCTAAAGTCAAAGCCTCGGAAGAACAATCTGAGTCTTTCGAAGCTAAGATGGAAGCTGTGGAAGCACTGTTCTCTCTAACCATCATAGATGCAATTCTTGAGCTAGCATCTGAGGTGGATAGTGAGGACCTTCTGAACCAACCCCTAGCTCAGACAACGTCACTACCTCCATCCCAATCTGAACCTCCCATCAAGAACCACCAAAGTCAAGCAATTCTAAAGACAATAAAGGAAAGAAGAAAATGACCGCGGAAGAACTTGAGGAGGAGGAGAAGATTGCAAAACTTAAAAGAAAAGGTAGACTTCCAACTGCGAAGTTGATAGCTGCCAGTTCCAAAGCAGCTGCAACCAACTAGGAGCAAGTCAACAACAAAAGAAGAGTAGAGATTATTGACAGGCTCATCATGCTAGGAGCTGCCAATAAAGACATACTCCTGCTACCATTAGAGGAGTTAGTAGAGCTAGAAAAGGCAACCAGGCTGCAGATTGAACAATGGGAAGAAGCAGCACGGTTGGCCTTGGAGGAGGAAAGAAAAGAGAATAGAGAGAGGCTGATCTGCAGCTCAAGAGGGAAATGATATATTTCCTAACCTCCATAGGTTTCTCTCTTCAAGAACTATCTCCACACAATGATGATACGATCCTATGGCTCTTCAACAAAGAGCAGGATCAAATGGAGAAAGAGAGAAAGAAAGCTGCGAGAGAAAAGATGAAGGAGAAAAAGGAGAGAGAAGAAGAAGCTAGGGTCACTGCTGCCAAGAAGATAGGTGAAAAGGCCTGGATGAAAGACTATCTCTGGGCTTATGGCTTCTCTGGTAGGCAGGTGGGACCTATGTCTGAAAAGACACTCCAACGAATTGTCAGTGATATCAAGGCTGACATTCGTATGGGAAAAAGAAAGAGATGTATAGAAAGGTACAGGGGATCATCTTCAAACCAACCACTCAACCTTAACTTGAACCAACTCCCTCACCTTTCACCATCAAACCTGAACCCTACACACCTGAGCCTACACCAGTATCCATACCAGATTCCTCACCACAACCACCCAAACTACCCATCCTCAAACCCCAGAACCACAACTCCACAACCTACCCAACAAACTTCCAAACCATCCCCTCAGACTTCTAAACATCTCTCCTTAGAAGAATTTAAGGCAATCAAGACGAAGCTCATTAACTGCATAACCCTGAGCGACATCTCTTGTGAGGAAGATTCTGTCAAACTGACTTACATTGATAGATCTTCATGTTCCCTCACTAGAGATAAATTCCTTGATCAGCCTAGAGGAACACTGGACCAGGCTTCTATACTTCTTGATCTAAACTCTGATTCATTAAACGATGAAGAGAAGAAGCTAAGAAGAAGGCTGGTGACTCTACTGGATACTAGGAGGGGATAAGATTCCTAGTAAACCTCTCGTGCCTAGAAAGAAAATCATCTAGTGGAGGTTCGATGAATCCTCTGACAACTTCATTGTGGAGAGAGAGAATGGAGAGAGCAATAGGCTAAATGCCTCCTCTCTGCTACACTCTAGCAGATTTGACATTGCTGAGTTAGCAGATAAACCATTCTCCAATCCCTCCGACTCCGAAACTGCTGCTCACATCAGAAATCATCTTAGCGCCCTTCATCTTGCTGAGCTAACCACAAAGGCAACGATTAAAGAGGAGCTGAAGCTGAAAAAGAAGGAAGCCAAGGAAAGGTCAACCACCACAAGCAAAGTGTTTCTACAAATGGTGGAAGGCCCCGAATTGGAACCAATAGTTATATGGGAGTATGACTATACATCCCATCAACTAACTCTTTTCAGAGGGACCCAATAAAGGGTACATATCATTCAAAAGGACAGACTGGATCTTCTGTCCACGAATGATTTGTACAAGCTTCTTAGCACCACTTCCGGGAAGAACAAAGAAACAAATAAGTATCTGCTTTCCCTGGTGCTAAAAGCTTTGAGAAGTAGGAAAATGTGATGTTTTGGTACCATCAGCCTAGGGGAAGTTTGTCGGATCAAGAAGAAGGCTGGTGTAACCAAAACCGAATCACTTAAACCATTTTGGTGCATCTAATAAAGGACTTCCGAAGACAAGTATGGAACTTCCAAAGGAAAAAGAGCTCTTCCGAGGAAAGTATAATATGGACTTCCGAAGAGACACTCTTCTTCCAGAGACAAAGTATTCACTTTCAAAGATCAAGACTTAAAAGAAAAAGATCAAAACACAACTTTTAAAGTATGAAGAAAAGATGAAGTCCTCAAGGCTTGGAAGAAGTAGCCTCTTCCGAAGTATAGGTGGCTTTGGAAGAACTTGTTTTTCCGAAGCCAACTAACCTTCGGAAGACACTACTATGAACCAGTGGACATAAGTATGGTCCTCCTGACACTCTGCTGCAGATCTCTAATATACTGCATGGTGTTTTCTCAAAGGCCATGTAGTTGACCATACTTTATTCCACTGTTCACCTTTATTAGTTAGTACAGTTACTATCTTTAGTTAGTAACAAAAGGTAAGTTATGGACATGTCATGACTACCATATATTAGATAATACTTTATCTAAGATACATTAACTCTAGTATTGTAGTATATGCTTTAGTCATAGGTTCCTAGCTGGTATCAAAGTAAATCCGGCTGTAGGTAGTAGTACATATAGTTTCTCATCGTAACTCATAAACATGCTTGTAAGAGTCTTGTAACACTTTGAGTTGAGAAGTAATATATACAGATACCTTGAAAATTGTATCCTTGTGTTCTTTGTTATTTAGTATATTATTATCAGCTCTTAGAAAAGACTCTACTTCATCTTATCCGAGTGTAGTATTAGTGAGTTTAAGAGAAAAACCAAGTTTTATTAACAAAACCGATCCTGCAGTAATCAATCAACGGAAGATATCACTTAGACTTTCAATCCTCTTAGCACAACAATGATAATATGCATGAACCTATGTGAGACCATTTTATACACATGAAACAGAGAAGTAAATTAGACTCCTGTCAAGGTCATCCAATCATATAATTTTTGGAAATCTAGAATGATAAACATACAAAAACCACCTGAAATTATGGCAATCAATGGAAATTGATTGCCATTTAGTGTGCGAAAAGCAACAACAGGGTCTTATAAACTTGACATATATTGGCACGAAGGCTCAACCTGCTGATGTTTTAAGAAAAGCCTTGCTACTCCATTGCATGAACAGAGTATTCCAAGTTGGATCTTTCAGAGCCTCCAACTTGAGAGAGGTTGTTAACAACTGATGTTGCTGCTCCAATTAGACATCAAATGCTCTTCATGTGATGTCAATTAGTGCAAGTTAGTTAGTTTTGTTATTTAAAAGTTAGTTAGAGGCTTGTTTAGTCTCTCTCTCTCTATATACACACACACACATACACACACTCACATACACACACACAGACACACACATATATATATACACATACGTATATATATACATACATATATATATACACATACATATATATATACACACATACATATATATATATGTGTGTATATATATGTGTGTATATATATATGTGTGTGTGTATATATATATATATCTATATCTATATATCTATATATATATATATATACACATACATACATACGTGCACTCGTACGCACACGCACACACACACACACACATATATATACACACACACGGTCCGGTTCATTAAAGGACCCCTTTAAAAATGAGAACTGCAAGAAATTTTTGTATCCATTTATTAGATCAATTAATGGACGAGATTAAAGAGGGTTAAAAAAGTAATTAAGCAATTAAATAACTGGGTTTTTTATAAATGAAAAGGGCATATTTGTAAATTGGCAATTGATGTTTTTATGCGAATAAGTTTTTTTTTTTGAGGAATCCCAGGAAATCCTCCCCAAATCATAATCAAAATCGTTTGGGAAAACATATCCTCTTTTACAAAGAGAGTTGATTCAAGAATTGCACATGAAGTTTTTTTAGTATAAATTGGTCGTAAGTTTCACTCCTTAATCTTAAGCAAACTTGATATTTTGTTTTTGTTTTTGTAGAGTTATGTTAAACCCTTTAGTTGACGCATAGAGAAATTTGTGACAGTCATTTTGGTTTTAACTGGTTGCTAGTTAGGGTTAATTGGAGCACAAATAACCGACTGATTGTACTAATCATTGAGAACATATAGTGTATGTATGAAATTATATTGTAATCCGTATGTAATTAACAAATGAGAACACGAGATCAGAGGTTTATACTGGTTAGAATTGGGTTTTGGTTATGCAAAGTGTTGTTATTTACAGTTCTTGAGAACTTGAGTGTTATTGTTCTATTAGTCGGAACTTTTGTCTCATTTTGGTTCAGTTAACGTATATGAAGAAACTAAAAACTAATGTTTTAATTTCAATCTTCCTATGTGTGGTTTGTTTTTTTATTAATCGAGCATTTCAATTTCTATTGGGTTGTAAACAAAGTAATATTGATGATTATAGATATGTAACATGCAAGTTGAAAATGTTTGAAGTTCATAAAAGTTTTGTTAATTGTTTTCCTGAATTAAGGTTATGATAAAATGTTACTTGTGGTATTTCTAGTGGAAGACGTATGTCTGATCTATATGTATTTGTCATAAAAACTAGTTTAGTTATGTGGATATACGTATGCGTAAATATGGTTTTAAACTAATTAATAAAAAATTTACATTTGTTTGAAATAACACATGTTAGCATAGTATTATATTGAACCATTGGTGTATTTACATATATGAAGGCAGAATGTGTAAATAGGCATGTGTTTGAGAACTTCACTTATATTGATGGAGAGACTCTCAGCCAGCAATATTACAAGTATATGGATCTCATTTCCTCCCTTCATTCTGTGGGAACCACTCCTGAACTTAGAGACCTCACAAGAAAGTTCATGAGTGCACTTCCTAATGAATGGACGTTTTATTGTGTCTCTATCAAGAGAACAAAAAATCTGAACACTCTCACCATGACCGAACTCTACAGAATTCTTGATAGATACCGTTTGGAGATGGAAAGCAAAAAGGGTCATCAGATAAGCAGGTCCTCGAGTCTCCCTGCTAGAAATGCATTGATGGTTGCTGAAGGCTCAGGAACCTCCCAACCTCAACAGTTTCTGACATACAATCAGTAGACATCCTGTTCTTCTGGACCATACATTACATTTTCTAAGACTCCACGGTCTCAACAGGCTCAGCACAGTTCTTTTCTGGATAGCTGTGCCTTTGTCTCAGGAAGTGGAAACTCTAGTGATCATCAATATTGTTTTGATGATCTAGAGTGCTACAGTCCAGATGATGTGGAATATGTGGACATAGTCTAACAAATGGCTCTTTTAACCTACAGAGCAAAGAAGTTCTTCAAAAGAACTGGAAGGCAGTTCCCTCAGAACCCAACCAACGTTCATCACTTATCCTTTCTCAGAACCCAACAATGTCTCTTTTAACTTTCATTCATTCAACGTTCATCAATTTCATTCATTTCTCATATAGATCTCGTCAGGCTTTACCCTCCTTATGGTACACAGCCACGATTACTGAGGTCGAATGACAAGGATCTCGTTTCGTTCTTTATTATGATATTTCGTTAATGTTCAAATCATACATTCTTTCATTCATAAGTTCATTTCGTTCGATGACATGTACAGTACCCCGAACATTGTGCACAAAGCTGGTTACTGGGCCTGATGTCTTTCATAGACCTCGAACATTGTGCATGAAGCTGACTCTAGCACATAGGGCAAGTACATTCACCGCTTATCCTTTCTCTTTTCATTCCGGATCAATGCCATGTGCTATACCCCAAACATTGTGCATAAAGCTGGTTATTAGGCCTGAGATCTTTTATAGATCTCGAACATTATGCACGAGGCTGACTCCAGTACCTAGGGTAAGCGGTAAGGATCCATACATATGGTCAATCACAAGGATTGGACCCCAATGTGCATTCTTTGGGGTAGCTAACCCGCACACAGTTGAGCTAACGCCCTTCATTGGGTGTGGACCTCCATACATTTGCTTGCAAGCCGTTCTTACTTTCATTTGTTCATTCATTAATGCATGCATTCATTCATCATGTTCCTCTTTCATTATCTTCCACTTTACGTTACATAATACTTTCGTTTCATTCATTAACATAACACGTAAAGCCACGGGAAAGATAAACATACATCATAATAACGAACATCAACATACACAATAGCATCATCATACAGGCATCATCTTACATACATAACATACATCAGGCATAAACATGCAACATCATCATACCCACATACCCTCTAAGACCCCAACAATCATCTTACTTGAACTTACGGGGACTTCCACGTCAAAACTTACATCTACACTTTCCCCCGAAAGTCAGAAATTAAACCAGGCCTTTCCTCGGTACACCAGCCCTATTTGGGCGTATGGGCATCCTTCAGTCGTAGGGCCTCCCATGCGATTGAACCCCATGCGAATGAACACTATGCGGATGAACCTCATGCGGATGGACTCAATGCGGATGAGTCCCATGCGAATGGAACTAATGCGAATGAACACCTTGTGCGGATGAAACTAATGCGGATGAGCACCTATGCGAATGGACCTCATGCGGATGGACACTATGCGGATGAGTACTTATCCGAATGGACCCTCAGTCGAATGAATCCCCATGCAACTGGACCTCCAATCGTGCGAATGAATCTCAATCGTGTTAATGAACTCCAATCGCACTTCATTCAGCCGTATGGCCTCCAGTCGGTCGCCTAGCCCTAGCTGATGCAGAATGCAGTTCATCCCGAACCCAATTTGCCATTTTCGACCTCCAAGCTCATTCAAACCCATTCTAAGCCCAAATCAACCATCCTAAACCTTAGGAATGCTTACACATTACCATTCAAGCACATACAAGCCCGGACACAAGCTCCAAACGCATCACACGCAAACACATACAATGGGTCAAACACACACATTCGAAAATGGGTTTACTATATGTTCTAGCCCCAAATCAGTTGAAAACAAGTAAAAGAGGGGTCCTAGAACTCTCACAAATTAACCCGAGAAGTAGAGCTTCTATTGGACTCGCTACACGACAATTTTCAAGCCCGAACCCACTCGAACCAAGCCTTTTTCTCTCTTTTCTCCCTTTCTTCTTATCCTCTCTTTTCTTTGCTGAAAATGTGGGTGTGGGGAGAGGGTAATGACTGCCCTCTCCCATCAAATATCTCCACTTATCCAACTTTCTCACGTCGGCGAGTTTGGTCCCCCGACTTTGGACTTTATTTCTTTTTCTTCTTTCGTCGGCTCCAAAGAAATTATCCGGGGGTTACAAGTCCACCCCCCTTATATGGGTTTCGTCCCCAAAACCTGTTATTCCTCGAACGAATGTGGGTAATGATTTCTCATTTCTTCTTCGGTCTCCCATGTTGACTCAGATCCCTTCCTGTGCCTCTACTGTACACGCACAAGAGGAACCACTTTATTTCTCAGCCCCTTCTCTTTTCAATCAATGATTGCCACTGGTTGCTCCACATAGTTGAGTCGTTAGTCTACTTCAATATCCCCTAGTGGAACAATCATATCCTCATCTGCCAAGCACTTCCTTATATGAGATACGTGGAATGTCGGGTGAATTCCACTTAACTCATCTGGTAACTTGAATCTATAGGCTACCTCTCCTACTCGAGCAATGATCGGAAAGGGCCTATGTATCTCGGGCTCAACTTGCCCCGCTTTCGGAAATGAATGATACCCTTCCAGGGTGAGACCTTCAACATAAGCTGGTCACCCACCTGGAACTCAATCGGTCTGTGTCGTTTATCAGCATACGACTTCTGTCTATCTTTGGCTGCCTTCATGAAGGCCTTGATCCTTTGAAGCTTTTCATTCGTAGCCTCGATCACCTCGACGCTCCCTAACCCTTTATGACCAATATCACCCCAACAAACGGGTGTTCTGCATCTCCTACCGCATAGCATCTCATAAGGTGGCATACCAATGCTGGCATGATAGCTGTTGTTGTATGAGAATTTAGCTGGTAAGTGGTCATCCCAACTTCCTCTAAAATCAATCACACATGCCCGAAGCATGTCCTCCAATTTTTGAAAGGTCCTTTCTGACTGACCATCAGTCTGGGGATGATAAGTCGTGCTAATATGTAACCTCGTCCCAATGGCGTCGTGGAATTTCTTCCAAAATTTGGATATGAACCGGGTGTCACGATCAGACACAATAGACACCGGCACACCATGATGAGTTATAATTTCCTTGATGAACAGATCAGCCAACCTCTCAGATGAATATGTCTCGTGGATCGGTAGGAAGTGAGCACTCTTCGTCAGACGATCAACAATCACCCATATAGCATCATACCCTTTCAGAGTACGCGGCAGCTTCGTAATGAAATACATGGTGATGTGCTCCTACTTCCATTCCGGTATATCCAAAGGTTGGATCTTCCCATACGGATTTTGATGCTCGGACTTCACTTGCAAGCAAGTAAGGCACTTACTCACATACTCCACTACGTCATGCTTCTTACCCGGCCACCAATAATCTTTCTTCATATCTTGGTACATCTTTGTAGCACCGAGATGAATAGAGTATCGAGTCTTGTGAGCTTCATCCATAATCTTCACCCGTAGATCCCTAAAATGAGGAATCCACATTCGTCCAAACTAGGTTCTAACACCAATGTGTTTTCACCCAACTCCGTGACTAGACCTCTCATTCTTTCAGAGTTAAGGTGATCTTCTTTTAATGCCTCATCTTGAAACTCTTTAACTTGCTGCATCACATCAGAGGTCATAATCAGCTGGTACGCCTTCACCCAAATCGGCTCGGGTCTTTCCTTTCGGCTAAGGGCATCCGCCACCACATTGGCTTTGCCCGGATGATAATGGATCTCACAATCATAATCTTTTATGAGCTCTAACCATATTCTCTGTCTCATGTTCAAGTCCTTTTGCTCGAAGAAGTACTTTAAGCTCTTGTGATCAGTGAAAATGGTGCACTTTGTCGCATAAAGATAGTGCCTCTAAATCTTTAATGTAAAGACCACAGCTAGTAGCTCCAAGTCATGAGTAGGGTAGTTAACCTCATGAACCTTCAACTGATTTGGGTCCAGACGAAGCTCTTCTTCTTGGGGTAGTTTGTGTGAGTTCTAGGACCCCTATTTTGCTTATTTTCAACTGATTTGGGGCTGGAACACATAGTAAACCCGTTTTTGTATGTGTGTGTGTTTGACCCATTTGGGTGTGTTTGCGTGTGATGCGTTTGGAGTATGTTTTCGGGCTTGTGTGTCCTTGAATGGTGTTGTGGTATGCATTCCTAAGGTTTAGGATGGTTGATTTGGGCTTAGAATGGGTTTGGATGAGCTTGGAGGTCGAAAATGGCAGATTGGGTTCGGGATGAACTGCATTCTGCATTAGTTAGGGCTAGGCGACCGACTGGAGGCCATACGGCCGACTGGAGTGCGATTGAGGTTCAGTCGCATGATTGAGGTTCAGTCGCACGATTGGAGGGCCAGTCGCATGGGGAGTCATGCGACAGAGAGCCCAGTCGCATAAGTACTCATCCGCATTAAGTCCAACCGCATGAGGTCCATTCGCATAAGGTCCATTCGCATAGTGTTCAACCGCATGAGGTCCATTCGCACGATTGTGTGTTCATCCGCATTGGTGTTCATCCATATTGGTCCAATCGCATGATGTTCAGTCGCATGGAGGCCATGCAACTGAAGGGTGCCCATACGCCTAAATAGGGCTGTTGTACCCTAGGAGGAGCATAGTTTAATTACGGACTTTCCGGGAGGGAGGTGCAGATGTAAGTTTTGACGTAGAAGTTCCCGTAGGTACATGTAAGATGACCATTGAGGTCTTAGAGGGTATGTTGGGCATGATGATGTTGCATGTTATGCGTGATGTAACGTTATGTATGTATGATGATGCCCTGTATGATGTTGCTACTGTGTATGTTGATGTTCCTTATTATAATGTATGTTTATCTTTCCTGTGACTTTACGTGTTATGTTAAAGAATGAAATGAAAGTATTATGTAACGTAAAGTAAAAGATAATGAAAGAGGAACATGATGAATGAATGCATGCATTAATGAATGAATGAATGTAAGAAAGGCTTGCAAGCAAATGTATGGAGGTTCACACCCAATGAAGGGTGTTAGCTCAACCGTGTACGGGTTAGTTACCCCAGAAGGATGCACACTGGGGTCCAATCCATGTGATTGACCATATGTATGGGATCATTGCCGCTTGCCCTAGGTACTGGAGTCAGCATCATGCACAAGGTTCGAGGTCTATGAAAGACCTTAGGCCCAGTAACCAGCTTCATGTACAATGTTCGGGGTATAGCACATGGCATTGATCCAGAATGAAAGAGAAAAGATAAGTGGTGAATGTACTTGCCCTAGGTACTGGAGTCAGCTTCATGCACAATGTTCGAGATCTATGAAAGACCTCAGGCCCAGTAACCATCTTCGTGCACAATGTTCGGGGTATTGTACATGTCATCGAAAGTAATGAACGTACGAATGAATGTAATGAATGTATGAATGAAAGTAATGAACGTACGAATGAAAGTAAGAATTTATGAATGAATGTAAACGAAAGTAACGAATGTCAATGGTAATGATGTACGTTGAATGAACGAAAGTTAATGAACGAAAGATGAAGATAATAATGATATTATCTATGTGTACGTATGATGTATGATCGCATGAAAGTAAAGAACGGTTTTAACGAAGGAAAAGTATGTTTTATTATAAAACTAGAACTCTCTCAGCAACGCTGACTTTTATGTGTTTCTAGTTGGCAGGTAACGTTGCTAAGGATGGCACGGGACGGCTACTCAGCTCTTTTTGGAAGACATTCTTTTATTTAACGCTTTTGAATTGTAATGCGAACAAACGATGTTTGGTAATGAATGTTGTATTATTTTGCAAAAGTGTATATTAAAGGAAACGAAATGATTGATTTAAAAGTTTCCACTGCATGTTTTATTTAAGTTAATGCAATTATATGTTTTATATGCGATTATTGACCAGCTGTAAGCATCCCGGGAACGGGGCCTTACATCAGGAAATACATCTGGAAAGTCACGCATAACCGGTACATCGGACAGTTATGGTGCTGGTCTATCCGTGTCTTTTACATAAGCCAAGTAGGTGCTACATCCACGCCTCATACACTTTCCCGCCACCGCCATTGAGATTACTTTCGGGATCGTCATGACTCGATCCCCATAAACAGTTACCAAACTCCCGTCAGGCGCTGTCAAATGAATTATTTTCTTATGACATACAATGTTCGCCTCAAAGTTCACCAACCAATCCATCCCAAGAACCAAATCGAAACCACCTAAGGTCATCACGAACAGTCTAACAGGAAACTTATGACCTTTTAGTTCCACATCACAGCCCTCTATCATCTAAGAAATCCTGGTAGACTTACCTATGACAGTTTCTACATCAAAGGGCGCATCAACACGTCTACTACTAACCGACAACTTAGTACAGAAAGCAGCAGAAATAAAACTTTTACTAGCACCAGAATCGAACAACACAGAAGCTAAAGTTTGGTTCACTAGAAACGTACCGGACACAACATCAAGGTTCATCCTAGCTTCCTCTTGTGTCATGGTGAATGCCTTGGCGCTCGTCCTCGGTCCTTCACTCCCCGTCTTCTTCACCCCAGAACCCTCGGCCCTCGGCTTCTTATAGTTTTTACTCATATAACCACTTTCCCCACAATTGAAGCACCTCGTACCCCTGCAATCTCTAGCCATATGACCAGGCTTCCCATACTTGAAACAAACGTTCAACCCCTATCTACACTCGCCACTGTGCTCCTTCCCACATTTGCCACACTTTTTTGAACCCGTACCCAGTGTGGCTACACGGCGATCATCCACCCGTGCCTTCTTCTTACCCGTCGAGGCATCACCCTGACCAAACCTCTTCCCACTCTAGTTTCGACCACCACCACCCTTCCAACTACCTTCAGCCACCACCACTATAGCCCTTTTATTATATAACCTCCCTGCCAAGTCCACCGCCGACCTAAACGTGCTCGGTCGGGCAGCGATCATGTGCCTGCAAATATCCGCTGGAAAACCCTGAATGTACCTCTGAATCTTCCGTGACAGAGGCGTCACCTGATCCGGCACCAGACATGCCATCTTGTTGAATTTTGTGGTGTACTGCTGATGTGTCATAGTTCCCGCCTCCAGTTGCAGGAACTCCCTCTCAACCTTGTCCATCTCCCGGTGAGGACAGAACTCCTCAATAACCAATTTCTTTAGCTCCGACAATATCATTCTCCCAATAGCCCTGCTACCCTCGGCTTGGACTTTGTTGTCCCATCAGCATAAAGCCGAGTCCACAAAAGAATGGGCAGCAAACTTCACCTTTTGGTCCTCCCGACACTCGTTAATATTCAATACAACTTCCATCTCTCTCACCATCAGTGAGCAGCAGTAGCAGTGCCATTTCCATCAAAAGTAGGGGGCTTGCACCTTTGAAACGCCCGTAGTTACAGCCTCGTGCCGCCTCCGGCGTTGGCTCTTCCTCTTCCTCTTCTTCTTCGTCGTTCGATAGAACCATCTCAGTCTCGGGCTGTGTTCTTTCACCCGTAGGTCTACTTCTTTCCTTCCTTTCTCCTTCCCTCACAGCCATGATAACTTCGGTCACCACAGACGGTAAGATTGTCTGCATGACCTGATGAACTTCTTCAATAACAGTCTCCTTTACCGAGGCCCTCAGATTGGCACTCTCATCACCGCCCTCCGGATGAGGGGTTTCAGGCTCTTCATGAACCACTTTTTCAACCCTAGGTCTTCCTATTTTAGGCCGCGGTTCAGCACCAGGTCCACCACGACCTCCACCCCTCGAAGTTTTAGAAGATCTACCACCGGCCATCCTCTAACACACACTGAAAGATTCAAACACCAACACTGTCATTCAAGGGAATAGCTCAGTTTATGTCAAGTATAGTAAGTCCCTATTATAGTGGCCAGTTGTGATTAGCCACTTACTATACTCTTCATACCCCGAGCATTACCTGGACTGACTACATCAGTACCTAAATCGACCAGCAACACATAAACCACATAACATGCGCACATAATATCGATTAACATTATGAAAATACCTGATGGCACACAGCTACTCAGACTGGCATCCCTTCCCTTTCCGTCCTACTCTCAGTTTAAGTTAAGGTTTATTTTGAAAATTTACCCATTTCACTTAAACTTTGGCTCTGATGCCAACTTGTAAGGCGCCGTTCCCGGGCACATCACAGTTGGTCAAATCATCGTGCATAAAACATATAATTATACATTAACATTTAAAAAGAGTTGCAGCGGAATAACTTTTTATTCAATTTAAATGCTTTTGCAAATTAATACAACATTCATTACAAAACATCATTTGTTCGCATTACAATGCAAAAGCGATAAACAAAAGAATGCCATCCAAAAAGAGCTGAGTAGTCGCCCCGTGCCATCCTCAGCAACATTACCTGCCAACTGAAAACACATAAAAAGTCAGCGTTGTTGAGTGAGTTCTAGTTTTAAAGTAATACATACTTTACTTTCGATTAAAACCGTATTTTACATTCTTACGCGATCAAGTGTTATACGTACACATAGATATATCATTATTATCTTCATCATTCGTTCGTTAACTTTCGTTCATTCAACGTTCATCAATATCATTCATTTCTCATCTAGATCCCATCAGGCTTTACCCTCCTCATGGTACACAGCCATGATTACTGAGGTCGAATGACAAGGATCTCATTTCGTTCTTTATTATGATATTTCGTTAACGTTCAAATCATACATTCTTTCATTCGTAAGTTCATTTCGTTCGATGACATGTACAGTACCCCGAACATTGTGCACGAAGCTGGTTACTTGGCCTGAGGTCTTTCATAGACCTCGAACATTGTGCACGAAGCCGACTCCAGTACCTAGGTCAAGTACATTCACCACTTATCCTTTCTCTTTTCATTCCGGATCAATGCCATGTGCTATACCCCGAACATTGTGCACGAAGCTGGTTACTGGGCCTGAGGTCTTTCATAGACCTCGAATATTATGCACGAAGCTGACTCCGGTACCTAGGGTAAGCGGTAAGGATCCCATACATATGGTCAATCACAAGGATTGGACCCCAGTGTGCATCCTTCTGGGGTAGCTAACCTTCACACAGTTGAGCTAACACCCATCATTGGGTGTGAACCTCCATACATTTGCTTGTAAGCCTTTCTTACTTTCACTTGTTCATTCATTAATGCATGCATACATTTATCATGTTCCTCTTTCATTATCTTCCACTTTACGTTAAATAATACTTTTGTTTCATTCATTAACATAACACGTAAAGCCACGGGAAAGATAAACATACATCATAATAAGGAACATCAACATACAGAATAGCCTCATCATACAGGCATCATCTTACATACATAATATACATCAGTCATTAACATGCAACATCATTATACCTACATACCCTCTAAGACCCCAACAATCATCTTACTTGAACTTACGGGAACTTCCACGTCAAAACTTACATCTGCACTTTCCCCCTAAAGTTAGAAATTAAACTAGGCCTTTCCTCGGGTACACCAGCCCTATTTGGGCGTATGGGCATCCTTTAGTCGCAGGGCCTCCCCTGCGACTGAACCCCATGCGAATGAACACTATGCGGATGAACCTCATGCGGATGGACTCAATGCGGATGAGTCCCATGCGAATGGAACTAATGCGAATGAACACCTTGTGCGGATGAAACTAATGCGGATGAGCACCTATGCGAATGGACCTCATGCGGATGGACACTATGCGGATGAGTACTTATGCGAATGGACCCTCAGTCGCATGACTCCCCATGCGACTGGACCTCCAATCGTGCGAATGAATCTCAATCATGCGAATGAACTCCAATCGCACTTTATTCGGTCGTATGGCCTCCCGTCGATCGCCTAGCCCTAGCTGATGAAGAATGCAGTTCATCCCGAACCCAATCTGCCATTTTCGACCTCCAAGCTCATCCAAACCCATTCTAAGCCCAAATCAACCATCCTAAACCTTAGGAATGCATACCACAATACCATTCAAGCACACACAAGCCCGGACACAAGCTCCAAACGCATCACACGCAAACACATACAAATGGGTCAAACACACACACATTCGAAATCGGGTTTACTATGTGTTCCAGCCCCAAATCAGTTGAAAACAAGTAAAAGAGGGGTCCTAGAACTCACACAAACTACCCCGAGAAGTAGAGCTTCGATTGGACTCGCTACACGACAATTTTCAAGCCCGAACCCACTCGAACCAAGCCTTTTTCTCTCTTTTCTCCCTTTCTTCTTCTCCTATCTTTTCTTTGCTGAAAATATGGGTGTGGGGAGAGGGTAAGGACTGCCCTCTCCCTTCAAATATCTCCACTTATCCACCTTTCTCATGTCGGCGAGTTTGGTCCCCCGACTTTGGACTTTATTTCTTTTTCTTCTTTCGTCGGCTCCAAAGAAATATCCGGGTGTTACAATCTTAAGCGAACTTGATATTGTGGTTTTGTTTTTGTAGAGTTATGTTAAACCCTTCAGTTGACGCGTAGAGAAATTTGCGACAGTCATTTTGGTTTTAACTGGTTGCTAATTAGGGTTAATTGGAGCCGAAATAACTAACTGATTGTACTAATCATTGAGAACATATAGTGTATGTATGAGATTATATTGTAATCCGTATGTAATTAACAAATGAGAACACGAGATCAGAGGTTTATACGGGTTCGAATTGGGATTTGGTTATGCAAAGTGTTATTTACAGTTCTTGAGAACTTGAGTGTTATTGTTCTATTAGTCGGAACTTTTGTCTCATTTTGGCTCAGTTAACGTATATGAAGAAAATAGAAACTAATGTTTTAGTTTCAATCTTCCTATGTGTGGTTTGTTTTTTTATTAATCGAGCATGTCAATTTGTATTGGGTTGTAAACAAAGTAATATTGATGATTATAGATATGTAAAATGCAAGTTGGAAATGTTTGAAGTTCATAAAAGTTTTGTTAATTGTTTTCCTGACTTGTGATATTTCTAGTGGAAGACGTATGTCTGAATTATATGTATTTGTCATAAAAACTAGTTTAGTTGTGTGGATATACGTATGCGTAAATATAGTTTTAAACTAATTAATAAAAAATTTACATTTGTTTGAAATAACACATGTTAGCATAGTATTATATTGAACCATTGGTGTATTTACATATATGAAGGCAGAATGTGTAAATAGGCATGTGTTTGATAAAGTGTAAATATGTAAATTTAAACATGAAATTTAACTGTTTTTCTTAATGTTATATGTACGTATTTGTAAAAAAGAATCTTTTTCTTGAAACAAGTATTTTGGATAGTCATGTATATGGTAAAGTGTTATACATATATGTAATCATATATTTATATTTAGAAAATATTGCAATTAATATTTTTACATATATGTAAAAAAGGCTTCATTTGGCTATGTAAATAAACATTCGGGCCACACGCGTAAATGTTCTTTGATTAACTTGCTGGTGTTAATTTTAATGGTTAAATGTTACTACGATTGTAATGGTTAGATGTAAATTTGAAGGAGATGTTAAAAATACTAATATGTAGCAAAATTAAATTTAATCATATTGTTATGTTGTGTATAATTATGCGTAATATACTTTGTAATTTTTAATTTATGTTTAACGTTTATTTAGAAACACATAATTCTTCAGTGTTTTCAATGAGTTGGAAACAAAAAGTTCATTACCTCGGGCTACGCTTAATAATTTATTTGACTGTGGTGTGTTTGTTACGAGGCACATGGATATATATATATGGGGAGCAAGATAAGGAAAAAGGGTTATGGATTCTTAAAGGAAGAAACGAGGTAGGATGGGCAGTTAAGAAAGCTTAGGGTAAAATACACTTACAGTATTCTGATATCCGAAGCAAACAAACATAGGGATAGGATAGGGAGACAAGCTGTTTGGTAAATTAGAATTGAGTAGATGATATATTTGAATGTTATTGTATTTTAACAACATATGTTTCTGGTTGATGGTGTGACAACCCTAAATCTCCAGGTTAGAAAATATATAAAGTTATCATTTATTACAATTACTATGCCTTACACGTATATGTGTGTGTATATATATATATACACATTAATTGTGTTGGATCTTGTATGCCTAAAACACATACAAGATTGATGTGATTGGTACGTTATGATCCAAGTCGGGTCATACCTAATAACAAGCTAAGCAAATACCAATAAATAATAACACCAATTTAGAAAATGGGTTTTCTAAATTATTCAATTTGAAATAGAACAAATTATATGGATAATTTGTTCATGAGAAATTATTTGTATTGTTATTTAAAAGGATTAAATAACAACAAATAAGAGTGTGGTTAAGTTATAAAATTAAAAGGGTTTAATCTTATAAATTTATACAATGTTAAAGAGTGTGAAAAAGTTTAAAAAATTGGGTGGGAACACCTTAAAATTTCGGCAGCCCCATTGCATGCCTCCTTGGGATTATATGTCTAGTTTTAATACAAGACATTAACCCATTCAAACACTCCACCAAACTCACACTCTCTCTCACACACACAATTGCAAGAACACTCTCCCTTTCAAGCTGAAATTTTCGGATCTAAAGCAAAAGCTTGCTAAAATTTCAGTTTTTTGAAGAAGGCATAGGAAGAGGGTATTGGTGTTGCACTCCCTAACAAGTTAGATGTTTGCAAGAGCTTGTGGGGATACAAGCTTGAGGACTTCTCTTTTGGAGGCTAGACATTCAAGAAACATCATCATCTTCTTCTCATCCATACAATATTCTCTTGTTCTTGAAAGGTAGTTTCAAGAACATCTTATGGTTGTTCTTTTTCGTATTTGATAGCTTTTCATTTCACATATATATGATCCTTGTTCATGGGTTTGTTTTATGTTAAAAATGGTTTAATTTTTAGATTACTAAACCTAATTTTAACAACTTATATCCGCTGCGTTTTTGTAGTTTAAATGGTTAAACTAGCTTTGATAATCTTATCATAAACCCAACAAATTGGATGTGTAATTTGTATGTATGTATGCTGAGCATACATGATTTACGTATGCATGCATGTATATATATTCAAGTAGATTATTACCATATATATCATGAATCTTTTCATACGAACACTTTCATGTTATAGCTTTGATAAAGTAACTTTTATGATAAAAATTATATATGTATATAAGGTAGTATGTTAATATATACGTGTATAGTGTGCATGCATGCATTTTTACGTATGCATGTATGTATATATATCTATAAATTATGACACACACACATATCTATCTATCTATATATATATATATATATATATATATATATATATATATATAAGAACTAAGTTTAATCAAACATTATCAAACAGTACTTCATCAACCTTGAATCAAAACAAAAACAAATCTCATCTTAAACATCTAAACACCAAAACAAACACAACCTTTGATCTATCCTTAGTTCATTAGGAAACTAAGTAACCCAATTAAGCACCTAAAACTTTGACTAACCCTAAGTTTAATGACTAGGAAAGTCATTAATAACACTAATCACCCAAACAGCCACCTACCCACCTTGGACACCTATCACTCGGACATGCCACTAAATCTCTTAAAAATTTGCCACCTATCACCTAAGAAACTAACTAAGCAAACCTAAACTACCACCACACCACCCTAACACTAGACATCATCATGATCCCTCCCATTTACAAACCCCTCGGTTGATGGCTACACCACAACCACCATCACCTCACGACACCACTCCCTTCTCTCGGCTGCAAATCACAACCACAAGCCACACAGTCTCCACCATCATCATTCAGGCTCTCTCTCTCTCTCGAAATAATTGTCAACAAGCGCAAGCCATCACCACCTGTCTTAATTCCCTCTTGTCTCTCGATTACTACCACCACCAACACCACCATTGCTATCACTCACCACCCCAACATAATTCTACTCTCAGTCTCCATACGCCTACCGTCATCACCATCCGAAATCATCACCATCCACATAACTCTATCTCGGTTTCTATATCACCATCACACACCATCATCATCCAAACAAGTGTTCACCTTTAAGAATCAAGAACCTTTATTTCAAAGCTTAGAACATCAAGAATTCAGGAAGCTAATCACCATCCTTCACCACCTTCTCAATCAAACAAGGTTAGAAAACCTTAATTATGTAATTAAAAGAAGTATGTGTTTTAACAAACACATACATGATCATTATCAAAGGATACCCACAACCATCTGTTAATTATTTCAAAACTCAGAAGTAAATAAAAAAGAATTGAGAAAAATAATGGTGTTATATCAAAAAGTATTGAACAAGAAAGATTACTAACAAAATCAATTAAAGTCTTAGTATTTTGCTAAAATTAGATTAAATACTTAAATAATTGTGATTGTGGGAATAAATTTAGAAGTATGTTTATAAATATTAGAATTACCGATCTGTAAATTTTGGTATATTAAAATTGAGTAAATTAATTTATATGTTTTAAATAAGTGAAAAATAAGAAAAATACTATATGGGAGAACCAAACCTGGTAAAAATCTGGAAAAATTATATAATGATTATTATATGTTATAAAAGCTCCAGAATAATTTTCATGACTAAATTCTATTATATGACTGAGATTTATATTTTATTGTGATCTGTAATGGTAAAACCGAAAGAAATATCTAAACTATGAAATAAATTATGAAACATTCACATAAATTATGAGGTTCTAGATTTGACAATATGTGTAAATTTTGTAATTTTTGGAGTTATGTAACTATTTTTATTGAATTTTGAAAATTTTGAAAATTTTGGAAAAATTACAGTAAACTATTTATTATGAATTTCAAACCAGGAAATCTATGGGATACAATAGACTACAAAATAAATATTCTGGAAAAATTTGGGAATTTTATGATAACAGTAGCTATTTTTGGCCTATTTATGATAAGCTTGTATTAATTTTAGAAAAATACCTGAATTTACTTCATAGTTAGGATTTTTTATATGATCATTGATATTTTCAGATAATGTTTCTATTAAACTTTTGAAAATTTTGAGTAACCATGGTTACTATTTTAGAATTTTGACCAAGGTGTTGAAAATTTTAAAGAAATATGTTCCTAACTTATAAATTAATTTTACAGGTTATCGCTGGAATTGAGGTGAGATTCATAGCTCCGTTTTATATTATGAGTTTAAGGGGAAAAAGCATATTGTTTGTGTTTGATGCAAATAAATAAGACTTTTTGAGATAAACTGTCATATTGCCGTAAGTTATAACCACTAATTTGGATGAAGAACCGTCTGATAGTATTGGTAGCGCTACTTAGGAAAATATTTCATGCACCAATAGTATGAGTGTTGTGATGCTATATTATCTGATTTTTATGATTTGTATTTGTGACAGTTATAAATCAGCTGGCATATAAGTAGGTTTGGTTGTAATCTTATTTATGATGCATCAATATGTTTTGTTAGGTTAATAAACATATGTTTCTCATCAACATTATGTTGACAGTTTTAAGTGTGTTTTTTCAGGAGAACAGAATGACTAACAACGTTATGTTCTCGTCTGATGTTTACAATGGTTGGGGTGAAGTTATTGGTAAGACTTGTGTAAAAATAACAGTTAACATATTTGAGCCTAACATAACGGTGGATGCACACATCCACTACTAGCTGAAGATTATGTGATATGTTGAAGACATGTGCTTTTGATTAAGATTACGAAACTGTATAAGTCTAAATTATTAGACTCAATCTTGTAAATTGAAATTCTAATATTATGAATTGATGAAAGTAATGTTAGTTTATTTCTATGATTTGTATGTTTTGTTAATCAATGTGTACTGAGCCAAGGGTCACATCCAAGCATTTCACGCTTCCGCCGGGATATGACAGATGGATAGCATACTGGGTCTTTTGGTTTGTAAGAATTTTAAATGTTTGGTATTTTATCAATTATAGAATGATGAATGTCATGTGTGTGTTTAAAAATACATTAGAAAAGGTGGAAATCATAGTGAGGGAATTTGAGACGCACAAAAGTAGATAAATAATTGATTTCTGGTGTTGTTGTCATCTGTTTTACGTGTATGTAAACAAGTTACAGGGGGAACTGGATCGTAATGATTGTCTGGTAATGATCTCATCATTTTAACGTGTATGTAGATTGGAACTGCTATAAACGATCAAGAATTTAAAAATAACAAGTAACTAAAAAGAAAGATAAAAAAGAGTGCTTTGATAAAACTAATGAAGAAATAAATAAAAGAATATACTAAATTGAAGCATCAAAACGTCCATGGAAAATATTAGATAAATAATAGTAATTTGTAACTTTCATAACTAAATAGAAACAGTAAAGAAACCAATTAATACATAATATAAAGAGTTAGGTTTAATTTTACTTCTTAAGGTTTGTTAAAAATAACTATTTTCCTTTAAAAGATTAAAAATATCAATTTATCTTCAAAAGTTTCATAAGTTATTTCAATTTCAGTCCAAAAGTTTTATTATTGTTTTAACTTTATCCAAGATGATGAAATTTTTGAAGTGAAATTGAAATAAAATTTGAAACTTTTGAAAGTTCTAATATAAAAAGACCATAATACCCTTACTGATTTAATTAAATTAAAAATAAAATGAATTCTAATAAATGGCTAGATGAGTTCTCACGGTTCTCGTGATATTTAGGAGTACTGAAAATATCATGACCCTATATATATTAAAAAATATAATACATGCTCTTTTAATAATGTGTAAGTTTCTTCATACAAAATCTGATTACATGGTTATAGAGGATTGTCCATCGATTTTAACGTGGCAACACTTTTATAAATACCGAGAAGGATACAAAACACCCTCAAGCAAGGTGCTAAAGAGCAAAAGAATACACACAAATTACATTACATTACTAAATTAAAATTTATTCCGACTCTCCCAATAAAGATTGACTTCCCTTGGTTTTTATCTAAAAAAACATATGACCTTGATCTCCTTCGCGATATTGTCTACCATAGCCTCTTTATTACAAAAGTTAAGATTGCTTCTAGCTTTCTATATCACCCAACATGATACTAACGCTAGCGACCGGATCATCTTTCCTCTTATACCTGCTTGGTTTACACTTATAAAGTTCCATTTTATTTCTTGTGTTATACATATGAAATGGAACTATTGGCAATGAAAAATAACAGCCCAGATCACCTAAGATCATTGCCTTTATATAACGAATCTACACAAACCATTACGTAAAGTTAGTTCATGCGTTAATCCTAAATAAGCTTTTCAGTTGGTAGGATACACTCTTTAAAAAAGATGAATGATTCTTGCATTTGTAATAGGATGGGTGGTGGATATATGAATGATTCTTGCATTTGTTACATTGAAAAGGAGTTCTTACAACAAGTTTCGGTCGAGAATGTAATGCAACGTTTTCAAAAGATGAAGGCTCGTAGGGAACAACTTTAGGTCAGCTTTTTTATTTGTAAAAACTATTTTATATATGTTATGTATTTTTAACTTTCTATCGACTATGTTTTTTCATTATTATATCGTACTTTTATTATGTGATACACCTTACCCGACCCTGAACCGTCGAACCGACCCGCATTTTTATATTCGGTCATATGAAATTAAAATAGTTAAAAAAGTGAACCCGTTGGAAAAAAATCCTGAATCCACCAATGCAGTTCTGGTCAGCTTGTGAGTCTGGAATTTTGACAACAGTCTTTGTAAGAATCTTATCTCAATCTATCTTGTAGTATACAAATTTAAAATTGTTATTATGTGGTCTTAAACATGACACTAATTTGTTTACCAAAAATGTCAGTGATAATGTACCGATACTTGTACCATCACTGAATTAAGTGCAAATGGCATATAGAATATGTCAGTGATACTATTATTGATAATGGCACCTTTACAAAAATACAATTGGTAATATAATATGCCATGGACACTATAATTGTTGGTCTATCACTTAACAAGATACCAAACTTAGCATTGAATATGCTTATCGGGTTGGTTTATTCATTATGTATTATAATAGAAGTTGGTACTAAACTTGACACTAAATGATATACTAAAACTTTTTTACCAAATACGATATTGTTTATATATTAGTAACTTGATATATGTTTATTAATTAGGAAATAATTTCATTCGCGCTTCAAGGCGGATTTACGTTACTCTAGTAACATGCGCGTACATCTATACAATAGAACCGGTCATAATATATATACACACACACAAACATATGTACATATGTATATATACATATGTATATATATAGATATATACATATGTCAGTATATATATATAGATATAGATATATACATATATATATCCAGGTGATGGATATCCAGGCAGATATATGTGTATATATATGTATATATATATATATATATATATATGTGTGTGTGTGTGTGTGTGTGTGTATATATGTGTGTGTGTGTGTATGTATGTATAAAGGGGTCTAATGAGATCTTTTGCAGAATATATATATATATATATATATATATATATATATATATATATATATATATATATATACACATACCCACACACACACATATATATATGTGCACGAACGATATTAGTCACTAAACACAAGTATTTTCTCTTGAACTCACTTGAAACACACTCAAGGATGATGCAGAATCCTCTAAGAGTTGATAATAATATACTAAGTAAAATAAAGACACAAGAAATAATTTTCAAGATATTTGTATATATTAATTCTCAACTAAGGGTTACAAGACTCTTACAAGCATTGTTTTTATGAGCTTACAATGAGAATTATATATACTACTATCTACAACCGGTTTACAAAAGATTACCAGCTGGACACTTACTAACTAAACAAATACTACATTGCTAGTTGTTAGGTTTCTAGAATAAAATACTATCCTAGACAAGGTAGTCATGACATGTCCATTGTCACACCCTCAAATTCCGGGTCTGGAATCTATCACGGAGGGGTGAGCAAACATGATCGAACACAGTAGTTACACATGAGATGCAGTTATCTATATGATAAGTTTTAGAAAATCAATCCATTATTATTCAGAGCATTAGATATTATACGCAGCGGAAATAAATATATAGATTGTTTCTTGACAATACGTCTAATCATGTCTTATCAATAACCAATATGTATCTTGAGCTCTTATATGATCCTACGTGCATGTCCATAAGCTCCTAGTAGATACCTGAGAATACATGTAAAATCAAGTGTCAACACAGGGTTGGTGAGTTCATAGGTAAGTAAAACATAATGATAAATCATCAACTATCATCAATTAAGATTTACTGTAAAAGTGTGAGTTTAATTTACTCACCGGTATATGAATAGCCCGTCGGAACCCTTTTTAATAAGGTGAACCCGCCATCCCACATACCCACTATGTACAAGCCCAACAAATCCTTCACATAGGATTTGCCCATGTATCATAGTTTAATATCCTTTTCATGTGTATATTATGTTATTTATAATAATTCAAATCAGAGGGCGCGAATCCTCTCTTTACATTTATCCTCATATGGGTTGTAAGTGGAACTATAATGGCAAACTTATATAGTGCACATCTGCCTTCTCACACCAGAACAGTCATCTCGAATGATCGCAAGATCTTTGTGCATCTTGGTATGGACCACATGTCCAAATCTTTGTGGGGGTCAGTCACTCCCTGATAGTACTATCCAAAAGATCCCTGTCTTGTTAATAGTCCAGTTTACAGAGAAGGATTTTCATTATAACCATATGTAATCATAAATGTGATTCAATTATTATTTAACATAATACACAAAATAATTTGTAATTTCAATTACAACATGTATCCTTCCCCAAAATATTTAAATGATTTAAAACGGGGAACAGTTAAGTATGAACTCACCTTAGTCCTTGTGTGGTGTTGACAAGTTAGTAAATTCCTCCTAAGGAATTATAATTCACATAAGCAAATAGATACAAATCCATAACCTAAATAAGTTAGATCTTAAACCTGGTGCTCAATTGATCTAAAGTTTAGTTTTCGGGGATTTGTTATAAACATATAACTAATCATTTAATTATCTTTGTTAATTCTTTAATAACTAAAGATTTATATTTCATAAAATTTGATTAATTTAATAATGATTTTAACATATCATTATGTTCCAAATAAATCTTAGATGTTATTTAAATATGTAAATTTATATTTAATTTTTGTAAGATTTTATAAATATTTAAATTTATAAAATCTAATTTGTATTTATCTGACTAATTCATAGTTAGCAATATCATCTCCATTAATAATCTGATGATTTAAATTATTATTTAAAATCCATTCTTATAAAAATAACTATTTATAACATTTATAATAATTTTTATAAATAAATAAATAATAAAGTTTTTAATGAAATAATTTCCCAGAAGATAATTAAATAACTTATAAAATTAACAAAGTTTATAAAATATATTTTTATAATTTTTAATAATTTTTGTATATTTTTAAATAGTCAAAAAGGCATTTAAAAAAATAATAGGAGATGCACGGGTTCAAATCCGTGACCTCCTTCCCACACTCCCACGTCCAAACCAGTGAACCAAAGGCATCCAGCCGCACAAGGATTTGGCTTTGAATTCCTTTAAACTGCTCAAACCAAACACCCCAAAATCCGGATAAACCCTAATTCACAGATCGATAAAATTGGGTATTAAATCAACAACAATTACTGAAATTAACATGGGGCTTTGATTCCCCATGTAATTTCGTGCATGTTAATGTGTTTAATTTACCTGAAAAATGTCGGATTGATGATGAACAGTCGAAGAACAGGTCGCGACTGATGTGGAATTCGATTGTTATCCAAACGAATATGATAATCAAATTGGTTGTACAGGAAGCTTATAAGGGATCAAATGAGCAAAAGCCCTATGTTAATTTCGTGATATAATGCTCACATGTAGTGATTGACTTAGTTGCAGGTCGAGGATGTAGATGGCGATCGAATTGATATGTTTATATGTTTTCAAATCAAATGGAACTCTGTGAAAGTTTTTAAATGGTTAAAGGTTCGTTGGTGCGCCACAAATTTCGATTATTATTATTGTTCAGTGCATGTTCGTAGTGGTGGTCGGCCGAAAGATTGGTTTAGTGGTAAATCGTACTTACTCGATTCAATTATTCAAATTGGTGTGGCCCCTGAGTTCGAATCAAGCATGATATGTTGTCTGGGTGTTGAAATCCGATTAATTTTGGTGTTTAGGGGGTCGCCGTAAGTGCCACCGGAATGTGGCCGGCGGTGGTCGGGGAAATCGGGCGGGTGGTTTGGGTTTTTTAACAAAATTACACATCTAGTCCCTGAGGTTTACCTGGTGTCTTATTTTATGTCCAAAGGTTTTAAAACAAGTTTCAGGAATGACACAAACACCCCTTGAACTATATTAAATCCGAATTTAATAAATTTTTATAAATTATTATTATTAATAACAATATTATTATTATCATTGTTATTATTATTTTTGTTATTATTATTTTTGTTATTATTATTATTATCATTATTTTTATATTTTTAATATTATTATTAATAATAATAAAAATATAAAATCTAATTCGTATAATCGCATAAATACTATATTAAATCATGAATTTTTCCGAGTTGTCACATCCATGACTTACCTTTTTGGTTACCAAGTAAATTGATAACTGTACTAACTGATAAGGAATGAACAGTGGACTAAAGTTGGTCAACTACCTAAGCGTGGGAAAACGCCATGCAGTATCTCTGATATTGCAGCGGCTTGTCAGAGAGGCCATACTAATATCCAATGCTTCATAGTACGTTCTTCCGAAGGTAAACTGGCTTCGGAAGAACAAGTTCTTCCGAAGCTACTTATACTTCGGAAGAATCTACTTCTTCCGAGACTTATGTTGGTCTTTGACAATTTATGCTTCGGAAGCTTTTGTCTTGAAATCTTCTAAGTGTAGATCTTCACAAGAGAGATAACTTTATCTTCGGAAGTTGTGATATCTCTTCGGAAGCTCTCTTGACTTTGATCTTCAGAAGTGAAGACTTTGTCTTCGGAAGTGTAGACTTTCTCTTCAGAAGTGCAGAATTTCTCTTCGGAAGTGCAGAATTTCTCTTCGGAAGTGCAGACTTTGTCTTCGGAAGTGCAGACTTTCTCTTCGGAAGTGCAGACTTTGTCTTCGAAAGTCTTTATCAATTATATCAAAATTATTCTAAGTATGGTTTTGGTTGCACCAGCCTCATTTATCCCAACAAACTCCCCCTAGGCTGGTGCTACCAAAACCTCACTGTCTTCTATTCCTCAAAACTTTTAGCACCAAGGAGAGCAGATATTTATCTGGCTCTTTGTTCTTTCTAGAAGTTGTGCTGAGAAGTTGGTACAGATCCTTTGTTGATAACAGGTCCAGCCTATGATGTTGAATCACATGTACTCTTTGTTGTGGCCCTCTGAAGAGAGTTAGTTGATAGGAGTTGTAGTCATATTCCCATCTAAATATAGGTTCCAAGGTAGGGCCTTCAATCTTTTGAAGGAAAGTCTCTCCTTTGATTAACCCTTCCTTTTCCACCTACTGTCTTAGCTTCAACTCTTCTTCAATCCTTGCTCGTTAACTCAGCAAGGTGAAGGCTGCTTAGATGATTCCTAATATGAGCAGCTATCTGAGAGTCGGTGGGGCTGGAGAATGGCTTCTCTGCTAACTCAGCAATGTCGAATCTGCTTGAGTGCAGCAGAGATGCAGTGTTGAGTCTGTTGACTTGTCCATTCTCTCTTTCCATAACAAAGTTGGGAGGAGAAGTATCGAACCTCCATTGGACAATTCCTTTCCTGGAAATAAGGGATTGACTAGGTAGATTGTGTAACACCCGTATATTTTTTTTAGGAAATAAAAGAATAAAAGAGAAATAAAAAGGATGGAAATGAAAGTCAATCCATGGATGAGGGGTCAAAAGTGCCAAATAGACAAAAAGGTAATAAAGTTGGTGAAAAACGTGGTATGGCCACCCATTATTGTCTGCCAAAACACTTTCATTCAACATTTTAGAGAGAGAGAGCAGAAGCTTTCGGACATTTGAAGAACAAGAAGAAAAATTCGGATTTAAGGTAAAGTTTAGTGTTTTTTTAAGTTGTTCTTGGCTAAATTAGCCTCGATTATGTGTTCTTATGTGTGTATTTGTGTGATCGGGTGTGTTACTGGGTTTTATAGGTGTTAAAATTGTAGCAAACGGGTTTTTGAAGAAGTCATACCCGAGAGACTGCTAAGGTGAGTTTCTAGACCCCGTATCTCACATGTTTTATAAACTTTTGGGGCTGGAAATACATGTAAAAATGTTTTATACTTATTATGAAAGTTGCCCGTATGTGCATGCGTATGTATGTTAGTGATTTATGTTATGATTTATGTTTAGTATAGTATGTACGTGCTTAGAACAAGGTAATATGATGTTTGGGATTGAGAACAACTCAAAAATATGTGAACAGTGGCCTAATAAGTCCAAACAGTGCTCATGAGTCTGAAATTTTACTAAGTGTAGGGTAATAAGTCCAAACAGTGCTCATGAGTCTGAAATTTTACTAAGTGTAGGGTAATAAGTTCAAACAGTGCTCATGAGTCTGAAATTTGACTAAGTGTAGGGTAATAAGTCCGAACAGTGCTCATGAGCCCCAACAGTGCTCATGTGCCCAAATAGCTTATACGCCCAAAATAAAATATTTCTAAGTGTAGGCTGGTGAGTCTACATAGTGATGAAAAGTCTAAACAGTGCTCATAAGTCTAAACAGTGGTCATATGTCTGAAATAATGACTAAGTGTTGGGTGATAAGTCCAAATAGTGCTCATTAGTCTAAACAGTGCTCATATGTCTGAAATAATGACTAAGTATAAGGTGATAAGTCTAAACAGTGGTAAAAAGTCCAAACAGTGCTCATGCTTCCCAACAGTGCTCATGTGTCCAACACTTAGAATTTTTTTCAGAAATTTTCTGGGAATCTGGATTTTGGGGATTTGACCAAGGTTGACCAAGGGCCATTTAATGATGATGTTTTGTGCACACAATGATGATTAATGATTAACCCTTGATTATGTTACTGATTTTATTATCAGTATTTTATTATTGTTAACAATATTATTATTTTAATATTGTTAAGTATGTACTGGCATGATGAAGAATGACTAAAATTTAATGAAGAGCATAATCATGAATAAGTAAAATATTAATGGTAAAGGGAAATGGAACGTAAAGTGGAAGATAATGAAAGAGGAACATAATGAATAAATGCATGCATTAATAAATGAACGAATGAATGTAAGAAAGACTTGCAAGCAAATGAATGGAGGTGCACACCCCTGGCAGGTGTTAGCTCAACTGTGATGCGGGTTCGCTACCACGAAGGATGCACACAGGGTCAATCTTTGAGGTTGACATAGAGGTGAGCGACTCGGTGTCGCAAAAGACTCACAGGATGAAAGTCAATCTTTGTGATTGGCTTAGTGGTGAGCGACTTGGTGTCGCAAAAGACTCACAGCATAAGTGCAATCCTTGAGATTGCCATAGAGGTGAGCAACTCAGTGTCGCAAAAGACTCGGAAGAATAATGATAAAAGTACGAATTGAATGATGATGAAGATAATAATGATATTACCTACGTGTACGTACGATGTGTGATCACATATGCATAACGAACGGTTTGAAATGAGAAGTAAAGTATTTTAATTACAAAACTAGAACTCACTCAGCAACGCTGACTTTTATGTATTTTCCAGTTGGCAGGTAACAGGTTGCTGATGATGGCACACGGGGATGGCTATTTGGCGGGCAAGACTGACATCCATTTATGTTTTGACAATACTGTTGTTTTGTAATTCATTCAACCAATTATTTTGTGACCCATGAACTAGAATGTATTGCTTAACAACAGTGTTTATAACGAATGAGTGGGTTTTTGTCAAATTGATTCCGCTGCTTAAATTTATAATATGTATGTTTTATGCTGTGAATGACCAACTGTGAGGTCTCTGGGAACCGGCCTTACAATTGGTATCAGAGCCAAAGTTTAAGTGAAACGGGTAATTTTTTTTTTCAAAATAAACCTTAACTTAAACTGAAAATGGGACAGGAAAAAGGATGTCAGCCCGAGTAGTCATGTGCCATCAGGTATTGTTTTTCTTGAAAGTCAATCAGTATTATGTGCGTGTGCTATGTGATTTATGTGTTCTTAGTAGATTTAGATACTGATGTAGTCAGGATAGGAATTGCTTGGGGTGTGAAGAGTAAAGTAAGTGGCTAATCACAACTGGCCACTGTAATTAGGGACTTACTATACTTGACATAAACTGAGCTATTACCTTGAATGACTGTTTTGGTGTTTGAATCTTATAGTGCTTAGGAAATGGCTGGGAAGAAAACTACCAAAGCTTCTAGAGGTAGAGGTAGACCGTGTACGACTAGGAGCAGTGCTAAAGCTCCTAAGACGACTCCTGTGAACCCCGAGGTTCCTGACCGGAATGAAGAAACTGAGAATGCGAGCCTGAATGCCTCAGCTAGGGAGGCGATTGCTGATGAGGTACACCAAGTCCTGCAGGCAGTGATGCCGTCTGTAGTGACCGATGTTATTAGAGCTGTGAGGAACGAGGAAAGAAAGGAGAAGGAGGACCGGAGAGAGTCGACTGGAAAAGAAAGCAAGGGAGGAGAGGAACGACCGGATCCTGAGATAGTAGTATCTGATGAGGAGGAGGACGATGTAGTAGGGGTGACGACCAAGGGATGCAGCTATGGGGCATTCCAGAGGTGCAAGCCCCCGACTTTTGATGGAAATGGCAACGCTGCTGCCGCCCACCGTTGGGTAAGGGAGATGGAAGCGGTACTCGAGATCAGCGAGTGTCGGGAGGATCAAAAGGTGAAGTTTGCCACCCACTCCTTTACTGACTCAGCACTATGCTGGTGGGACAATATTGTCCAAGCTGAAGGTTCCAGGGCCATCGGGAAAATGCGATGGAATGAGTTGAAGAAACTGGTAATTGAGGAGTTCTGTCCTCACAGGGAACTCGATAAGATCGAGAGGGAGTTCCTACAACTCGAGGCGGGAACCATGACCCACCAGCAGTACACTACCAAATTCAATGAGATGGCTAGGCTGGTGCCAGATCAAGTGACGCCGGTGTCCCGAAAGATTAACCGGTACGTTCAGGGACTGCCAGCCGACATTCGTAGGCACTTGATTGCTGCCCGACCAAGCACTTTTAGGTCGGTAGTGGATTTGGCTGGGAAACTCTATGATGAGAAGGAGGTGGCAGATGCGAAGGTGAAAAAGGCTGGTGGTGGTGGTGACCAGAACTGGAATGGAAAACGGTTCGGGCGTGGTGGTTTTACCCCGAACAATAAGAAGATGAGGAGGGATGACCGTAGGGTGGGGTCATCAAGCTCAGGGCCTAAAAGGTGTGGCAAGTGCGGGAAGGAGCATACGGGTGAGTGCAGAATGGGGCTCAACGTGTGTTTCAAGTGCGGGAAGCCTGGCCACATCTTGAAGGACTGTAAGGAGCTGAGGTGTTACACCTGCGGTGAGGCGGGCCATATGAGCAAAGACTGCAGAAAGCCAAGGGTGGAGAGTTCTGGGGCGAAGAAGATGGCCGGGGCTGAAGGGCAGAAGGCAAGTGCCAGAGCTTTCACCATGACCAGGGAGGAGGCTAGGACGGACCCCGATGTTGTGTCAGGTACGTTTCTAGTAAATCAAACTCTTGCTTCTGTGTTATTTGATTCTGGTGCTAGTAGGAGTTTTATTTCTGCCACTTTCTATGCTAAACTGTCTGTTGGTAGTAAGTGCATTGATGAGCCCTTTGAAGTAGAAACCGCTATTGGTAAGTCCACTAGAGTTACTGAGGCGATAGAGGACTGTACTATAGAATTAGAAGGTCATAGGTTTGCTACTAAGTTGCATGTGATGCCCCTAGGTGGATTTGATATAGTACTAGGGATGGATTGGTTGGCAACCTATGAAGCAAATATCGTATGTCTTAAGAAAATGATTAGATTGACGGCGCCTGACAGAAGTCCGGTGACCATATATGGCGATCGGGTTACGATGATTCCGAAAGTGATTTCGATGGCGGTGGCGGGAAAGTGTATGAGGCGTGGGTGCAACGCCTACCTATGTTATGTAAAGGATGTGGAAACGCCAACACCACAACTATCCGATGTTCCGGTTATGTGTGAATTTCCAGATGTGTTCCCGGAAGACTTATCAGGATTGCCACCAGACCGCGAAATCGAATTTCAAATTGACTTAATACTCGGTGCCCAACCTGTCGCCAAGGAACCGTATCGATTAGCTCCTACGGAGATGAAGGAGTTGATGGAGCAACTGCAAGAGTTACTCGACAAGGGTTTTATCAGGCCGAGTATCTCCCCTTGGGGTGCTCCGGTCTTGTTCGTGAAGAAGAAGGATGGTAGTATGAGAATGTGTATCGACTACCGCAAATTGAACAAGTTGACAATAAAGAATCGGTATCCACTACCGAGGATTGATGACTTGTTCGATCAGCTCCAAGGTGCCAGTTGGTTCTCGAGGATAGATCTTCGATCTGGCTACCATCAATTGAAGGTAAAGGAGCAGGACATTCCTAAAACAGCTTTTTGTACACGTTATGGACACTATGAGTTTCTCGTTATGCCCTTTGGTTTAACCAACACGCCAGCTGCTTTTATGGATTTGATGAATAGAGTGTGCCGGCCAATGCTAGATAAATCGGTGATTGTGTTCATCGATGATATCCTGATTTATTCAAGGAGCGAAGAAGAGCACGCTGGTCACATTCGGGAAGTGTTGGAAACTCTGAGAAGGGAGAAACTATATGCTAAGTTCTCCAAGTGTGCTTTCTGGCTACGCGAGGTGTAGTTTCTGGGTCACGTGGTAAATGCAGAGGGAATCATGGTGGACCCGGCAAAGGTTGAGGCCGTGATGCAATGGAAGTCTCCTAAGACGCCATCTGAAATTGTAGCTTCTTGGGATTGGCGGGCTACTACAGGAGATTTATTCAAGACTTCTCTAAGATAGCCTTACCTTTGACTAAACTGACTCGCAAGGATGTGAAATTCGTGTGGAGTCGAGAGCAGGAGACTACCTTTGAGGAGCTGAAGAAGAGACTAACACAAGCTCCTGTCTTGACATTGCCCGAGGGAAATGAAGACTTAGTGGTATATTCGGATGCATCCTACTCTGGGCTAGGTTGTGTATTGATGCAACATGGAAGGGTAATAGCCTACGCATCTCGACAGCTGAAGACCCACGAAGTCAACTATCCCACACACGATCTAGAATTAGCCGCGGTGGTTTTTGCGTTGAAGATTTGGCGGCACTATCTATACGGGACGAAGTGCACGATCTTCACCGACCACAAAAGCTTGAAGTACTTCTTCGAGCAGAAAGATCTGAACATGAGGCAGAGGCGATGGTTGGAACTAATAAAGGATTATGATTGCGAAATCCATTACCATCCGGGCAAAGCCAACGTGGTGGCAGACGCCCTTAGCCGAAAGGAAAGGCCTGAGCCGATTCGGGTAAAGGCTTATCAACTAATTATGACCTCTGATGTGATGACTCAGGTTAAGGAGTTTCAAGACGAGGCTTTAAAAGAAGATCGTCTTAATTCCGAAAGGATGAGAGGTCTAGTCACGGAATTGGGCGAGAACACTCTTGGTTTTAAGACCCGATTCGGGCGGATGTGGATTCCTCGATACGGGGATCTACGTGGAAAGATTATGGACGAGGCCCATAAGACTCGATACTCCATTCATCCCGGTGCTACCAAGATGTACCACGATATGAAGAAAGATTACTGGTGGCCGGGTATGAAACGTGATGTGGTGGAGTACGTGAGTAAGTGCCTGACTTGTTTACAAGTAAAGGCAGAACACCAGAAGCCTTACGGGAAGATCCAACCGTTGGATATACCCGAGTGGAAGTGGGAGCACATCACCATGGATTTCATCACGAAGTTATCACGTACCCCGAAAGGGTATGATGCTATATGGGTGATCGTCGACCGATTAACGAAGAGTGCTCACTTCCTACCGATCCGGGAAACATACTCGTCCAAAAGATTGGCGGATTTGTTCATCAAGGAAATCGTGGTTCGTCATGGTGTGCCGGTGTCTATTGTGTCTGATCACGACACCCGGTTTACCTCCAAGTTTTGGAAGAGATTTCATGATGCAATGGGGACGAGGCTACACATCAGTACAGCATATCACCCTCAAACAGACGGTCAGTCTGAGAGGACGATCCAAACACTCGAGGACATGCTTCGAGCGTGCGTGATTGATTTTGGAGGAAGTTGGGATAATCACTTACCGTTGGCAGAATTCTCGTACAACAACAGTTATCATGCCAGTATTGGCATGCCACCCTACGAGATGCTATACGGTAGGAGATGTAGGACGCCCATATGTTGGGGAGACATTGGGCAGAAGGAACTGGGAGGTGTCGAGGTAGTTGAAGCTACGAGTGCGAAGTTGGAAAAGATCAAAGCCTTCATGAAGGCGGCGAAAGATAGACAAAAGTCGTATGCTGACAAGAGGCGAAGACCAATAGAGTTCAAGGTTGGCGACTGGGTCATGTTGAAGGTCTCACCTTGGAAAGGAATCATCCGATTTAGGAAATGAGGTAAGCTAAGCCCGAGATATATAGGACCTTTCCGAATCATCACACGAGTAGGGGAGGTAGCCTATCGACTTGAATTGCCAGATGAGTTAAGTGGAATTCATCCCACATTCCATGTATCTCATCTGAGAAAGTGCTTGGCTGATGAAGATATGATTGTTCCACTGGAAGACATCGAAGTAGACGAACGGCTCAATTACGTTGAGCAACCAGTGGCAATCATTGACCGTAAGGAAAAGAAGTTAAGGAATAAAGTGGTTCCTCTTGTGCGTGTATAGTGGAAGCACAGGAAGGGGTCCGAATCCACATGGGAGACTGAGGAAGAGATGAGGCAACATTATCCTCATCTATTTGAGGAATAACAGGCTTCGGGGACTAAACCTATATAAGGGGGTGGACTTGTAACACCCGTATATTTTTTTTAGGAAATAAAAGAATAAAAGAGAAATAAAAAGGATGGAAATGAAAGTCAATCCATGGATGAGGGGTCAAAAGTGCCAAATGGACAAAAAGGTAATAAAGTTGGTGAAAAAGGTGGTATGGCCACCCATTATTGTCTGCCAAAACACTTTCATTCAACATTTTAGAGAGAGAGAGAGCAGGAGCTCTCGGACATTTGAAGAACAAGAAGAAAAATTCGGATTTAAGGTAAAGTTTAGTGTTTTTTTAAGTTGTTCTTGGCTAAATTAGCCTCGATTATGTGTTCTTATGTGTGTGTTTGTGTGATCGGGTGTGTTACTGGGTTTTATAGGTGTTAAAATTGTAGCAAACGGGTTTTTGAAGAAGTCATACCCGAGAGACTGCTAAGGTGAGTTTCTAGACCCCGTATCTCACATGTTTTATAAACTTTTGGGGCTGGAAATACATGTAAAAATGTTTTATATTTATTATGAAAGTTGCCCGTATGTGCATGCGTATGTATGTTAGTGATTTATGTTATGATTCATGTTTAGTATAGTATGTACATGCTTAGAACAAGGTAATATGATGTTTGGGACTGAGAACAGCTTAAAAATATGTGAACAGTGGCCTAATAAGTCCAAACAGTGCTCATGAGTCTGAAATTTTACTAAGTGTAGGGTAATAAGTCCAAACAGTGCTCATGAGTCTGAAATTTTACTAAGTGTAGAGTAATAAGTCCAAACAGTGCTCATGAGTCTGAAATTTGACTAAGTGTAGGGTAATAAGTCCGAACAGTACTCATGAGTCCCAACAGTGCTCATGTGCCCAAATAGCTTATACGCCCAAAATGAAAATATTTCTAAGTGTAGGCTGGTGGGTCTACATAGTGATGAAAAGTCTAAACAGTGCTCATAAGTCTAAACAGTGGTCATATGTCTGAAATAATGACTAAGTGTAGGGTGATAAGTCCAAATAATGCTCATAAGTCTAAACAATGCTCAGATGTATGAAATAATGACCAAGTATAAGGTGATAAGTCTAAACAGTGGTAAAAAGTCCAAACAATGCTCATGCTTCCCAACAGTGCTCATGTGTCCAACACTTAGAATTTTTTTCAGAAATTTTCTGGGAATCTGGATTTCGGGGATTTGACCGAGGTTGACCAAGGGCCATTTAATGATGATGTTTTGTGCACACAATGATGATTAATAATTAACCCTTGATTATTATTACTGATTTTATTATCAGTATTTTATTATTGTTAACAATATTATTATTTTAATATTGTTAAGTATGTACTGGCATGATGAAGAATGACTAAAATTTAACGAAGAGCATAATCATTAATAAGTAAAATATTAATGGTAAAGGGAAATGGAACGTAAAGTGGAAGATAATGAAAGAGGAACATGATGAATAAATGCGTGCATTAATAAATGAACGAATGAATGTAAAAAAGGCTTGCAAGCAAATGAATGGAGGTGCACACCCCTGGCAGGTGTTAGCTCCACTGTAATGCGGGTTCGCTACCCCGAAGGATGCACATAGGGTCAATCTTTGAGGTTGACATAGAGGTGAGCGATTCGGTGTCGTAAAAGACTCACAGGATGAAAGTCAATCTTTGTGATTGGCTTAGAGGTGAGCGACTTGGTGTCGCAAAAGACTCACAGCATAAGTGCAATCCTTGAGATTGCCATAGAGGTGAGCGACTCAGTGTCGCAAAAGACTCGGAAGAATAATGATAAAAGTACGAATTGAACGATGATGAAGATAATAATGATATTACCTACGTGTACGTACGATGTGTGATCACATATGCATAACGAACGGTTTGAAATGAGAAGTAAAGTATTTTAATTACAAAACTAGAACTCACTCAGCAACGCTGACTTTTATGTATTTTCCAGTTGGCAGGTAACAGGTTGCTGATGATGGCACACGGGGATGGCTATTTGGCAGGCAAGACTGACATCCATTTATGTTTTGACAATACTGTTGTTTTGTAATTCATTCAACCAATTATTTTGTGACCCATGAACTAGAATGTATTGCTTAACAACAGTGTTTATAACGAATGAGTGGGTTTTTGTCAAATTGATTCTGCTGCTTAAATTTATAATATGTATGTTTTATGCTGTGAATGACCAACTGTGAGGTCTCAGGGAACCAGGCCTTACAGTTTGTTTCCCTTTCTGATGTCCAATAGAGTCACCAGTCTTCTTCTCAGTTTCTTCTCTTTCTCATTTAGTGAATCAGAGTTGAGTGCCAAGAGATAAAATTCCTGGTCCAGAGTTCCTCTGGTAAATCAAGAAATTCCTCTCTTGTGAAGGAACTTGAGGATCCATCAATAAAAGTCAGTTTAATGGACTCCTCTTCACAAGAGATATTGCTCAGAGTGGTACAATTGATGAGCTTTTGCTTGATTTCCTTGAATTTCTCCAAGGTCAGAGGTTTACCTAACTCAGATGATGTTTGGGAGATGGGTGGATGGTTGATTGTTGGGTGGACAAAGGTTGAGTTCTGGACAGTGTTTTTGGTTTTAGAATGGGTAATTGTGGTGGTTATTGTGAAGCAATGTGTGAGGATGATGGTATGGCTGATGATTTAGGTTCAAGGGTGTATGGTTCAGTGATTGGTTCTGTTTTAACTGGGAAGGGAAAGGGTGTAAGCTTAGGTTTGGTTTGAGGTTAAGGTTATGGTAAAGGTTTGGATGTTGTCTTCTGAGAGCTTTGGTAAACCTCCTTCCTTCTTTCTGAGCGAATGTCAGCCTTGATGTCATTGACATGTCGCTGCAGGGTCCTATCAGTCATAGGACCAACTTGTCTACCAGAGAAATTATGAGATCTGAGATATGCTTTCATCCATGCTCTGTCTCCCATCTTTTTCACCTTGACAAGTTTTTCTTCTTCTTTCTTCTTCTTATTTGCCCTCAGCTTTTCCCTGGTTGCCTTTCTCCTCTCCTTATCCATTTGATCTTGTTCTTTGTTGACAAGCAACATGATCATGTCATTTTCACGAGGAGCTAGTTCCTCAAAGGAGTACCCCCTCGAGTTTAAGAAAGCTATCATTTCTTCTCTTAGCTGTTGTTTAGCTTCCTCTTTCTTCCTCTTTTCCTCTTCTTCTAAGGCCAGCCTTGCTACTTCATCTTGTTCCTTTTGTATTAGGGTTGCCTTTTCTAATTCTACCAGCTCCTCAAGTGGTAGGAGGAACATATCTTCATTTGCTACCCCAAGATTGATAAGATTGTCAATAATCTCTACTCTCTTTTTTTGGATGATGGCCTCCTGAGACACCACAGCTGCCTTGCTACTTACAGCTAGGAGCTTTCCAATGGGGAGTCTACCTTTTCTTTTAAGCTTCTCCAACCTTTTTTCTTCTAGCATACACACACACACAAACACATACACACACACACAAACACACATATATATATATAGACATATATATATGTATATATACATATATTTATACACACACACAAATATATATGCGGATATATGGACGCCTAGGATTATGACTGTAATGTTCTCAAGGATCGTATGTCTAGATAAATTCTTTAAAAGATCTCATTAGTCATTGAAAGTGTTAACAGGCCATAAGTTACTTTACGGCTTATTTTTTTACGACCTGTAAAATATTTAACGACTCGTATCTTAATATGTTAACTAGTCATGAACTATTTCTCGCGCCGTGTATTCTTTTCTTTTAGTTTTTAGGTGATATGAAATAATATTCCTCAATTAACGTGTAAATTTGTATTTGTTATATTATTTGGTACGTCATAATGATATGCGTGTTCATTATATGACATGACTTATTATACCCTACAAACATACTATATAAACCATTATGTATTAATTTATTTCATTAATAATTTCTATATTCATTTTTCTATTTAATTGATTACAAAAACATGAGATTAACGATGTCAACCTGGGATAGTAACTATTTATTCGACAATGAAGGTTTTGTAGGATCGGGTGAAGGGCTTATGCACTTGTACAACACAACAACACAAAGAGGAGAGTGTATATCAACACTTAACAATTCAAATGAGGAACTGATAAGAATGAGTTTAAAGAACTAAGAAACACAATATGTAAATGAGACAGAAACTAGAGTAATACACAAGCAGTTGGTTTTCAAGGTTAATGTATATTGATCTTCTAGTTCCTTACAAAGTGGTTTACAAAGTTCAACCCAAAACTTACTTAGTTACAAGGACCAGTAAATACTTATACTATAACCTACAGCCGGCCATACTTTGAAGGCCAGCTGGATACAGAACTAGACAACAAAATCCATGTAAAGTCAAAAGGCCGATTCCTTTTGACTAGTTACTATAACATGCCATAGCTCACATCCTAATATATTACAAAAAGGATAAAGTAAAAAAAGTGGAAAGTTAGAGACTCAAGACCTCAATGTACAGTTTACCAAAAGCATGGACCTTTTCACCAACTCATGAAAGGTTGGTGACTTATCAGAGTGGCAGCGGAAAGTGGTTCAGCTTTAGGTAAAAAGTACATCAGATAAAGCATGTAATGTAAAAGTCTTCGTAAGAAATCTGTTTTCAATGGTTGGCTTCGGAAGACTTTGTCCTTGAAGCTTCGGAAGACTTCATCTTTTGGCTTCGGAAGATATTGGTCTTGGCTTTGGAAGATTTCACACTTAGAATAATTTCGAAGTCAGTGTGAATCTTCCAAAGCATTCCACTTCAGTGTACATGTGCATGCATGCAGGAAAGACTTTGAGTGTTTGGGTTGCATCAACCTTGCTAATAACCTTACAAACTCCCCCTAGGATGATGCTACCAAAACACCTAAAATCTCTAGATATTGACAGTCCTCATTATGATGATGACCATCCCTTTCTTCATGAGATGGTCAGGATCACTCAGACTCTCATAGTATCTTCTCATGTCAAAGAGATCATGTAGAGGTAGATTGCACATATCCTGCCATGTGTAAACATGTTCAATACCTTGATCTCTTATGACATGCCATCTTTCTAGATTTGTGGTGTATGTCCAAGATAAGATGGGTCTTCCTGATGCCAGAGGAGCTGCTTGAATTGGAGTTGGTGGGGCATCCTCTTGTTGCACATCCTCAGGATGTTCTGACTCATCCTGAGGTTTGGAGGTGGATGTTTCCTTCTTCATATTTTTTGACTTTGGTTTGGAAACCATCCTTTTCCTCCTCTTTGAACTCTTTAACTGAGAAGACTGGCCTGCAACACCTGATTGATCTTCTTTGTCTTTTTCAGTTGGGTCTTCCTCTCTCACAGGTTCAAATTGAGAGGGGACAGATCCCTGCTATGGATCAGAAGTGGAAGTTTTCTGAGATTTAGCAGGAGGTTCAGGTTGTGTTGTCTTAGGTGTTTCAACCTTAACCTCTACTTCCTGAGGGACCTGACTTGGTGGGGAGTGTAAGTCAACAAGTTCACCTCTTTTGATCTTCTACTTGATCACCCAGATGTGCTCATCCATGGTGGATAGAGACATAGGATCAAGTCTCCTTTCGGAGAATCCATATAGTTTCAAGAAGCTCATCATCTTCTGTCTGTCAGCAGACTTTTTCAAATTCTTATGGATGATGGCTCTTGATTTTACAGCTTCTTCCTTTAACTTCCTTTTGGTGATCTTTCTTTCTTTGGCTACATCAGGTTCAAGTTTTTTGAGGTACTCAAACTCAATGTAGTCAAAAGGTAAGGGAAGAAGTGTATCAGCTTGATAGAGGCCTGTGGCACTCAGGTAGTTGATCATATTGATCCTATCTTTTTCTTTGTCTACCTGAGGTTCTTGTGGAACCACATCCTCTTGTTCCTGAGTTTCTTGAACTGGTGAGAGAGTAGGCATATGCTTATAAAGCCTCTTCCTTCTTCTTTCTCCTTTGATTTTTAGAAGAAGCTCTGCATCCTTTTTCTTCCTTTCTCTCTTTTGATAGTTCTATGTCAGCCAGTTCATTCAACTCATCTACGGGGAGAGAAATGATATTATCAATATCATAGTTCCTAGTTTGCAAGTAGTTTATCCTGGCTGCCCTTAACTCATCATCCTGAGTATTTGGTCTGGGGGCAGCCTTGATAGCACTTTCCATGAGCCTTGCAGACCCAGTAGAGGAACTTTCTCCCTTTAGCTTCCTTTTCCTCTCTCTCTCTCCTCCTCCTCAATCTCCTCAGGAGTTAACTTCTTTTTCCCTTTGTCACTCACAGACCTTTGTGACTCAGGGTGGAGAGAGCTTTGGCCTTCATTGCTTGGTGTATCTTCCAAGCTCTGGCCAGAGGGAGGTTGAGATGCACCTTCACCAGCAGGTGTCTCATCAAGGGTTTGAACATCTGTAGCAGTTTGTGGTGAGACAGGGCTCTCAGGTTCTACCACTGGGCCTTCAGTCAAGGTTTTCACTTTGAAGCTAATCTCAGGGTCTACCTCAACATCCAGTTAACAGATGGTATTACCTGATTGCCTTTGTCTTCCTCTAAGGCTGAACTCTGCAGTGTTCTTTTCTTGAACTCTTTGAAGAATAAGAGTTCTTCTAGCAGTATCATACCTCCACCCAAAGATGTAAGATATAGTTGGTGGAGATGATAATGCTCTTGGGATGCCTTTCTTAAATAGACTCCTGATGACTGAGTCTATGCTGTCTACATCAATGTGGACTTGAGAAAGTTGCTGAGTATGCACAACTACAAGTGAGGATGGTGAGTCCTCAATGTCCATACTCCCAGAGGAACTCCCAGGTTCTGTGATTGTAATGACTTCCTCCCCCTTTTTGGTAGCATCACCCTCTTGCACAGGGGAGCTAGGAGTTAGGTCAATTACATCCACAGGTTCTTGTGTTCCTGGTTGAGTTTCTCTTAAGGGTCTCCTAGCTAGTTGTTCCTTGAGATAAGATATCTCAAGTTGCTAATCATTGACCCTGTGTTGTAAGGTAGTCACCTGAGATTCAAGATGACTAACCTTGAAGACTAAATAGGTGCATGTTTTGGACAGTTTTTGCACCTTTAGTCTCAAGTTCCCCTCATCCTTATCAGAAGAATCACTGGGGGATGAGAGAATGGGACCAAGGTCCTCTTCCTCATCACCAGCATTGTGTTCTTGGCTGCTGGGTTTCTCTGCTCAGTGACAACTTTAGTTGAAGTCTCAATGGACTGAGTTGCCATGGTTGAGGTCTGAATAATGTAATCACTTGCTAAAGTGAGAGCCTCTTTCATATGGATATCCCGAACATGTTCAGAAGTATCCACCTCAGTGATAGGTGACTGATGTGGGCTAGACCTAGATGACCCAGGAGCACTCATCTCCCTTTGAGGAGAGGTGTAGTAGAAAGACTCATGGTACTTACTGGCATCCAAGTCCTCATCAGTATGGAAGTCAAGGTTGGGTATTGGTTGGTTTAAATCTAAAGGCCGGGGATGGTAGCTGTCCCCTGAATGTTGTTCACTTGAGTATTGAGACTTAGAGTGAAGGCTTAAGGCTGTTGGGCTTATGAGCTCATCAGGCTAAGCATGAGGAACCTCAGCACTGATTCTTGAAGTGATGGGAGTGGTTTGCTCCTCAAGGGAAGTGGGAGCTCCAGTGTCCACTTCCTCCTGTGTAGGTGAGTATATAGGGGTCTGTACAGACTCAATAGCTTGTGCAGGGGTTTGTTTGTGTTTTCTTTGGTAGGTGAGGGTGATTTGTGGCTGTTTTGGTGGTTGGGATGTAGAAGGTGTGGGTTCAATATTAGCTGGTGTTGCTAGGTTATCACCTTGAGCAATGAGCTCTAACATTTTTAGGACAAGGGCTATTTCTACCCCTGAGAAGCCAACAATTGGCTTCTTCAAGATTTTAAAGATGTCGGGCTTCATCTGTCCCAATTTGAGAATATTACCTATTTCCCTCAACTGTGAGCCCAGTTCACAGTTGAGAATGTATTGAACATATCTAGGAAACATGTAATATTCTAAGAAGTCTAAGTTTGCTATTAAATTTGTATATACAAATTGAGAATACCTGAACTTGACCCCCTAAACCATTCCATGTACTATGAAGGAGAGATCTTCAGGAATCTGGTTCCATCCTCCGTGCTTGTTAGACAAGCTGTGGATGACCACATGAAGTAAGTACTTCCACTTAGATGAGACCTTCCCTTTCCTGAAGGTCTTTACAGAGAAATCTCCTTCATAACCCATCTGCTCAAAGGAATGGTTGACAGCTTCCTTTGGGAAGAACACCTCACCTTCTTCATCATCCAGCTGAAGATGAGTGTTGATGATGGTCGGAGTGATGAAGACTGTTCTCCCCTACACTGTGGCAGATAATGCCTTCTCCCCATCCAAAATTACCTCTTAGCAGGTCTTCCAGAATTCAAGCAAATGTTCCTCATAGAGAGTAGGATCAATGGTAAGGGAGGTGAAGTAGTTAGACAGGGCTAAGAATTGGCATACCTCTGAGAAATGGGGATCGTTTTCAGAGTTTAACAGTACAACTTGATTGTGTTGCCTGTGTAACTGCATAGAAAAATCTGCGTCATTTCGTCGGTCAAGGTTGGCCATTTTGAGTAAGCTTAGATGTGAAGGAAGGATGAACGAAGGTGGTTTAGAGAGAAATATTAGAATTTAGGTTTGGAGAGAAGATGAAGATGATAAAAAGAGGGGGAACCAATAGGGTTTATATGTGCAAAGGATTTAAGACAAAGTTAATGAAAGAGGATAAACTTTGAAATTCGAAAGGCGGTCCCACCTCTGAAAAAGTAGTTTGCTTTTTGCTCAAAAGTTGTTTTCTTGGAATTCGGAAATTTTTCGAAGGTAAAATGTCTTTGGAAGTTTTAATGAAAAAGCTCCCGAACCCAAAATAGTTTCGGAAGAATTTCTCAAAGAGTTTTGACAAATTTGCTTCGGAAGATAATATTTTAAACTGGGATGCTTTGTTCCATAAAAACAAAGCTTCCGAGAGTTAATATCCTTCGGAAGAAAAAGTGATCCTTAAAAACATATAAGTGCCTAAGAGAGTTTTTATGCTTCGGAAGATATTTCAGAAATTTCTTCGGAAGGTAAACTTTACTTAGACAGTTATTTGTCTTGAAGGTATATTTTCTTCCGAAGATAAAAGCATATCATCAAAAGATCAAAATTTGTCAAAAATCTACGAAAAACTCTTCAACCAGTTTTTATCCTTAGAAAACATGAGCTTATGAAGGTGATAGACTAGACAACTTAGGACACACAGATTTTAAGAAATAAAATGAATTAGTTTTTAAGAAAAAGCTACTCAAAGTTAATCATCCCAATAGCTGATATAAGATATTTAAATCTCTGTTCATCAAAGGCTTTTGTGAACAAATCAACATATTGTTCATTTATGTTTACCTTAACTAGTTTAATTAATCCTTTTTCAAAGTTATCTCTAATTAAATGATACCTGATGTTTATGTGTTTTGTCCTTGAGTGCTGCACAGGATTCTCTGTGATAGAGATAGCACTGTTGTTGTCTATGTGAATAGGAGTCTCCTTGAAGTTGAAACCATAGTCAAGCATCTGATTCTGAATCCAAAGCACTTGAGCACAGCAACTTGCAGCAGCAATGTATTTAGCTTCAGCAGTTGATGCAGAGACACAGGATTGTTTCTTGCATTTCCATGAGACAACCCTTCCCCCAAGGAACTGACATCCCCCAGATGTAGACTTTGCAGTCATATTGCAACCACCGTAGTCACTATCTGTATATGCATACAGATTGAAGTCATAATTTTAGGATACCAAAGGCCCAGTGTTGGGAACCTTTGAGGTATCTTAGAATTCTCTTGACAGTGATGAGGTGAGACATCCTGGGGTTGGCTTGATATCTTGCACAAATGCTTGTGGCAAACATGATATTAGGCCTGCTAGCCGTAAGATACATAAGAGACCCAATCATAGCCCTATAAAGGTGTTCATCCACACACTCCCCCTCAAGATCAGGCCCAAGGGAGTGGTTTCTTGCTATGGGTGTCTTAGAAATCTTATAATCAGTCATATTGAATCTTTTGAGTATGTCCTGGACATACTTTGACTGACTTATGAAGATTCCATCTTCAAGTTACTTCACTTGAATGCCCAGAAAGAAATTTAGTTCCCCAATGGAACTCATTTCAAATCTGTCTTTCATCAGCTTCTTAAAGTCTTTGCAGAGCCTTGGATTAGTTGAACCAAAGATGATGTCATCTACATACACTTGAACTAGCAGTAAGTCATTTCCCAGTCCTTTAATGAAGAGAATTCCATCTATACTACCTTTTCTGTATCCATGCTTGCAGAGATAGTGAGATAAAGTCTCATACCACTTTCTTGGTGCTTGGTGTAGCCTATAGAGAGCCTTATCAAGCTTGCAGACATAATCAGGATGATCCGGATCTGCAAAACCAGGTGGTTGTTTAACATACACCTCTTCATCAATCACCCCATAAAGAAAAGCACACTTGACATCAAGTTGATAGACCTGGAAGTTCTTGGATGCAGCAAAGGCCAAGAATATCCTAACAGCTTCTAGTCTTGCTACAGGAGCAAAGACATCAGTGTAATCAATTTCTTCTTCTTGTGTGTCCTTGAACAACTAGTCTAGCTTTGTTCTTGATGACAATACCTCTATCATGTTTCTTATTCCTAAATACCCATTTGGTTCCTATAGTAGTCTTCCCATGAGGAAGAGGACATAGGTTCCAAACCTTCTATCTCTTGAATTGAAGTAGCTCCTCCTGCATGGCTTCAATCCAACTTCTATCCTTCATAGCCTTATCAACTTTCTTGGACTCTATCTAGGACAAGAAACAAGAGTGAAGATAAACATTTGCTTCATGGGTTCGTCCTCTTGTTCTTAACCCTGTGTCAACATTTCCAATGATGTTTGTGGTAGGATGGGACTTGTGGATCCTTAACTGAGGGATCACAGTAAGTTGCTGAGACAGATCTAAATTAGAGAAATTTAGATCTGGCATAGATGCTTCCTCCACCACTTCAACAAACTTATCAAGAGAGACTTGATCCAATGAGTGTGTGATATCATTGATATGTTCATCTATGGGGTGGTTATCAGCATCAAGAAATCCTTGATCACTGTCACCACCACCATCATCTTCTTCTGCATTTGAAGTTTCTTTGTTTGTCTGTTGTGCCTATGAGCTGGAACTTAAAGGCATCTCAGATGGATCAGCTGTAATTGTCCTTGTTCTGCTGATAGAAACCTCATTTGCTGAAGTAGTTACAACTGGAGCTGAAGATGTGTAACTTGAAGGTCTTCTTAGCTTAAATCTTGGATCAGGATCACCTGGAGGTAGAATGTCCGTAGACCCTGAAACATTCTCACAAGATTTGTTAAAACAGTTTGTAACTAAGTCAAGATCAAATAGCCAATTCGGATCAGAACCCTTCATACTGGGAGTGTGCTCATTGAAAGTCACATTGGCTGACTCCTCAAATACTCTAGTTCTAAGATTGTATACTCTATAAGCTTTAGCTTGAGAAGAGTATCCAATGAAGTGCCCATCATCTGATTTCTCAGCAAACTTGGTAATTTGATCTTTGGTATTCAAGATGCTGCATGGACATCCAAATGACCTGAGAAAACCAATGAAAGGTTTTCTCTTATGCCAAAGTTCATAAGGAGTCTTACCATGGGTCTTAACTACTAAAACTCTGTTCTGCACATAGCAGACGGTGTTGACTGCCTCTGCCCAGAAGGTGATGGGCAGTTTAAAGTCAGACAACATGGTTCTAGCAGCTTCAATCAGTGTCCTGTTTCTCCTCTCAGCAACACCATTTTGCTGAGGAGACCTGGGAGCACTGTATTGTCTTGTAATACCCTTTTCATCATAAAATGTATCAAGGATTTGATTATTGAATTTAGTTCCTTGATCACATCTTATGGTTTTAACCTTGTAATCACATTGATTCTCAATTCTTAAGATGAAATTCTTTAGAGTCTCAGGGGTCTCATCCTTAGTTCTAAGGAAGAAGACCCATGTGAATCTGGTAAATCATCGTGATCACCAAACAGTAAGAGGTCATTCCTAGTCTCATTACACTGGTGGGGCCAAAGAGATCCATATATAACAAGTGTAGGGGTGTAGTGATGGAGTTTCTTTCCTTAGGCTTGTGAGATACCTTGTGTTGCTTCCCTTTCAGGCATGCCACATAATGGTCATCACTTATAAACTCTTTCCTTGGTATTCCAGTTACCAATTCATTCTTAATTAGCTTATTCATGTTCTTAAAGTTTACATGGTACATTCTTTTATGCTAAATAAAAGACTCATCACTATTGGCTTTAGATAGAAAGCATGAAACTTCTCCTGAGGGAGATGTTTCTTGCAAATCCATCTATACATGTTCCCTTTTCTGGGGGCTCTAAGCAGAATATGCTCATGAGGAATAATCACCCCAGGCTTGAGAACAATGCACTCATGCTCAGTAAAGAGCATGTTATGACTCTGATCACAAAATTGGGATGCACTTAGAAGATTGTATCCAAGATCCTTGACAAAGTTTACCTTCTCAATGCTGAGCTTACCATTTGCGACCTTGCCCCTTCCAGAAATGTAACCTCCTTCATTTCATCCAAAAGCAACTGGTCCTCCATCAATCCTTTTAAAGTTCAGGAGTAGAGACCTGTTGCCTGTCATGTGCCTAGAGCAGCCACTATCATTGATCCAGACATTTTTGTTTGTCTTGAGCTGTTCCTGCACACAGAAAATGATTAGTTACATTTGCAAACCCAAGCCTCATTGGTCTTGGGCTCATCAAAGAAGATAGAAGGTAATGAGATAGTAATAGATCCTATGGTTGTGCTCTGAGGATCTGTTGCTGTTGTTGATGGAAAACTTTCAGTCACTTGGTCTTTCCTTGATTTCTACACCACCTTTAGAAGTTTGGACCTGACCTTAATCACTTCGGAAGCTTTTAAGACTTCGGAAGTTTTAATGAATGAAACTTCGGAAGATTCTGCTAGCACTGCAGCAGACTTTAGTGCTTTAGAAGTATTCCTTTCTTCCGAGACCAAATTTTCTTCCGAAGGCAATTTTCCACTTGCCTTCTTTCCTTTGGAGCTTCCAAAGGAAACAAATTTTCCTTCCGAAACTGAGTTCTTTTAGATATCTTGGGAGTCTCCTTCTTAGTCATATGAAGAGTACTTTTTGGATTGTATGGACAATCCATAGCAAGATGAGAAGTACTTTCACACATAATACAGCTTATCTTTTTCTTCCCAAGAGTTTTCTTCTGAGAACAAGGATGACTTTGATCACTTCCCTTCTCCATCCTTATCTTTACAGATGATGAGACAGTCCCTTTGGGCTTAGGACTACTCTTGGAGTTGGATGGTTCTGGCTGTGTAGCAGTGGTACACAACGAATCAGCCTTCTTCTTGATGCTGAGATGATTTGAACATGAACCAGAACTCTTGTTAGAAGAGTTGCGGTTTATGTCTTCAGTCTTGACCATGTCAAATCCTGCAAAAATAAATACTTGTTTATGCCTAGAGTTGAAAGTGGCCTTGAACTCTTGAGCCCTCCTGGCCTTTCTCTTGCTCTTTCTGATCAAGTTATTCCTCATAGACTTGGTTATCTCAGGCGTCTTGCTCTCCTTAGAAGGATAGTGACCCTTCTTAGAATCCTCCTCTTCACTCTTCTCAGAGGAATTCTTCACTACCACTTCTTCATCCTCTTCACTCAAAGGGTCTATGCAAGGAAGCTCATCTTCATAAGTTCCACACCTAGGTGATCTTACAGACAAGATTGTGTATGGAGGAGCTATCTCACTAGATCCCAGTCCCTGCCTATTTTGATAACAAACTTTTGCATGCAAGGATGAGGATATGATATTCTTGAAGGTCTCTTCTTTAAGAACACATTTTTCTGCCCTGGCTTTGCTGATCACAAGCTCAGCCTGGCATTCAGTTAACTTAGTTATGAGATCTTTGATCTGAGTCCTATAATTTGTATGCTCACGTTTTAATACTAAAATGGTTTTTTCTAAGTCCTCTATCTTTAACTTATAATCATTTTTAGTTTTTCTAAAATCAAATTTTAGGATGTTCAAGGACTCAAGATCAGATCTCATCTCTAGGTTATAGGACCTGATCTGTTGACTTTAGCAATACATTAAGGAGTGCAAAGATGTTCCAATACCTTGGTTTCATCATGGTCAGCCATTAATGCTTGGTTTGGAGATGCATCTTCCACCTGAAAGCTCCAGTCAAAGCCTCATTCTTCAACAACAACTGCAGCTTGCTGCTTTGGCTTCTCATCTGGGTAGCTTTATCAGTGTTGTTTGGTCTAGATTGTGCTTGTCCAACATTTGTTCTTGGTGCCTTGCACTCCCTAGCAAAGTGACCCATCAAGTTACAGTTGTAACACTTAACTTTGCTTTTGTCCAGTCCAAACTTTCCACTGGCTGTATTACTGGGAAACTTCCTTCCTATCCTCTTATAGAATCTCTTGGCTCTGTGAGTGAGAAGAGCCATTTGTTGGACTATCTCCATATACTCCAGGTCGTCTGGATGGATACAGTCCAGATCTTCAAGGGAGAATAGGAAGCTACCATAACTTTCATTAGAGGACACAAAGGCTTGAGAAGAACTTGTCTCTTGGAATAGGCTTCCTTGAGTATAGTTCTCCCTTGGTGTCTCTGGGAAGGTGATTAAATGACCACCCTTTTATAAGATATCAGGGTAGCATATGAGATGATGCTAGGGTTCTATGTTATCCCTTTCTGTCACATGAAGGGCTGAACCCATTTGATTGCTGGAGTTACCAGATGATCCTTGCATGTTCATCTCCATCTGGAATCCACTGAGAATGCCATACAACTCTGTCGAAGTGAAAGTCTTAAGGTTCTCAGTTCTCTTGATTACAACACAGTAATATGTCAATTGTCTAGGAAGAGAGGACATGAACTTCCTTACAATGTCTCTGCTCTCAAGAGTTACTCCAACATCCACTAGGGTATCCATAATTTCAACATACCTGAAGTATTGTTGAGTCATGGTCTCACCTGTTTTGAAGGTGAAATTTTCAAACTGCTGCTTCAGAAGATCCTTCTTGTTTTCCTTAGCTTCAATAGAACCCTCATACATTAGTTTCAATGCATCCCACAACTGCTTAGATGTTTTGCATTTCTTGAAACCTCTGTATACAGAGTTTGGAAGAGCAGTCTGAAGGGCTGTCATGGCCTTTTGGTCAATCTCTACTCTCTTTTTATCTTCTTCTGACTAGTCAGCCACAGCCTTGGGGACAATACCACCTCCAGTAGCGGCTGAAGGAGTTTTGGTATGTAAGGTCCAGAGACAATAGATTCCCACATTCTTAAGTCTTAACACTTGATGAAACCTTCCATTATTCGGCACCAAGTGTCAAAGTCATCAAGAGTGATCAGTGGGAACTTTGTCATGGTTCCAGTTTCTATATCAGCTTTAGAGATAGCTGCCATTTAAAAAGTTAAGTATTTTTGTGTGTGTGAGGGATCTTAAGATGGTGAGATCTTATATCAAGAGCCTGAGAAGCTCTGATAGTAATTGCAGGACCGGGTGATGGGCTTATGCACTTGTACAACACAACAACACAAAGAGGAGAGTGTATATCAACACTTAACAATTCAAATGGGGAACTGATAAGAATGAGTTTAGAGAACTAAGAAACACAAGATGTAAATGAGATAGAAATGTGACACCCCCCGCAGGAAGGTGTACGAGAGCCGCAACTGGATATTGTCCGCTTTGGCCGCAGCCTCACGGGTTTAAAACGCGTCCAATTGGGGAAGGTGTCCAGCCCCTTATAAAGAGACTTTCATTCGCCTCCCCGACCGATGTGGGATGAGTCATAGCCATATTTTCAGGCATGTGTCCATCCACCCACCGAAGTGAGACCAGCGTCCTCGCTGGCACAACGGCCCGGCCCTGGCTCTGATACCATCTGTCACACCCCAACCTTGACGGCGGAATTGTCGAAGTGTGAGAGTTACGATTGTTCACAGCCACATAACGCTATTACCTGAAACATGTTAAAAATAAAAGGTCAACATATTGTTGGTGAGCATTCTATAGTTTTGAATACATAAGTATATAAAAGATGGCAATTCATGTTGTAAATTAGAGAAACAAAGTAACTAGGGATGTAAGACAGAATGCACAATCAAACCTTGACAAAGTTTTACAAGTTTTAAATGTGTACTTGGATCAACCAAGTTATAAGTATATACGATTAGCTAATTGTACTTGGATCAACCAAGCAGGCTTGTCAAGCCTATAGATCTATGACGTCGCCAGGCTAGCAATAGTTAATGATTGTACTTGTATTCGACATTACATGGTAGCTACAAAATTCAACTAATCACAACACACAAGTAAATTGCCATAAGTTTACAAGATTCAATGTGTTTACAAGTGTAACGTTTATAATGTAACATGTTTCACCCAAAAGTGTGTGAAATAATAAAATGGGTATAGAAATACTCACAATGACGTATAAGTATATAAGAGGATTATAAGAATTAACGATGCTCCAACGGATTCTTTTACAAGCACCTAAATGTATATTACAAGTTTAAGGTTAATAATATAATTAACGTTTAAATAATAGTTTGGCTTTCAATAGTATTAAGGTTTTTAATAAGTAATAAGTGTATAATATAATTATTTACATTTTTAATTCATTAAAAGAATTATGTAAGTAATTATTTTAGAATTGACCTTAAGTATATTATTTTAAGCAAATAACTATTTAGTAAATTAAAACAATATTTTTAAGTTTATCTTATAGGAATTAATCTGAATATATCATTTGAACAAATAATGATTTAATACGTTAAACAATATTTAAAACCTATTTTATAAGAAAATGAACTAATTAAACAAAATAAATAACTAAATAAATAAAGAAATTTTAAATAAATTCCAGAAAATAATTAGGTTGTTTTAAAAATTTTTAATGTTTGTAAAAACATTTTTATAATTTTTAGAATTTTTTTCGAAATTTTTAAAGCTTTAAAAAGGCTAAAAAAATGTGTGTAGGTGCCCGGGGTCGAACCCGGGACCTCCTGTTTGTCATGGGGACACTGAACCGGTGAACCAAAGGTCCGTGGCCGCGAGAAGAGATGGTTCCCACTTCTTTTAAATACAAACAACAACCATCCCCCAAATCGATATGAGCCCTAGTTTGATTTCAATCTAATTGATCATCAATTCGATACTGATAACAGTAATAACCATAGGGCTTTGTTTGCCCGTGTAAAATCGAGTATGTATGTATGCTCAATTACCTATATGGTGTTCGATTTGGTGTTGAACTCGTCAAGAACAGGTCGCGGCTTTGGATTTGATCGATGGGTGCTCAAACATTGATTATAATCAAATTAAACTTGAGGGAAGCTTCGAAAGATGATCCTGATCGAAAGCCCCTTATCAAATTCGATTAAAATTGATCGGAGATGGGATTTTGATAGTGTTGCAGGTCGCGGATTAGGAGAGTTCGAATGGTGGTGTTTCAGCTTGTTTTAGATCGATTTGAACATATTGGAAGATTATAAATGTTTAAAGGTCAGATAGTGCACGTTTAATTTTTTATTATCTTCAAGTTTTTGTGCGATTTTTGCGTGTAAAGTTGCCGACAACCGTGGGTGCGATCGGGGAAGAAGGGGGTGGGGTTGGGTAGCTTTTTAAACTTTTACACAATCAGTCCCTGTGGTTTCAATAGTTTTATTTTAGTTTTATTTAGTTTACACTTTGGTCCCTCAAATTATTATTGTTATCATTTTATGTACAAGATTTATTAATTACAAGCTTTAACACATTAAAACTTATATTATCATTATTATTATTATTATTATTATTATTATTATTATTATTATTATTATTATTATTATTTTATAATTATCGTAAAATACGAGATGTTACAGTGATGGACACATGCCTGAAAATATGGCTATGACTCATCCCACATAGGTAGGGGAGGCGAACGAAAGTCTCTTTATAAGGGTCTGGATACCTTCCCTAATTGGACGCGTTTTAAACCCGTGAGGCTGCAGCCAAAGCGGACAATATCCAGTTGCGGCTCTCGTACACCTTCCTGCGGGGGGTGTCACAGTTGGTATCAGAGCCCATAACTATAGGGATTTAGGTTATTAGAAATGGTGACCTAGACTATAGTTGCATGAACCTCATAGAAAGATCCTTATACTTTTGTGCTTACATATTGTTTGAATGCTACATAATGCTATGCCTTTTGTGCAAATTAATGCCTTAGCATAGGATTGCCTTATGTATGCTTAAAACTTAGACTCCCTAAACTTAACTTCGACTCTTTGACTCTCCCCGATAAATGAACTTCCTAAACTTATTCTCAACGACATATGGAGACTACACTTATCGTCGTGGGATCAATTCCTTAGACTCTATGTCTAATTTATGAAAATCTCGTCAAAGTCTGTGCCCCACCACTAAATACATGCAATACTGGAAGAGTAAGATGCCTGTATCTTGAGGTGTTCTATCTAGGCAAGGTATTCGTATAAATCCAAATCAGCCGATAGATCTGTCTACCTTACCTGGGAACCCTTGGGATGAGTATCTGCTTATAGGTACGCATGTTTTCAACAAAGTTGTGGTTGACATAATACTTTGATTAGTCAACGTACTCGCTTTGATTTACGAATCAAACGATTACACTCGGAACATCTCATTGTTATTATGCCAAATTCCCGATTGTTGTTTTCATGTGGTATAACTCCTATTATCCAATTCTCATAAAATATCTTAAGGATATTCCAGAATGTCTTCTCGTCAAATCCGTTCACGGTCTAGAAACTCTGGCTGTAAGATTTCTACTCTTGTAGCCCGGGAGGTTGCTGCAGTCATACCAACTCTCCTAACTCATCTAAATCAAGGTTTGATTCTACAAACCAAAGAGACTTGACACATAGACACCTGTATTCTGGATTTCCTAGCAAAAGGCCTTCGGGCTAAGGCAAGCACATCGTATAAATCTCATTGCGAGACCAGTTATGCTTACCTGGGGATTTCTGGGATGAGTGATAAACTATGGTCAACACACGTCTCTAAGGCAAATGGGTCAAATTACCTTGACATGTCAACGATTCCAGATGGTAATGCATTACCAAATGGAACCATCCTTTTTGCATTCTAAAAATCCTTGAATCCTTGAACGGGTTTATCACCAAAGTTTTAATATCTTCTCATTCTTAACCTAAATAATATTCTTGTTAATATTGAACTCATCCTACATTTCAACTCTTACGCTCAACGTGTAACGTGTAACGGTATTGAACTCAGCGTTTCATGTAACTATTTCTATACCTTGATCAACGTGAACATGGATCTTAATATACCTAAAGATATTGGGAATCTAAACCAAATGGTCTTCAAAACTTTAAATCGTTACTTATGGTTTTCAAATTTTCCAAGGGTGTGTCCCATGACTAAAGACATTCAATGCTGTAAGGTGAAATTCTTACATCTTTGGATACTTTGTCTAAGCAAAGTGTAGATAGTGATTTGATTCGATCATTGAATCCGTTTACTTGACTCGAAACCCTTGAGATGAGAGATCACTTATAAGTACGCGTATCTTCAACAAGGTTATGGTTGACCTCATATCTTGAGAAGTCCATGTATTTCCTTTCGATCGAATATTCACATCTCATTGTGGTGTTGAATAATTCCTGTCCTTGAGTTCGTCTTCCCGATTTAAACCATCCAAGATTTGAACACCACAACAACTTCTGTCATCTCGAACTTTGATCTTAAGCTTGTAATCATGATTTTCACTTTTGTTACATTGTTGTAATTTGAAATTTCTTAAATTTCTAAATTGATATTCTTTTCTTTTCGCTGTTTTGTCAAACTTCGTACCGTTTGCATCGTGGGTGATGCAAGAGTTTGTAAGTCAACCTATGACTAAGAACACTCGTATCTCCTAAATGATTCTAACTCATCAAAACAGGTGTGATTCCCTTACTTTGGTGATGATTCTTCATTTGTTTCGATAAATGATTTCCAATTGTGTGTTTTTATGAAATTTCATCCTCTGGATCAAGGTGATTTCCTTATCATGAGGATTGACTTCAATTATTTTCATTAGAACTTGCATTTCATAAACGACATGATCTCACTAAAATAGGATTAAAACCCGTACTTTGGTGATAAATGTCAAACCTCGATTGTTTTCTTGTGATAATGAAGCCCAAGGCATGAATTCCATACCTTGATGATAATTTCATGGATGGCATTTTCTTAAATGGAACGACCTCGTCAAGCTAGGAGTGAATTCTGGATTTTGATGAAGAAGTTCATTTTGTTATATTTTGTTTTTGTAAGAACTTCACCGTTAAGATAGGAGTGATTTTCCTTACCTTAATGGTGAGTTACCTCGTCTTATTTCTGTGGATCCTCAACAATGAGTTGGGATTGAACTTTTTGTTTGGAAGGTTAGTGGTCATACCTTGAGAGTACACCATCAAGTTAGGGGTGAAAACCATACCTTGATGACTATTCTCATTTCTTGATCTTTAACTTACCATGGTGGTAATCAAGTGACGAGAAGCATGTAGTAACTTGACGGGTGAAACAATGTTGGTGTTTTGACCTATCAAGCCAAAGCAGGATCTTGAACTTGAAAGGAGACCCGATTGTTTTAGGTTGATTTTGATTCCAAGCTTGAAGCATGTAAATTCTTAAATTGATTTCTTTCCCGTTATTCTCATGTTTTGATTTGATCTAGCTATATGGAACCATTTATTCCCTACTTATCAACTTTCATTTTGAGTTATCATTAAAACCTGATTGCGTAATGATAGCTTCCTAAACAACCTTCCTGCCAAATAAAGACATTACTAATTTGTGTTCATGGCTTCCTAGCCACACGAATGTTTCTCAGCTGTGATTATGAGTTTGATGAACCGCGTGTGCAAGCCGTACTTGGAAAGCTACTTGTGTTTGTCTTTATCAGCAATATCCTGAATTATTTAAATTTTAATCCAATCATGGACGTTATCTTCGTTGATCAATGCAATTCTTATTATTGTGTCATTTCTTGGACCATCTTTGAACTCCTCATAACAATCTCTAGTAATAATGTCTTTCCCTCAAAACCACACTTATTCTGAAAACCCATTACAATGATTTTCCTCATACTAAAGTTAATCTTTAATCTTAACAAACACGATACTTGTATCAACGTTACACCAATAACACTTTGAACCCTCATTGACATGAGTAAACAAGAATCGATCACATAGAAACCCGTTAAAGTTAATTGCTTGAGAAGCTCTTATGAATTCCATCCAAAAACATCCGGAACTTATTTCTCATGTTCGTTAAGCCGAGTCCCATATCGATCTAATGTATGGTGTTTCACACACGACAATAAAAATTTAACCGTATTGAACCATTTAGAATACAATTATCAATTTAAAATTTTAAAGGAATGACTTGCACACTCTGTCAAGGAACATATAAGATTATGAGCGGTGAAACTTAACAAACTTAAGAATCATAGTCAAACTTATTGAATTTACACATTTCCAAGAGTGCACTCGTGAACAAGAAATGATATTTAAGTCTCCTCATAACCTTAAAATTTATTTCTCATGATTAAATTTCGGGACGAAATTTCTTAAAGTAGGGGAGACTGTAACATCTCGTATTTTACGATAATTAAAAATAACAATAATAATAATAATCATAATAATAATAATAATAATATAAGTTTTAATGTGTTAAAGCTTGTAATTAATAAATCTTGTACATAAAATGATAACAATAATAATTTGAGGGACCAAAGTGTAAACTAAATAAAACTAAAACAAAACTATTGAAACCACAGGGACTGATTGTGTAAAAGTTGAAAAAGCTACCCAACCCCACCGCCCTTCTTCCCCGATCGCACCCGCGGTTGTCGGCAACTTTACACGCAAAAATCGCACAAAAACTTGAAGATAATCAAAAATTAAACACGCACTATCTGACCTTTAAACATTTATAATCTTCCAATATGTTCAAATCGATCTAAAACAAGCTGAAACACCACCATTCGAACTCTCCTAATCCGCGACCTGCAACACTATCAAAATCCCATCTCCGATCAATTTTAATCGAATTTGATAAGGGGCTTTCGATCAGGATCATCATTCGAAGCTTCCCTCAAGTTTAATTTGATTATAATCAATGTTTGAGCACCCATCGATCAAATCCAAAGCCGCGACCTGTTCTTGACGAGTTCAACACCAAATCGAACACCATATAGGTAATTGAGCATACATACATACTCGATTTTACACGGGCAAACAAAGCCCTATGGTTATTACTGTTATCAGTATCGAATTGATGATCAATTGGATTGAAATCAAACTAGGGCTCATATCGATTTGGGGGATGGTTGATGTTTGAAGGCCAGAAAATACTTATACTAAAACCTACAGCCGGCCATACTTTGAAGGCTAGCTGGATACATGAACTAGACAATAAAATCCATATAAAGTCAAAAGGCAGATTGCCTTTTGACTAGTGACTATGACATGCCATAGCTCAAATCCTAATATATTACAAAAAGGATAAAGTACATAAAGTTGAAAGTTACAGACTCAAGACCTCAATGTACAGTTTACCAAAAGCATGGACCTTTTCACCAACTCATGAAAGGTTGGTGACTTATCAGAGTGGCAGCGGAAAGTGGTTCAGCTTTAGGTAAAAAGTACACCAGATAAAGCATGTAATATAAAAGTCTTTGGAAGAAATCTGTCGTCAATGGTTAGCTTCGGAAGACTTTGTCCTTGAAGCTTCGGAAGACTTCATCTTTTGGCTTCGGAAGATATTGGTCTTGGCTTCGCAGGATTTCACACTTAGAATAATTTCCAAGTCAGTATGAATCTTCCGAAGCATTCCACTTTAGTGTACATGTGCATGCATGCAGGAAAGACTTTGAGTGTTTGGGTTGCATCAGCCTTACTAATAACCTTACAGGTTCTAACTATTACGGCGGCGCGAGCTGCAACTATTACGGTGATGAGGTTTCTAACTATTATGGCCAGTATGCATCCAACTATAGTGATGAAGGCGGTGATAGTAACAGGGGATAACCAAGGTGATGGTTCTGAAAATAGAGAGTTATATGACACGAATCAAGTTATTACTTAAGTTACATATTTAATTATTCTCACATTGAATTATGTCTAACTATACAATCTGAAATGGCAAGTATTTTTGTCTCGTTATAAATTGGTAGACCATCGAAGGTTGCCGCCAAACTTGATGGCAATACTCATGGCATTGACAGTCTGACAACCTAGTATCCTCGGGTCTCACTCGTCTGTCGTTATAGAACTAGATCAGTGTATATCCCTAAACGAGAGGTAATGACGATGATACACACCTCACAAACAATAGGGCTATCCATTTGTAAAATAAAACTATTTATAATAGTAAATAATTAAATAATAAATAAATAAAATATGTAAGAATATTTACCTTGCCCCAAGTAACACTAAGGAAATTGACACTCATACAATGAGCGAGGTTCGCTCCGGGGCGTACGCAATGCTCTTAAAAGAAAACATGGAGCAGTGACACATGCTTTGTGCTCTAGTCACGCCTTGTGATGGTATCGACAATGCATTGATGCAGATATCGATACAAATGATCTCTAATAGAGGTCATGCGGATGGGCCCCTCCCAACATACGTTCATCTTTTATAAATGGTCGGAACCCAAGACAAACATCATATAAATTAACTTTCTATCACTCTAAAGATTTGTTTAATAACATACACATTACATCATTTTAATCTCTAAAAATATGATCCCCATTATACGGCCACACCCTTTTTCCGGACTCTACCAATTTATCAGTTTCTTTTTGGCCATAGCGTCGCAAATAATGTATACATGCAAATAAACCATAAGAAATATGTTTCAAATTGCACAATAATTTCCCAAACATTATGATGAATGAACCATGAATCATTGTAAGTATTTAGATGACATTCATGTGGAAAGAATATATAAAGTTGTAGTTACTTCATACAAATCTATAAAAAAAGATATCAACTTGTTAGTGTAATCAATGATTGGTACGCATACCTACAAAAAAATTTAATGACAATTGTATTTTATTTTTGTTTACATATACAAAACAAAAACAACATTACCATATCAACCGCTCATAACGGATGAAATAGTTTGGTCCTCCCCGTCTATATATGTGTCATCATCAATGGATCCCATTAATATTAAATTAAAGGAAAATTGGTAACAAACAGTCCCAACTTTAACCTATTGGTAACCATTGGTCCCAACTTTTACATTCGCTGGGGATAGTCCCAACTATTTATCTTTGTGTTGTCATCGGTCCCACTCTAACAGAATGTTAACTCCGTTAACTTTTGCTGACGTGGCAATCCAGCTGTCGTCTACGTGTAAACTAGGGGACCTATTTTTCTCCTTTAAGCGCCTGCGTATATATAAACCCCTTTCTTAGCCGACATTCAAGAACATCTTCAACAACATCTTCAATCCATCTTCAATCGACATTGAAGAACATCTTCAAGCCACCTTCATTAGCAGGTAATAACTTTCAATCGAGCTTCAAGAACATCGAAATGGCTTCTTCATCTTCTTCAACGTCTGCTTGTAAGAAAAAAAAACCCTAAAAGGTTTAAGGTAGATTTAGAGGGGAATGTGTACTGCAACCACGATTTAATCTCAATTCTTAGGGTTGCTGGACCTAGAAGCTCTCGAAATGGGGAAGAGTTCTATGGTTGCCCCTTATGGCCGGTATTTACTAATTATCAAGCTCCTGTTTTCCTTTTTTTGCCATAATACACTAACACTATTTTACTGGGTTTGACTAGAATGAAGACTGCAAATTCTTTATGTGGAAAGATGAAGTTGATGAAGTTTCAAAGATTTGCTTTTCTAGCAAAGATCAACAAATCAGAGAGATGGAGATTGAGAATTTAAAGTTAAAAAACATGATTTTGCAAGAAGAGAACAAGAATTTGAAGTTGTTGCCATCAATGAAAAAGTCAAACTGGAAGAGACATAGTGTTTTAGGTTTAGCAATTGTTGTCTTAGCAATATGGTGGATCTTATTAGTGTGAAAATGATGAATTAGAAGAGACAAAGTGTTTTAGTTTAGTAATTGTCTTAGCAATTGTTGTGTTAGCAATATGGTGGATCTTGTATGGATAATTAGTAATGAGATTTGCTTTTGACATTTGCAATTGAATTGTAATGAGATTTGCTTTTGACATTTGCAATGCAATTGAGATTTACTTTTTCTAGTACTGCAATGCAATTGTCTTAGCAATTGTTGTGTTAACAACTAGTATTGTTAACCATCAACTAGTAATGACAATTGACATACTACCAAAATGAACAACTAGTATTGTTAACAATCAACTAGTAAAGTCAAACATACATCAGTCAAACATACATCAACCAAAATGAACTACTACATCAACCAAAATGAACTACTACCATCAACTAAAATGAACAACTACCATTGTTAGACATAGACATTGACAAAATGAAAAGTCAAACAATTACATCCATACTTGATTAAAATGTCAACATTTACTTTCCCCTGCTCTTCCCCTATACTCTTGGCTTTGTTTTTGTTCTTTTAGAAGTAGTTGATTGTTGGGTTGGTTGACTTGGCATCTCCCTTGCTTGTGATGTGCCTGGACCTCTAACTGCCCCTCCTTCATTTGCAGCAGTTGATTGTTGGGTTGGTTGAGTTGGCATCTCTCTTGACATCTTAGGCTTTGAACACTTTCTGATATTATGCCCAGTCTCCTTGCAATTGCTACAACTCATTTGAATTCCATGCTTTGTGAATGTACCTGGCATCTTAGGATTCTCATGAGGATCCTTCTTTCTATTTTTCTTTGGTCTTCCAGGTTGAATTTTGATGGGAGGAGGATCTAATGGGTAATCAACATCAGGCCAGAACCTTTGACTTGGCAATGGTGGAATTGTGTATTCATATGACCTTAGGTATGTCTCTTTCAGGTAACAACCATCCACATATTGTTCCACAGCCTTTCTAAGAAACCCAGCTACTGCACACACATGCTTACATGTGATACCTATTATTAAATGAAACTGATCAACATCAACACATACAGGTTAACAATTGTTGAACAAATATTGATATTTACCTGTTAAGTCCCACATCCTACATGTACAGGTTCCGTTGATCATGTCCACAAAAACATCATCAAAAAACCTAACTTGGAACACCTGATATGAAGATGGGTACACTTCACCTTGATAAGCCAACTGTTTCTGTTTATTTAACTTAGCTTGTATCCTTGGGCACACTACCACATCTTTAGATTCCATTGCAGGCCTTTTAGTTATTAGTCTAGACATTGTAGCAACCCTGATATCTTCTAACATGTCTATAATATGCTTAGATCTAGCTTAACTATGGTTCCATTAAAGGTTTCAGCCATGTTGTTTACTATGACATCATAACATGTATGACTCTTAAAAAACACCTTACAAAGCATTGTGGATTCTGTTGCTTGAATGCCTCCACTGCATCTTGTGATATTTCTGTCATCTCCTTTATTGCCTCATTGAAGTCAGCCTTATTATAAGCCTTACATGCCTTCCAGAAAACCAGCTTTAACTCTTCTCCCTTGTACTTCTTATTCCAATTGGCATAGATGTGCCTTGCACAGTTTCTATGCTCAGCTTCAGGCCAAACAAATGCAACAGCATTAACCAGTCCCTGTTAGAAAATTGAATTTATATAGTTTACATATCAACAAGTTTACCATATTAAACTTATATAGTTTACATATCAGTAAAGGAAATACCTTTTGTTGATCAGAAATTAGTATCCAATCCTTTCCACCATCTGTCACCTCTAAGCATTTTCTTAGTTCTTGCATAAACCAGGACCAACTATCATTACATTCCCCTTCAACAACAGCCCATGCCACAGGGTACATTTGGTCATTCGCATCTCTTCCAATTGCAATGAGCAACATACCTCCCAAAAATGTTTTTAGAAAACAACCATCCAAGCACAGGAGTTTTCTGCAACCAGTTAAAAAACCCCTCTTCACCCCATCAAAACATATAAACAGTCTATGAAATGTCTCCACATTATATTCCCCTGGTGGGGCAGTTACCAATTCAAAGGTTGAAGTTGGATTTGCTTGTTTTAAAGCTTCAATGTAAGACCAAATTTTACCATAGTGCTCCCTCATTGAACCATGAAGCATCTTATATGCACATCTCTTTGCATTATAAGCAAACCATTTTTCAATTATTACCTTATGTTTTTCTCTAACAGCATTCTGGATCTCTTTAGCACTCCATAAAGGGTTAGCTTTGAACATTGGCAAGAAGTCAGTTGCTATAAACTTAGAAGTCAATTGCCTATTTCGACTCATGTTTCTTTGACAGTTGTGCTTACCTTTGACAGTTTTAACAAAATAACATTCCTTCCCTTTATGAAATGAACAATACAAACTGAATGGACACCCTTGCACACATTTAACACCTAAACGCCCTCCTCTTTTCTTATTACTTGTAGCAATGTAAACATTTCTACAATTTGAGATAGCATACCTTCTAACTGCATCCTTAAAAGCATCTCTCGTAGGAAACTTTATGCCAACAACCCATTTAAACTTAGACCAATCTGTGTGTTCACTTACAATTGGAACCTTAGCTTTGTACTTGCCCCCTCTAATGTCATCACCTTCACTATCTCCTGGTGAGTTTAACTCATCCTCTGAATCTTCATAACTGCTATTTGCTTCTATATCTCCTTGGACAGATTGTTTTAGGCACTCCTCTAGTAACTTCTTGTTTGATTCAGTAGCTTGTGCATTAACTTGATTAATTGCATCAATTGAGGCTATCCACTCCTCATCATCCTTGTCAGTTCCATCATCATCCTTTTCAGCAACATTAGTTTGATCCTCACACTCAGCAACATCTTCTAAACTTTCTGACTCTGATCCATCATCATCATTCTTGTCCGATCCATCATTATCATTCACTTGATCATCTTCAGCTGCTTGAATGCCTGGTCTTTTACCTTTTGATTGTGATGTTTCAACCTCTTTTGCCTCAATTGGTCTTTTACCTTGTGATGTTTCAACCTCTTTTACACTTTCAGCCTCTTTTGCCTCAATTGGTCTTTTACCTTTTGATTGTGATGTTTCAACTTGTGATGTTTCAACCTCCTTTACGCTTTCAACCTCTTTTGCCTCAATTGGTCTTTTACCTTGTGATGTTTCAACCTCTTTTACACTTTCAGCCTCATTTGCCTCAATTGGTCTTTTACCTTTTGATTGTGATGTTTCAACTTGTGATGTTTCAACTTGTAGAGATAGTGTTCTGGCTTGAGCTCTGGTTTTGACCTGTGAACATGGACTCAGTGGAGATCTAGCTAAGGTTGCTTGTGCATTAACTTGATTTTTAGGTACTGTTTTGGCTTCAGCACTGGTTTTGAACTGTGAAAAGGAGTTAATGGAGATCTACCTAAGCTTGGCAGTGTATCATCATGTTGAGGATTTTCAGGCACTGTTCTGGCTTGAGATCTGGTTTTGACCCGTGAACATGGACTCTGCACATGGGCTTCAGTGCTAGTGGGCTGGGCTTCAGGGCTACTGGGTTGGACTTGACAGTTATTGGGGGGTTGGCTGGATTTTATCATAGGTTCATCTGAAACATATATACTAAGATGTTTATCAGATGTGGTGTGAAGAATTGAAACCATTTCAATCAATTCGGAATCAAGGTTTATCCTTTTCATATGCCCATCACCAGGGATCTTGCAATACAACCTAAGTTGCCTAGATTTGTAAGAACCAAACTCAATTGCATATTCTATTAATGCAGATAACGAAAAATTGCATGCCGATATCCCTAATTTCTTTACTCTTCCACCGGCGTACCTTATTATCGGGGGTTCAACCGCTAATCTTCCACCAATATGGAGACGGACAGGCACAAGAGCTTCATCCATTGCTGTTCGGTGCAGTGGGGGATGGATGATGGTGGCTCTTTGATGTTCGATTGTGAAACGGTGTTTCTGGGATTGGATTTTTGGTAGTTAGGGTTTCAGATTAAGAGATGATATAGATTTAATAGATTACCAACTACTTTACACGCAAGCGCTTAAAGGAGAAAAATGGGTCCCCTAGTTTACACGTAGACGACAGCTGGATTGCCACGTCAGCAAAAGTTAACGGAGTTAACATTCTGTTAGAGTGGGACCGATGACAACACAAAGATAAATAGTTGGGACTATCCCCAGCGAATGAAAAAGTTGGGACCAATGGTTATTGTTAGGTCTAGATTGTATAGGGCTAGATCAATTATGTATAGGCTTAGTACTTGAAAATCAAGTCTTGTAATTAACATTTGTAACAGTCAAAATATATATATATGTGATTTGAATCTATAGGTTAACCCCATATATGTATATGTGTTGAATTGTGACTTGACAGGAAAAACAATATACTTGGATGGATTTACTGAAATTGACCAAGTGTAGGAAACATCTACGGATGAACAACTTTGTTAATCCGTAGATATGTTTCTTGACCAAATGACCAAGTACATGTTTCTGCGGATGATCAAGTGTCAAGAAGGGAAGTCTCCCACGGAAGAAGAATTTCCTACGGAAGAACAAATGTTCTGCGGACGAGAAGATTGCTGCGGAAGAACATTATACTTGTGCGATTGCAAATACCAAGAAGTCAAACAAGTCAACTCAATCAATAACAAATCCCGAGAGATCCGGTGTTTCCTTAACCGACTCAAATCATCTATAAATATGAGTCCTAGGTTTCACATCTCCGAGAACACAATCAATCAATATTACGGCGATCAAGAGTTCATTGTGCAACCCTAGCAGCCGTCACATCAACATCAAACATCATTCGATTCACAGAATTCGATTGTTCATAATTATTCATTATTCTTTTGTAATCATTACATTATAGTTAATGAAATACTTTTGAATTATTATAGATTTCGTATTTATTGTGTTTCTGTGGTTGTGTTCATCATTGATCATTATAAACAATTAAACGTCAATTAGTGATAATTCCGCGATCATTAAATTGATTTATTTTAATACTGATAATTCCTGAATTGCGATCCTTGGATTCACAGGTGGTATCAGAGCCATTGGTGCTCATTGATTTAGATCAATTGATCTATCAGTATTAAAATTGTTTAATTGATTTTCAAACAATTAAATCAACGACTGATTTTTCAGCAAGCACTCTAGCATTGCTTGTTTGATTTAGATCTATATTCAAATCAATTGAAGACTAGATCTGGGTCTTTGATAGATCTGTCAATTTTCGTGTTTAAGTTTTATTCATTCGTTTACTTTAAACATGAGTACTTTTGGAGGAGGATCTTATCAACCACCAAAGTTAGAAACAAAAGCTGATTTTAAATCCTGGAAGATCAAGTTCAGGAATCATGTGAACTACACAGATTCTGACTTGTGGGAGTCCATCACACAAGGTCCTTATATTCCACCCACTCTTGGGCCGGATTATAATGACAAAAATCAGCCTATCAGCACTAAGGACTTGCCACCTGATGATGTCAAGAAGGTCAAAGTCGATATTAAAGCATACAGCTTGCTTAGTATGGCTTTGCCTGAAGAAATCTTGATCAGGTGCGAGAACTATAAAACAGCCAATTCCCTGTGGAAGATACTTCACACTCTATGTGAAGGGAGTGACGAGATCAGAAGCATAAGGAAAGACACCCTTAGATCACAATATGAAACTTTTCATCATATTGAGGGTGAGTCAATTCCTCAGCAACTCCATAGATTCATGCAACTCGTTACTGAGATGAACATCTTGGAGTTAAAATATACTACTGAGGAACTGAACAAGAAGATGCTCCACACTTTACCTGAAAGTTGGAAGCAAACAGTCTCTATGTTCAAGAACACCATAGATCTCAAGACAACTGGTCTAGATACTTTGGTTGCTAAAGTTGAAGCACTTGAACTGGATGAACAATCAAGCAACAAGAGTGTGAGAACTCATGTCTCACCTTATCACTTCAAGGAAACAAAGAATGCTGGAAGTGCATTTATCTCTAATAATGAAGATGATAACTCTTGTGCTTTGAGTGATGATGAAGAGGAAGTAAGTTTCTATGCATCCAAACCTACTAAGAAGTCATCTCAAAGCAAAACTCAAAAGGAAAAGGCTAAATCTTCAGAGAAAAGAGATTCATCAGCAACAGCAAACTCAGAACCAATAACTGTGATATTGGATTCTAAAGAACAAAAAGCAGCCTTTGCAGCTTTTAGTTCGAGCTTTCAAGCTTATCTTGGAAGTTCCCTTACAGCAGCAAACATCTGCCAGCAAGATTTGGAGGAACTCCCTCCTGATGTTGTAGAAGAGATGGATCTACAATGGCAGATGGCGATGATTGCTTACAGAGCCAAGCAATATCTTCGACGAAATAAAAATCTGGCAGCAGCAAGCAAAACATCGAAGATTGGAGTTGATAAGTCTAAGGTCAGATGTTACAAGTGCAATCTCTATGGTCATTTTTCTAGAGAATGCAATCAACAATCAACTCCACAGCATCAGCAGCAGCAACCACAATATCATCAGCAACAACACTATCAGAATCAGCAGCCAACCTCTCAAAGATCTCTGCATAGACAACCTCAGCTCACATCCCCACCAGCCACAAATACATCAGCAGGACCAAGCAACTCTAAGGAGACAGGTCTGATCATACTTCAGGATGGAACATGTGACTGGAGCCTGTATGAGAAGGAAGTGATCGAGGAGAATCAAGCACTGATGGCACATATGGAAAACAAAGTTCCTCCTATGGCCAGAGAGGTAAAAGACAGGTTATGTTCATCAACATGTGTTGAGGAAGTTGAGAGATATAGAGTCCATGCTCAACAATTGGCTGACAAAGTAAAAGAAACTATGGTTTTAAATGAATCACACTTAAGAGAACAAAAACTATATCAAATCAAAATAAACTCTTTACAAAAAGATTTAGAAAAATATGTTTCTGAAAACTACAGCCTAAAAGCCCAAGTTGAGCATCTGACCACTTCCTTAACAAAATCCATGGCTGATCATGCATCCACTGAAGTGAAACTTTAGAAGTTTCAACTATCATCTCAGCAATATGAGAAGTTGCTAAATTCTCATATTGAATCAAAGAACAGGTGCGGGTTGGGTTATAATGCTGTTGCACCACCTATTAATGACAACTACACACCATTACCTGAAACAATGACTAACAATTTGTCAAATCATTTTGTGCAAAGCACCAAAATTGACATCAAAGATAGTCAAATAAATAACAATAAAACTGAGATGAGTGAAACTGAATCTACTGAATCAGAATCACTTAAACATAATGCATCAGATTTTGATAACTATGATGACCTGGATGACTCTGATGAACATGATACTGATCAACTGAACATTGGTAAGAATGTTCAAGTTGAAACTAGTCTTCCGCGAGTCCTTGAAGAATCAAAGTTGCAGTACCCGCCAAAGCAACGGAATATGCTGAAGACCATTTACAAGAGGATTGCTGAACTAAATGAAGGATTACAAGAACTGCATCTTCACAAGATTGATAGCTGCGGATCAAGCACAAAAGTACCTTTGTCATCTCCTGATAAAGGTAAGAAACAATCAAACAAGAATCCTAAGAAAGCACCAACTGAAGAATCCGTAGAACACCTGCGGAAAAAGAATGAGGAATCCGTAGAACATCTGCGGAAAGCAAAAACTGTCAAGTCCGTAGATCATCTGCGGAAGGCAAAAACTACTGAATCCTCAGACAAGCCACGGAAGAAAGAATCTGATTCTGTAGACAAGGTAACAAGAGAAACAAACAAACATGCTCAGAAAAAGGTCAATATCAAGCAACAAAAGGGAGCTAAAGACAAAGAAACAACAGCTAATGAAGCACAAATCAAAAACAAGAAGAAATCATCTGATGTTTCAGCAAGTGAGAACAAAACCAACAAAAAGAAGGCTGAATCCGAAGAAAATTCTGAAAAATATTGCAAATGGTGTGATATGAAGAATCACAACACTGATGAATGCTATTTCAAAGCTACTGTTCCATTTGCAACATGAACAATCACATGACTGATGATTGCTTCTTCAACAAACATTGTGCCATTTGTGACAAAAATAACCATTCCACTCAGGAATGTTATTTTAATAAGAAGAACAAGAAAAAGAGCAAAAAGAAGTCACAAGATACATCATCTGAATCAGATTCTCAAGCCTCAGAAAGTGACAAAGAGACAAAGATTCAGAAAGAACAACAAAAGTCAAAGAAAAGACCCTCTGCTGCAGACAAAACTTTGAAGAAGAAAGCTCCAATACAGTCTAAGTCACCTCACAAAAAGGTGGATTTGACAGATAAACAAAGTGAAGCAGCGGATGGCTTCTTTGATAACTTTGCTAAGGGAACTCCTGTGTCTCAATCAAAGCAGAAAGATGAAGAAACTTTCAAGTCTACAGGATCCTCTTCAAAGTTAAGATACCAACCAAAACAAGCCAAGTTGAAGAATGACTCGGATAAGCATGAAGATAATCAGAAACCTGAATCATCTTTAACAGAATCATCCTCACAACCATCAGATCAAAAAGAAACAACTAATAGTGAAACTTCAAGATTAATTCATGAAGGAGTAACTATTGTTGACACAACTGGCAAACCCAAGACAATTAAGCTTGGGTTGTCAAGACTAACTAATTTCTTTTTGTGTGCAGGAACAATCAAGGAGAGCTGACAACAAGTGGTATGTTGACAGTGGTTGTTCCAGACATATGACAGGCAACTGTGCACTTCTCCATGACTTCAAACATAAACATGCCTCCTATGTGGCATTTGGTGGGGATAAGAAGGGAGGTAAAATTGTTGGTGAGGGAATGGTAACTAACGGTGTGTTAACATTTGAAAAAGTAAATTACTGTGAAAATTTGCAGTATAATTTACTTAGTGTTTCCCAAATTTGTGATCAAAATTATTTAACACTATTTGATAACACTAACTGTTACATTCTTAAGCCAGGTTTTACAGTTCCAGCAGACTGGATACTTCTTAAAGCATCAAGAAAAGGCAACACGTATATCTTGGATATGAACAACACAACACTCACACAACATGAGACATGCCTGCTGTCCAAATCGTCCGAAGATGAATCTCAATTGTGGCATAGAAGGCTTGTTCATTCCAACATGAAGAACATGAATAAATTGGTGAAAAATGACTTAGTCATTGGATTACCAAAGAAAGAATTTCATTGTTCTAATCACTGTTCTTCATGTTATAAAGGAAAACAACACAGAGTGTCTCATAAATCCAAAACAATCAACACTAACACTACACCACTCAAATTGCTTCACATGGATCTCTTTGGTCCAACCAATGTGCTGAGCATTGGAAAAAGGCAATATTGTTTGGTGATAGTTGATGATTTCACTAGATTTACATGGGTCTTTTTCTTAAAACATAAGAGTGAAACATCTGAAACATTAATGGACTTTGTGATCAAGATTGAGAATCAACTTGATTTAAAAGTTAAAATTTTTAGGAGTGACAATGGAACTGAATTTGTTAATGCTGATTTGAATTCTTTTTGCAGGACTAAAGGAATAGCTAGACAATTCAGTGCCCCAAGAACTCCACAACAAAATGGAGTGGCTGAAAGGAGAAATAGAACACTGATAGAAGCAGCCAGAACAATGCTAGCTGATTCTCAGCTGCCCATTACATTCTGGGCAGAAGCTGTGAATACAGCTTGCAATGTTCAAAACAGAACTTTGATAGTCAAAGAACATAATAAAACACCTTACGAACTCTTATTTAAAAGAAAACCTTTTATAGGATATCTTAGAGCTTTTGGGTGTCATGTGTCTGTTTTAAATACTAAAGAACAATTGGGAAAATTTTCTGAAAAAGCCCATGATGGTTTCTTTATTGGATATTCATCCACTTCTAAATCATATAGGGTGTACATTCCAGAACATAACATCGTTGAAGAGACTCCCAATGTTTCTTTTGATGAATCCATGTTTACTACCAATGTAAAAGGATCATCTTGGTTATTTGATATAGATGCATTAACTGAATCATTTAACACTGGTTATTTGATCAACGCAGGTGCTGCGGATACATGTTATCCCTTTGTGCCCCCAAGTGTGAATGAAGTGCCTTTAACAGCTGACCCACCAAGAGCACAAGTGTCACCTGGACCACAGCAAAGATCAAGTCAGCAGCATGAAGCTACTTCCGGAGAAGCAACCTCTTCATCCCCAGCACATGTGAATTCATCCGTAGATGTTTCCTCATCCGGAGATATAAATACTGGTGCAACTACCAATGCTAGAGATGGAGAGGAGGTAGTCATTCACCAACCATTGCCAGCTGACCAACATTGTTCATCCGTAGATGGTGATGCATCTCCTACGGAAGTACAAAATGCCTCCGTCGATGCTGCAGTTCCTCCTACGGAAGATCAAAATCCTGCTTCCGTAGAACCTCCTGCGAAAGAACAAAATCCTGCTTCCGTAGAACCTCCTGCGGAAGAACAAAATCCTGCTTCCGTAGAACTTCCTGCGGAAGAAGACAAAGCAGCCAATCAAACACAAGCTGATCCGAACGATCATGAGCCTTTTGATTATTTCATCGACTCAACTTCTCAGCTGACACCATCTGCTTCAATGGATTTCACTAACTTAGACTCCACAGTTCACGTTGATGCTGTCACAACAAGCAGAGTACACAAGTCTCACCCAACAGGCAATATCATTGGAGACTTGCATGCCAGAACCACAAGGAGCAAAGGAGGTGTGGCAAACATTTGCTTGTTCACCTGCTTTTTGTCCCAAACAGTTCCTGCAAACATTACAACTGCATTAAAAGACAACAGCTGGATTGAGGCTATGCAAGAAGAGCTACAACAATTCAGAAAACAGAAAGTGTGGACTCTTGTAGATTTGCCTACAGGTCAACATCCAATTGGCACAAGATGGCTTTTCAAGAACAAGCTGGATGACAGAGGTATCATAGTGAGAAACAAGGCAAGACTTATTGCTCAAGGATATACTCAGGAAGAGGGCATAGACTATGATGAAGTCTTTGCACCAGTTGCAAGGATTGAAGCTATACGAGTCTTCCTCGCTTATGCAGCATTCAAGAGGTTCACAGTCTATCAGATGGATGTGAAGTGTGCTTTCCTTTATGGGAAAATTGATGAAGAAGTCTATGTGGCTCAACCACCTGGTTTTGAAGACCCTGATTATCCACACAGAGTATACAAGCTTGATAAAGCTTTGTATGGTCTTCATCAAGCACCCAGAAAGTGGTATGACACTCTATCATCATTCCTGCTGAAGAATGGCTACAAGAGAGGAACTATTGATCAGACACTCTTCCTCAAACAAGAACATCAAGATCTTTTGGTGGTTCAAATATATGTTGATGACATCATCTTTGGGTCAACCAACAAGAAGCTGTGTCAAAGCTTTGAAGACTTAATGAAATCTGAATTTCAGATGAGCTCCATGGGAGAATTGACTTTCTTCCTTGGCTTACAAGTTCATCAGAAACCAGATGGCATTTTCATTAATCAAGAGAAGTACATTCATCAAATTTTGAAGAAGTACAATCTTGCTGATTCCACTTCATGCAAGACACCAGCATCAACAATAGACAAGATTGTGCCTGACCCTGCTGGCAAATCCGTAGATCAAAGATTGTACAGATCTATGATCGGTTCTTTAATGTATCTAACTGCCAGTAGACCTGACATAATGTTTGCTGTTTGTGTTTGTGCCAGGTATCAATCAGACCCAAAGGAGTCACATTTGAATGCTGTAAAGAGAATTTTCAGATATCTAAAAGGCAAACCTGCATTGGGACTTTGGTATCCCAAAGATGGAGACTTTAGCCTTTACTCCTATTCAGATAGTGACTATGGAGGGTGCAACAACAACAGAAAATCCACAACTGGTGGATGTCAATTTTTAGGACCAAGACTTGTTTCATGGCAGTGCAAGAAGCAAACAAATGTATCTGTATCCACAGCTGAAGCAGAGTACATAGCTGCTTCAGCAGGTTGCTCTCAAGTACTTTGGTTGCAAAACCAATTACTTGATTATGGTTACAATTTCCTTCATACACCAATTCATATTGATAATTCAGCTGCTATGTTTATAACTGCTAACCCAGTTCAACATAGTAAAACAAAACATATAGAAATCAGATACCATTTTCTGAGAGATTGCTCTGAAAAGGGTCTAATTAAGTTAGTCAAAGTAGACACAACCAATCAGCTTGCTGATTTGTTTACTAAAGCATTTGATTCTGTTAGATTTAATTTTCTGATAGAATCTTTAGGGATGATTAACTTAGAATAAATCAACAATAGCATATGATTGACTTTGTGAAGAGTAATCGTCTCGGATAACTTAAGTGTCTGTTAGCACATCTATACATGCATTATATATGGGAAATGATAGTAGACTATACTTGGCTTTTAAACAAAAACTCAATCTGACTTATATCATACTGATATGTGAGTAGGTTCAACTTGAGTGGAAACAAATCTAAGAGCATGCCAAACTAAAAGCATGAGGTAACTGTCTGTGAGGATCCCATTTGAGAATCAGGAAGGTATGTTCTCTCCTGATGTGATCAAATCACTTACACAAGCACTCTATGTAAAATACTTTATAATATTCTATCTTTGCAAAGTCATATTCCCTCTGTTTTGTGTGAACAAAGACCTGGGAATGTGATTAATAAGTGTGATCTTCATTCTCCCTCTGTTTTGTGTAAACAAAGACCTGGGTTAAAGTTCACCTCTGTTTTACGAAAGTAAAGACCTGGTGACTATGAAGATCATATTTCAGCTCTAAAAAGGAATCACTTGTGATCAATTGAACATCAAGTCAACGAGCTTTAACATCAAAGCATTCATGAGACTGAAAATTGTCTCAAGATAGAACTTATAACTTAATGTACATAGTCAGTAAGTGTGGAATGTAGTGATTTGCCTCACCTACGGAAGGCATACTCTAATGATAATTGAATGTGGGACTCATGATTGCTACTGAATAACAAACTTCACAACATGATAAATCACATGCCTAGTTGATACAATACTCTTGTTTGAATTTAAGTGGATCTATATACTTGCAATCAGATATGTGTTGAATCACCTAATACACATCAGCAGACGCCAAGTCATAGTATGATCCCTCTATATATATATGCCTGCATGTAACTGTTTGTCAGATGTTTAATTGTTATCTCAACAGACTTTCTCTCATTTAGACTGTCATATGCCTGTCATGCCTGTTCACAACTTAAATTTATGATGAATGCCACAGTTTCACATTAATCACAAATTTAGGGGGAGTAGTTCATGCATGAAAAACAATAAAAGCTGATAATTGATCTGAATTACTTTGAAGGAATTGGAACTTGAGCACTAACTTGAATGCAGGATACAGGAAAGTTGCTTCCCTGTACTTTTATGCCATGCAAATAAAGTCAACAATGTCCAACATCAACATTTGATTCTACTATGTAGATATCATACATTTAAAGTTTTCAAACTTTAAGTTCCGCAGAAGTTTCAGTAATATTTCTCATCCGTAGAAGTAACAGTGAAATTTCTGCATCCGCAGAAGTCACAGTAATACCTCTCATCCGTAGAAGTATTATGTGATTTCTGATTCAGCAGCAAAACAAAACATTATTTGAACTTTACATCAGATGTAAGGTTCCGCAGATGTTGACATCCGCAGAAGTTAAGGTTCCACAGATGTCAAGGTTCCGCAGATGTTCTGCGGAAGAGATAATGCATTCTAAACACTTAGGATACGGAAAGGAATAAATGGAAGTGGGCCCAACATAGGAATAAATGAAAGTGGGCCCAACATAATGTGAGCCCAACATAATTAATAAAAGATGTTAATTATGTTCGACTATAAATAAGGTTTCTGACTGTTGAAGTTCATTTATAACTTTTACAGAGCACTTTTTCAGATTAACCTAGAAATTCGCCCATTTTCCCACTTTTTCAAAATTTCAAAAAAATCAACATTATCCAGTAACCGATTACTGATACTGCAAAGGTAAATCATGTCTTAAACATCAATACGGAACTGTTTAATCGGTTATTGACATACAAACGATTCAAATGCATGGTTTCTAACTTGATTTTCTTTGCAGATGGCAAATAGATTTGCTAAAGAGCACAATGTGTGCGCGTTCTTGAACGCTGATGATCCAGCAGCGGAAGGATGTCGAGATATCATCAGATATCTCCGACGATCCAGGATCTTCTACGCCTTGACGGCTGAGCCTGTGATCCATCAGGCGCACATAATCGGATTCTGGAATTCAGCACGAGTGGAAGAACAAAACGATGAGGAGGTAATAGTAGCTGAGATTCTGAACCGGCGTCTTCAAATCACTGAAAATACCATAAGAAGATGTCTAGAACTGGGAGATAGAGAAATGGGGCACCCAGATGTATTCGAGAATGAATACATTGAAAAGGTATTCAATCTCATGGGTTACGATGGTGATTACGAGAAAGGTGAAATCAAGAAGGGTAGGTTGTGCAAACCATACAGATTCCTGTGTCACACCTACCTCAAATGCATGTCGAACAGGAAATCGGGTCTAGACAGATTCTCTCGGCATATATCATCCGGAATCATTGGGGTGTTCGAGGGGAGAACTTACAACTATGCCAAATACATCTTCAACTGCATGAGTGAACAAGTCAAATTGCAGAAGAATGACAAGATGTATATGTTCCCAAGATTCCTACAACTGATAATCAACTCAGAACTTCCGGGGTTGAATAGAGTTGGCGATGTGTTTGCTCAAGCACATCTGAGCAAATCAGTGCTGAACAAACTTAGTGGAAAGTATGAAGGACCGGATATGCCAATGTTCGCTCATGTTATAGATCCGCAAGCTGACCTGCCACAAGAGTTGGCATGGGCAGATGAAGCAGAATCATCTGCTGATTCTGCACAATCTTCTCACTCTCCACACCAAACACCACAACACCAACAACAATCACCACTCCAAACACCACCACTACAACATCATTCACCCAGCCAATCACCATCAAGCCTAAACACCCAACCAATTTCCCCAATTCACCACCATCAATCACCAGTACCAATATCATCATCATCCTCTCAGTCTTCATCTCATCACACTCAACCATTCTCTCCACAACAAATTCAATCCCCCGTACAACCACCACCAGAATCCCCTAAACATCAATCACCGGAAAGTGCTGGGACTGAACCTTTTGAGGTAACTGAGTCTGTACACTCCGTACACTCAGGAGACACTGAAATATTATCTGAAGCCAGCACTGTTCCTTTCTCACCAACCCACACAGAAGAACATCCTTCATCAGCACATACCGAGCCAATACCTTCATTGGACGATGTACAACATGCTGATGAACATGGGGAAGTTCAAGAATCTGCTCAGGATGTCACTGCTTACCATGAAGATGACTTAAGTGACAGTGACATTCCCGTGAGCAAAAGCTTTCTGGTTGCTAAGTACAACAAGTTAGTACTTAAATCCAATAAGCGAAAACAAAGAATTCTGGAGCTGTACAGTGTAATCCAAGAAAAGGATGAAGAACTGACGAAGAAGGATGCCAGTTTAAAAAGGCTGAGAGAAGATGCACAATGCAACAATGAAATTATTGATGCATTGTTCCAAACAAAACGGGAGTTGGAGGCTACTTTAAAACAAGAGCAAAATGAAAAGGCTGAGCAAATAAAGCAAAAGGATCTGGAGATAGAAATCCTGAAAAGAAAACTCTCAGATCTGAAAACAAAAGTGGACTCAAGTGCTGAACCATCAAAACTGTCGGGTAGAGCTACTAAGCCACTGATTTCATACACCCGAAAAAGAAAATATTTTGGAGCCACACAAAAGAAACAAGAAGATGAAAGCTCTCCAAAGAAATCAAGACTCCCATCTCCTGCACCTACACCTTCAGTAGAAGTGTCTGCTGTGAAGGTATCCTCCGGAGAAGAAGAAAGTGATAAAGAGTGGGAGGAGCTAACAAGGATGGAGTCCCCCACTGATGATAAGGGTGGAAAGGCCGATGACCTTCTAACAACTGCTGATATCATGGAAGAGAGGCCTGACTCAAGTATGTTTATGACCCTCATCAACCATGGGTTTCCGTATGACATGGTTGAGAGGATGAACAGAACAGAAATGGTCAATGCATTGAAAGAATTTGAGTTTGCAAGGTTCATAATCCCTAATTGTGATTATGAAGCCTTTACAACTTTTCAATCATTGGAGAAGATAAGGAAGGACCTGGGCCACTGTGACACAGCAAAACTTTCAAAGTACAATATGACTTGCTGGTTATAGGGTCACAATTACAAGCCGCATGAACTTAAAGGTAGAACTACTGGTGAGCTGCGGAGGATGATGGAGCATGTGATGAAAGTGGAACTGGAAACGGGAGTTAAGTTCAGAACCACTGCTCCACATCCAAAAGAACAAAGCAAACTTGCTGCTGATCCAGTAACTGTTGAATCAAAAGATCGGCACAAGGAAAAGGAAAAACTCATCAGAGAGCCAAGGGCAGTGATCCCCGGAAAAGTATGGCCTCTGGGAACAACTGTTCGAGAGATTGCGGAGAAGAAATCAACTCTCGTACAGTTGTATGATCATATCACAACTCCCAGTTCTGTGGAGGACAACAGGATTATGGCCTGGAAATATGATCCAGACTGGGATTGTGCAGTAATTAAGAGAACATCTGGAAGAATTCAATACTTCCATGATGTGGAAGCTCTGTTGAGTATTCCGGAGCAAGACATAAGGGACTTGCAGAGCATCCAAATAACCAACTATCCAATCCATCTCAGGGGGAGAGACTTCTCTGCAGCTGTAAATGGTATGAAGACCAGATTCATTGATGATGTGCTAACACAAGCAAAGAAAGATGATAAAGAGCACAACAGAATCAAACAAAGCCGGAAAAGAAGAACAACTGAAGTCTCATCCCTTGTAGATGAAGACATGCTAAAGAGAGTTGGATGTGATAAACACTCAGATACCATCAAAAGCATAAAAGGAAATCAGTTCACTTATCCCATCACAGAATGGGGATATGTTGAAAAGACAAAAGAAATGGTATTGCTGAGAAATGCTGATGGGAAGAAGGCTGATAAGATCAGAATCTTTGATCCAGTAGAGATAAAGATGCTGCATCCCAGTTACACTTCATACCTTCACGACAAATTCTTCCCAAAGCTAACAGATGAAAAAGCCCAAAATGATCTCTGCCTGTACGTGCACATGATACAAGTCATTGATAAACTGCATGCCAAGGCACACAAGAGAAGGAAACATGAGGCTGGGCTACTGAAGGGTAATACCATAGCTGAAGTGTCTGAACTCAGAATCTCAGAAGAAGATGAATTAGAGATTATACATAATGATAGTGTAGTGGAAACACTCACTACGGAAGAAGATGTTTTGGGTCTGAGTTATGACACGCTGAAGAAGATCAGCAGGATGAAGATCAAGTACAAGTATGATGATCAGAAGACTGCTGTATCTTACTTTTATAACAAGATGATAGCTAGAGTCAAGGAGCTTGCTGTTTTGAAGGACTGATTACAAGGAGCTAAGCCTAAGGGGGAGTATTGTTAGGTCTAGATTGTATAGGGCTAGATCAATTATGTATAGGCTTAGTACTTGAAAATCAAGTCTTGTAATTAACATTTGTAACAGTCAAAATATATATATATATGTGATTTGAATCTATAGGTTAACCCCATATATGTATATGTGTTGAATTGTGACTTGACAGGAAAAACAATATACTTGGATGGATTTACTGAAATTGACCAAGTGTAGGAAACATCTACGGATGAACAACTTTGTTAATCCGTAGATATGTTTCTTGACCAAATGACCAAGTACATGTTTCTGCGGATGATCAAGTGTCAAGAAGGGAAGTCTCCCACGGAAGAAGAATTTCCTACGGAAGAACAAATGTTCTGCGGACGAGAAGATTGCTGCGGAAGAACATTATACTTGTGCGATTGCAAATACCAAGAAGTCAAACAAGTCAACTCAATCAATAACAAATCCCGAGAGATCCGGTGTTTCCTTAACCGACTCAAATCATCTATAAATATGAGTCCTAGGTTTCACATCTCCGAGAACACAATCAATCAATATTACGGCGATCAAGAGTTCATTGTGCAACCCTAGCAGCCGTCACATCAACATCAAACATCATTCGATTCACAGAATTCGATTGTTCATAATTATTCATTATTCTTTTGTAATCATTACATTATAGTTAATGAAATACTTTTGAATTATTATAGATTTCGTATTTATTGTGTTTCTGTGGTTGTGTTCATCATTGATCATTATAAACAATTAAACGTCAATTAGTGATAATTCCGCGATCATTAAATTGATTTATTTTAATACTGATAATTCCTGAATTGCGATCCTTGGATTCACAGTTATCAATAGGTTAAAGTTGGGACCGTTTGTTACAAATTTCCTAAATTAAACTACTCAATAGAAGAATAGTACAATGATCATGACCTGGCAACTCCTCTATTTTACATATTTCTTCTAGTCTTCAAAATATTAGTCTATTTATTCACGCTTGAATATATTGTAAAATAAAAATAACAATTTCATTAATAATTAATCTGATTAGAATTGACACTTCAACCGCCATAAATATTATTATATCTGAGCTGCAACTATTCAAATGAAACAAACAAAACATTACGTATTTAGAATAAACAATTATTGCATAAACGTGTCGTTAGTTTAAACAAGGAAAATTTTTTAAAAAAACTTTACTAAGTTTTATAAATATTCCACTAAATTAAAATCAATTAAAGTTACGTACCCTTAATATAATCACTTAACTTTTAATGTATTCAAATATTATGAGTTTTTCTTAAATGTTACAATCCTTTAAAACTAAGTACGACTTAAAAACTAGATATATATGTATCTTAATTATTTTTAGTGATTATTTTATTTAGTTTAAAGTAGAAAGTAACAACGAATGAACCAATCCACTAAATAATAACCTGTTTAATTTTTAATTAAACTTATAAACATAATCACTAAATTAATAGTAATCAAAATTCATATGCATGTCACTTAATTTAAACCCTATTAACGTTCTTAATATTTCATAGAATTGTAATATCTAATAAAAGTAAGTAACGTTGATTAGAAAGAAAACAAAAACTTTAAATGACTTTTAGTAAAATAATTATTCCACTTGATTACTATAATACTTTTAAAAAGCCTGATGTACTTACAATCTCAACTCAAGCTCACAAAATTTTGGTATATGCATTTTCAGTCTATATAAATACATAATTTATTTACCCCTTTCTAAAACCCTAGTTAAAAACTATAACATAAAGTAGTTACAAAACTACCAAAAATCAATAAGATTTCCTGAGATACTTATAATGTCCAGAATCAAAACAATCCAACTTATTCTTGTATTGATTCATCATCTTCAACATATCAGTAGCCTTCACCTTTGTCTCCACACCACAGTTCACCTGCAACATGAGCAACAGCTTCTGAAAAGCCCCAACATGAAGAGCTTCAACCAAAACACTCTCATCACCATTCAAGCTCAGCTTCCATAACATTGAAACACATAAATCAGTAGCCAAAGAAGACACCCTTAGTATCTTTTTGACCAACAATGGCACAGTCAATGCATGATCATGCACTCTTTCCCTTCCTTCATTTGAACCCGAAATACGGTCCAAAACGGCTAACGCCATCTCGCTTAACCCCTTATCTGCTTCCACGAGAGCTTCTATGGTCAACCCGACAAGACCCATCTCCAAGAATCTTGATACAAACTTTTTGTAGCCAATTTGTGTCGAAATTATTCGATGTATGATCGAAAAAGATGATTTTTTCGCGCTATCGGGTATGCTTAGAAGGTTGATCAAGGCTTCCGGAAGGCCCTCGATGTCGATTAAGGCGTTTACATAGGTTTGATCAGTTGCAAGAAGCTCTTTTAGTGTTAGAACACAACTTCTTTTGAGTAACAAATCATTACATGATAATAACCTTATCATGCAAAGTAAAGATTGTGTTGATCCAAGCTTAGATCGCCCTTCAATCCCTAAAGGAGACATCCATGTTAACATCAACATAATCTCCTTCAAAAGATCTCCATGTTGTTCATAAGAACGACTTGAAAATGAATCGAATGTAGCCGCTAACACGTACCCGAGCCCATTATCTTTAATCAAACTCTTGTTATGTTCACTTTCTTTAGCCCATACATTTATCTTTCCCACCAAATCAAGACACGTCTTTCCATCCCCTTCCGAAGCCGAATCCATCATCTTCAAACAAATTTCCACAATATCATCGGAGGTAATCGGTGTTCGAGGAGTGGGTATTCGCTCAACTCCATGAGCCCGATTCTCAACACACCAATCTTGGATCATTCTCCGGATCATATGATTCGGTATTTGATCAAAATTCACGAGGACTTGGTTCGTGACCGGGCACGTTTGGTTCCCATCTCGTATCCACTTTTGAATGCTTTCTCGATCATACGTGATGCCCGTTGACAACGTTACCGGATCTTTCATCAGATCAAGTGATATCGGGCAGTGAAAATGCGTCGGAATGGTGAGTTCCATATGGAAACTTTGATCTGAAAGAAGTTTCTTGCTAGCTAAACGGCTAGCTCTTAGTTTCTTCCAAAGGTGTGCCATTTACACTTTTTGGAACCCAAAATCAAGATTTGATGATCTGGGATGATTATTTGGAGAGAATTTGATGGGTTTTATGAATCTTGATGCATAGAGGTGATTGTATATTTGTATTAATTTGGGTCAAAGCTGGTGGGGAAGATGAAGTGTTCAAGTTATAGGTGACGGTGTAGGGGTTTGAACGTTGACCGTTGAAAAATAAGAGTCAGATTTTGAGATAATGCCAGAAGGCAAACGGTTTGTAATAATTTTATAATTTATAATCAATAATTTATTTGATTGGTTCGTTATAGACTTGTAGTGAGCTGATGGGCATGCTAGTAGCCGGTACAACGTGGACCAATAATTTGGATCCATATGGTCAAAAGGTCAATCTAGTTGTTAGGGATGACCCGTTGGTACCTCTATTTGTGGGATCCGACCCGACTACTATTCTTTAAAAAGGTAACCCGATTATAGGTAGGGATCATACGGTTAAGGTCGAATATTGTTGGATGGCTCATTTGTACACATAGTAGGATACTAGGATTTGTAATCCTCTTGAGTAATATACAATCGCATCTAAGTTAATACTAAAAAATATGTTTAATCAAGAAAGCCTAAAAAATATTGTTAGCTTAGCATTTATCATTCTATTGTTTTAAAGAGAATGATATTTTAGTCATTGTGTCAAATACGTTAACTCATTGTGTTTTATATGTCCATTTTGTCAAATATCAGTTCATTGTGTTATATACTTTATATCATTTGTTGTATGTATTAATCAGTGTGTTTTACATTTTATATTATTTTTGTTATTTTTATCATTGTTTCTATAGATTATAAACTTGTTATCTATTATTGTGTTTTATAATTAGAAGAAAGAATGATATACTTTCACTGATCTAGTTTTCAAAACTCATAATGTTGAATATGACACTATATTATTCATTATGTTTTACCATTAGAAGTATACAATAATATTATTTTAACAGTGTATTATTCAAAACTCATATCAAGATAACACAATAACGATCAAAATACACAATTAGACATTCTGTTATTTTGTAGTTTTTAAAATATTAGATTAATTAGTTGTTAATTTATTATTATATTTTATTTATTAGAGATACACGGCAACGTTATTCTATTATTATATTTTTTTAAAAATTAACCATTTTAGAAAGAAAAAAAAAATACAATAGCATTCAAAGTTAACACAATAACAAATAAAAACACACAATAAATTGTACGAGATATGACACAATTACGAGATATTCAATGTTATTCTTTAGTGTACTAAAGACACAATTACGAGATATGAGCTTAAAAACATCAGTTTTGTTAATTTTTATATTTAACAATATTATAGTCGTTTTAAAGATAAAATTCTTGTTTTTTTATGGTTTAATTTTTATTAAAAAAATATCATATATAAATGTTATGAATATTTTAAAAAATTAAGGGAACTTACAGAAAGTCAAAAAAGTGGCTATTACTAAAATATATCTCTAACAAACTTTTTCCTATAATTTAATCTTAACTATTGATTAAAAATATGGAAATTGAGATTACTTTTTATATTTTTTTAATTTTAGAAGCCTTTCTATTGGAACCTTTCTAATTATTTAAAACCATTTATTTCTCCTTACAAACTATTTGTTTTTTTCAAACAATAAGATAAGCGTCTATGTGCGTATAAAGGTTAATGTACTGCAAGAGCGGAGCTCTACCAACTGAGTTATATCCCCCCGATGTGGGGCTAGCCTACTTGGTAGAGGCTTTGTCACTTATAAAGGTTCCAATAGAAAAGCTTTTAATTTTAGAAAGGTTAATGTAAATAATTAGAAAGATTCCAATAGAAAGGCTTTAATTTTAAAAGCCTTTTTATTGGAATCTTTCTAGTTATTTAAAACCATTTATTTCTCCTTACAAACTATTCTTTTTTCAAACAATAAGATAAGCGTCTATGTGTGTATAAAGGTTAATGTAAAAGATTAAAAAAATGCCAATATGGGGCTAGCCCACTTGGTAGAGGCTTTGTCATTTAGAGAAGAGGTCCTGGGTTCAAACTCAAGCAAGGTGTAACTTGATGCAATTTAGGAAGTAAGAATATGATAGATTTTGCGTTAAAAATAAAAAATTAAAAATCATGAGAAGGTTAAGAAAAAATCTTTGCCATTGATATGGACAATCAATGGATACATACGTCTTGTCATATTGTAGGAGTTCAAAAGAAGTGGAAGAATACGAAGAATCAACTAAGAGGTTGTTTGACAATATCTGAATGATTAAATGCTAAACCAATAAAAGGTCTGAACCATTAAGTGTTGAACCACTAAGAGGTCTAAACCATTAAGAGCTAGTATATCGCTTAACTATTCAAAGACAAATGTCTGACCAATTCAGATAAGAGGTCTTAACCATTCAGCATTAGACCTCTTAACCATTCAGCATTAGTATAATGGTTAACCATTAAGAGGCAAATGTCTAAACCATTCAGATATTTGCTCGCGAAACAAATAGTCTGAACAATTAAGTGCTGAATTATTTAGATATCTGAACCATTAAGAGGCTAATTAAGAGGCTACCAAACCGCCCTTTAGTTTGACTTTTAAAATGCATATCAAAATCACATGCAAGTTCCCCTTAATTTTTTAAATATTTATAACTTTTTATATGATATATTTTTTTTAAAACAATTAACCATAAATCCAATATATTTTTATCTTTTCAACAAGTATGGTAAATTATTGTAATTTTCAAATAATTATTTTTAACTGGGATTCATTATATTTATACATGATATTTTGTTTTCTTTTCTTTACTGCAAACAACGTTTTATTATCTAAACATCAATTTTAGGTTTTGATTTTCTATGGTTGTTTACATTTTGGGGCCGAGTTTTATCATGGTCTTTAGATTTGTAAACTTGGACATCAGTTTTGTATTTGACATTTTTTGTTCCATTATGATGTTTTACCATCTGGGCATGGTGTTTAATATGTACAAACTTGACCACCACCTTCAAGTGGTCACCACCATGTGCCATCTTGATCTACCATTATGATGTGAATGTGTCGGAATGATGTTTTTCGTGTTTTATTTGTTAAATCTTAGGTGTGATTATTTTTAATGCACTTGATTGTTTTGAATAAGATAACTATGAAATAAAATGATTTTGTAGGTAAAATGATCAAATTGAAAGCTTATATGATGAAGAAAGGCGTTGAACAGGTCAAGAAACGCAGATGTCAAGTACAATCAAAAGTGGCGTAGCCTACTGTAGCCAGTGTAGGCTATCCCAGACAGGTTGATAAGCAAACAGAAAGCCCCATAGCATAGTGTACGATGGGAAGCGTAGCCTACGTTAGGGCCAGCATGGAACACTTATAAAACAACGATTTTGTTATTTTTAGCCACCACTTGCCCTCCATTCGACCTAAGGCAATTTTTGAAGATATTTTGGAGTTTCTAGGGCATTGATTTACCATTTCACCTCTCTCCAATAACATACAATCTTCCATTATGCAAATAATCAACGGTTTGAAAGATCCTTGAAGGACGATGAGTGGTTAATGCTCTCATGATCTATTTCGGGTGATAGGTTTTGTGTGATTAGGTTTTTGTTTGTGTTTAACTTGTATTGGGATTAAAATTTAGAACCCGTTATGTTCTTCTATAAGTTAAACTTGTGTTTTCTTTATCTAAACACTTGTTTTGGTTAACCTTTATTTGAATATCATCTAATCTTGCGCGAATTGTATGGTTGCAAAAGTTTGGTTGCTAATTGAATTGGTATTGTGTATTAATACTGTTAAGTCTTGGTTATCTATATCACTTAATCATTACACATATAGAATCCTCGTTAAGGATTTTCCATCAATTTGGACTAAACAACTACCGAAAACCAATCCTGGATCCCGGAGTGAACTACTCTTTTCCGTCATTTTCCTTCTAGTCAATTTTCATTATTTGTAATCTATTTTCCTAGTTGATATGCTAATCAATTCAAAATCTCATTTTCATATCCAAGAGACACTAGTTTAAGTAATTCAATAATTCAATCATTTTCTTCTAAATATAAGTACAACACACCGACCACTAATTCCATGAGGATCAACAATCCTACTTATCCTAACTAGTTTAATGTGGATAGGACATATATTTTAACATCTTATTTGGTTGATACTTCGACATTGATCAAATTTTGTTCGCTGTCTAAGACTAAATCATCACCTATCATCATCGTCTTTCTTCTTTGCACTAATCTTGCTTGCTCTGATCCTATTTTGTAATTAAAGATATGTTGTAAAGTTGCATTTGGGTATAAGAAAGGTTGTAGTAGTATAATTAATTTATAGTAAATTTTTATTTATGCATATAGAAAAAGTTACATTTAAAAGTAAAATAAGTTGCATGAAAATGTAAAATTATTGCATAAGAAAAAGATGGCATTTAAATAGTAAATAAAACACTCCAAAAAGGGTTGTATTAGCTAACAAAAATATTACATTAGGTCTAATGCAACTGTTTCTCATGCAGCACCTAATAAAGGGTTATATTAGGTCTAATGCAATATTTTAAACATCTAATGCAACATTATACCAGGGTTGCATTTGCTTAATTTTCTTGTATCGTTCTCACTCTCCTGCAAAGATCCCTTCACGGCTTTCAACTTCATCTACACCACGCTAGCTATGTTCTACCATAAACACCTAAGCACCACTTGAAACCTTCTTATCTTGAACTTGGAAGCACAAACAACCCCATAGGTATGTCTTTCCATTGATCCATGTTAGGTTTCTTTCTGGTCAAAACCTTAACCACTTCAACCAACCATGATTATGGCAACTCGATTTAACTTCATTAAATTACATATTGAACTACTCACTCTTTGCACCTCAAGGTGAATCTCGTTTTTCCCTTTTGGTCAAATGATGATTTCATTCTTGTGGTTTTTTATTTTGTCAATGTAGTTTATTGTATTTCACTAATTGTATAATAGTCTGACATTTAAATTATAAAATGTTCTTAAAGTATTTGTTTGTTTTCTAGTTAGGTCAAATGAGCTAACATAAGTGAATGAACATGTGGCTCATTCTTATTGTTTGATCATATGAAGCTGATGCAACCAAAACAACACTTAGAATAATTTTTGAGGTACAATTAAAGAAGTCTTCCGAAGCTAAAGCAACTCTTTCGAAGACAAGTTGAAGATCTTCTGAAGCTTAAAGTATGAAGAGCTTCCGAAGGAAAACTAAGTCTTCCGAGACTAAGTAGTTTTCCTTCCGAAGTATATGAAGAACTTCTGAAGGTAGAACTAAGTTTTTCAAAAACTGAGTAGTTCTTCTTTTGAAGTATTCACACTTAGAAGATTCAAGAAAAAGTCTTCCAAAGAATGAAGTCATGAAGACTTGCAAAAGACTCGACAGAAGTTATTTTTCTAAAGTATAAATGGCCTCGGAAGAACTTAATCTTTCGAATCCATTTACCTTCGGAAGAGCCAACTATGAACCAGCAGGACAAAAGTATGGGTTGTCTAACATCCGTTACCAACTCTGATATACTGCATGGCGCTTTCCCACGCCCATGTAGTTGACAATACTTTATTCCACTGTTCATCTTTATCAATTAGTATAGATTACAATCTTTAGTTGGTAACAAAAAATAAGTCATGGATCTGTCATAACTACCTAATCTAGGATAGTATTTTATCTTAGATACTTTACTTCTAGCAATGTAGTATTTGTCTAGTTGTAAATTTCAGCTGGTCATCCAAGTATAACCAACTGTAGATAGTAGTATATATAGTTTCTCATTATAACTCATCAAACTATGTTTGTAAGAGTCTTTAACACTGAGCTGAGAAGTAATATATACAAGCATCTTGAAAACCATTCTTGTTTTTATTAACTTATTATATTATGGTCAACTTAGTTAGAGATTTTGCTTCAACAACCGAGTGAGACTTAGTGAGTTTGTGAGGTAAATCTTATGTTGAGAGACCAACACCAATCCTGCAATTGGTATCAAAGCATTTTAGGCTCTTGATTATGAGATCTAACCATCCCAAATTATCTTTGTTCTTCACACTTACTCGCTTCACTCAAATGGCTCTCAACCAGAAATTTTCTGAGACTAACATGGGAACCATGACCGAGACCCCTATTATCACTCCTTATAACTTCAGAGCATGATGTCAACGTGGTCCTTACAAGCCAAAGGTGGCATCTCCAACTGGTAATGGTGCCATGATTGAGAAAGCTATTGAAGACTACTCAGATGAAGACTTTAAGAAGATGGACATCGATTGCAAAGCCATGAGTGTATTGCTTACAGCCATACCAAACTCCACAATGGTAGGCTTTGAGTAATGCAATTCAGCCAAAGAACTCTTTCATGCTTTGACATTGATGTACTCTGGTTCCTCTAAATCCAAAGAGTCCAAGAAAGATGTACTGAAGCAGAAGTTTGAAATCTTCACTTATATTGTCGGTGAGACCCTGAGCCAATAATACTTTAGGTACATGGACTTGATCACATCTCTTCAGTCTATGGGAGTAACTCTTAAGAAGAGAGATAGAATGAGAAAATTTATGAGTGCACTTCCTCATGAATGGACTTTCTATTATGTCTCTATCAACATAACTAAGAATCTAAACACTCTCACCATGATTGAACTACATAGAATCCTTGATGGATACCGTATGGACATGGAGACTCAAAAGGGACATCAGGTGAACAGAAGCTCAAAAGTTACTGTCAGCAATGCTCTATATGTTACTGAAGGATCAAGAACTCCCCAGCCCTAGATGTACCTGAACTACAACTAACAACCAACATACTCCTCTGGGCCTTACATCATATTTCCTGAGACACCTAGGTCTTAACAAACTCAACAAAATCCTTTCCAGGATAGTTGTGTTTTAGTTTCAAGAAATGAGCACTCAAGAGATTTTTAATTTTGTTTTGATGATCTCAAGTGTTTTAGCCTAGATGATATGAAATACATGGACATTGTCCAACAGATGGCTTTTTTAACCTACAGAGCAAAGAGGTTCTTTAAGAGAATTGGAAGGAAATTCCCTTAGAACCCAACCAACAACAAATTTGGATTTGATAAGTCAAAATCCAAGTGCTACAACTACAACCAACTTGGTCATTTTGCAAGGGAAAGCAAGGCTCCTTGATCCAATCCTAGAGAAACTCAAGCCTCCTAACATCCTGCTACCCAAAGGCTGCAACCAAGCCAACTGAACAACAAACTACAACTGTTGCTTAAGAGGTTGATTTGAGCTTCATGGTTCAAGATGTCACCCCTGCTTAAGCTCTCATAGCTGGAATTGAAGACACCAAGGTATATGAACATCTCTATACCCTAGCCTGTATAGCTATGGTTAAAATGTATTGGACTACAATATGTAAATTAAATCTGATATTGAGTCTTTAAACATATTAAAATCTGATTTTAAGAGAGCAAAATTTGACTATAAATTCAAAATTGAAGAGTTAGAGAAAAATGTACCCTCTTTAAAACATGAACACTCAAACTACATGGCTCAAATAAAAGATTTAGTCTCCAAGTTTACTGAGGCTCAAGTCTAGCTAATAATAGCTGAGGCTAAAGCGGTGAAGTATGCTATTCAAGAGCATAACTTCAATGCCATCCTTGTATCATCCTCCCACTCAAAGGTGTGTTATCAAAACAAAAATGGGTTAGGAACCAATAAAACTGCTCCACCATACTCTTATATGTCTATTAGACAGCCAAGATGTGGTATTGATGGGCAAGAGATTCCAACTGCTAACCCACTACCCAATGTGCAGAAGAATGATGCAACAATGGTGACCACCACAGTGAAGAATAAGGTAGAAAACCTCATCCACACCGCTGATGATCAACCCCTGACCACCAAAGATAGAAAGAACAAAATCAGGACAACAAGAAAAACTATCAAGAAGGTGGCTGAGTCTAAGTTGAAAATAGACCCAACACAAGAGGGTGTATTCATCTCAGCCGGATTCCAAGTGGTTAGAAACTCTGATTCAGGAAAGGAATGTAGTGTCAGCATTCCTATCCAGCTAAAGGATCAAAAGTTAAAGGGGAAGGCTATTGAAGAAGAACAGAATTGCAAGAAACAACAGTCCTCATGCCCCATCAAAGTTAACATTGAGTGCATAATTTGTGGCTTCCATAACCACATGGCTAAAGATTGTTACTATAATCTAGCTAGCACATATTATGCAAACAATGTTAAAAAAGGAGTTAAGGAAGGTTTCACATTTGGACCTTATCATATGGGTCAAGTGTTGAAGAAAGGAAAATTTGTTTTTGAAGCCAAGTTGCTTTTGGAAGAAACTCATTCTTTTGAAAGGAAATTAGCTTCGGAAGACAAGTCCAAGAACAAATAAAGGAATAAAAGGAATCCTTTGACATATTTTGAGAAGAAGACTGCTTCAGAAGAAAAGGTGATGACAACTTCTTCCAAGAACAAGGAAGCTTCGGAAGCAAGTCATGCTACTAAAGCCTCTTCAGGCTCATCTACACTGATTAACCATAGGATGGAATGGAAGATCAAACAAGATGTTGTAGCCCAAACCTGTTCTTCACAAACCATAGTTGAACCCCTATGCATACATTTTGGTTTAATTATGTCATCTATATTGGAAGAGCCCAAGACCAACAAGGCTTGGGTTTGCAAGAGTAACTAACCATTTCACCATATGTGCAGGGACATTCATATGCTAAGTGGAAATGTATGAGTTATGGACAGTGGATACTCCAAACACATGATAGGGAATGGATCTCTCCTATAATAGTTTAAATACTTTGATGGAGGTCTTGTTCAGTTTGAAGGTAAAGCCAGAGGATACATTTCTGGTAAAGGTAGTGTATCCAATGGGAAGTTAAAAGTTGACAAAGTAAACGTTGTCAAACAACTTGAACATAATCTCTTAAGTTTTCTCGATTTTGTGATCAAAAGCACCAAATAATTTTCACAGAACATGAGTGCATTATCCTCAAACCCAGGATGACAATTTCTCAGGAATGGTGCTTCTTAGATCTCCTAGGAGGGGGGTATGTACAAGCTGGATATGAACAATACTTCCTCATTGGGTGAAGTATCATGCTTTCTTTCCAAAGCTAATGGTGATGAGTCAACTCTTTGGCATAAAAGAATATGTCATGTTAATTTTAAGACCATGAATAAGCTGGTTAAAAATAACTTGGTACATGGTGTGCCTAAAAAGAAGTTTTTCTATAAAGACAACTGTTTGCTTGTCTGAAAGGGAAGCAACACAAGGTTTCCCACAAATCCAAAGAGGTTAACTCAATCACCACTCTATTACACATTACACATGAATCTATTTGGACCCACAAGTATAATAAGCATTGGAAGGAAATTATATTGCCTTGTGATAGTTGATGCTTTTACAATATTCATATGGGTGTTCTTTTTAAGAACTAAGGATGAAACTGCTAAAATGTTAAAATCTTTTATTCTTAAAATTGAAAATCAAATTGATCACAAGTTAAAAACAATCAAAAATGATCAAGGGACTGAGTTTAAGAATCAAGTTCTTGACTCATTCTGTAACTCAAAAATGATTACCAAACAATATAGTGCTCCTAGAACTCTTCAACAAAATAGTGTTGCTACGAGGAGAAACATGACACTTATTGAGGCGGCAAGAATTATGTTAGCTGATTCAAAAATGCCTCTAACTTTCTGGGCAAAGGCAGTCAGCACAACATGTTATGTGTAGAACATGGTTGTCATTGTTAAGCCCCATAGAAAAAACCCTTATGAGCTATGGAGCAAGAGGCCACCACTCATTGGCTGTAGCAGGTGCACCATACTTAACACAAATGATAATTTAGCCAAATTTGCTGAATATCGAATGATGCTATCTTTGTTGCATAGAGTATACAACATTAAAAATCAACAATTGAGGAATCATCCAACATTGTTATAAATGAGCACACTCCTTGTGTTAAGGGGAATGGTCCTGACCATATCTTTGATTTAGAATTGTTTCCAAACTATTCTAAACCCTCTTGTGAGAATGTTTTAGCTTGAACAGGAACTCAAAGTGACTCCTATGATGATCAACAGTTTGAGTTACATAAACCTATTTTAATTTCTCCAAGAAGAAATGAAGATCAAGCTCCCACTACTGGAAGTCCTAAAAGCTTGAACATCTTAGGATATAGTGGAGCTTAAACAAGTTGTCAGCCAACTCAGCCTCAAAACTCATCAGCTGACAACTCTAACACTCAACACAAAGCTGATGAAGATAGTGATCTGGAGGAATAGACAATTGTTGATGCTGCTTCATAGCAAAATACCATTGATGCTGTCACATGTTCATTCAATCAGTCCTTGTTGAATGAGTATGAGACATCAGCTGGTACTAATATTCATAATATTGAGCAAAACTTTTTAAACTTGGATTTATCTATGCAACTAGATGTGATTCCTAGGCTCAGGATACGTAACACTCATCCAGCTGAGAACATCATTAGGGATGTCTCAAAAGGTGTGAGAACTAGAAGACAGACTCATAATGATAATGTCTATTTGTACTCTTTCTTTCTCTCTCAAATAGAATCCAAGAAGGTGGAAGAAGCTTGAAAGAACAATAATTGGATTGACGCAATGCAAGAGGAGTTGCTTCAATTCAAGAGACAAAAGGTATGGAACCTTTGTCCATTAACACCTGCCCAAGTCCCTATTGGCACCAAGTGGGTGTTCAGAAATAAAAGAGATGATAGAGGATTGATCATCAAGAACAAAGCTAGACTTGTGGTTCAAAGGTACACATAAGAGGAAGGCATATATTACACTGATGTCTTTGCACTAGTTGCAAGACTTGAGGTTGTGAGAATCTTCCTTGCTTTTGCAGCATCCAAGAACTTCACAGTCCACTAACTTGATGTCAAATTTGCATTTTTGTATGGGGATATTGATAGAGAAGTCTACGTGTGCCAGCCACCCAGATTGAAGACCCACAACACCCTAACTATGTGTGCAAACTGGATAAATCTCTTTATGGGTTACACCAAACACCTATGCTATGGTATGAGACACTGTCTTAGTTTCTTCTGAAGAATGACTACACCAGAGTCACCATAGACAAGACATTGTTCAAAAAAAAATCCGGGAAGGACATGTTGCTTGTACAAGTCTATATTGATGGTATCATATTTGGTTCCTCAAATGACCAAACGTGCAAAGACTTTGAAAGCATCACGAGGAAGAAGTTTGAGATGAGTTCCATGTGAAAGATGGATTTCTTCTTTGGAATTCAAGTGAAGCAGATGGAAGATGGGTTCTTTATCAATCAATTTAAGTATGTCAAGGAAATTCTAGAAAGATTTAAGATGAAAGATTGTAAACCAGCCAAGACACCTACACAAATAAATCACAATCTTTGTCCTAATTCCAAGGGGAGGATAGTGATCAGCATCAGTACAGGGCAGTTATTGGGTCTCTAATGTATCTTACTGCAAGTATATATGATATCATGTTTGCAACTTGTATTTGTGCAAGATATCAGGCTACTCCCAAGGTGTCTCACCTAATTGTTGTCAATAGAATTCTTAGATACCTCAAATGAGTTCCCAAACTGGGTCTTTGGTATCCTAAGAAGAAGGATTTCAACATTTATGGTTACACTGATAGTGATTATGGAGGCTGCAACATTAACAAGAAATTCACATTAGGAGGATGTCAATTTATTGGTGGAAGGGTCATCTCCTGGCAATGCAAAAAGCAATCATGTGTCTCTACATCAACTACTGAAGCTGAATACATTGTTGCTACAAGCTGCTGTGCTCAACTGCTATGGATTCATAATTAGATGTTAGACTATCGTTTCAGCTTTGTAGAGACTCCTATCCACATAGACAACAAGAATGTTATTTTGATCACATAAAATTCAGTCAATCACTCCAAGACAAAGCATATTCACATCAGGTATCATTTCATTTGAGATATAAATGAGAAAAACTTAATCGAATTAGTCAAAGTTGATTCAAATGAACAATATGTTAATTTGTTCACCAAAGCCTTTGATGAACAAAGATTTAAGTACTTAATTATGGCTATTGAGATGATTAACATTGACTAGTAAATCTCTTTTGAAAATGTTTTGAAAATATGTCTTCTCTAAATTGTCTAAGCCCTGTTACAAAAGGTTTTTCTCCAAATTTTCTAAGTATAAATTCTTCCGAAGAGAAATTTACCCTCGGAAGACATCTTTATCTATCTTTAGAAGGCAAATTCCTCTGCACAAGTATTCTCTTCCGAAGAGTTTTTAGCCTCGAAAGACTATTTGATCATAGATCAAATTCCCTTTCAAAGGTTAATAACTTCTTCTTTTGGGAAGAACACTTTACTCTCGGAAGCAAAGTTTATCTTTAAAACATAATTTGCTTCGGTAATAATAATGGCCTTGGAAGGCAATACTGAGAAACGTAAGTGGTTACTCTCAATAACAATTTTACTCTCGGAAGAACAACTTTACCGTGTAACGGAAATCCTTGGGCCCCACTCTGCGAGAAGTAAGATTTTATTTATGATTGTCGAAATATTTTAAATGCTTTATCTTAACGCCTCTGTCAAATCGGAACTTAAACTGTCCTTTCACCTTATCCGTTGGATTTTTACCCACCATATAAATACTTCCGACTCTCTTTTTTTAAAATCTTTACCACTATAAAAGCCCTAAATTTCCACTATCTTCTTCATTCACTTCTAAATTCCTTCAATCCAATAGTACTTTCACAACAATGGCTTTGAATCCCCAACACAATCAGGTCGCCATCCTTGACTCTTCAAAGGATGATGATTTTGACCCCATCATCCAATTTCTAACATAATCCGCATACTTCACTGCTCTTACTGTTAACCCCACTATCTATTCAAACCACATGGCCAAATTCTGGGCCAATGGTCAAAACGACATGCTCAACAATGAAAGGGTTATAAAATCAAGAATTTGCAGACAGGAGATTAACATAAGTGAGACCACCATGAGGGAGTATCTAGAACTTCATGATGAAGGAGCCCCCATTGAGTTCCCCAAGTCTGATTTAGAGGACACTTACACCCAAATATGATATGGAGGAGATGTAAATAAGTCTACAGTTTACAAGTTCAACTTTTCTTACAACTGGAAGTTCTTGCTACATATAGTCCTACACAACTTATCTAACAAATCTGGAGGTTGGGACCAAATCCCATACGATCTAGGCTGCCTAGTCCATGGGTTAGAGAATAGGCTTAAAATTTGTGCTGAACAACCTAAGAGGTAATCTCACCAGGAATATATTCTATATGTATCCCAAGTTTATTCAGCACATAATCAACTGTGAGTTGATTAGGATAAACTAGAATATGCAAATGTTCTAGTGGTTCCTCAAATGAAGTCGGATATCTTCAATATGGTGGAGAAGGTATACACTAAATTTACCGAAAGGTTCACTAATCTCTTTCCAGGTATGCTTGAGCCAGTGGCTCTTGGTGACATCCCTGTAAACCTAGCAGGTGATGAACCCATACCAGACACCGCCATTACACAACCAATCACTTCTTCCCAACCAATTAGAATCACATACCAAAGATGCCCCAAATGAAACCTTGCTCAATCTACTCTGATTAAACAAGCCCCTCTGTTCAAACCAAAAGGCTAGAATGGAATAAAGGGCTCCCACTCAGCCAGAGGTCCAACAATCCTCTACAATAGACCTTAATATCAGTGTTGAGTCTCCTTAGTCTCAACCTGATGAGCCTATTACCCAAGCCACAAGCCCTGAGAGTGAGTCCCAGCACTCCCCTGAGCAACCAAAAAGGGACAGCCATATCATTGGTTCAACTACTATTGCAGATGAACCATTAGGTGTTGAAAAAGGTCCCAGGTCATTAAAAATTACCTTTGTATCCTTTCTTGACCTACTAACCTGATCTGATGAGGATATTATGTTCATTCAGGGTGATGATGTTAATCTACCACACCGCTCCTTAAATCAACTGAGCCCCAGGGAACCTCTGATATCTAGCTTATATCAGCTAGCCCAAACTAAGGTGAGTCCAACCGGAGTGGAGGTGACTCATTTTGATTCAGCTGCTACTACTAAGAGTGCTACATTAGCCTCTTAGTACATTGGTAACATAAATGGGACTGAATCTGCAACAATTTTACCCATTGATGACTCTAAAAGAGACATCAGTACACAAGGGTATCAATGGCCCCAAGAAACAATATCTGGTAGTGATGATGAACATACCAGGTATGTTATCTCATCTCCCAATGATTCTTCAAAGGAAGATGAAGGTAGTTTGCAACTCACAATTAGTTATCTACTTTCTAAAGTCTCAAACCTTGAATTCAAGGTTAGGACTTTAGAAGCTAGGTCTGCCACTCAGCAACTTGAGATTGAAAATCTCAAGGCTAAACTAGTTGAGACATAGATTGAAAAATCTGTTAGGCATGTACATAGCCAGGTTTCTTTAATTTATTCCTCTAGCCCATCTACTTCTCAAGATGATACTACCAAAAAGGGGGAGAATGTACAGAAACACGAACATGAGGAACCCAGCCTTGCCATCAAAACAACTTCCCTTGATATCATTTCTTCTTTTTATCTTACATTGAAACACCTTACAACCATCTTCCCTCAACCAGCTCCCATTACAATTCAAGTAGACCCAAGGATGCTTATCAACCTTAACAGGTTTCTAACTAAATTTCTGATAAGCTCCTCCCTTGAATAACCCTCCCCTGATGTAGTTGTTGCCTACTTTGGAGCTGAAGAGCTTCAAAGGAAGAGTGCACCACCTACCTCTGAAGAGGAAGTTCGTCAACCTAAGGTCTCTATTAAACCTAAGATTAACTTCTAAGCGGATATATAGACTTATGGCCCAACAACTGATTTAGAAGGGACAGGTACCGAAGCAAAAATTCAAGCTTTGGAAGGAATCATGAAAGAGGAAGGTGACATGTTCATCACAGAGGCCATTCTTGATCTAGCCTATAAGGTAAACAGTAAGGCCTTCCTTACAACTTACCTATCTCAACCGCCACAGGTTCAACCCCACTCTCCCTAACCTGAACCCTCTAAGCCTGAGTCTCCAAGGCTGAATCTTCCTCTAATCCTAAGGGGAAGAGGAAGCTCACTACTGAGGAGCTTCTAGAAGAAGAAAGGTTGGAGAAGCTCAAAAGAAAGGGAAGAGTTGATACTGGGAAGCTGTTGGCTGCAAGCACCAGCAGTCGCCCAAGAAAGTATCAATAACAAGAAGAGAATGGAGGTGATAGACAGGCTTATCAGCTTGGGAGTAGACAATGACGAAATAGTTGAGACGATCTTGTTTCTTTAGAAGGAAACCTTCCTGCAAAAGGAAAAGGATGAAGCAGCAAGGTTGGATATAGAGGACAAGAAAAGGAAAGAGAATGAGGAAGCTATGGAAAGGGAGAGATTAGAGAGGATAGCCTTTCTCTGCTATAGAGGCTATTCTTAAGAGGAGTTGTCACCTCATGATAGTGAGACGATCTTGTTTCTTTTCTTCAAAGAGCAAGATCAAATTATTAAGGAAAAGAAGAGGAGTGTTAAGGAGAAGCTAAGAGAGAAGAAGAAGAAAGATGAAGAGGCACAACTTGCAGCTGCCAAAAAGATGAGATATAGGGAATGAATGGAGGCCTATCTCAAAGCCCATGGCTTCACCGGCAAGTAAGTGGGTCCCATGTCAGAGAAGACCCTATAGCGACATGTCAGTGACATCAAGGCTGACATTCGCTTAGGAAGAAGGCAAGAGGTACCACATGTACCAAGTGTTCAGAGGATGGTATCCAATCCAACACCAACACCCAAACCAGCACCCAAACCACAACCTATGCCACATCTTTTCCTTTCTCCATCAAAACTGAACCAACCACTAAGCCTTACATACCTGAATCCACACCATCAGCCATACCTACACCTTCACCCACTGCTTCCCAACAACCACCACTAACTACACAACTTTTGAACCTGAAACACAACCCCGAACCCAATCATTACCCAAACCATTTTTGAACCTTCTAAGCCTCTAACCTTAGAAGATTCAAGGAGATCAAGACAAAGCTCATTAACTTCATAACTTTGAGTAACATCTCTTATGAGGAAGAGTCAAGCTGAAATACATTGATGGCTCTTCCAGTTCCCTTATAAGAGATGCATTCCTTGATCTACTTAGGGGAACACAGGACCAAGCTCTCCAACTTCTTGCAACTAAAGATAGGAAGTTAAGAAGGAGACTAGTGACTCTACTGGATACTAGAAAAGGGGATAAGCTGCCAACATAACCCCTTAATCCTAGAAGGAGAATTTTCCAGTGGAGGTTCGATGAACCTTCTCACAGCTTTGCTGTGGAAAGGGAGAATGGTGAAGTAAACAGGCACAATACTTCATCTCTGCTACACTCCAGTAGATTTGATATTGTAGAGTTAGTAGACAAACCATTCTTCAATCCCTCCAACTCTCAAGTTGCTACTCATATCAGAAATCATCTGAGCAGTCCTCATCTGGATGAACTTACAAAGAAAGCCAAGACTGAAGAAGAGTTAAAAAAGAGAGCAAGTGATGAGGAAGAAGGCACAAACACAAAAGGAAAAACATTCCTACAGATGGTTGAAGGCCTAATTTCTAAGCCTACAGTTAGACGGGAATATGAATACAATTTCCATCAACTCTCTTTAGAGGGCCACAACAAAGAGTACATGTCATTCAGAGCGACAGACTTGATTTTCTATCCATAAATGACGTGTACAAGCTCCTCAGCACCACATTAAGGAAGAACAAGGAGACAGACACATATTTGCTCTCCCTGGTGTTGAAGACCTTAAAAGAGCAGAGGGAAGTGAAGTTTTGGTAGAATCAGCCTAGGGGGAGTTTGTTAGATTATATGAGGTTGGTGCAACCAAAACAACACTTAGAACAATTTTTAAAGTACAATTGAAGAAGTCTTCCGACGCTAAAGCAACTCTTCCAAAGAGAAGTTGAAGATCTTTCGAAGCTTAAAGTATGAAGAGCTTCCGAAGGAAAACTAACTCTTCCGAGGCTATGTAGTTTTCCTTCCAAAGTATATGAAGAATTTTCGAAGGTAGAACTAAGTCTTCCAAAAACTAAGTAGTTCTTCTTCCGAAGTATTCACACTTAGAAGATTCAAGGCAAAGTCTTCCGAAGAATGAAGTCATGAAGACTTGTAGAAGACTCGGAAGAAGTTGATTCTTCCAAAGTATAAATGGCCTCGGAAGAACTTATTCTTCTGAAACCATTTAGCTTCGGAAGAACCAACTATGAACCAGTGGACAAAAGTATGGGTTGTCTGACATCTACTGCCAACTCTGATATACTGCATGGCATATTTTCACACCCATGTAGTTAACAATACTTTATTCCACTGTTTACCTTTATAAATTAGTACAGATTACCATCTTTAGTTAGTAACAAAAGGTAAGTCATGGACCTGTCATGACTACCTAATGTAGGATAGTATTTTATCTTAGATACTTTACTTCTGGCAATGTAGTATTTGTCTAGTTGTAAATTCCAGCTGGTCATTCAAGTATATCAGGCTATATATAGTAGTATATGTAGTTTCTTATTGTAACTCATCAAGCCATACTTGTAAGAGTCTTATAACACTAAGTTAAGAAGTAATATATACAAGTATCTTGAAAACCATTCTTGTATTCATTAACTTATTATATTATTATCAACGTAGTTAGAGATTCTGCTTTATCAACCGAGTGAGATTTAGTGAGTTTGTGAGGTAAATCTTGTGTTAAGAGACCACTCTATGAGCATAGCCACACCCCTACTTATAGAAGAAACAAAGGAGTGTGACAGATGTATTCGTCATAGCAAATTGTAGTTAAGAGAAAACTAAAATGTTATTTCAATAACGTATCATGATATCACCCGACACAAAGGTGGCTTGTAGCTAATTGCCATGAAAACAAAGTCTTAAAACACCAACCTAAGTCCTAAATTGGAACTATGGGCAAAACACACGCACCAACATAATCTAAATAATACAAGTCTAAATAACTAACAAAATAGTCTAGTAAATCAAAACTAATCGCACGCAGAGGACCTTCTAAAGTCCTCAAGCTTTATTATTACCTAAAAAGAGTGATCGAAATTGTCAATTCTAGATTAGTGAGTTCGCAAGCTTAAAATAATAATAATAGTTTCGTGAGTAACCAAAACCAAATCTTTCATGTGTATAATATTTTAAACAAGCAGTTAAATAACTACTTAACTGGAAATCAAAATCACAACCTATGACAAAACAAATTAACCACTAGTACTAAATAACCAATATAAAATTAACACACCAAGTCACCAAATGGATTCCATTACCCAATGGCTTATCACGACCATGTTAGTCTTAGCATGCATACCCACCACAAGGGTGGGGTTGTCAACCCGTTACACTAACATTACCTCTCCATGTACCCCACATCGGAGTTAAATGAAATGATTAAACTCAACATGTAATCTAACTCAAGCTTACAAAATATTCACAATACACGTTAAAAGCTAATAATAATTAAACAACTCAAAAGAAGGTTTAAAAATTTTTGAGCAATCTTTTTCCCTTGCATGATTTGTCCAAAAATCCCCAAATTGTCAATTCTAGATTGGTGAGTTCACATGCTTAAAATAATATTTATAGTGTCGTGAGTAACCAAAACCAAATCTTTCATGTGTAAAATATTTTAAACAAGCAATAAAATAACTACTTAGCTGGAAATCAAAATCGCAACCTATGACAAAACAAATTAACCACTAATACCAAACAACCAATATAAAATCAACACCGAGTCACTAAATGGATTCCATTACCCAATGGCTTATCACGACCATGTTAGTCTTAGCACGCATACCCACCACAAGGGTGGGGTTGTCAACCCGTTACACTAACATTACCTCTCCATGTACCCCACATCAGAGTTAAATGAAATGTTAAAATCAACAAGTAATCTAACTCAAGCTTACAAAATATTCACAACACAAATAAAGCCAATAATAATTAAACAACTCAAGAGAAGGTTTAAAATTTTTTTAGCAATCTTTTTCCCTTGTGTGAGTTGTCCAAAAATCCCCAAACTACATAACCAAAACGACCTCGTTACAAATTGAACAACTCACACAAGTGGTTCCATTGTAACCCCTTCCTAGGCTTATATGGCTAATTATATTAGTCACTTAATTAAGTTTTTCAAATTCTCAAATTTAAATATTAACACAAAAATCCCACACATCTGATGTTGGTAAATTAACTACAAGTCCATTCGTGCATTTTTTAGCTTTGTTACACGCTTTTATATTGTGTAGAAACCAATCCAAACCAACTTGTTCATGTTCCAAATTTGAATACAATATCATTATGGTTTTAGTTATAATTTATCTTTTAATGGTTTTTGGTACACTTTATCTTTTAATATCTTTACTTGAATACCATCCTAGCATTTTCTTTTTTAATTTATCTTTTAATGATTTCAGGTACACTTTATCTTTTAATATCTTTACTTGAATACCATCATAGCATTTTTTTTAATAATTCCATCTTTACTCATAACTCAAAATTTGCGTTGCAACACACTAATACGTTTTGTGTTAAAGGATATATTATACCAAATTTAAACGTTAAGATATAGAGGTTCCATTTGGTGAAAGAAACACTCAAAAACCTGAAGAAATGAATAATTGCATCTTTATGCCCTTCATAAATAGACCCACAATCTGTCCTGAAAATTCGTCTTGTCTTTTAAAGTAAAAACGTCTATTTGGTGGCCTTAAACCTCTTATTAGAATGTGTAGCCCCTTGTAAATGAATGTAGACTTTGAGTACTATAACTTGGAGACTGAATTTACAAAAAAAATGTTATGTAGACTTTGAGTATTATAACTTTGAGTTTTTTTTTTAATATATATTTTTTAAGATAAAATATGATTGAAATTACGTTTAATTAACCATCTTAAGTAAATTAAACAATAACAATATTTTTTTTTAACTTTCATCTTAAAATATTTAAAAAATTATTTTTTAAATAATTTGTACTAAAAACTCCATATTTCATGGAATTTTGTTCTGAAAAAGTTTACGTATTTAATAAAAGAAACATGTTTAATTTTTTTTATAATTTGAAAAGGATATATAATATTATTAGTATTTAATATCATTATTAAATAGTTGACTTGTTGCGATAGTAAAATATGACAAAATGATTGTAAAAAGATGACGTGTGACAAAAGTTATTTTGTTTTATCAGAGAAGATTAGTAAAAACTAAAAGTAAACTAAAAGGATATACAATCATGTCAAAAGAATCAGATATTTTAAAGTTATTTTGTTTTAATATCAGAGAAGATTAATAAAACTAAAAGGGTATACAATCATGTCAAAAGAAATCACGTATCATTATATATGTATAATTGGTTCATTTCAGTTGATTTAGTTATGCCACACACCAAGACCAAGACCAAAACCAAATAAAAAGTTTCAATTAATCGGTTACGACTTAACCGAACCATCTGTTAATTATTCATTTACATCAGTTAGATTGGTATGTTCATTTGGTTATACGCTCAAATAGATCTTTGTAGATGGCTTACTTGAAACTGATATATCACAAAACCAAACTCGTTAATGAATGACTATTATATATAGTTTGGCTAATAGTGTAAAAGCAAACCAAAAACCGTTATGCACGAACTACTATTAGTTTTTCTATTTGTGCCCATTTCAGCACCCTATGGTAGGTTAGCAGTTTGGAGTGTTGTTTGCTTTTGGTGGTTGGCAGGGACGGCTAATCGGTTTAGAACTTGAAAAAGCTGTGTAAACCGAATCGTCAGTTTAACCCTTATCATTTGTTTTCTTCATTCTTGGATTTTTTTAATTATATATGTACACACATATATAAATATCTTGCTCAAAAAGAATAAAATGCTTTTTATTTTGGTGCAACTTTTTTCAAACAGAATTATAAAAATGTTATAGTTATTTAAAAATAATGAGAAAAGTTGGTTTAAAAGGCAACAGGTGTAATTACGTAATTGACATGTTTATAAAATATAATAAGGTAATTAAATTCATAAAAGATAATTTTATCCCTTTAAATTGGGAGGGTTGGTTCACAATATTAGATATCAGTTTATTTGGGATTGTGACTTGTGAGGGTTCAATTTTGTGGCGATTTGAGTTTTAGTACATAGAAAACTAGGGTTTTCCAAGAATGTCGGGAAGAGATAGGTTCCAAACGGACACATGGTACGATGTGCCGTTTAAGAAGGGCAAAGGCAGTCGACATCAACAACATGAGAAGGAAAAGGATCAGGGGGTGAAGTTCTTCGTATCTAATCTCCCTCATGGTTGTGCTTCAGAGGACTTGATTCGAGTTTTGAAGGGTTTCGGAGATATTAGAGGTACGTACATAGCGCGAAAGTTTGATCGCTTGGGCAAACGATTTGGTTTTGTGACGTTCAAAAGAGGAAGGAATATGGATGATCTGGCAGCCGCTTTGAAGGACGTATGGATCGGTTCATATAAGCTTTTTATAGTACCAGCTTTATTCGTGGACGGGAAGCAAATTCCAAGAAAGGTGGAGAAAGCTTGGCAATCGGCCAAGAAAAAAGACGATCGACAGGAGGGTAAGGAGGAGGCGAATGTGAATGAACCGGTCCCTATGGACGTAGGCGTGGAGAATACAAGATCGTTCAAAGACACTTTGTTGAACAAAGAGACGACGAATAAACAGATTGTAGAGACAAACGTTGATCCTTCGGTAGTAGCGTTTGGGGATTGGTATAACCGTGCTGTAGTCGTTCACTTGAAGAGCTTGGCAGATTTAACATCACTTAGAGTTTGGTTGAAGAGTTTGAACATTGGTAAAGTTGAGATCAAGTATGTTGGGGGTTTGTGTGCACTATTGCTTTTTGTTAACAGTGATGATAAGAATGACTTTATGTTCAAACAAGATGCATGGGATGTGCATGTCGATTTAATAGAAGAATGGTCTGGACAAACTTTCAAGGTTCTTAGGATTGCATGGATTAAAATTCGTGGAGTACCGTTGAGCCTTTCATGTTCGAAGGTGTTCGACGAAGTGGCTTCAAATTTTGGTTCGATTATTCAACCGGCGATGTTCCCTGAGGAGGATGGGGATCTATCTATTGCATGTGTCGGTGTACTTCGATCGGCATCGGATAGGGTGAACCAGAAAGTTGTCTTGAATTGGAAATCTTCTAAATTCGATGTGTGGGTAGAAGAGGAAGCGGCTGACTGGATCCCTGATTGTCTAGTGCCATTCGAGGACGAGGAAAAGGAGTTTGAGGAGCAATCTGTTGATGGGACCGATAATATAGAAGATAACATTGATCTAAATGTCGAACAGGTAGACCCACAAGACAAGGTAGATCACAATATTATTAATGTTGCGGAAGGTGTGGAGCCTGTTGGTATAGATTCCGGAACGGGTGTTCAAAGAGAAGCGATTAGTCCTGTGATGAAAAAGAGACAAGGCTTCAGTAGGAAGAAAGGATCTAGAAATAAGTCGGCGTCTCCGGTTGGTAATGATAGACCGAAAAAAAGACAACGCGAAGGTGAGGATTTGTTTGATATTGACCGGTTTATTTACACAGTTAATGAAGGCCAGATCGCTTTGGAGAAAGAAAAGGGTAATGAACCGGCTAATAGTAACCACGAACAGGGAGTTGGGGGACAAAATTTGAAATCCAAGGCTTTTGATCTTAATGGTAGTGTTGGGCTGGGAGAGAATGAATCTGTTAACAAAGAAAGAGATAACACAATTCTTTTGGCCGAGAGCTTGGGAGTTAAAAACATGGGTAAATTTCCAAACGAGTTGACACAGGCGATTGTTAGTGAGGTATTTCAAGATGTTACTCAATGAACTTTCTCTCAGTGAATATTCGCGGTTTGGGTAACGAAGACAAAGGTAAATGGATACGTAATCTTAGAGTAGCTAATGAGACTGGTTTCATCATGCTTCAAGAGACTCAATTCGCGTCTCTTGAGGGGGTTGATTTAGGTCGTTTCTGGGGAAGAGGGTCCTTTGAATACGAATGGGTAGGTGCGACTGGTAGATCTGGTGGTCTGGTGTCCTTGTGGGATTCTAAGAGATTTGTGGTTGCTCGTGTGATAAAGCATCGTTATTTCTTATATGTTCATGGTACTTCTAAAGATGATGGGAAGGTTTTCTCGATAGTTAATGTGTATGCGCCGCAAAAGCTTAGAGATAAGCGTATGTTATGGGAAGAACTTGAGAAAGTGATTGTCCAAGATGAAGCGTTTGGGTGGTGGCGGGAGATTTTAATTGTGTGCGTGATCGGTCCGAACGTCGAAATTCAAAATTCAACGCTTTGGTTTCTAATGTGTTTAATGACTTTATTGATCGGGTACAACTTCTTGAATTTTCGTTAAAAGGAAGGCGGTTTACTTTCGTTTCTGGGAACAAATGTAGCCGAATAGATCGTATCTTTGTTTCGTCGAACGTGGTGAATGTTTGGCCTAATGCGGAGTATCGTGCTCTAGCTAGGGAGGAAACGGATCATAGTCCTCTAGTGTTGAAAACCGAAGCTCGGAATTTTGGTCCTAAGCCCTTCAGGTTCTTTGACTCTTGGCTTCAAAGAGATGGGTTAAGTGATATAGTGGAACAGGATTGTGCTATGGACACACTGGCCCTTGGTAGCGGTTCGTTTCAAATGGGGTTGCAGTGTAAATTGAGGCGCTTGAAAAGTAAAATTTTGGAATGGAAAAAGGCTTGGTCGCGATTGGAGACACAGGAGGAGGATAAATTGAAAAATGAAGTTTTGGATCTAGATGAAGTGTTAGACGCTAGAGATCTGACGGAAACTGAATTGTGGGTGTTTAATGAGGCCAAAAATCGTATTACAGAAATGGGGGAGTTGGCTAAGAGAGACATTAAGCAAAAAGCTCGGGCGCGTTGGGCTAATGAAGGCGATGAGAACACCAGCTTTTTTCACGGTTGTGTTAACATGAGAAGGGTTTCTAACAACATTCCGGGTTTGAATGTCGACGGCACATGGATTTTTAAGCCATCAGAAGTGAAAAAAGAGGTTTGTAGTTTTTTTAGAAGACGCTTCGTAGAGGAGATGGTGGATAGACCGGAATTGGATTGTAAAGGTCTAAAAATCTTGAATGAAGTCGAAGCCGATGGTTTGGTTACTCCGTTATCTGAAACGGAAATTAAAATGGCGGTGTTCGATTGCGGGAGTGACAAGGCGCCTGGTCCGGACGGATTCAATTTCCGAGTTATTAAGCGGTTTTGGCCGCTTTTTGCTAACGACTTTTTAAAAGTTCTGCAGGAGTTTTTTGATACAGCTTAAATTAGTCATGGAGTTGGCTCCTCATTTATCACTCTTATTCCTAAAATTAAAGACCCGGTGACGCTGAATGAGTATCGCCCCATCACTCTGATTGGTGTGATTAGTAAAGTGATTTCAAAGGTCCTTGCTAATCACATTAAAAAGGTGATGGGTAGTGTAATTCATGAGACTCAGTCAGCTTTTTTGTCTGGGAGGTATATTCTAGATGGCCCTCTTATCATCAATGAGACTTTGTCGTGGGCGAAGAAGACGGGGAGAGATCTATTCTTATTGAAAATTGACTTCGAGAAAGCGTACGATAATGTTAATTGGGGGTTCTTGACTTCTGTCATGAAGCAAATGAATTTTCCAGCAAAATGGTGTAAATGGATTGAAGAGATTCTTAATTCGGCGCGTTCATCGGTCTTAGTGAACGGTTCTCCTACGTTTGAGTTTAGTTGTCAGAAGGGGATAAGACAAGGTGACCCGATATCTCCGTTCTTATTTTTGATTGTTATGGAAGGTCTTTCTTCGTTGATAAGACGGCTAGTAAGAATGGTTTCTTTCATGGTGTTCGTTTTGGTATTGACGGCCCCATCGTTTCCCACCTTCTCTACGCTGATGACGCTTTGGTCATGTGAGAATGGTCCTATGGTAATTTGAAAGCCGTTAGGAGGATTCTCCGTATTTTTCACATGTGCTCGGGTCTTCGAATTAACTTGAATAAGTCTATCTTGTTCGGCTTGGGTAAGGGAGCAGAGGAGGTTCATAGGTTTGCCAACGGTTTAGGGTGCATTCCCGGGTCCCTTCCTTTCAAATACTTGGGTATTCTCGTGGGTGCTAATATGAACCGAATTAGTAATTGGGAATCGATTCTAGACATTTTCAGGATGCGTTTGTCTTCTTGGAAGGCGTGCGTGGTTTCCATGGCGGGTAGGGTGACTCTTATCAAGTCAGTCCTGGAGAGTTTACCTATGTATTACTTTTCTTTGTATAAGGCTCCGGTGGCGGTGATTCACAAGATGGAGGTGATTATTAAACGGTTTTTATGGGGTGGTTTCAATGATAAAAATAAAATACACTGGGTGGCCTGGGATAGAGTTACGAAGAGCATTAAGGACGGAGGGTTGGGTCTCTCAAAGCTGGAAGATATCAACCTTACGCTTATGTTGAAATGGATTTGGCGATACCGAGTTTCTAATGACGCTTTATGGAGAAAAGTGGTGGATGCTATTCATGGTTCTCCTAGACGATGGGAAACTATTCAATGCAATAATCGTTTAGCAGGAGCTTGGTCCAGGTTGGTTAAAGTCGGGTACAAACTAAAAGTTGAAGGTAGCGATTTTATAAACCTCATTAGAGGGGTTGTGGGAGACGGTACAATGCTTAAGTTCTGGATTGACCCGTGGTTAACGACTGAACCGTTGAAATCGACGTTTCCCAGTTTATTCCGGCTTGATCAGAATAAGCGATGCAGCGTTGCAGACCGGTTACAAGGTAGAAGTGGCTCGCAATTTGTTTGTTGGGATTGGAAGCGCTACCTGGGAACTGAGTCGGAAATAGAGGAGCTCATTAATTGTCATCGCGTTTTGTCTAACGCTTTTATTAATGACCAGCATGATCGATGGAGGTGGAATACAGGTGATACTGAAGTATACTCGGTTCAAGATATGCGAAAGTGGCTGAAAGGAAGCTCTCAATCGGTTGAAAATACGGTTTTTCAATGGTGCAAGTGGATTCCGCGCAAGTGCAACATTTTCATGTGGAGGGCTACTATGAATCGTATTCCTACTAAAGAAGCCTTAATTCGCCGGAATGTGCACGTCGATAATGTCTTATGTGACTTGTGCGAAGAAAATGAAGAGACGGTAGATCATTTGTTTTCGGGTTGTAGGGTCGTCGGAGTTTTGTGGGACGCCATTGCTGCGTGGTGTAACATTCCGAGGTTGATTGTTTTCTCCTTATCCGATGTGTTACATGTTATGGATGGATCGCCTCATAGCTCGAAAATGAAGGAAATTGTATATGGTATTATGATTGTCGCTTGCTGGCGAGTGTGGAAGGCTAGGAATGATAAAATTTTCAACGGTACGGATTGTAGTATTGCTCATTTGATAGCGGAAGTGAAGTCCATGGCGTTTTTGTGGTTTAAGTATAGGCATAAAGAGGGTTCTATAGACTGGAGAAATTGGTGTAACTTTTCTTTTCCGTTGATGTAATTTGTTCCGGTTTCGGTAGTCTCTTCCTTAGAGATTACCGCCCGGGTGTTGTGTTTTAATGAAATTAGCCTTCCAAAAAAAAGATATCAGTTTATTTGAATCTTTTTTAAAGTTTTTATAAAACTATCGAAATTCGATCCGATTTTATCCAATTTTATCCGCGGAACAAATTTGGGTATATTATTTTCATTTACTCGATCAAGTGGTCAATTAGGCAAAGCATTAGGTTTCTAGGTTTGGTTTAAGTCTTATTTACAACCGTATTTAGTTTAAGTCTTATTCGGATAAAACTGATATTCGAATAAACCAAATAATCCGAATTCCAAAAATACTAAATATGAAATCCGAATAAGAAATTCGAATTCGGATGAGATCTGATTCGAATATCCAAATAAGGATTCGGATTATTTTTTTATACGGATTGGATTTTTATTTTTTTAACATCCCTACACCGAAGCTCTTAAAAAGTAATGTAAAAAAGACAATATTGTTTTCTTCAAATGTATTATATCTATGAATCTTCTAATATTAATACAAACTAAGCATTTTGAAAAATATAAATAATAGTAATAATAATTCAAACTCTTAAAAAATTGCCAAATCATTAAAACCAATAGTTTTAGTTTGTCATTTTTTTAAAACTATAGTTAGCAGTTTGAGCTAAAATTTTTCTATATCATAGTCGCAGACATAGGCGAAGCTTCTACGGGGCCACGAGGAGCCCCCCACCCACTTTTCTTTCCGTCAGTAGTTTAATTTTCTGCTTGTAGTGTAAATTTTCGACTTGGAAGTGTAAATTTTCGGTTATGGAAATTTTTTAATAAATATAGAGTTCGTCCCAACCCAAAGTATGGTTCAAACTCTGATACTGATCGTAGATCATAAGCATATCTATAAAGTTTGAGCATGGTTCATCATGTTTGACCCCTGTTCAAACTTGTACCGTATTGATACGATCACATGGTTTGATTTTGGGTAATCATTTCTTAAATTTTTAGGGCCAGTATGATATTGTTCTAGTTTTTAAATTTTAAACCTCTGAAAAATCTGAAAATGCAATAATTGAATGAATATATGTTATTCCTTGGTGATCTTTATCTTTCATTCTATGTACTATTCTAATGTTTCTTGAATGCAATCCGAAAGGACAGCGAAAACCAGCTATAGCCTATAAGGATTGATATTTGCATACCAACACTTAAGATTCCACAGACAAAGGGAAAGAAAATAAAAATAGAAACAAAATGCAAGGAAAAAAAGGGTCAAATGGATAAAGACATGAAATTAGTCTTTTCAAAACTAGTCGTGTTTTAAATGTGTTGATATCACAAATTAGTTATAATTTAATAAGGGGTATTTGCTTATAATATCTAGATTTTTTTTTAAAAATAGCGTAAGTTTGAACAAGTACATCACAATTGGATCTGCATGAGTTTTGTTTCATTTATGGGGTTATCGCACTTGGTATGTGCGATTTCTCGCGTTACCTGATAAGATTCCACCAAATCTGACAATATCCTGACAGAAATTAAGAATTCGTATTTGATATGTGTCATCTCTCAAGAGAATCACATCCATCTTTTTACCTTTTGAGCATCACAAAATTTCAAATAAAGTACACAACAGCACAATCAACAGCACGGTACAGCAGCACTCATCGTCTTGGCTTGAGACATAACACTTCGTAAGTGTGATTTTTCAATAAACTTCAAAAGTAATGACTTATCAAATCAATTGAATTCAACTTCTACATATTTACAAAATGAAAGCATGTATGTATCACCAACTTCTCATTTGTTTAACAATTATCAATTCAACACCACTTTCAAACATCTCACGTTGTTAGATTTTTTTTAATTTAACATTTTCACCAGAAATTTCTACACCTATTTCAAAAATATAAATTTGTTTGAGTTTTTTTAGCTTAAAAAAATGAACTCTTATTTTACATTTGGTCCTCTCATTAATGATTTGTTATTTTTAAGCGGAAATCACAGAGCGGGTCACTATTTTCAAAAACCAAATTGTGATAAAGGAACGTTAAGCATAAGGCGTGGTGACCAAGCGTTTTGGAAATATATCCAAACAAATGGCATCCCTGTGATTGTTATGTACTTCATAATAGTAGCGGGTTTTGCAGGTATTATATAATGTGAGTGGCTCAGACTTGATCGTAGTTTGATCTCTGCACTGATCGAGAGATGACGTCTAGAGACTCATACTTTTCACCTACCGATTGGAGAAGCCACGGTTACCCTAAAAGATGTACATGTTGTTAATGAGGAATTTCTACCAAAGGATAAAGTTGTCTCGCTGGTGATTCGGGGGTTCTTGTCTGCATGTTCATGAAATATCTAACAGACGAAAACCCCTAGTTATGGATGGAGATTTTAACGACAAATGCATGAAATTCCGACATTTATTAGCAAAAATATTTTATAAGAGTTGCATCTTACCTGGCTAGAATGACTCACAATTTTATTGTTCAATCTAAGAGTAGTATATTATTATGTATTTTTATCTAAAGTTTAATGTTTATTTATTATTGTTATCTTGAATAGGTAATGTTATTTAATGTTTATTTATTATTGTTGTCTTAAATAAGTAATGTTATTTATATTTGTATTTTATTTGTAATACTAATAACTTTAAAAAAATTGTAAGTAACAATTTTTAAACAACAATAACTAATAATTTTAAAACAATAATAACTAATAAAATTTTTAAACAAAAATAACTAATAACTTTAAAAAAATAATAAGTAACAACAAGTAATAAAATTACATCAACTAAGGGTGCGAGTTTGGACAATTATTTCTTCTATGGCCGATTTGCTTACATACTCCACATCTTTGGATACGCGGTTCATCATGATGATGAACATCCGTCTCCTTATGCACTCTTCTTGACCGCCTTCTACCTCGTGTTGTGGTAATTTTTGATGAATCAGGTTTTATAGTCCAACCTAGGTCTATCCAATAAGCCGGGTGTTGTAGCGGGTGAAATTCACTATCGTACTATGCTTGGTAAGTGGCAACAGTGTAAAATTCATTCACTACATTCAATGGTGATTCTCCTCTTTGACGGCAAACTGCGATAGCATGGGAGCATGGAAATCATTGCATTTGTCACTTACCGCATGTGCATGTTCTATTATGATTCTCCACGGTATAATCGTTACCACCAGCTTCATTTGTTTGTAACTTTGATAAAACTCTATACCTTCACCGTATGTAATCGAACTCTGTTATGACATGTTCTTACGACTGAATGTCACGATTATGAAACAAACGCCAATTACAAGGGGGCAATAACGTAGCGCAGTTATATGCAATCTTAGTGTTCTTCCTAAAATGCTCAACTGTTTTCTAAAATATGAAATGAATGATAGCCTTAATTGGCATAAGCCTTATTCCTCGTAACGCGTTGTTAAAACTTTCAAAAATGTTTTTTGTTAGGTTTCTCGAATGTCGATGGTGTTTATCGTGCAGTAAGTCCACTTGATTTCCTTAATATCTCTTAGATATTCCCAAGTTTCTGAATTTAGGCTTCTCATTAGACTTACGGATTGATCGTACTTCCTTTGTTGTGTGGTGCTACCGATATCCTAACACAACCATTTCAAACTAGACATCTTAAACTTATGCATCAAATTGCTTCGGACGTGTCTTAGACAAAATCGATGAACGGCATTATCGTTCCACACTTGAAGATTTTTCATGGCGCTAATTATTCCCTTGTGTCTATCAGAAATAACACAACTTTTTCCCTCTCTCTATTGCAATGTGCAACAAAACTATTGAAAAAACAAACTCCAACTTTCCATAGTTTCTTCATCAACAATTGCATAAGCTACACGCAATATGTAATTCTTTGTATTTTGGTTACCACGATAAGCATCTTACCCGGGTACAATCCGTTCAGGTGAGTGGCGTCAATAGATATAACTGGTTGTCAATACTTGAAAGCTTTTATTGACGGGCCAAATGCCCAAATAACATATTTAAAAGTATAGCACTAAGACGATCCAACATTATGATGTAACCATTCAACAACAGTAGATGGATTTGACGCTTGTAACACTGCGATGTACTTAGGTAGTTTCTCAAAGTTACTCACCCAACTTCCGTAGATTCTCTCTATAGCAGTTTTTTGAGCCCGCCACGCCTTACTGTAAGAAACATCAACGTTTAGCTTGTCTTTTAAATGTGCTCGAATTTTTTTGTCTGGATATGCAATGTCTTGATGAATGGCGTGGATGATGCGTATTGCAATATCTTTGGATTTCAGGCTCCTATCATTGTTTCCAACCACTTTCCCATAACAGTTATGTGATTATTGCCCTTTTTGGTGGCGTACACAACCCATTTACAGGGAGGACCACTTTGAAAATTAGTGTTGCAATTGGGGTTTGTTGACATGAATTTTTCTATCCATTTAAAACGTTTACTTTCAACAACTATCAGCTCTCTGTTACGAACAAGATTTTACAACCAAACTAGATGTATCAGTTTAGATTTGTCTTTGAAGTACATACCAACACAGATTTCTTTAGATTCTTCATTCCATATAACCATGCTTATCATTAAGCCTGGTATACGTTGATGGACTAGTTTGATGTGGATTGCTATTAACTTAATAAGAATAGATTGTTTGTTGTGAAGCTTCAGATACTAAAAAACCACATAGGAAATCTATACTACTGGATTGTTGGATGTGTACCATTGGCTCCATATGAACGTAAATGTCAGGACGAAAATTTCCTTCCGTTGCCCAATAATACATCACTTCTAGGCTTGACTCGTTGAAGATTTCAGAAGTTTGAGAAAAACCTTGATAAGTATAATATAAATTTAACTTAATAATTGTTATAATTCTAATGGAATCATCATGTAATATTGTTCCGTTTTTGTAAAAAACAGTACCACTCCAATATAGTTGAATAAATATTGAAGAAAACATGTTGAAAGAAATTAAACGTAGATTCGGTATGGGTATGAAGATGAATATAGAAGTGTGGATATATATATATGGTCTTTTTTTTATATATGTAGTTTTTCTAAGAAAACTTTCATGGGTTTTTGAAGTTTATTGAGAAATCACGCTTAGCAAGTATGACATCTCAAGTATTAAAAGTGACGGGGTGTGTCTGACGATGACTGTTTGGAATTTTGTGAGAAATTGCACTTGCTAAGTGTGATGTCTTAAAAGTTAAAAAGATGGATGTGATACTTCTGAGAGATTACACATATATGCGATTTCTTAGTTTCTGTAAGGCTATTGTTAGATTTGGTGGAATCTTGTCAGGTAATGTGAAAAATCGCACATGTCAAATGCGATAACCCCATAAATAAAACAGAACCCCATGCAGACCAGTTGTGATGTACTTGTTCAAACCTAACATATTTTTAAAAAAATTCCAATATCTAAGATATTTTTGTGTAATATGAAATTTGTTGGTTAACTTCTAATACATAGTTTGAATTAAAACACTATTATACATGATTCTTGTTTAGTGATGATGCGTGAGAGATCAATGCCATTGATAGTAAGCACCTCATGATTTTTCAAAGTAAAAAGTATGGGTTCGAGTCTCACTTGCTATAATTAAATAATGTATAAATGAGTAATAAATATGATAATTTATTATCTATTTTATATTATCTATAATCTATAAATCTATCATTCTACTATAATAAAAAAGTAACTATGCAAGACATGTGGCAACATCACATTCATTCTCACAAAAATTTTATGGCTTCTCTTTCTTATTAAATAATTACCTTATTTGTAAAGAATATTATTTAAGTATTTTTTAGATTAAAATGGTTTTCTAATAAATTAAGAAACATAACTTTCTATTAATATTATTTCTAAAGAAATAAATTTTTATAAAATATTTTTTCTAAAACATCAAACTTATTTGTGTTTTTAAAAAATAGTTTTTTATAAACTAAAAATAATAAAAAATGAGAGTTATAATAAGGAAATTTATAAAATGACAATTTTTTAAACAAAATGTTTGATTTTTCTTTTTGAAAAAAAAACTTAAAGAGTTGATATTGTTATTTTATTACTTATAGTTTTTACTCCTACGTAACTTAAATCATATCTTATCAAATATCAAATTATAATTAAGTAAAATTTATTATATTTAATATTTATTTATTCAACCCATGTAATATAACGGTTTACTAAAGTTAATAAATCTATAATCTATAATCTATAAATCTATAAATACTAATAAAATAAGTTTTTTGTTTGACACATGACACAATTGTAGACATTCTAATCTTATTTTCTCGCTTCTCTCTCATATTAAATAATTACGTTAATTACTAATAGGATTGTGTAATTTTTTTATTAATTTTAAATAAATTAAGAAAGATATCTTTATATAAATATAATTTCTAAAATTTACTTTATATAAAATAAGATATTCTTCTAAAACATCAAAAAATTTTAAATATGAAAAAACTTAAGACTTATGTTTTTACAAAATTAAAATTTTTATAACACGAAAGTAATTAAATTTCAAATCTATAATAAGGAAATTTTTAAAGATGATATTTTCGTTAAATTGTTTTAACATAAAATGTTTTAAAAAATAACTATTTTAGAAAAAATTAAAGTATAAAAACAAAAGTTCAAAAAATAATATCGTCATTTTATTACTTAAAATTCTTACACGTAAGTAATTTTAATCATGTTTTATCTTAAATATCATTTTATAATTCATAAATTTTCATTCCTAACTATTTAATACATTGCCGGTCAAAAAAAAGCCTAATCAATATATTAGTCATTCAACCTATGTAATGTACAAGATACTAACCTATTATATAATAAAAAAAGGTTTTGAGATGTTATGTGTTAAAATATTAGGCTCTCTTATTTTCATTTTCATTTTCTCGCACCTCTTTTTTAATTAACGATAATGGTATGTATAGTAATTATATTATTTAAAACATTTTCAAATCTAAAAATAGATTGCAAAAATTAAAAATTAGTTTTTTTATTAAAAAATTAAAAATGTGTATAAGCTATAAAAATTTTCTTATACAAAAATCTTTTTTAAAAATATAAACTATTTTAATACCCTTTTTTCAAACAATTAAAAAACACTATCCTGTGTATTTTAAAATAATATTATTGTTGCTTTTACCTGAAATAATTACTTATACATAAATCAATCATATTTTTTTTCAAATATTATTTTATTATTTTTAAATTTCTATTACAAACTATTTAATATTTTATTTATTTAACTTATATAATATACAAGGTACTATATTAGTCTTCTATAATAAAACAAAATTAATTTTGCAACATTTCATCTTCTTACACCTTTCCTCTTTTACTACGCGTCATTATTAAGTAAATCTATCATTTAATAATGATATGAAATTCAAAAGATATTATTTGTACTATTTTTAAATTATAGAACATATGTTCTTACTCTAATAAAATAGTAACTAGGTATGGCACGTGACAACATCATATTCTTATTTATTAAATTTTTTTTGTTTCTCTTTTTAATTAAATATTACATTAATTACTACTAATATTTTCTTATTTTCTAGATCAAAAATAGATTTTTTAATAATTAATGTTGGACTCAACAAGTGCATTAAGAAAATAATGCATATAAAGGATAATGTTTGTCATAAAACAAACATAATGTGTTCTAACATTCAAACAATCATTGACTAACACATTTGTACTATTAACATTCATAACATATGCTAATGTAATTTAAATTTCTTTTTCAGACTTGTAAATTAAAAAAATTTGACAAGTGTCTGCCGCGGATGAGATGCTGCCCACAGCGGATGAACAAGATGGTGCAGCGGATGAAGAACAAGTCCAAGTGTCTACAACGGATGAAGACATCCTATAGCGGATTGTTAGGACCGTGTACGTACGGAATACTAACTGATTCAACGTGTAACCGAATCAAATAGCGCGGAATTCTATTTGATTGGCGATCCAATCAGGGAAACCGTTAATCCGATCAAACCTAACAATTAGAATACGTTAAGAATAGACTAGGAATGATCAGAAACGTTCTATGAACTTGGAAGGGACGATCTGGACGAACTTGGACGGCTGGGGTTGTGAATTCTCGAAGTGTTACGTTTTTCCACGAATTAAGTGGTATTTATAGGTTACAGCTTTCATTCGTACGACTGAGTCATGCGTATGGCTCAGTCGTGCGACTGAGTCGTGCGATTGGTTTATTCGTACGATTGAGTCAGTCTTATGACTCAATCGTGCATATGACTCAATCACCTGGTTCAGTCGTGCGATTGGACCATTCGCATGGTCCAGTCGTGCGACTGAATCATGAGACTTAGTTAAACACATTCCTGAATCTTTAATAATTCAGAACTATGTCTAACAACTGTATACCTATATAGCATTTTCGTATAAGCATGTAACATACAATAATATAAATATATAAAACATTAAACAACTAATACATAATCAATCAAAGATTTTTTCATTACATTGATCAAACATTACATATGTGTAACAAAATGAAAGTCAATTACATTTAAGCTCACTAGACCTAGAACTAGGGACATGTGTACCAACAAACTCCCCCTTGGACCTAGTTCTATCTAATCTTTGACTCCCTTTGTAAACTCTTCAAATCTCTTAGCTCGTTCCTCTTTCGAAACCCCAGCATGGATATTGAGTGCGAAGCATAGACGTATGACATGCTGAAACTGTAGTGCTTGCACTATATCCTGGGTATCAAAAAATAGTGGCCACTTGTACAGAGTGTAGACATCTGAAGCTGACAAGTTGATAAGCCACATTGGGTCAAACACCCTTATTATGTCCACCGTTCCTTCGCTGTCCAAAACAATAACGGCCTCTCCAGAGCGCCAGTCATAGTACCATCACTTAAAATGTGGGGTAAAGTTCTGTGGCATCTCCCTCAAAGGAATTCTGGACATCGTGCGCGGAGGGCGCCACTTCAGGACTATCTTTGGTTGACCGGTGATGGGACTCACCTTAGACCTTCGGAGGTACCTCGTAGCCTGCTGAGGTTTGAAGTTTACCCATCTTGTCCTGTTTTCCCTTTTCAGTGCAGCCTCAAACAAGCATGACATTTTCTTCGGGTCAGCATAGAGCAACTTCAGGCGTGCCAGCTGGTTGAGCTCAAACCCGGGGAGAGTCTTCAGATCATGAGGGAATCTGAAGTACTCGATTTCCCTCCCTCTCTTTACAGCATAAACTCCAAGATCCTCAAAATGAGCCCATGTAATAATCTTCCCTGACACCTTCATGTTCTTCTTAACTTTGTAGAGCTTGGTGTAGGTACTTTGCTTAGCTGTAGCGCGTTGGGCTCGGATCTCAGCAAAGCAAGTCACCCATTCACCCTTTCTGATATTGACATCAGCGTCCAAGGCTTGGGCTTTGCTATTTGATGCTTCAGCTTTGTTTTCTTTCTCACTTAGCTTCTCCAAAACATCACTACCGAGAGTGTTAACCAGATCTGGAAACACATTTCCCTCTCGGTCAGCGTATTCCGGATAATGCTGATCGGTGATGTCTTCAATCTCTATCTCTTCAGCGTCGTTAAGCTCATCATCACTAGCATCATCAAACGTTGGAGCATCCTTCACGATCTTATCAGGATTAAGTCGAAACATCTCAGCAAGTTGCTCGTCAATCAGGTCGTGAAATATTTCTCCTTCTTCAGGAGTATAACTCACAGCCCTTCTGACGATCCCCTGCAGATCAAGAATCATTGTGAGTTGAGACTTGATCTATTGGAGGGGAGCAACATCATACTCATCTTGCTGAAATGTTGGATCTGCTTGATTTAGACATGTAGCATAACAATCATTAGTATGTAATCAAGATAATGAAACATTAAATAATAAATATTTACATTAATTACATAAACATCAAAACATGATTCAAGTACAAAAGTTGAATAATAAAACATCTAATCTGTACTTTTGCCTTGAATCTGCTCGTGAGCTTCAGCTGTAGGTGATGATGGAGGGGTTGATGTAGATCCATGGTCTTGTCTTCTTTTTGTTCGTTGTTCCAGACCAGGATTAGCAGCATTTGTAGCTGAATCTTCATCATCATCATATCATTGTGCCCCTCCTTAGCTTGATCATCTCCACTATCATCATCATCTTCATCACTATCATCTTCCGCATCATCACTCTCTTCATCATCACCATCATCTCCATCTCCCTCTCTAATCTTCAGAGGCTCATCCTTAGTGCCCTTTAGTTTGAACATGATGGTCTTCTTGGCCTCCTCCAACTCCTCAATCTTCTTAGAAGATATGACGTTTTGCTCCTAGAGTTGGGACATCTCTGATCTCTGTGCAGCAATCTGCTGTGCCTGCTGCTCAATCAGCTGAGCCTGCAGAGATATCTACTGAGATTGTGCAGCAGTAAGCTCTACTAGCTGACGAATCTGAGCAGTCTTCTCGTCATTGGCTGCTAACAGTCTCAGCACCATTCGATTCAGTGCTGAAAGCTGTTCCTCTACCCCACTGTGAGGTAGAGAAGATCCAGATCGAAATGAGGGAAAAGATGACGTGTCTGCTGGGTGACTAGTAGTGGTGGTGGTGGTAAAGATTGGGGTGGTATAGTGGTGGTAGGTGGTGTAGTGGTGAAGATTAGGGGTGGTATAGTGGTGGTAGGTGGTGTAATAGTGAAGATTCGGGGTGGTATAGTGGTGATAGGTGGTGTAGTGGTGAAGATTAGGGGTGGTATAGTGGTGGTAGGTGGTGTAGTGGTGGAAGTGGTGGTGGAGGTAGTGATCAGGGTAAACCTTCGTCTCTTGGGTTTCAGCCCGTGTGGCTAAGCCATCCTCTTCCTCTGAGTCCCCCTGGACCCGAAGGCTTCCCCTTGCCTACTGGGCTGGTCTGGGATGTAAGATGAATCTGTGGTAGTCTCCCTAGACCTGCCCGGACGTCCACCAACCGTCCTTAGCCCTCTCTCGATGGCAACCACCCTGCTGGCCACCGTCCTAGTCAGGGGTTCCTCATCAGACTCTTCCTCCTCATCAGGTTGGAAGTCCTGATGGAAACCCACAGTCTGTAGATCACTGTGTGGAGATGGTGGAGATGTAACCTCAGTAGTAGTGGTCTGTGTATGCGACGGACCTGTATCTCCACCGTTACCACTGTCATCATCGTCTGAATCATCATCAGGAGCAGCTATCGGCTCAATATCTGAGTCACTATCATCGTGGCGCCACTTCCTCTTCGATGGCGCCACATAATCTTCCCGGGCCAGATGCCCAAACAATCTCCTCACCGGGGGCTTCACCTGCTTCCCCCGGTATACCCTCATCCTTCCCAAAGTCGTGTCGTCCATGACCTCCAGGACAATAACATCTTCTTTCTCCTTCGGCAGCTGGGGGAGCTTCTGATCAATGATCATCTGGATAAACCTCGGGTACATGCAGAAGCCCTCCTTCCCCTTGTCCTCGATGTTCTCCACCAGGTAGGTGAAGATCATCCTGGAGAAGCTGAACGGGAAGTTCAGAACCAATGCAGCAAATTCATTCTGCATCTGATCCGATAGCTCGTCAAAACCTCCCTTCCTCGAGGCTATACAACGTAGAATAACATGGGCAAGGTACTTGAACTGGGGGCATAAGTTGCTCTTGTTAAGCGTACTTGAGTTGATGTCCCCCGAGTACTTCGCCCTCATAAAGCAGCCACGGACGGTAAGGGGATGTAGTCTCGTTGGGCAGTTAGCATCATCCCCAAACTCCAGAACAGTCTGTATATCTTCCTCAGACAACTTAATGTCTTGTCCAAAGATAGAGCTCTGAATAGTGTGAGGCTCCGTGGACTTGTCTACAACAGCGTTTTCCCAAAACGCCTGCTAAAACGATCTATATGGAGTACACTGCGCTGAGATCGCTCGGAAGATCCTCGAGCAGCGTAGAAAACTAATAATCCCAGAGAAGTCAGCCACATTGCGGGAAGTAAGATCCAGATGAGTACAGATATTGTACTTAGTGCTCATGGTCCACCGACTAGCCATCTGTGACATAAAAACAGATAAACATTAGTACTTGTCTAAGATAAACAATTTCGGTTAATGAACTTGAAAAATTGGTTTAGTCGTGCGACTGAACAAAGCGACTGAGATCTAGTCGTGCGATTGAACTATGCGACTGAGATCTAGTCGTACGATTGAGTTCATTCGTACGACTGAGTCATGCGATTGGACTTAGTCGCATGTCTTCTCATGCATTTACCTCAGTCGTGCGACTGGGCTCATACACATGGTTCAGTCGTGCGACTGTGCCATTCGTCCATCTCAGTCGTACGATTGAGCCAATCGGACAGCTCAGTCGTACGATTGAAGTTAATCAATGTGTCCAGTCACCTATTCGACTGTTTGACCATTCAAATTCATGTTTTTGAGCAATACTTGATGTTAAACATTGTGATTAGACTCATTACACTCAGAATAGTCCGATTAAGCATCTTTTAAGTTTAGTTTGATCTTATAGCTCAGTTTAGGTGGTTTATTTGTCCGTTTTAGTCCTCGGTTACTGTTAGGTCGAAATTTGAGTGATTCTTGATGTCAATGTTTGGTTTTATTGATGAACCACCTCGATTATCACCTGTATAAACAATATCGAATGTCAGAACACAAGAATATATGGTAAATGTGAATCGAATGAAATTTCGGCAGAGGTTCTTTAAGTCGTACGTATAATGGGCGATTTGGGTGAGTAGAGCGACTGAGGCTGATTCACCTTGTATTTATACTAGGGCAACCTCCAGTCGTGCGACTGAGCCTCGTCGCATGAGTGAGTCGTGCGACTGAGCCTCAGTCGTGCGATTCACCCAATCGTTCACCTCCAATCGTACGATTGAGGTTCATTCGGACGTCTGTCATAGTCGGTCACCTCCAATCGTGCGATTGGGCTAATTCGCATGGTCCACTCGTATGATTTGGACTCATTCGTATGATCCAATCATACGACTGGTCCATACTTATGGTCCAGTCATGCGAATGGGCCATACTTGTGACATTTTGACCATTTTACCGTTCGACACTTAGTTCCATTTAACAATAGATAAAACATTATGAGCAGTTGATCATCTTAGACATGATCAATTTTAGATTAAAACCTGTTGATCAACTCAGATGTGATCAATTTATCTACCCAATCACCTCAGACGTGATCCATTTATCCACTCGATCACTTCAGACGTGATTCATTTAACAACCTGATCATCTCAGACATGATCCTTTAATTTTTCAGAAACAATTTGTTTAAGATTAACATTACGTTGCTTTTGTAACATTCACAGAGATGATAACTTAGCACAGTCCGAAACTGACACACTTTACAAATGACTTGAAAAGTAAACTAAATACAAAATGAACATATTTTTGTGATTTTTGATAGGGTAGGGTAGAATAGCCTATTAGCATTAACGTCAAACCAAAGACAGATTCATATGGAATCAGACAGGCATAAGCACCATTACTTGGAACTTTTTGTATTAATGGAAATGGAAACTAGCATATTTACATATCACAACTTTTTTACTTATCCAGGATTTCTAAGTTCTAACTGGGAATCATACTTGATCTGATATGTAACACCCATTGATTTTGATCATCAGGCGGTGCAGTCATGACGACTGTCAGTATACTTGTCCACTTAAATCCATACACAGACTTTTGACATACATCAATGATTAATTAGATGAATTAGGTCAACAAGTGTTTGTGTGTTTCACATGTACATGGTAATCAATATTCCTCAGGAGATTTTTGAGCGGTCCAGGAAATAAGAAGATTTGGTTTTAAGAACTTTCAAGGAGACGCTAAGCCTCAGGTCAGTGTCATCACACAGCAGAGAGGCGCAAACAACAATGAATTCTTAGAACAGATAGATTATGCCAAGCCTCAGGTCAGTGCCATCGCACAGCAGAGAGGCACAATACCTATCTTCTTCTTTGAGCAATATATTATAATATACATTTATTTCTGTGACGTTTGTCATCTTTTTGCTCTAATTTTCAGGTCTTTGCACACATTTGTGGCATTCAATTGCTCCTCACCCCTTATTGGAAATTGATTGATTGTGCAAACCAGGGATACCATGGAAACCCACAACTTGTTGAATGATTTAATTTTAAGCCGAATCACCGATGACGACTACTAGTCTATTGTGTTGAATCTACTGACACATCGTATAATGATCTCGCACAACCCTAGATCTACTTTCTTGGAGTAGTTACAGTAACAAACAAGCGTACTATTATTTTCCCAAATGTGTTAGACTTAGACTTCTCTGACTAATATTTTTCTGTGATTTTAATTAAACTTGCAAAAATGAAAAATGATTTTGGTGTTCCAAATAACTCGATGCCTATGTACTATCACTTTCCAATTTGCTGAATCACATTCTTAGTTTTGTTGTCTTTGTCTTTTCAGCTTATCTTCCCTCCCCCCTTTTTTTTTAAGTAAATAAATATTGAACATAACCTAATATCCCCCTAAAATTCTAAAATAGAAAATTTTTTGTGTTTTTGGCTTTTTATAAGACAAGGAAATTAAAAGAAATAAAAATAAGAATGAAAAAACTAAACACGTATCGGACTAGGCATCTGTGTCTTCTGAAATTATGTCACTTTTCTTTTTCACACCATTGACCTCTAACAGATATAGAAATCTGGGTTTGTCAAAAGGTTTGGTGTAGAGGTCGGCGCGCTGAAAATCCGTGTTTATTTTAATCACATCAATTAATTGTTTTTCATAGCAATCGCGTATGAAATGATACTTTATGCCGATGTGTTTTGTTTTAGGGTGTTGAACAGGATTTTAGTAACAGCTATGATAGCAGAATTATCAACAAAGATAGGTGTTTGAGAAAATTGCAAACCATAGTCTCGTATTTGCTGTTGGATCCAGATGATCTGAGAACAGCAACTTGCAGCAGCAACATATTCAGCTTAACAGGTTGATAATGCAACCGAGGTCTGCTTCTTGCATTGCCAAGTGACTAACCGCCTTCCAAAGAACTGACACCCTGCTGATGTTGACTTGAAGTTCATCTTGCAACCGCCATAGTCAGAATCACTGTACGCAGTAAGCTCAAAGTCATCATCATGAGGATACCACAATCTCAGTGTTGGGGTACCCTTCAGATAATGGAAAATCCTCTTCACCCCAATCAGATGATTGACTTGGGTTTCGCTTGATATCTGGAGCAAAGACATGTGGCATACATGATATCTGGACGCGAGGCAGTGAGATACATAAGAGATCCGATCATCCCACGATACATAGTGGCATCCACCAAATCCCCATTCTCATCAGGAGCCACATCATGATTTGTGGCGAGAGGGGTACAGGTAACAATGACATTTTACATATCAAATTGACTCAGAATGTCTCCAACATACTTAGTCTGATGCAGAAAAATACCGGTTAGTGTTTGATCCACCTGTAATCCAAGGAAGAACTTCATTTCTCCCATGGCACTCATTTCAAACTCTGCCTTCATCACAGATTCGAACTCTTTGCACAGTTCTGCATTTCTGGAACCGAAGATGATGTCATCCACATAGATCTGCACCATTAGTAAATCCCCATCTTTCTCTTTAATGAACAACGTGCAGTCAATCATACCCCTGCGAAAATCGTGTTTTAAGAGATGGGTGGAGAGCTTCTCATACCAAGCTCGAGGAGCCTGATGTAGCCCATACAGAGCCTTGTCTAACTTGTAGACTCTGTCCCGATGATAAGGATCTTTGAATCCCTCGGGTTGACTGACGTATACTTCTTCACGGATTTCCCCATGAAGGAATGCACTCTTAACATCCAGCTGATAAACTTTGATCTTCATGTAAGATGCGTAGGCCAGAAATATCCAAATTGCTTCCATTCGTGCCACTGGTGCAAACACTTCATTGTAGTCGACTCCCTCGACTTGTCTGAATCCTTGAACAACCAACAGTGCCTTGTTTCTGATAACAACACCTTGGTCATCCTTCTTGCATTTAAGTACCCATTTGGTACCAATCACTTTCACTCCTTTGGGCCTGTCAACGAGTGTCCACACTCCTAGCTTCTTGAACTGTAGTAGCTCCTCCTACATAGCCTTGAACCCAGCCTCATCCTTCAGGGCATCACTGACGTACTTAGGCTCGATTTGAGAAACAAAACATGAGAAAGCCCCGTCATTGACATATCTCTTTTCCATGACTGCAGCATAGTCAGCAGAGTACAACTGATTTCTTGTCTGCACACCGGATTGAAGATCCCTAATGACAGAGTCGGGGGGATGATTCACACTGATCCTAGTCACAAGTGTCGTAAGAACGACAACTTCAATATCAAGATTTGTGACAACAGGTTCAGTATCCGGATTTCCTAATGCTTGTTCAGCAGCTGAGGAGCTCTCTTCTTGATTGACATTATGCTCATTGTTAGTCTCAGCTGCTTCGTCATCATCTGATGACTCATCATTCTCGTCCTGAGCGGGTGTTGAAGATCCCGAAGCACCACTGGCTGGTGTCATATTGCTGATATCCAGATTCAGTGTATTTAGGACGTCGTACATCATCTGGGCAGAAATCTCTTCATCTGAATCAAGCTGAGGGAGGTTGAAGGATTTGAAAAAGCCATCGTAATCGAAGAATGACGATGGACTTTTTCCAGCAAAGGGGTGGTGTATCTTTGTACATATACATTGCACCACACTTCTACCTGACCTGTCGAGTTGTTATAAACCTATTTGTCTGGTATGCTATATCCTAGAAATATCCCTTGATCGGCTTTCTCGCTGAACTTGCCCTCCTGAGTTTTCTTCGGCAACGTACATGGGGCTCCGAATGGTTCCAGATACTCCAGGTTCGGTTTGCGCTTCTGAAGCAACTCATAGCAAGTCTTCCCATGCCGCTTGACTACTAACACATGATTAAGTGTGTAGCAAGCATTGGCAACAGCTTTATTCCAGAACAATATTGGTAGTTTTGAATCTGCCAACATAGTCCGTGCTGTCTCGATCAAGCTCAGATTCTTTCGTTCAGCAACTCCATTCATCTGTGGTGTGTATACAGAGGTGAACTGATGAACAATTCCCTTCTCTTTGCAGAAAGCATCCATCCACTGATTCTTGAACTCTGTTCCATTGTCTGAACGAATCTTCCTCACTTTCAGCTTGTAGAGGGACTCCAGTGTTGTGACGAGAACCTTGAACGACTCAAAAGTTTCTGACTTAGCTTTCAAAACATCACCCAGGAGAAACGTGAGTAGTCATCTGTGACAACAAAGCAGTACCAGTCTCCGATAATACTCTTCGTGCTGACAGGACCGAATAGATCCATATGCAATAGCTCCAGGGGCATCTCAATAGAGTTAACGTGCTTGGTCTTGTGAGACTTCCTGGTCTGCTTTCCCTTCTTGCATGAGACATAAAAATCAGGAAGTTTGAAGTTCTTTACAGTAACTCCCTCAACTACGTTGTTATGAATCAGATGATTCATCTTCCTGTGATTTATATGTCCCATTCTTTTGTGCCATGAGATAGACTCCTTCTCTGTTGCTTTAGACAAAAAGCACTGAACAGTAGACTCAGTAGTAGAAGCATTTGACATATCTAAAACATACAGGTCATTATACCTAGATGCTGACATTAATACCTGCTCCTCTGGAATCTCCATCTCTTTTTTCAGAATGTAACACTTCCGATTGTCAAACATCACTTTGAATCCCTTGTCACATATCTGAGACACTGAAAGCAAATTGTTTTCTAATTGTTGAACAAAATTCACTTTATCAAATCTTACCTTCGTATTTACTTCTCCTTATGCGGTAATGTATCCTCCTTTGTTTCCAGCAAAAGAAACGTGTCCCCCTTTAATTTGTTTGACATTGAAAAGGAGAGACTGATTTCCTGTCATGTGCCTGGATGTCCCGCTATCTACAGTCCATGTGTTGGTAGAAGCACTATAGCGAACAACCTGCACATTATAGAATATAATTAGTTAAGGAGGGGAACCCAAGCCTTGACGGGCTTGGGTTTCCCAGAGGCATCACACATTACGAACTCAACCCACTGTCCTTTATCAGTTGGTGGGACCTTAACCTTCAAATTAACAATGCTTTCAGACACTTCAGATGTTTTAGCTTTCCACAAACCATCCTTATGAAAGGATTGTTTGTGGTAAACCGATGACTGATTTACAGTTTGAACCTTAAGTTTAGTTTTAAAAATAGGTTTCACCTCAGGCATCACAGACTTGCCAGTGACTTGTCTGTGTTGTCTGTGGTGTTGAGGAGAGGTATAAGACCTAGCAGGTGTTTTAGACCTAACAGGAGTCTTAGATCTCTGTTTTGAAAACTATTTAACTTCATTGTCTAGTTCAATTTTAATTTTGGGTGTCTGATAGCGAGGACAGTTTGAAGAGATATGACCTCATTGTCCATAAGTATAGCATGATCTCCGTTCAACAGGACTAGGAGATCTCTTGTGGGGTGGGGAGTAAACTTCAGGTAGGACTTTTTGGTCTCAATCCTTTGATTTTCACCTTCCTTGACAAATTTTACTTGTTTAACGTTATGGTGGATTTGTCTTTTTGGATGATTTTGATCTTGCTTAATTTGTTTAGATTGAGTGGATTTTAAAGTCTTAGGTTGTGTGTCAACAGATTTACAAACCCAACCCAATAGTGACATTAACATCCTTTTTCACCCTATCAGTCTGATCTTTTGTGCCTGAAGTTGATGACTTCTGATTAGCAACGGGAGGAGCAGGTTTAACTGCAGTATCCAGGTCACTAACCAGAGGAGTAGTCACCACATGGTCCTTTATGGGATTATTATTAACTGGTCGATGTTTGGTGTTCAAAAGGATCTCATGTGGTGGAGGCATAACCTTATAACCTAGCCCTTCCCTGTTGTTGCGTTCCATAACCAAGTTTTTCAAAATATGAGAAGAACTAGCTAGACTGTGGAGTTTTTGCTTTGAAGACTCATTTTCAACTTGTAAAACAGCTCTGTCCTTTTTAGTTTCCTCAATTGTCTTTAAATAAAACTTTATGTTATTTTCTTGGTTAAACGCGACAACCTTAGTTTCTTTTAGTTGTTTCTTTAAAGCTTCAATTTTCTCCTTATAGCTGCTCTCATTTTGTTTTAACACTCTATTAGCCTCAGTGCATAATTTTAAGTCATTTACTAAGCTATCATTATGATCTAATAACCTAGCAAATTTCAGATCAATGCTTTCTCTAAATTTATCACATTCAACACAAGCATGTTTAACAAAAAGATCATCTTTTGATTCTACCTGTGCAGATGTAGACGTGCCAGCCATGAAAGCAGTTTGAGGTTCCTGTTGTGCTTCAGATTCTGCATTCAGTTCATCCTCAATGAGTTGATCAACAGAATCTAAGGCTTCAGTAGCATCCAGCTCTACTGAGTTCTCCCCCTCACTCGCAGAGTCATCATTCAGATCATTAACGAGAGCAATGTTGGCTTCACCATCAGATAAAAATCAGAAGGACCAGTCCTGTCCTTCATTACCTTGAGCAACCATTGACTTTGAATCATTGCTTGTTGAAGCTGTCTTTCTCCCTTTATCCTGTTTGTTGAAGGACGAGAACGGGTTCCCATTGCCAGTCTTCTTCGGATTAACACACTCTCGCTTGAAGTGTCCTTTCTCCCTGCAGTTGAATCAGGTGACCTTTGACTTGTCAAATCTAAAAGTAGTATCTTTAGTAGCAACCAGATTCTGTCCCATCTTCTTAACAAACTTCTTTGCTCGTCACACAGCACTCGCGAGAGCCCACATGATGTCCATTCTTTCCAATTCATTTTCATCCACCTGCTCATAGTCTTCATCAGCCAAGTGGTAGTTACTAATCTTTCCTGCTACTAATCCATCATAAGAGTGAACCACAGCAGCAAGTAAGTCCATGTGCTCCTTAGCCACTTCCACAGTTACATTGCCTAGATTTTCTGTCACTAACTTCGTCGATTGAGCTTCTGTAGTACTGTGTTGAACCCCTGATGTAACATTTGACTCACCACCTAGATGATGAGCTTTGACCAGTTGCAGATGTATTAGATACAAAAGCTGTCTGCAGAGGGGCACTGGAAGATTTTGCAGTAGGAGTCACGTTGTAGAGAGACGGCTCCTGAGTGTATGATCCCTTCTTGGCCTTGTACTTGTGTCTCACCTCTTCTTCTCTCAGTTTCACGATGAAATCATTGATATCCAAAGTCTCCAGCATTGAGTTATATCTTAAAGTGGAAATAAATGAATCCCACTTCTCTGGTAGCCCATCAGCCAAACTTGCCACTTTTTCTTCCTTAGACGTTGTAACACCATGAGTGTGAAGTTCACTCATCAAATGATAGAAGCGGTCTATAATATCATCCAGACTCTCGTTCCCGATAGCAAAAAAATTATCAAATTCCTTCTTTAATGCTTTGACCTTTAAAGACTTCAGTGTTGTGCTCCCTTCATACCGTTTCTCAAGAGCATTCCATAACTTTTTGCTCTGCTTATGTTCTGAATACTGATGGAAGATATCTTTAGGAATTGACTGTGTCAACATAGCATAGGCTTTCTTCTCTGCATTATATGCAATCTTTTGTACATCACTTAATCCACTCAAATTAAGGGGTATACCATCAGCTCCAACTGGCATATTGTAGCCAGTCTCAATAGCATTCCAGAGATTTATGTCCACTCCATTAAGATGAATCTCAAACCCTTGCTTCCATTATGGAAATTCATCAAGAGACAAAAGCTTAGGTGGTTTATTATGGTTTCCGATCTCATTTTCCAATAGCAATAGGTTCTGGATCCTAGAGTCCTTCCCTGCTGAGAATGCATAGTTCTCTGAGTCCATAATTAATAAGTATTAAACTTGAAAACCAAACTGTGTATGCGACTGGGAGGGGCGACTGAAGGACGACAGAAACTTAAATGTGCGATTGAGCTTAGTCGTGCGATTGGGCAGGCGATTAGGGCAGTTGTGCAAATGAACAAAATGACTGGGACAATCGTGCGATTGAACGAGCGACTGGGCCAATCATGCGATTGAACTGGGCGATTGGAGTTCAGTCGTGCGATTGAGTCAATCGTGCGACTGAGACTGCTGACTTTGAAATTTTTCAACCTTTTTCACACAATTCGACCTAAAACATAATTTTGAATACCCTAGACGGCTTCAACTCGAAAAAGACTCAATGTTGAAAGCATGCACACGTAAAAACTGGATTTTTATGCAGAAAGCACGGATCTTTAGACTAAAAACGTTGACCTTTTCACAAAAACGATTGAATCCACGAAGAATCAAGAGCCAAAGCTCTGACACCACTTGTTAGGACCGTGTACGTACGGGTACTAACTGATTCAACGTGTAACCGAATCAAATAGCGCGGAATTCTATTTGATTGGCGATCCAATCAGGGAAACCGTTAATCCGATCAAACCTAACGATTAGAATACGTTAAGAATAGACTAGGAATGATCAAAAACGTTCTATGAACTTGGAAGGGACGATCTGGATGAACTTGGATGGCTAGGGTTGTGAATTCTCGAAGTGTTATGTTTTTCCACGAATTAAGTGGTATTTATAGGTTACAGCTTTCATTAGTACGACTGAGTCATGCGTATGGCTCAGTCGTGCGACTGACTCGTGCGATTGGTTCATTCATATGATTGAGTCAGTCTTATGACTCAATCGTGCATATGACTCAATCACCTTGTTCAGTCGTGCGATTGGACCATTCGCATGGTCCAGTCGTGCGACTGAATCATGAGACTTAGTTAAACACATTCCTAAACCTTTAACAATTCAGAACTATGTCTAACAACTGTATACCTATATAACATTTTCGTATAAGCGTGTAACATACAATAATATAAATATATAAAACATTAAACAACTAATACACAATCAATCAAAGAGTTTTTCATTACATTGATCAAACATTACATATGTGTAGCAAAATGAAAGTCAATTACATTTAAGCTCACTAGACCTAGAACTAGGGACATGTGTACCAACACGGATGATCAACACACAGCGGATGCCAAGTCCATAGCTGATGAACTGTCCACGGCGTATGTTCATTCACAACGGGTGAACATTTAACAGCGGACAACATGCAAACAACAAGTGTTCACAGCGGACATTATCCAAGACACAGCGTATGAGTTATCCTTCTCTATAGCGAACACCTTATCATCCATAGTGGACAGCTAATCATCCACAGCGGATAGCTTGTAGACTTAGGATCTTTTTATGTAATTTTCGTTTACATAAGGGTAGTTTAGTAATTGTAAATAGCTTTTTGTATAGGCTATAAATAGTATACTACCCTAATCCTTTATAAGCTTTTGAACAATCAATACAAACAAGCAGTTATTATTATTTGCACTCACTAGCAATCATACACACACAATCACTCACACACACATACTGATATCATAAGCATCAATCATGGGTTTCCACACCATGTTTAATGTTTGTTGAATCTATTATAACAAATCTGTTGTTATATTGTTTGAGAGAATAGAAAAGATACTTGGAGAAATCTTCATAATCATCAACATCATTCTATTTTCATTATGTGTTGATTGAGACACATTGATTTCATCAGTTGGTATCAAAGCCTTGGATCAAATCAAACACTGATTTTCTATCCTCTCCTTCAACAAACATGATATTCGTGGTTCATTAGCTTCATAACATACATTTTGAGCTTACAAAATCATCAAATCTTTTTCTTCTACATCATACAATCAACAAATGTTCAAAAACATGAGTTAATCTTTTGTTTTCTTCTACATCATACAATCAACAAATGTTCAAAAATCATTCACACACTGTTTTTGAAACAGAAACATCAAACATCTTTGATATTATCGATTTCATTGAGTTTTTCAATAAAATAGTATACAAGTACGGTTTTTATTAATTTTCTTCATACAAATCTCACATCTGAATACTTGAATTCATTCATTGTGTTTAAACATCACATTTGAGTTGCTATACACTCAAACAGGTCGTTAATCTTCTTCAAACAACAAACAAATTGTTGTTTTTGTTGAAGTTCATTGCACCGCAAACAAACCCTAGGTTTAAACCCTAGTTTTTGATCACTCATAAACATTCACAATCTCAGGTGATTGTGTTTATTCATTATCAAAATCTAAGAAGAACCGTATTCTTCTTTTAAATTTCTGAAAAGTAACTTTTTGATCCAAAAATATTATTTTCTAAAACAAAACTTTTGGTTTTAGGGTTTTGACTTTTTGACTTGAGGGTTTTGACAGCTTTGACTGAGTTGACATTCTTAAATGGAATATTCCTTGAACTCACCGAGAATTCAGTGACTTTTTATCGGATATTAATTAATTTAATTAATTTTCCTTAATTTGGTAATTAATTAAAAGCAAATTAATTAACAACCAATCCTAGTGATTTTAGGATAAATCAAATTTAGCACCAAGCTAAATATTAAAACAAATTTTTTAACTTAAACCGTTAAGTTAACAACATTAAACAAACATGTCTGGTGAACTTTCAGGAACAAACAGTGGTCTTAAACCACCAAGGCTGAAAAACAAATTAGATTTTAAGTAATGGAAGATCATGTTTCGAAACTGGATTATCTTCCAAGACCTAGACTTATGGACATCCATAATCGAGGGCCCATACATTCCAGTAAATCTTGGTCCTGATTATAACACATAAAAACCAATAAGCCTAAAAATGTGGCTGGTGATGAACTGAAGAAAGTTAAAACAGACATGAAAGCATATAGTATTCTGGCAATAACTTTACCATTTGAAATATTGACACTGGTTGAGAATTTCAATACAACACATGACTATGGAAGGTTCTTCACACCATTTGTGAAGGAAGTGAGGAAATTCGGGAAATCAAGAAAGACAAATTGAGGACCCAGTATGAAACCTTCCACCATATTCAAGGAGAATTAATCCCACAACAACTTCACAGATTTGTACAACTTGTAAATAAGATGATTGTTTATGGTCTCAAATATGAATATGTTGAAATTAACACAAAGATGTTGCATACACTACCAGAGAGTTGGACTCAATTAGTGTCTCTAATGAAAGCAACATTGGATCTTGAAGCTTTGTCTTTGGATGCTCTAGTTGCTAAGGTGGAAGCACTAGATCTAGATGAAAGATCCAGGAACAATAACACTATCAGACATGTAGAAGCTTACAAGTTTAAAGAACTTCAACAAATAGACAGTGCATTTTTGACATGCACTGGAGAAGATGAAGATGAAGAATTCCTAGATAGTAGTGAAAATTCATTCTTCTCTGCTCCTAAATCTTCAAACAATAAACAAAAGTCTAAGAAGACTGGTGTTCATACTTCTCATAAAAAAACACCACAAAGCAAACATAATCAACATCATCATGCTTCAAGCTCAAGTAAGCAACAACAGACAAAGTCACAAAACATACACAAGTTTGATAAACCAATGGATGCTCTCACTATCATTCTGCAAAGTGAAGAGCAGAAAGCAGCTTATGCAGCCTTCTCCACAAGCTTTGAAGCTTACCTTGGTGCCAACCTAACACCATCACAGATCATTCAACAAGATGTAAGGCCCCGTTCCCGGGACGCTTACAGCTGGTCGATCATCGCATATAAAAACATACATTTATTTAAAACATCGCAGCGGAAACTAAAACTTAAAACCATTTCATATATATTAATGACAACTTTTGCAAAGTAATACAATACGATTAACAGTTACAAAATATTATAATTGCATTACATCATAAAAATATCATTGTTATACTAATGGATGCCATCCTAAAAATGCCAAGTAGCCACCCCGTGCCATCCTCAGCAACATTACCTGCCAACTGGAAACACATAAAAAGTCAGTGTTGCTGAGTGAGTTCTAGTTTTATTATAAAACATACTTTTCTTTTGTTAAAACCGTTCTTTACTTTCTTTGAAATCATACAATACCTTCATACATGCTCACACACGATACGTACACATAGGTAACATCATTATTATCTTTGTTTACGTTCGTTAACTTTCGTTCATTCCACATACATCAATATCATTCATTTCTTATCTAGATCCCGTCAGGCTTTACCCTCCTCATGGCACAAAGCCACGATTACTGAGCTCAAATGACAAGGATCTCGTTTCATTCTTTATTACGTTACTTCGTTAACGTTCAATTCATACATTCTTTCATTCGTACGTTCATTACTTTCGATGACATGTACAATACCCCGAACATTGTGCACGAAGCTGGTTACTGGACCTGAGGTCTTTCGTGGACCTCGAACATTGTGCACAAAGCTGACTCCAGTACCTAGGGCAAGTACATTCACCACTTATCTTTTCTCTTTTCATTCCGGATCAATGCCATGTGCTATACCCTCGAACATTGTGCACTAAGCTGACTCCAGTACCTAGGGCAAGCGGCAAGGATCCCATACATATGGTCAATCACAAGAATTGGACCCTAGTGTGCATCCTTCTGGGGTAGCTAACCCGCACACAGTTGAGCTAACACCCTTCATTGGGTGTGAACCTCCATACATTTGCTTGCAAGCCTTTCTTACTTTCATTCATTCATTCATTAATGCATGCATTCATTCATCATGTTTCTCTTTCATTATCTTCCACTTTACGTTACATAATGATTTCGTTTCATTCATTAACATAACACGTAAAGCCATGGGAAAGATAAACATACATCGTAATAAGGAACATCAACATACATAGTAACATCATCATACAGGGCATCATCATACATACATAACATACATCAAGCATAAACATGCAACATCATCATGCCCAACATACCCTCTAACATCCCAACGGTCATCTTACATGTACCTACGGGAACTTCCACGTCAAAACTTACGTCTGCACTTTCCCCCGAAAGTCAGTAATTAAACTATGCTTCTCCTCGGGTACAACAGCCCTATTTGGGCGTATGGGCACCCTTCAATCGCACGGCCTCCATGCGACTGAACTTCATGCGAATGGACCAATGCGGATGAACACCTAATCGTGCGAATGGACCTCATGCGGATGAACACTATGCGAATGAGCACTTATGCGAATGGACCTCATACGGATGAACACTATGTGAATGAGCACTCATCCGAATGGACCCTCAGTCGCATGACTCTCCATGCGACTGGACCCCCAGTCGTGCGACTGAACCTCAGTCGTGCGAATCGACTCCAATCGCACTTCAATCGGCCGAATGGCCTTCAATCGGTCGCCTAGCCCTAACTGATGCAGAATGAAGTTCATCCCGAACCCAATCTGCAATTTTCGACCTCCAAGCTCATCCAAACCCATTCTAATCCCAAATCAACCATCCTAAAACTTAGGAATGCATACTATAACACCATTCAAGCACACACAAGCCCAAAAACATACTCCAAACGCATCACATGCAAACACACCCAAATGGGTCAAACACACGCATACAAAAACAGGTTTACTATGTGTTCCAGCCCCAAATCAGTTGAAAACGAGTAAAATAGGGGTCCTAGAACTCACACAAACTACAAGAAGAAGAAGAAGAAGAGCTTCGGTTTGACCTGCTACGCGATGATTTTTGCGCTTGAATCCACCCGAATCACCCCTTTTTCTCCTTTTTCTCTCTTCTTTCTCTCTTTTCTTTCTTTTGCTGAAAATGTGAGTGTGGGGAGAGGGTAAGGGCTGCCCTCTCCCTTCAAATACTCCCACTTACCCAACATTCAAACGTTAGCGAGTTTGGTCCCCCGACTTTAGACTTTATTTCTTTTTCTTCTTTCGTCGGCTTCAAAGAAAATATCCGGGTGTTACACAGGACTTGGATGAACTACCACCAGACATGGTTGAAGAAAAGGATCTTCAGTGGTCTATGGCAATGATTGCCTATAGATCAAAAAGGTTTCTATAGAGAAATAGAGGGTTGAGCATGGACAAGAAAACAATGATTGGTTTTGATAAAACCAAGGTCAGATGTTACAATTGTCAACTATATGGACATTTTTCAAGAGAATGCCAACAACTAAGAGTTGACAGGAACAACAATCGAACACAGGGATCAAGTAGCTTCCATTTAAACAAACAGATCCCACCTCAAATCAGTATCCCTTCTGCACCAACCCCACCTCAAATCACATAATACAATCCAAATCAACACTCCAAATCATTAGCAATGATCATTAAGAAGGATGGTGAGTGTGACTGGAGCATGTATGAAGCTGAAATTCAATCTCTAGATCATGTCCTTATGGCAGACATTGAAGATAAAATTTCAGAACTCTCGAAAGAGGTAAAGGAAAACCTCTGCACGCAGGCATGTATAGATGAAGTCAATCGATACAGAGAACATGCAGACAAACTTTCAAAGAAAGTAATTGAAACAAACATGTTAAATGAAAGTCTTAAATTAGAACAAAAACAATATGGACTCAAAATTCTTTCATTACAAAATGATTTAGATAAGTTGATGTCGGAAAAATTAACACTTGTAGCTCAAGTGGAGCAACTCTCTGTATCCTTGACTGAATCTAAAACACTACAGTCTGAAACTAAAGTGAAACTCAGAAGTTTCAGGTAAGCAACAAGAAGTTTGAAGAACTTCTTACTCAATAAAGGGCTTTCAAAGACCCTTCAGGTTTAGGATATAATAAAATTAATCCACCATACAATGATAATTATATTCCTTTACCTGACTCCATGACAAACAAACAGGGTGAGTCTCTTGACCCACATGATAGAACAGATGATTCAAAATCATCATGATCATCATTATCAAAGTCTTCAGTAACAGCAAAAACACCTTTGATAAAATTTGTTAAAAGTCAAGCTTCATCATAAATTAAATCAACAGATTTTTATCAAGGAGAGAATAATGAATTTGATGAACTAACATCTACTGAAGATGATGTTGACTTATTAGATGATGAGCACATTCAACCAATTACTGAAACGCACAAAGTTTTAAGTATGGTTGATACTCCAACCATCCAAACAAAGCAGACTAAAGGGTTTGATATCTGCTTTGGTGGAAGAAAAGCTGGATCTTCCACTGTCTCTCCTAAACAAACAAATAATAGGAAAGGCAAAGCCCCAATTTAGCAAAAACAAACAAAAGTGAATTTTGATCTTCCTTTGAAATCAAATTTAAAATTAAAACTTATAAACAAACAAGGCAATGCAAATTTACCATACTGTGAATGGTGTGATCAACACACTCACAGCACTGAAAAATGAAAAGATGGTAAATATTGCAAGTACTGTCACATGAACAATTATAATATTGAATCTTACCATTTTCATAATTACTGTGCAATTTGTAAAAGAAACAATCATAGCACTGCTAACTGTTTCTTCAACAAGAAAAACAAAAAGGAAAACACAATCTCAAGTTGAGAAACTAAATAAGAAACAAACAGTTGTTCCTAATAGGAACAAAGTAGGAGTTCCAATACAAACTCCTCATCAAAGGTTGTTTTAAACAATGATAAAACATTTTATGACACCTTTAAACAAACACCCAAGAGACATAAGTCTCAAAACAGACAACAGTCAGACATTAGCACTAATAGGAGAAGACCTCAAAGTACGTCTCCTGATAGAGCTAAAATCAATCAAAAGATATATGGTGTACCTAGAATCCCTAAACAACTAGACAATACCATCTTAGAAGAAATTTGCATTATGGAAAAAGACGGAAAACCCAAGACCATCTTGGCTTGGGTTGCACCATCTAACTGATTTCTGTGTTTTCTCAGGGTCATCAAAAAAGGTCTGACAACATCTGATATGTTGACAGTGGATGCTCGCGACATATGACAGGAAATTGTTCCCTCCTTCGGGATTTTAAGAGCAAACATGGAGGAAATGTAGCCTTTGGAGGTGATAAGACAGGTGGAAAGTTAACTGGTGAATGTACAGTCTCAAATGGGTTAATCAGCTTTGAAAATGTTAACTACTGCTCCAACCTTCGGTTTAATATTCTAAGTGTGTCCCAAATCTGTGATAAGGGATACGCCACCTTATTTGACTCTAACAACTGCTACATCCTCAAGACAAGTTTTCAAATACCAGAAGATTGTATCCTTTTGAAAACTCCATGTCATAACAACACATACATTGTTGATATGAACATTGTTTCAACAACTACTCCTGAAACATGTTTACTATCAAAAGCATCAGAAGATGTTTCCCAATTATGGCGTAGACGATTGGCACATTCTAATTATAACAAAATGAATCAACTAGTAAAAGGTGACTTAGTAATAGGTTTACCACAAAAGGAATTCTTTTGTACAGACCACTGCACTGCATGTCTGAAAGGCAAACAACATAGAGTGTTTCGTAAGTCTAAATTGGTAAACTATAATGACACACCACTCAAATTGCTTCACGTGGATCTTTTTGGCCCAACAAACATCCTAAGTATAGGAAAGAAGCAATACTGTCTTGTAATAGTAGATGATTACTCTAGATTTACTTGGGTTTTCTTTCTCCTACACAAGTCAGCAACATAAGATATTCTCAAAACATTTACCACTAATATTGAGAATCAATTGAATCTGAAAATCAAATCTTTAAGAAGTGATAATGGTACTGAATTCAAAAATGGCTCTATTTCTTCTTTTTGTGCAGAAAAAGGAATTAGTCCTCAGTTTAGTGTAGCAAGAACTCCTCAGTAAAATAGAGTAACTAAAAGGAGAAACAAAACATTTATAGAAGCAGCCAGATCTATGCTAGCTGACACTCTATTGTCCATACCTTTTTGGGCTGAAGCAATCAATACAGCTTGTTATATTTAAAACAGAACATTAATAATCAAAGAATATTCAAAAACTCCATATGAATTGATTTTTAAAAGAAAACCTTTCATTGGATTTCTTAGAGCATTTGGATGCTCTGTTTTAATATCAAACACTAGAGAACAATTATTCAAGTTTGCTTCAAAAGCAGATGAAGGATTTTTTGTTGGATACTCTGGAAACTCAAAAGCCTACAGAGTATACAATCCAAGACTCAATATTATGGTGAAACAACTAATGTTATTTTTAATGAACATTCTTTCACAAAGAAAGTCATTGGATCAGACTGGTTGTTTGATATTGACTCACTAATAAAATCATTTAACAGATCTTATTTTGATGTTTCAGGTACACAAGAAGATATTTCATATCCTATGGTACCTCCTCCAACCACCATTGACGTTCCATTAACTGTTGATCTACATCTCCTTCTAGCACCACCATTACACCGCCTCCATAACAAACAAAAACATCTAATGGAACAACCACAACTACGCCATCTTCATCAATACCTGTGACCACTCCACTCAACCAACCAAAGTCACACCAGCCAAACACAATCGAAGAAGATGATGATTATCATTCACTACCAGACACACATCATGAAGATGAAAGGCTAGACTTCTTTCATCATTCACCACAAACATTCTATGAACCTATACAACCAGATAATCTCACCCCCTCAAATACCTTTGCTCATCATACAACACTAGAACAAACAATCACTAATCTTGATTCAACTATCCCAGTTGATCAAGTTGACACATCCAGAATACACAAAGATCACCCCTTAGAAAACATCATAGGTGACCTCAATACCAGAAGTCAATCAGACATAGCAAACATTTGCCTGTATTCATGCTTTTTATCCTTAATTGTACCCAAAACCATCATAGAAGCAATTAAAGACAACAGTTGTATAGAAGCAATGTAGGAAGAGCTACAGCAATTCAAAAAGCAAGAGGTATGGAAACTGGTTGATCTTTCTGAAGGTCAATATGCCATAGGCACAAGATGGCTATTCAGAAACAAGGCAGATGATAGAGGAATTGTCATTAGAAACAAAGCAAGGCTAATTGTCTAAGGATATACTCAAGAAGAAGGCATTGAAGAAGAAGGCATTAAAGAAGAAGGCATTGATTATGATGACGTCTTTGCTCCAGTAGCTAGACTTGAAGCCATCCGAGTATTTCTTGCATATGCCTCATCCAAAAACTTCACTATCTTCCAAATGGATGTAAAATGTGCATTCCTCTATGGAAAGATAGATGAAGAGGTATATGTTGCTCAACCATCAGGGTTTGAAGATCCAGAATTCCCTCATAGAGTCTACAAGTTAGATATGGCTCTATATGGTCTTCATCAAGCACTTAGGAAGTGGTATGAAACTTTATCCAAGTTTCTACTATAGAATGGGTATACCCGAGGGAAAATAGACCAGACCTTGTTCTTAAAGAAGAAAGAACAAGACTTGTTAGTAGTACAAGTCTATGTGGATGACATCATTTTTGGCTCCATAAACATCCATCTTTGCAAAGAGTTTGAAACTCTTATGCAGTTAAAGTTCTAAATAAGCTCAATAGGAGAACTTAACTTCTTCCTTGATCTTCAAGTTCAACAAATAGCTGAAGGAATTTTCATCATCCAGAGCAAATATGTTCATCAAATATTAAAGAAATACAATATGTCTGACTGTACATCACGCAAAACACCATTTGCAACTGGATTGAAGTTTGGTCCAGATACAAAAGGCACATCAGTTGATCAGAAGCTTTATAAATCCATGATAGGCTCCCTGATGTACTTAACAGCAAGCAGACCAGATATCATGTATGCAGTTTGCATATGTGTAAGATACCAAGCAGATCCAAAAGAATCACATATCAATGTTGTAAATCTTTAGATACTTGAAAGGCAAACCCGCTCTTGGTTTGTGCTATCCCAAAGATGGAGATTTCTCTTTATATGCATACACAGATAGTGATTATGGTGGATGCAACAACAACAGAAAATCCACTTCTGGTGATTGTCAGTTCTTGGATCTAGATTGATCTCCTGGCAGTGCAAGAAAAAAACAATGTCTCTGTGTCAACAGCTGAAGCAGAATACATAGCTGCTTCTGCATGTTGTTCTCAAGTGCTTTGGATTCAAAACTAAATGCTTTACTATGGCTTCAATTTTCTTAAAACACCCATACACATTGATAACACTGTTGTCATGTTTATTACTGATAATCAAGTTCAACATTCTAAAACAAAACATATAGATATCAGATATCACTTTCTAAGAGATTGTTTAGAAAAGGGTCTGATAAAGTTGATCAAAGTTCATACAGACAACCAGTTAGCTGACCTTTTTACCAAACCATTTGATTCAACATGATTTGTATTTCTGGTTCAGTCACTTAGTATGATCAACTATGAATCAAACAAGTAATGTTTTGCAAAAACATTAAATCATACAATCTTGATTTTGTTAAACTCCAAGTTTAAATCAAACAAATCTCTTTTAAAGTCAAGATCTCCTACAAACATTCATGTTATTGAATTAACAAACATTTTGGAATCATACATAACAATTCATGAGAAATGATAGTACACTACATTATTTCTTCATTCGAGTCCTTTTTCCTAATAAAGACTAACAATCCTTTGTTTGATATGTAGAAGGCTCAACATGGGACACCTAATAACACATACAATAGTGAAGAACTAAATGCTCATGATTGTGTGGTAAACAACATATCTTGGTTTATGGTAAGTATTGGTATGTCCAATATAGGTTATCGGTATAGTAACTACAATACACCAAGTGAAACAGTTTATAGATTGCTCAATCATATAATTTCTCCTCTATTATGATTATCATAGACCTGGAGTACAACCTGGCATTCTTTGTTATGCTAAGCACAGACCTGAATGACCTACATCAATGATCCAAAAAAATTCCTAATGAGGAACACATCCATTAAGGATGAACAATCAAAAGAATCTCAAAGAGGATCACCTTCCAAAGTAAAGTAAAAAAGAATCCCAATATGGATCACACAAAGGATCAAATTGAGCATTTATACTCCTAAGTAAATAGGTCCTAAGTATTGAAAGTGCTAGCTAGTATATTTGAGGAGGATTGATTTTAACATACAATCAGATATGGGGTACATACATATCATACAAACAAACCCAAAATATGCTAATCACTCACTATTTAATCAATCATTAATACCATACATGAGTTTAAGTGGATCCAAATATTTGCAATCATATTGTATTAGTCTATGTCTATTCTCAAAACTTCATCAAACAACTCTATGAAGATTTAAGACTAGTATGATCTCATGTTATGTGCAATGATTCATGTTTTAACATGCAAAGCAAAACAAATTCTTAGTAAGATAAAATATTAACTTGCTAAATTCTTATCACACAACTAATTAATTTGGACTTTGATAAATTTCCATTCAAACATATCTAAAATTTTTGAATTTTATAAAAGGTTTTTATAAAATATGCAAAATTTAGGGGAAGAATCTGAACATGGAAATATCAATGTCAGCAAAACATGTGCATTCTAATAAAGGTTAAAATTTTGAAATTTTGAAATTTTGAAATTTTAAATAAAGCCAAGTCAAGTCAGCACCTAAACACAGCAGTTTGACACACATACGTATGCACAACATTGCCTGTGAATGATATCTTAAACATCCATATATTGATCATGTTAAAATTTTTGTATTTCAACATACATTTTTAAAACAAATAAATTTTTCTGTCACATATTTTTGTTTCAGAAGAAAATTTTGACAAAATTTTACTTCGGAAGAAAAATAAAATTTTCAAACAAACAAAGTACACACAGCAGATATACAAATAATCCATCCACTATAGCTACAGTGTAAATGTCCACAACGGATGATGTTGTTAAGGCATCCGTTGTAAATAATATAACATTTTACAGCTTATGAGTAATCTATCATTCGCGGTGAACAAAACAAACAAATCAAGTGTCCACAGCGCATGAACAAATGTTCATCCGCTGTGAACAAAACAAACAAATCAAATGACCACAGCGCATGACAAATGTTCATCTGCTGTGAACAAAAACCTAAATATTCAAGTATCCACAGTGCATGAACAAATGTTCATCCACTGTGAACAAGCAAATAAATTTTCAAAGTATCCACAGCGCATGAACAAATGTTCATCCGATGTGAACAATCAAACAAACTATTCAAGAGTCCACAGCACCATGAACAAATGTTCATCCACTGTGAACAACCAAACACACTCAATGTCAACAGCATATGACTTTTAATCATCAGTTATGAAGATAAATTGATCAACAAATTTGTATAGCGCATGCCTAATATGCCATCCGATGTATAATCAGAATCAGTCAAAGGGTTCACAGCATACAAGTTTAAACTTGTACAGCGGATACTGTTCACACGGCGCATGTGTATTCCACAGCGGACACTTAAAATTAATTTTAGGTTAAACTGTTTTTTACACAACGGACACACTGTATACACAGCGGACGCACAATTTGTCCGTTGTATATATATTTCACACTTGTAATTTTTCATTCACCACGAGCAAAAGTGAGAAAAATTATTAACATTTCAAAACATTCAAACTGTGCAATAAACCCTTAAACCCCTGATCATCCAAAACCTTAATTCTAGTTGATTTGTCTTCTGATTCATGATCGATTAGGTATAACAGCATGATTGTTATTATTAAACTTTCTTCAAAACACCATGTTCATCGATTCTGATTGGAACATTGTTAGACCTAAGTCGAACTTTGAGTCGAAATCAAAAACATGAATCTTTTGATGTTTTAAATCAAATCAAACACTAAATATGTGTTAGATGACCATTGTCGACTGTGTATGAACTATTGATTTGATGAAATTTGATTATTTGTTCATCAGGTTAATAATCAGACATGATGTTCATGCTAAAATTCATTAAAAAAATAGTCTTGATCTTTGAAAATGTTGAAAGTCACTTGAAATATATTATAACTTAGTAAACATGTACAAAATGATGTATCAAACATGATAAGTCAGTTGATTTGGCATGACATTAATCATACAAACATTAAATGCATTTTCATTGAATGTGCATTGAATGGTCAAGGTTGACTTTGATTAGTCAAACTGAAATTCATAAACATATTGATATAAGATGAAATTGATGTATGGAATGATTAAAAACAACTGGTTGATGAAATTGTTGACATTTGAAAAGTCAAACTGGTTCAATTGCATAAGTGCAAAGGTCATACAATATCAAGTGTTTAATCATACATTTCAACATCTCATAACAAACAAAAAATTCTAACATACACTAAATCATCATTTCATCATTACACATCATTAGCATACACTATTCTAACAATCAATCTCTTCATTGCAGATATGGCAGACCTAGTCTTTGTCAGAGATCACAATCTCTGTGCTTTTCTTGATCCAGATTCACCAAAGGCTATGAATTACAGATACGTCATACAAGTAATCAGACAGACAAGGCTAGTTCATGCTATGACAGCCAGGCCTGATATATATGAAGACCATATAGTCCAATTCTGGACTCATACTTATTTAGAACAGATGAATGGCCAATAAGTGATTGTATCTATTGTCCACAATCATCAGATAACTATCACAGAAGAAATCGTAAGGAGAGTCCTTCAATTAGGAGAGGAAGATGCCCAAGGACCAGTTGAGTTTGATGAAAACTATGTACCGCATGTTTTCAGACAAATTGACTATATTGGCACTATTGAAAGAAAGCAGATCAAAAAGTCATATATGTGTGCCCAATTCAGATTCTTAATACACACTTATCAAAAGACTATGACTAACAGAAATACTGGCTGGGATGCCACTTCTCTGAGAAGTTCATCAGCCATTACAAGCATTATAGCCAGAAGACCTTTTAACTTTGCTGCACAAGTGTTGAATGGAATGGTCTATAACTGAACTGAGGTGAGGAACAAGTTTTAGATGTTTCCAAGATTCCTTCAGATGATTATTGATTCTTTTACCAAACATTCCAAGAGAAGGTGCTATATTTCATCCTGTTCATTTTTAATGAACATGTGTTCACAAGGATAAAGTCTAGCTTGTATCATGGTGCTGAATTGCCTGTTCCAGCACACATGATTGATTACAACATTCCTGTACCAGACATCTTCTTGAGGATTCCAGGACAAGATGAACCTCAGATGACGTTTCAACATGGTTTTCAGCAAGAACCTATCATCCAACAAGTTCTTATCATTCAAGAAGAGAAAGTTGCTCCTGAACCAGCACCCATCTTACATGATCTTATTGAATAACAGCCAGAACCATTTATTCAAGAACATGAACATATAATTGAAGAAGCTCAACAGATGGGGGAATTCCAGTTTGAGCATCATTTACCTTCACCACCACACAGCCCAACCAGTTCAGATCAACAAACATTGTCTTCACTTTTGAGAGACATAGATGCTTCTTTGCAAGAGTATTCAAGTCATCCAGAAGAAGTTGGAACATCTTCTCAACATGAGCAGTCTCAAGAAGAACTAAGTGCTCATGGTGAACATATGGAGACAGAGGTATAAGGTAGTGAGATTCCTACTAAGGAAGAGATTGAATACTCAAAAGTGTTCTTATTCACTGAGTATAACAAACTAATTGAAAAATCAAACAACAAAGCTAGAAAGCTAAAAGATAAGATGAAGAGTATAGATGAAGAGATAGACAAGCTCAAAATAGATCAGACTGCTCAAAAGTTGATTGTTCAAGTTCTAAAACAACAATTTAAACAAGCAAAAGAAGAGCTAAATGTGAAAAACCAAGATTTAAGTAGTGCAAGACTAGATATTGCATACTTAACAGAACAAATAGAATCTAAGGATTTGGAGATAGATGAGCTTAAAAGCATAATTTCTACTCAAAAGGAAGAAATTGAAAGGCTGAATCATGAATTGGATTATACAAACACTCTCCTAATTGAGGAAGTACATTCAGGTAGTCAAGAACAAGACCAAAGTGATGAGTTTGAAGAACAAATAATGACTCAAGCTGAAGAAACAAGCTCAAAAGTCTGAAAAAGCAATCATTATTTATGAGGAACCTTATTCAATGGATCAGCTTTTTGAAGAATCAAATCCATTTGAAAGAATGCACTATCCTCCAATCTTAAGACAATAGTTTCATAATCCAAACACATAAATAATAGAAACAAGCATTGTCCTTATGAACCCATTGTTAGAAAAACAAAAGGAGTTAATCAAACAAATTGCTGAAACCTTGAGAGATTCATCCAAGGATCAAACATCATCATCATCTGAACCTCCTGTAAAAACTTATGAAAGAAAGAGAAAGAGGTTGTATTTAGCCTCTTTAGTCAAAGGAAAACAACCAGAGGGTGAACACGAAAAACCTTCATCTTCTCTTCTCAAGTTGCTGAAAGTTAAATCTAAGCCAGTTGAGGTAGATGACTCACAACAAGCAACCAGATCATCTACACTTAAGGAAAGGGAGATAGATCAAAGCCTTGATCAACAACATGATTCTATCATCATTCTTAGTGATTCAGATGATGAAGAAGAAGAAAGAGATGAAGATGAGATCATGCAAAACATTCAAGAGCTATTCATAGATGATCCTTAAACTTTGATAGGGATTGAATTAACAACACGAGGATTTCCTTACGAGTCATTTATACATCTTAACCTGTCAGAGGTTAAAGACTTGCTCAAAGACTTTTAAGAGGTCATGCAAAATGAAAAAGAGCGAACATACAGGAGATATAAGGAAATTAAAGACAAGCAAGAGCTTGAGAAGAATCTTCCTAAAGATCCACAAATAGAGAAAATAACCTACTCCCAGGTTAAAAGTTGGTTTAGTCATAAAAGAATACCTTATAGGTCATATGTAGGGAGATATTTATCTCAAATGAAAGAAATGGCAAGAGAAAATATAAGAATATACTGGCAAAATGCTCTTAAGCCACAGATATTCAGACCCCATCCTGCATCTTCTCTATCTACTTATCATCAAGCTCCACCTGAACTTCATGCTATTGAGGAGCCTAGGCAATTTATGCCTCATAGGATATGGCCTGAAGAAAATGAAGTGAGGGAGATGATAAATAAAAAGACAAATTTTGTCAAGCTTTATGACAAAATCACACTCACAGCTGATGCGAATGAAAGAAAGATAGTGGCATGGAAATATGATGAAATCTGGGGTGCAGTCTTAATTAAGAGAGTATCTGGACTTGTCCAGTACTTATCATACATATCCCAACTGGGATCATTAAGCTATGAAGACAGATTGGACCTGATGCAATTGAGAATGGTCAATCACACCAACAATCCCAGAGTAGCAGATTTCTATCATATAATGAGAGCATACATGAACACACATCATCATGAAATGAAAGCTAAAGCTAACAGAGAAGATAAGCTGCATATTGAAAAGCTTAGAAAAGAACAGCAGTTGGGAAGAAAACAAAAGCAAGTAAGAGAAGAATCATCTTCTTAAATTGATGCAGACATTCTTGAAAGGGTTGGTTACCCTTTAAGGCCATCAGACTTGAAATTGATTATGAAGAAAATAGATAGCAATCAGTATCAACATCCAATCACTAGATGGTACTATGATGAGACCCACTTTGAAGTGGTGTTAGAGAGAAAGCTGGAAGGGAAAGAAGCAGCTGATATAAGGCTATTTAACCCTGTGAAGATAAAGCTACTCCATCCATCATATGTCTCATTTCTAAAGACCAAGACATTCCCAGTAATTGAAGATGTATTGTGTAAGGGAGATTGCTGTTATTTCATACACATGTTGAGGATTTTAGAAACTGTGTATGTAAATGCTGCTCTAAAACAAAGGTTGGAAACGAATCAGCAACCCTTAACACATATAGAAGGGATAACAGGAATGAGAATATCTGAAAACAACAATCTAGAGATCTTGAAGGGAAAACATGTTGTAACCATACTGGTTAGCAACATTGATGTGCAAAGTCTTGACAAATCAACATTGGAGAAACTTGTTCATCTGAAAATAGATTTCAAGTATGATGATTAAAAGAGTGCAGTTGACTATTTTGTTGAGCACGTAGTCAATTACAGGAATGCTTTGAAGATCACTCCATTGTCTGAACAAGTAAAAGAAGCCGAACAAGATCAAGCAACAAAAAGAGATGTTGAAGAGTCTTAAAGGCATCTGAAGAAATTCAGAAGAATACAGAAGAAGTTGGACCTTCTCATTCCTAATAGGTTTCCAACATACAAACAAACAAAACATACAAGTTACCATACAAAACATACAAGTTACAATACAAAACATACAAGTTACCATACAAAACATACAAGTTGCCATATAAAACATACAAGTTACAATACAAAACATACAAGTTACCATACAAAATATACAAGTTACAATATAAAACATACAAGTTACCATACAAAACATACATGTAAACATACAATCAGTCAAGTGATATAACCAACAAACTATCATCCAATCAAGCATCATAAGTCAATCACATAATCATTTCAAGATAATACATAACTAATAACAAAACATATACATTAGTACTAACAATCAAAACAATAACAAGAAAACAAAAGGAGATGACAGCATCGTCCTTAGGGGGAGTATTGTTGGACTCAACAAGTGCATTAAGGAAATAATGCATATAAGGATAATGCTTGCCATAAAACAAACATAATGTGTTTTAACATTCAAACAATCATTAACTAACACATTTATACCATTAACATTCATAACATACACTAATGTAATTTAAATTTGTTTTTCAGGCTTGTAGATAAAAGAAATTTTTTTACAAGTGTCTGTAGCGGATGAGATGCTACCCACAGCGGATGAACAAGCTGGTGCAGTGGATGAAGAACAAGTCAAAGTGTCTACAGCGGATGAAGACATCCCACAACGGATGATCAACACACAGCGGATGCCAAGTCCACAGCTGATGAACTGTCCACAGCGTATGTTCATGCACAGCGGATGGACATTTCACAGCGGACAACATGCAAACAACAAGTGTTCACAGCGGACAACATGCAAACAACAAGTGTTCACAGTGGACAGTATCCAAGACACAGCGGATGAGTTATCCTTCTCCACAGCGGACACCTTATCATCCACAGCAAATAGCTAATCATCCACAGCAAACAGCTAATCATCCACAGCAAACAGCTAATCATCCACAGCGAACAGCTTGTAGACTTAGGATCTTTTTATGTAATTTTCGTTTACATAAGGGTAGTTTAGTATTGTAAATAGCTTTTTATATAGGCTATAAATAGCATTCTACCCTAATCCTTTGTAAGCTTTTGAACAATCAATACAAACAAACAGTTATTATTATTTGCACTCACTAGTAATCATACACACACAATCACTCTCACACACACTAATATCATAAGCATCAATCATGGGTTTCCGTACCATGTTTGATGTTTATTGAATCTACTATAACAAATCTGTTGTTATATTGTTTGAGAGAATAGAAAAAATCCTTGGGGAAATCATCATAATCATCAACATCATTCTGTTTTCATTATATGTTGATTGGGACACTTTGATTTCATCAATTAAGAAAAAGATATTTTTATTAATGTTATTTCTAAAGAAATAATTTTTTTATAAATTATGAAATTTTTATAAAACATCAAAAAATTCTATAAATATGAAATATTTAAAATTGACATTTTTAAAAGTAAAATTGCTATATACCAAAAATAATTACAAATTGTGAGTTATAATAAGGAATTTTTAAAAGCTATAATTTTTAAATAATTTCTTTATAAACAAAATGTTTAATTTTCTTAAATAGTAAGTATAAAAACAAAAGTTTAAAAACTTGATATCATTGTTTTATTATTTATAATCCTTACTTATACGTAATTCCAACCATATCTTTATCTTAGAATTTTGTTCTATAATAAATTTTTATTTCATTTAATATTTTAATTTTTCAACCCGTATAATAAAAGGGTTAGTTACACTTGTACTCAATGGGTTGAATTTAATAATCTAAATGTGTTTTAAATAATGTATATATGAAAAAAGCTTATTAAATAAGGGCATATTGGGGATCATAACTTTAAATTACTTGGGTGTGAAAGCAATTAACAGTAAGAAAATTAAACAGCTTGATTATTATTATTGCTTCCACATCCATGTAAGTTTAAGTAATAGTTTTAATTTTCTGTCATTTAATAACCTTTCCTAAAATATACATTATTTAATACATATTTAGATTATTTAATTTAATTCAAGGCGGCGTTTTACATTAAAGTAAAAACTTATTCTAGGAGAATTGGTTACATCATGGACGGTGTGTAGTCAGAAGTTTCATTAGTATTCCCTTAAACATCGCCATAAACATTTAATGTATGCACATACCGTTTTTTTAAGTAGTGCAAAACACACGTCAGGAAATTTTACTTTAAACAACTTATGTCATGGGGGCCCAATGCAATGCATCGTGTTAGTAACTTGTCATGCTGTTGGGCTCGAAACATGAAGCCCAAGTTCTCTTATGGCAAACAAGTTCTCTTTTGTTTGATGATGACTACTGCTGAATGAATCTCTTGGAGCTTGTTGTCTGATCAACGTTGGTCATTTAGAGTCGATATGATCAACCAAAGTCATTGTCAGCCAATTTGTGTGAAACTACGATAATGTACTTTGACCAGAATGTTTATTTTGAAGATCATTGTTAGTGATGCTGTTAGAATTGATGATATCGAAACTAAAATACTTTGTCATGTGTGATAACTCCAAAATACTGGGCTAAATGTTTCTTTTATTTGCTCAAACATTTTAGGATACACGATTAAAGTCCAACAAACAAATCGGCCCAACTAAGGTCAAAAATAAATATCTGGCCTAATTATGACCCATTACATAAATTCTAATCCAAAAATATCATATTAAGATGTTTAATAAAATATTTCGTATTCCGAGGAATTCGTTCCAAGTTAAGGTAATCACACAACAAGAACCTGCATGAAAAACCAATGTTTTTAAAACCGAACCGGACAGTGAACCGGACGTCTTACCGGTTCACTGGTCGGACTGGTTCAACCGGTCGGACCGTATATAAGAACCGGACCGTATTTATGTAAAAGTTACAAAAAAATAAAAAAATTTATAAAAAAGCCGGTTCAACCGGTCCGGTTACCGGTCCGACCGCCGGTTCGACCGGTTCAACCGGTCTAACCACCGGTTCACTGTTAAACCGGTTTTAAACACCGAGCCGGACGGGATTGGAGTCCGGTTCCCGGTCGAACCAGTCGGACCGGTCGGTCCGGTCCGGATTTCAAAACATTGTGAAAAACTATTTAATGGATAGATGAACTGACGTCCGACAAATACTGCATGATAATTAAATAAGAAATAAAATAATAATGTATGATTATATTATCAATAGTTTAGAAAACTTATGTGCTGAACCAGAATATTAAATTAACAGTTATTAATTAATCTTTATAGATTAAGTAATAATGTCTTTTTCAAAGAGTTCTTTTTAATAAAAAAATCATAATTCATAAAAATTTGTTTTTGAAAAAAAAATGTTTTTAATAAAAAGAACGTGTTTTTACTTTATTAAATAAATTGTTTTATAGTTTGAAAGAGATGTAAATAATAGAGTTAAATGTGTTTTTCCATCCTTGAGTTATTATAAAAATTATCATTTGAGTTTAAAAGTTTAAATTTTACCATTTGCATTCAAATATTTCATAAAAATTTTGAATCCATCTAACTACTCCTAATTAACACTGTTAACTTTTTCCATTAAGTTTTCAATACTATGAATACTTTTGTCAAAACAATTAAAAATCAACTCCACGTGAATGGTTTATGCATTTAGTCTCCTTTGGTAATCACCTTTAGGATTTGAATCCACTTATTAGATGAAATAAAATATAATTATAACCACTTAAAAATGACTCATTTCTAATATTTATTAAAATATATACCATAAAAATCTATATAAATAAACGAGTCATATAACACAAATATTTGAATCATAACCATAAAAGATAAATTATCATAAAAGTATAAAAAAACAATAAATAATATGACATTAACAGTCCACGAATAATAATCGTAAAATATCAATCATCATAATCGTGATTAAATTTCAAACAAGAGAAATAATTATTCAACAAGACAGACTAAAGTAACATGGCTCCTAAACCGAAACTCATTAACAAAACAAAACAACAAAATGCTTTCATGGAGTCAAATCATAATTGTAATTAGCAAAACAGACTGGACGCATAAACTTTTCATGTAGGATGGTTTTTTTTATTGTAATCATTTTGACTAAAAAACCAACCACGTGAAAAGTTTTATGCGTGCAGTATCTTTTGTTAATTCCAGTTACGATTTGACTCCATAGCAGTATTTTGTTGTTTTGTTTTGATAAAGTATTTTGGTTTAGTAGTCATGTTACTTTTCTTTTCTTGTTAAATAATAGATTTTTTGATTTAAATAATTATTATTATGATTATTGATGTTTTATGATTATTATTCATGATCTGTTAATATCATATTGTTTTTTATTTTCTTATATTTTTTGTAATGAATTGTCTTTTATGGTTATGATTTAAATGATTTGTGTCATATGACTTATCTGTTTATATATATATATTGTTTTGCGGTGTATATTTTTTGGAGTTATAAAATGGTCACTTTTAAGTGGTTATCATTATATTTTATGTTATCTAATAAGTGAATTTAAATCATAATGGTAATTACCAAACAAGACTAAACCCATAAAACCTTTCATGTAGAGTTGATTTTTTATTTTGTAATTGTTATGACAACAATACCCCTAATATAAGTAACTTAATGAAAAATATTAATAGTGTTAATTAGAAGTAGTTAAATGAATTCAAATAATAATTTTTATATATTTGGATGCAAATACCAAAATTTAAACTTGTGTACTCAAATTACAATTTTCATAAAACCTCAGAGATGAAAAACAAATTTAACTCTAAATAATAACATTAGTTAGCATCTATTATTATCATTAAATGTTTGACTTTCCTCACAAAAGACATGTGACAAACTTGGTATCAGAAGATAGCATGTGACAAAGCTGGTATGAGAAGACGGAAATTCTGCACACACCCCTCATTTTTGAGGGTATACCACCTCAAACGGTCACGGTTAGGGCTAACCGTGACCTTTAGGTCGGGTGTAGGACTTTGCGGTCACGGTGAGGCCTAACCGTGACGTTAGGTTCTCGGGATCATTGCAATTATTGAGTGTGTAATTAATGTGTAATTAATGGGGTGACAGTTAGGGTTTTGGAGGTGTATATGTCACGGTTTGGCCAAACCGTGACATTTTGAACATATTTTTTAAATTTTTTAATTTTGTTTTTATTTTTATTTTATCAAAAAGGTTAATCTAATCGTAACATACGAGTTTGTGTTTTGTGTTTATTATTAATTTATCATATTACAAGTAATTTTTTTATTTTTATTTTAGTAGCTAATGATCTCATGTCATATGACGACTGAAATGCACCTTGATTATAAATGTGTGTCATGATCTTGATTGAAGTAGTGAAAGCTGCAGTGATAATGATGTATATATAGGTCATAGGTGTATGTATGTGTATGTATGAGAGTGGGAAATGTGCGTACGATTATGGAGTTACTATCATTATTTAATATTGAAATGTGCCTACGGTTATGTAATCATACTAGTTTGTTTTTATTTTTATTTTATCACACGGTTAACCTAATCGTAACATACGAGTTTATGTTTTGTTATTTTACAGTTACATTACAAACAAAGAAACACAACCAAACAAACATATACAATTAACATTATCAACATTACAAATATAAAACAAACAAACAAAGAAACACAACCAAACAAACACAACCAAATATACAAGTCATCATAACTGAAACTGCACATATATATATATAACGAGTTTTTACATACAAAAAGAAATAAAATATAAACAAAATACCTATCTAATCCATCATCCCCGGATCGCTGCCCTGACCAGACCCGCCCGCGCCAGAAGGGCCAGCACCGTCATGGTCTAACCGCCTCGGTGGCTGTGACAACAACGGCGTACCCGAGGTGGCATAGTCCGCGACCATATGCTGGATGACCCAGTCCATCATATCATGCAGCCTCGTGGTCGTATCCTCCAGCCTCCTGGTTATATCCTCCAGCCTCGTGACCCTGTCTCGTGTGTCCTGAAGCATATCAAGAACATGAGCAGGCAATTGCACGGCATGGTACTCGCGCTGAGGATTCTGGGGCGGGTCCTGGTCGTGCGGCGGGGGAATGGGCTGATCCTCCCCGCCGCCAAGGGGCTCGTGGGCATCCTGAAGGTGGACCTCAGCCCCCGCCAGCTCGGGGGGTCCACCAACGGCTCGGGCACCCATGGCACGAGCTCCTGGTATCTACTGAGCAGGTGCCACGTGCCGTCTGGGAACCTCCGAACGATCCTCATCCCAGTGGCGGTGGTCCGGGCGGCCACGCGCACAGGAGTCGGAGGTAGCGGGAGCTGGGACATGGCGTGTGCGTACCCCAAGCCCCGAGCGATCCGGGAAACGATGTTCCCGCCCACTAACGCCCCTCGCGACTGCTGATGATAATAACTAGCAAAATAATCAGCGAGGGCATGCGCGAGGTGGCAGTGTCAGTGTGTGAGTACACACCGAAGAAAAAAAAGGTCGGCGGCGTTGACCCTGTCGGTCCCCGCCCCACGACCGGCGATGGATGTGGCGATGAGTCGGTGAATGTATCTATACAGAGGGTCTCGTATATGAGATGACCCTGTCGGTCCCCGCCCCTTACGGCTGAATGGATATGTCGTGGCCGCACGTGCTGACTGTGTAACTTCTCGACAAGATCAATTTCTTTGGCAGTCATCTTCCTAAGATGCGCGTGGCCCTCCTCGTACACAACAGGATCGTGGTTATGCGTCTCGTTTCTCACCTCTAACATCCAACTGTCACTCTTTCCTACGTACTTCCCTACGAGTTTAAAGGGACATCCCTTCTTTATGCTCCCAGTACGTTTACTTGTGTCAGTGAATTTAGGTTCACCACTACGATTGCATAATAGTTCCACATCCTTTTTTCGTGACCGACCCACCACAATGACGCACCCATGCTCGTGTCCTCTTATTTTAGCCCAGCTCTCCAAGTCTTTACGAGAATCAAAATACTGAAAAAATGATAAAGCTAGACATAAAAAACAATATATAAAATAAATAAAAAATAAAATAAACAAAAGAATAAAAACTCTTCGTACTTTATCGGTTTTATAAGAAACCGTAGCCTTTCGAATCCGATCCTCATCCTCATCATGCTCCGCGGTGTCCCCATGGTTTTCTTTGAGGTGAACCAAACCGTCACTCTCATCTGTGTCATTCCCATTAAAAGTATCCGACACATGTGTAATTTCTAGTTCTGACTGGTATGGGGGATGTCCGTAATCCAGCTCTGTTTGTGAGTGGTACGTGTTTGGGGCATGCCCGTAAGAATTGCAAGGGGGATATCTGTACCATTCACCGTAACCTTTCTGTCCAAATAAAGAGTTGTACGCCTCTTGAGCAAATGTGTTCGATGGGTTGGTTTCCTCCACCCCCCACGGAGGGTGACTCCCGTATACGTAATATTTCTAAAAAAGATAATGGTTAGATATTTTAAATAATAAGTTATAATAAAACATATACTAGTTCAACCTGTTTCGAATCTTCGATATGTGGCACCTCATTCAAATCTGGAAGTTTCGGCTTTTGATAATGATCTCCCGAACCCGACATTGTTTTCGAATTAACGTGTTTTTTGGAATGACGAAGGCTGAAAAAACTCGAGCGTTGGATAAATGAAAGCTCAAATGAAAAAATTTTCGAATGAGATGGTTCGATGCGGAGTGTTGAAAAAGGAAAGGTATTTAAGGTGAAAATCTGGTGCACAAACCGTCACGGTTTGGCCTCCACGTGACGGTTCGTGGCGCGATTCCCGGCCTCCTGTCAAAATCACGTCTACCTCGTACCTTAAACTGAGACCTGGTACCCTAGAGATCACGGTTAGGCCAAACCGTGACGGTTTGGTGACCGCTTTTCAACTTTATCAGGCCATTTTGTCGTTTTGTTGTCACGAGGTCACGGGTAGTACCAGCCTAAACCGTGACACCCGTGACAGCAAGGCCTTGCGGTCACGGTTAGGGGCCAAAATGTGACCGCAAACCCTAACCGTGACCGTTTGAACCGGCCTACCACCAAAAACACCTACGGTGTCCCCAGCACCACCCATGAGAAGATGACATATGCTAAAAAAATTAATTTGCTTTATTAGTATAAATCGAAAGAGGAACCATTCGAAGGAATTATGCGAATTTTACAAACACCAGTAACCTATAGCAATGATAACGTGATTGCAAATGACAATGAATATATTCCAATTAACATGTAATTTGAATATAGTAATTATTACACGTTATTTATTTTTAGATACAACAGTTACAATTACAAATGATAAGAACATTTCGGATGGCGTGTGATCATCAAATATGATAAACAAATTAACTAATATGCGGTAAGTTTGACTAACCGAAACCAACCCATAGCCAATGGTTAATTAATTCTGTCATAATCGACCAATCTGTTACGGTTATAGAAGAGGCCAAACCGACCCATAATCAATTATGAACACCTTTACCCATATCTATGTGTTACTCAATAAAATAATACTTTTCTATTCCTATTTTTAACTGTTTTTCTATCTATTCAACTCATATCTACTCATAAAAAATTAAATAATGGGTATATGGGACGAATAGTGACTCCCCAAATATAAGATACAAGCATGTTTTCCTTTAAAAAAAATATAAGGATTGGATATGGAAATGAGGATAAACTATGTTATTTTATGAAAACATAGAGATGAGGTTGGGGATGGGAGATGGTTGGGCATGCTCTCTGGGTACATAATACTTTATTAATATTTATTTTAAACCATAAAAAGTTTAAAATATGGACAATAAGAAATTTAGACCATGGACAATAAGAAATTTAGAGCGTGGACACAAATTCAAAATGTAAAATAGCGTTTGATATGCAAGAAAGAGAATTGGAATGAAATGAATAATTGAGAGTAAATAAAAAAACAGATGTTTGGCTAGTAAAGATAATGAAATGGATCATTACATAAGTAATCTCATTCCTTTAAACATATTAAATTCATTTCATTCACCTCCTCTTATTTTCCATTCCATATATTCTTCCATCCATACTCACCACCACCACCACCCATCACCGCCACCAATGACCACCACCGTTCCTGCCGTTGCCACCAACCACCACTACCACCACAACCACCACCACTACACACAACTAACACCACAACCACTACCCACCACCGACACCACAACCACCACCATCACCACCAGTATCACAACCACCACCATGGACACCACAACTACCTCCATAATCATTTTTGTATTTTATTCATGTTTTCCTATCTAAAAACCAACATAAAGTAATGATTCATTTCATTCCCATAGGGTATTTAAACATGACAGTGAAATGTAATGCTTAATTTCATTCATTTGTCCATTTCATTCCTATATCCATATCATTCTTTCATCCATTTTATTCTTCATTTAGTTTTTTTTATAGATTTCAAATATATAAAAAAAGTGTGTTTGCATCACGGGTCAAAATTAACTTCACAAGGTTGAAGTTTCAAAGTTTTACTCCTTTGCCTACAAACAACTTGTTATCTTGTTATGAAAACCTAATTGTTATGTTGATTTTAATAATGTGGGTGCTTTTATATTAAATGCTAATTTAGTTTTGCCAAATTAAATTCTAATAATTCAAACTATAATCGATTACTGATAATAATTAATATTATCATTTTAACCAATAATAATTCATGCTATCTGTTGGCCAATAATGATCCTAACTTTATTTTGTTGTCAATGACGGTCTTTAAAACATAATTATCGTCGCTTTACACTTGATTTCGACTCATTTTTCACTTCATTTCGTTGTATGTTTCCTTATTTCATTTGCAATCATCATTGTGAGTAAAATTGAGTGAAAGTCAAATGTAAGTCAATGAATGATTATGCTAGTAGGGTTGTCCTAGGCAACAAAAATGAAAGTTGGAATTATTATTGTCTAAATTGACCGTACAGATTATTATTGGACAATAAGTCACAGTTTAAATTATTAATATACAATTTGCTATTAGTTTTTATTATGTCAATTCAATTAGTATGTGTCTTATTTTTTTTATTAGTGTGTGTTTTGAATGCAATTTTTTATCCACGCCTTGAGTCGGCCTTTGTTAGATATCATTGCCAATGTTGATCGGTTGTATAAGAAACCTATGAAAAGGTTTGAAGAGGTATAGTATCAGATTGTTAACTTTAAGTACGTAATTTTACACAAAAAAATGGGATATCTAGAGAACATCAAGCCAGATACCAGTCTGTCCTTCACCAGGCACGTGCTGAATTATGAGGGACCACTTAAATGAGATATCATGGCCATCGAAGAAGTAGACACATAAGGAGACAATGAAGAAGAAGAAAGAAAAAACCCTTAAAGTCAAGAGGTTGAATGCAGGGGCGGCTCAACAGTTTAAAAAAATAAGCTAGGGCTTTAGGCCCACCTATTCTAATAGGCCATCAAAAAATAAATTTTATTACATAATTCTTAGTTTAAGCCCATAATAAACTAAATTAAAAAAATGAATGAATGAAAGAAAGAAGGAATCCTAGGTCGGCAGGTCGTAGATCTTCAACACATGCTATTGGTCAATTCCTGATTGGGGGTTGGGGCGGAGAAGTTGAAACGAAGACACGAACAAAGCCATAAGGTTAAGATGAACAACCGCGAACCTTCGATTTCATCATTCACCTATGATTTTGCTTGCCCCAAGCGAAACCAGCCACACAAAACTTCGATTTATTCACTGGTGTAACGAATAAAAACCCCCTAACCTTCGTTTGCTTCTCTAATTTCATCCGGTGGAATCATGATTTGCTTCTTTGATTTCGTTGCAATTAAGAAGCCTTTAAACTTCGATTTCATCCGGATATCTAGTGGAGTAACGGACTCACGATTAGGTCCTAGGCTGAGCGGGTTCTCTGATTGATTGATTCTCTCACTAAATAAGGTCAAGTGCTTCATGTATTGCTAATTGTTTTTCTTTAATTATTTGTTCTAGGGACAACTTGTTAATTGTTAATTGTTCTAAATTTGTTTTAGCTTTGTATATGCTTCTATTATTTGATTTGTAAATTGCTAATTGTTTATTTGTTTTAGTTTTTTTACTTGTTATAGTTTGTATTAGAATATAAAATCATTGAATCAATTAAGATTTGCTTTGAATAAACTGATTTAGGAATCAACTAGTGCTTGTGTTTTAAAACATAAGAAATTTTTAAAGATAAAGTTTTAAAAGGCCTCCGCTTTAATTTTCGATTTAGGCCTCTAAAAACGTTGAGATGCCCCTGAGTTGAATGAGTCTCAAGGAACGGAGTAATAATTTATTATCAGTTTACTAAAGTTTAAAATTTTTTAGAGTATTTAATTTGGTTTTGGCTACTTTGGTTTTACTGGTTTTGTTTTCATTACATTTGATTTGGGTTACTTGCTTTTGTTCTAAATGTTTGAGTTGAAAAAATAGCAAATAACATAAAAAAACAACATATTTTTAGTTTTTTTAGAAAAGTCCTTGAATAATTTTTTGTATATAAAAACTAACATATTTTCTGTTTTGTATCACAAAAGTCACTCAACAAGTTTTTGCCCATAAATATTGTTTCGATTACAGTTATACGAAAAGTTTTAAAAATTTCATAGTCCTTTTTCTTTTCTTTCTTTAGACATATTGTGTCAGTGGGTGAAAATATATGACGCCACATACGTATATAAACGTATTGAAAGGATTTACTGGGTCGTTGGAAATCTATTTTTAAAACTATTTCAAACAAGAGCTTGGGCATTAAACTTGAAACGAGTAAGGCGCGAGCTCTCATAAATTAAACGATTCGAACTTAAGCTTTCATAAGTTAAACGAGCCATGTAGAGGAAAAAAACGCACGTGAAGAAACAATGGGTGTTAAAGTTGTTTTCATTTTTTTTAATAATTTTGCTCGAATTTAACAAGTGAAGTGACTAAAATATTTAGATAATTGTTGAATGATTTTTATGTAAACAAAACATAAATATGTTTTAATGCAAATAACGTTTAGGGACTTTTATGAGAAAAAAATAAAAGGATGTTGGCTTTTTATGTAAAAAAAATTGTAAAATAAAAAATATGTTGATTTTTATATGCAAAAAAATATTAACGGCTATTTATAAAGAAAAAACTGAAAGTATTTTAGTTTTTTATGTATTTGCCTTACAAAAAATAATTTATATAATATAATAATTATAACTAAAAATAAATAAATGAAATCAATGATGTATAGGGTGTCAAAATTGTAACATCTCGTATTTTCGTTAACTTAAAAGTTAACTTTGTTAAATCTTAAAAATAATTGTTATTATACTAATAAAAATGATATTATTATTACTATTATTAATAATGATATTATTAATAATATTAATAATAATAATGTTAATGGTAATAATAATGTTAATAATAATAATAATAATAATAATAATGGAAATATAAGTTTTATTGTATTAAAGCCTAAAATTAATAACTTTTTACATAAAATAATAACATTTCAAACTTCAGGGGTTGAACTGTAATTTAGTTAAAACTAAAACAAAACTTTAGGTTTCAGTTGACAACTGTTAGAAACCTCAGGGACCATTTGTGTAAATTCTAAAAACACCCAAACCCCACCCCCCATTCTTCCCCGATTCCTTCCCCACTTTCGGCCGAAAATCCGCCATTATCGCGCACTAATCTCAATAATAATCTAATTAATCGAACGTGAACGATCATATATCTGTCTCTAATCGATTCCCATTCTCAATTTCATCTGAAACACGCGCAAACACCACCATCGATCATCTCCTTCATCGCGTTTCTGCAACTCCATTGAAACCCAATCTCCGAACAAATTTAACTTAAATTGACAAGGGGCTTCGCATCTGGATCATCTTTCGAAGTTTCCCTCGAGTTTGATTTGATTATCATCGTCGTTTGGGTAGCAAACAAGTGATACGTGGCCGCGATTGGCTCGTGTACTCGTTCTCCATCAAAATCTCACCAATTCGGGTAATTTGACACATCCTCACACTCGGTTTCATATGGGCAATGAAAGCCCTAAGTTTAATTCCATTAACAACACCGATTGATGTTCAATTTGATTCAAGAACAATCTAGGGTTCTTGAGTTGGGAGAAATGCATCGGGGTTGTAATTATAAATTTTAAAACAGGTTTTCTAACGCGGTTGTATGCCTTGGTTCACTGGTTTCCCACTCGCTTGCCATCCATGAGGTCCCGGGTTCGAACCCGGGCACCCTCAACTATTTTTTTAAGGCTTTTTGGGTTTTAAAGAAATTATAGAAAATTTCTAAAAATTATAAAAATGATTCTACAAACATTAAATATTTTTAAAACCACCTAATTATTTCCTGAAATTTATCTTAACATTTTATTTATTTATTTTATTAATTGTTTTAAATAAATAATATAACTAGTTTAATTTCTTATAAAAATCGATTTTAAATATGATTTATCTTATTAAATCATTATATGTTCAATAATTTAATTAAGTTATTTACTTTCTTAGCTTAATAATTATTATTTCAAATAATATAAAATGGTCGTTTAATACTTTTGCATCTTATCAAATCATTATTTGTTTTTCCTACACTTTAACAATAAATCAAACGGTTATGCGTATTGATACATTTATTTCTATTAAATTCTAAACATAATCACTTTCAATAATTTCGTTTATTTATTTCAAAACATTCAAACTAAATAAGTTATTTCATTCAATACCTATTCCCAATGGAAACCCTAATCTATTCTCAATTCTCATATTATTATTATTCTAACTCGAGATACCGTTCTGTAGATTACTCGTAAGGAAATCGTTGGTGTCTAATCTATCACGTCCAAATTCTAATCTCATCAATCAAGTGAGTATTCATAACCCCATTTTATATCATTTCTTATTTGGGGGAAATCATGTGACCCAATATTCAATCGTGTTATTATATTGTTATTCGTTTTAAATTCAATTCAAGACAGGTTATGTTATTACTTGCAACTATATGAACATACTATGATAAACTGAACGGCAGTAGGAACCCTAATACAATCAATCAATCAATTCTGGTATCAATGGTAGATCTACTGGTTTGGATAACCCACCCCACATGAATAGTCGAGTGGTGATTGTACCGGAGGCAAATAGTCAATCTATGGTGTATGTGTGCAAGTCTATTATTTGCAAAATGTCAAGTCAAGGGGTTTATATTGTGTCGGTTTATCTATATGCTCCGCTATTGCATTATAAGTCTTAACATTACCTTGTGAATTGGATTATTCTAAATCAAATAATCAATCTTTATGTATATCAAGCTGTGATTACTCACCAGCTAACTCGTTAGCTGACTTTATTTTCTCACATGATTTCAGGACATGCTGCATAGTTGGATTATCTGCAAGCTTACAATTAGGACTTTTGGACTTAGTTAAAAATGAATATCTTTTGTGACTTCAACTGTTGTATATGCATATGTTAAACTCATGCTATCTTGTAATCTGATTTTAATATTATCTCCACTATTTAGACGACCATGTGTTATCAACAATCAATCATCCCCTCGTCCTCTCCGATGATTCCGCCGTCGGTCGGGATGTGATAAAAATTCACTCGGTAAAATAGCCATCAATAATCCATCACAAAATTGGCCAGAGCAACTTCCATCAAAAATCCGTCGGTAAAACATGGACCAAAAATCTATCAAGTTTACTAAATGGATTACTTATGAGCATTTTGCCTATAAGGTTTACTGACTGAACCTCATTGGTAATGACTATAATGGCATGTACTTTTATCAGTAATAGCTTAGTTTTCTTGTAGTATTCAATGCATGGCTTTATTTATTAGAGCATTCACAACACGTTTAAGTGTGTACCTTGTATTTTATGGGATAGTTGTTAGTGGGTGTGAGTGAAGGAGTGAGAATATTTATGAGGATTGTATCGTGATTCTCATATTTGGAAAAACACGGTACAACCCCCATAAATTTTTTAATATTTTAAAAGTGATTGTGAGTGGAGTACAAAGAAAAGATAATGATAAAAATATTAAAAAATATTATTTAATTGAAAGAGATAGTAAAAAAAAATAGTGTTTTAGTGTAAATATGGGGATAGGTTGGGAAAGCTAAATATGGGGATAGGTTGGGAAAGCTAGTGTAAATACTCTTATTTAATAGTCCAAGCATGTATGTATATGATGTAAAAATAAATAGAACCGTATTAACTATAAATTTGAACAAACTACCATTTTGTGTTAAAAGTATGATGTGACTGAAGGATATCACAATCGGATCCTGGATTAGTACACCGTTTGAATTTTCATTCAACACTACTGACAACTGTAAACAATCGTTTAAACATGGTAAACTGCAGTTTACTATATTTCGACGAAAATAACATTGATGGGACATTGCTTTTGTCGAATTTAAAAAAGTAAACTGCAGTTATACATATAAATTGTTGTTTATCATCTCATTAACAATATATTTTTATAATTGTATTAAATATTCTTTATAATTGTATTAATAATAAATATTGTAGTCGAAACAACGAATGAACAAATTCTAATATTGACAAAATTAAATAAATTGTATCTACAAATTACTATTATGATAACACAACTGTAATATACTAATTCAAATTGAAATAGCCAACATTATTGTTTTTAGATAAGTTATGACGGTATCTGTCTATCTGCCCACTATACATGGTTTCTCATCCGGCTGCATTACTATTTTTGTAAATAGCCCATAATGTCTTTATCATAGGCATCGGATATAGACCCTATGCGTACAGAGACAAAGTTACATCCATTAATATAAGCAATTGTAACTACTAGGTGTTGCATGAGTTCTTGAGGACCTTTTTATAACGGGAAATAAGTGAAAGAAACTTGGTGAGATAAGCAGTGAACAATTACATCAAATCTATAGGAGATTAATATACCCGTGTAAAGCAAGAGCATCCAGTGCTCGTATGGCACCGGACCCGATTCAAAGAAGTCCAATGAACGTTTGGTATCATTATATGATTCAGTAAAAACAAATCTATATAGGTTAGATATGCTACGTAACTCGCGTAAAAGTTCATACATGAGGTTTAGCCGATTTTTCGTGTTGTATCTCATGGAAATAGAAACCGCACGGAAGCCACAATTCCCATCACTTTTTACATTTTGAACATGTGTAATGTAAGGATGGAATATTTTCGGAATCTCATGAAGTAACGGATGGAAATAAAAAGATGATTGATTTATCACGTAAGAATTGTGTGTAGGGGTTTTTCACTCAACCCCATAAAATCATAGCAGACAACATTATTCGAGTTTGAGTAGCTTCGCTAAAATGACGGTTAAGCCTGTGGAGTGTCCAATTGAGCTTGTGGAGTGTCAGGTTGAGCATTTTGGCCCTATCATACCGTGCAATAATTTTTGAAATAAGGTAAATTGTCGTTTACTCACATTTTTTTTGGTATAACTGATCATGTAACTAAAATAGAATGATAAAGTCATAAGACCATCCAACATAAAAATAAAGTCATAAAACTAAAACAAATCATTCAACAATGATAAAAGTCATAAAACCATCCAACATAGTGATGAAGTCATACAACTAAAGCAAATCATTCAACATAATGATAAAGCTAGAAAAACCATCCAACACGGTAAAATAAAATAGCAGTTCATAAAACCACCACATCATTATCGGAAGACGAATCTGATGACCTAGTTAGACGCTTTCCACGATGATGGCTGGTAGATAGCATAATATCTATAAAGAATGTAAAATACATAAACTAGAATTAAAACATATATCTTAACTGCTATATAATACATATACAATGGATGGTATTGTAATTATCATGTTCTCGTAAGACGCGCCTCTTGGCTTCCTCCAACCCGTTTTCGATCCTCCGGTGCCTCCCTCGCCATAGGTCCATCTCACCTCCCACAACCAATGTCAAGCCGTTACCATGGCCTTTTCGCACCCCCATTCAATGCCCATGTCCATTTAACTTCAATTGTTATGTTTACATATCACTGACTTCCCCAATTTGCGTTCCCTTCGTTGCCACTGCAGCCTTTTGTTCGAATTCAGGTAAGCCTTTCATTTCTTCTGTGTATTCATGTTTTCTGTTCTCTCCTTATATGTGTGCTATCCTTCCACCGTACCAGGTTAGTTGAACAATATCCTCATCTTCGGTTCTGATCGATGCTTCACAGATTTTTTTGAATTTCTTGAATCTGTAGCCATAGTAGGCTCCAATTATATATATATATATATGTATGTATGTATATATATATATATATGTCTGTATGTATATATATATATGTGTATATATATGTATATATTATTGTGTATAAAACTTTTTAGTGTATATAACTAATAGATAACCAACTAATTTTAAAGTTATTATATATGAATATAAATTTAATGAAACAAATAATGTTTCACAAACATGTAACATATCAAGTCGATTCTATCTAAAGAGTCATAAAACATAAAAATATATATACTAGAATAAAAACACACTAACTTTAATAATAAAACATACACAAACACATATTATAAGAAAACAAAGGTCAAATAAATACATACTAACATTGTAGATATTGATAAATCCTTAAAACAAAATCCAAATCCACTTAAAACCTCGAATTGAACTGAAAATAGAAGTATGCAGCCGCTTGGATGGGGAAAAAAGCTTATGATAGGTTGGAGAGAGCTGCAATCAGTCTTTATTTGAAGTTGTAATGTAAACAATTGTTTACATTAATAAACTGTGCTTTACAGTTCGTCATTAATGTATTGTCATATAGGTAGCTGCGAAATTAAATGCAAAATGACCAATAAAGGTAAACAATCGTTTACCTATATAAATTGGAGTTTACTAAGTCAAACTGGTGTACTAATCCTAGCTCCCTATTATAATTTACCTAATGCATTTTGAGTGATAGAACTGACCACAACGTTGGAGCTGAAAGACGACTTCATCGACTTCATTAAAAACATAAAATGTTAGTCAATGTACCAATGTATTAATATTATGACAAATATAAATGCATATATGATGTGATTCACGTGAAGTCCTGAATAGAATTGTTAAAAAAGACGAACAAAGAAGAATGAGCTGAATAAAGATAAAGAGTAAATTACCATTTGCATACCTGAGGTTTGGTGATTTTAACCATTTGCATCCCTACAGTTTAAAAATCCTCATACACCCCCTAACGTTTTATTTTTGTTCCCATTTGCATCCAAATGACTAATGGCGTTAAATAATTCTGTTAACTTTTTATGAAATGATAAAATTACCCTTGCTACAATTTAATGGGACCATCCACGTCATCTTCTTCTTCTCACCACAAACTCCCTTTCTCTCTCTCTCTTTCTTTCTCAAACATAAACACACACACACATTCTCTCTAAAAAGTAAAATCAAGCAGCCGGTCCCAAAACATCAGAAAGATGGACCTAAAACCAAGAATGTCAATTAACTAAAACAGAAATAAGATGTTTCTGAAAAAGCAGAGATTACACAATACCTTAAATATCGGTTCAACCAAATTATGGAAAACTTTGCTAGAGCGACCACGTCCAGATCGTGGATTTAAGATGACAAGCATCCTAGGTGGACTTTTACTTTTAATATGTGAATAAGAAAAATCAGCAGACAGTATTTCAGAATCTTGTTTCTTTGAAGATACCAAAGGATGAGGTAAGCAATTCACAAAACATTACTGATCTGCAAACCCAGTAACCCATTGAAAAGCTTCATCTGGAGTAGAAGCCAAAACGCAAAAATCCTCCCTGCTTCCACCGTCGCTAACGCCCTCTCGGCGTCGCATTTCTCGAAATCCGGCAGCCGGTCGATAAGCGCCTCCACTGCTCCGGCCTCCACTGCCTTGTGGCGGTGCTGCTTCACGATGCAGAGAGCGAACAACGCCTTGATTCCGACCTTCAACGCTCGCGGATACGGTATTCGATAATCAAGAATTCCGATTATTCCGTCGAAGATCTCGTCGTGTTTACTGACCTCCGCTCGGAGCTCCAGCGAACTCGTTCCGACGATCACGTTCTCCACAACGCGGCTGTGTTGACTCGGACGTCAATCGACTAGTGCGACAACAGAGCAATCAAAGACGAAATCCGATCCGGAACAGAAGAAACTGACACACACTCCGTCTCCGAAAGCGTTAAAACCGATAGAACCGCAAGCAACTCGTGAATCAACTCAGCCGAGTTCCGACTCGTTTCAGAGAAAGAGATAAGGGTTAAGAGATAGAGAGAGAAAGAGATAGAGAGAGAAAGAGATAGAGAAAGAAAGAGTGGGGAACGGGTTGGGGTTGTGGGTTAAGGGTTAAGAGATAAAGAGGGAAAGAGATAAAGAGAGAAAGAGATAAAGAGAGAAAGGGTAATTTTGTCATTTCATAAAATATTAACAGAATTATTTAACGTCGTTAGTCATTTGGATGCAAATGAGAACAAAAATAAAACGTTAGGGGGTGTATGAGGATTTTTAAACTGTAGGGATGCAAATGATCAAAATCACCAAACCTCAGGTATGCAAACGGTAATTTACTCAAAGATAAATTACCTTGAACACAAATAGCAAGCCCATAAAATTTTCAATTTAACCTTTAACTTTTGGAACTTTTCAGTTTAACCCTTTAGTTTTATAAAATTTCAATTTTACCTATATAGTATCTATAATATGTATTTTTAATTCATTAATTTCTTTTATGAATTTGATTCTTTTTCAATAACTTTAGTTCCTTAACTTTTTTTTAAAAAAATAGGCTGTGGTATGTTTACTTTTTTTACGATCTAACATTGAAATTGTTAAAAACAGAGTTGTAATCAAAATATGGTATCTTTTGGGGTATCATAGATTATATCTATACCGTGAAAAAAATGAAAACCATTCTGATTGAAGAACAAGGATAATGTTATATAATTGTTTCATATCAATGTTTTGATCTTCGGAACCAAATTATCGTAACTTCATATTTTTTAATGTATTTAACCATATTATAATATAATCGTCACAACACACGTAACAAAGTTCACAAACATGTCGAATCACGTAGGCTTGATTTCTAGTTTGTTTTAAAGACAGAAAAAGCAAAAATGGAATAGCAAGTAAAGGACATGACCAACAATCAGAATCAACCTTATCAAGAAACCTGGTGATAATCCTAGTAGAAATATCTCAAAGTTGAAAGCAAAAAGCTTTCAAACAAAACACAAATAAAAACACAGAGAGGAAGGTAAACTTTTATACCACAGTTGCAATCACCCAGTTTATTGAGAGTCAACACCTAGACTTGCATGATTAGAATTGCTTTCTCTACAATAAACACAACATAATCGACCCACATGACACAACAACTGAGTAATGAGAGAACTTGCTATTATTACTACACCGAAGCATGTAATGTAAAATGACGTAAAAGAAAATAAATAATAAGAGAAATACATTGAAAGTTAAAACAAACAACTTAGGAAAAACTTCATGAAGAGGTCTGCTGTTAATGCAGCATGAAGTATTCAAAAGTTGAGCAAAAAAGCTGCCCTGCGAAATATAAATGAAATAACGTTGCGTTCCCGACTTTAAAGAAAAGAAGATAAAGAAATTAAAGCGACAGAAAAAAATGAAGAGAGAAGGAATTCAGGAGAGAAAAGAAAGGAGGAGAAATGAAAAGACATATTATAATTTTGTATTTTACGGAACGAAAAAATTAAAAAAAAAGGTAAGGATTAATGTGTTTTATTTTTTTTCTTTTCATTTTCTTTCATTTTGAAAGAAAAGTTAGAGTGAAAAATTACTAAAACCTTTCATTTTTTTTGCAACTCAGAATCACAAAACTTTTTTGTTTCCTTTCATCTTCTTTCTTAAAAAAACTGAGAAACACAATTGTTTTTCACATTCCTTTCATTTCTCTTTTTAAGAAAAACTCAGGAACACAACATAAAGGTGAAAGAAGACAAACTTTTATAACACATTTGCAATCACCATGTTTTGAAACGAATGAATCATCATCCTCTAACATGAACCATTGGTTATATAACGTTTCTTATGCTAGCTTAATTTTGATTTCCAAGTTGTGATTTATAATTTTGAAATCAATTGATGATTACAAAATATATAAATAGTGATTTATAACCTAATTTACTTTAGTGAATCTTTGAAAAGAGTGTGTACCAAAAACTCACCCATCAGTTAATTAGTTATGAAGAAGAACAGGAAATAGGGAGGATTTGTCCGGTCAAAAATCGGTGTTAAAGTAGATGGAAAGAAATAAAAATATAAGGCTGCGTTGAAGATACAGACGATAAAGAATCGCAGGATTGAGAAAATAAGCTTTAGGAGGATTAGGGGAGAAAGGAAATGGTAGAAGAAAACGGACGAAGCAAGAGCACGAAGTAGGGGATAAAAACCCAACCGATAGTGGAGGGTTACTGTAGTAATCGACGTGCAAAGTTTATAGTACTAGCCAATGGCGGAACCAAGAATTATTTTCTAGGAGTCAATATGTTTTTATGATTAGATTTGTAATAACATAACATAAAAGTCTTTGGGTTGTTCATTTGATTTGGGTCAGCTTGGGTAATGTGGGACGGTATAGATAAAACATACATTTTTGACAGCTCCACTGAAGGCTTGCCTATGAGACATGTTGGAATGTTGTGCCTTCAGCCTCAAGCTCTCAATGATAATGTGTATATATATCAAAGGTAATAATTAATATTACACAAATCAATATGAAGTAACTAATCAACTTGAATGAGTACTTTACTTGAAGATGGTTGAATCAAGTTAATGGGAAATCAAAACTGCAATGAAATTAAACAATAACGACTAAGACTATGATGAAAAAACCACAATGAAAATAGCAAACTTGTTCTTGCAGAATCAAAAACACAAAACTTAAGTTTTAACAAAATCTAGATATCGAATTCACTAAAACAAATTAACTAAAAGAAATTAAAACATAATATTTGTAGAATCATTATCTAGGGTTTGAATCTCTAATCAAGGCTTGAACACAATCTAGATTCTAGATTTTTAAATACCAAAATCACCAAACAAATTAAGTAACAAAAAAGCGGAATAACAACAACGAAAACAGGAAAATCACTAAAATAAAATCTGTTATGCTATTTGGGTCATTAAATGGGTTGCAGCCCATCTGTTGTGTCTTGCCTTTTGGGCTTTTAATTCGTAAGTTTGTTATGTAATGGTAGAGTTGATGAAGTCTCGGTTGGTAGTGAGTCTATTGGGTTGTTAGCTCGTTTTTTGCAGTTCATTAGTTTCTATCGTGGAGTCTGTATTGCTATATATATAGCATTGAACTCATTGAATAAGATCATCCAGATATTTGAGTGAATACTTTTATATCCTTGAAACCATTTCAAGCGCTATCAGAGCATATAACTGGTGAGTGAGAGAGAAACATAGCTTCAATCAAGTCTATGGCATAAGAGAGAGTTTCATATCAAAGTGTTCCACGCTTTGATGGCGACTATGACCATTGGTGTTTGGTCATGGAGAATTTGTTGAGATCAAAGGAGTATTGGCCAGCGATTGAAACAGAGATTCAATTACCCAAGAAAGGAGAGACCTTGATTGCTACTGAGAAGAGCCAACTTGATGCAATGAAGCTTAAGGATTTGAAGGCCCGTAATTATCTGTTCAAGTCAATTGACCGCTAGATCATTCGCACCATGGCCCAGAAGGAGAGTGCAAAGCAAATCTGGGATGCTATGTGTACCAAGTACCAAGGAAACACGCGAGTGAAACGAGCCTAATTACAGCATCTCCGTTGAGATTTCAAGATGCTGGAAATGAAGAAAGGAGAGTCCATTGCTGACTATTTCAATTATGTCATGACAGTGGCAAATGAGATGCGCCACTATGGAGAAAAGATCACTGATGTTACTATTGTGGAGACGATACTGTGGTCACTCACAGAGAACTTCAATTTTACGAAGTGATAGGGGACCACCATCAAAAATTTACGAAGTGATAAGGGGGTGAGTTCAATTCCAAACCATTTCATGATTTCTATGTAAACCATGGTGTCAAAAGACAACCACTGCCTACACTCCAAGATAAATAGAGTGGCAGGACATAGAAATAAAACTATCAGGATTATGGTTAGGTGTCTTTTGGTAGACAAGGCATTACCTAAATGGTTCTGGTCAGAAGCAGCGGAGTGGGCTGGTCATGTTATCAACAAATGCATCACCACAGCCCTGCCAGACAAGGTACCAGAAGAGGCTTGGTCTGGAACTAAGCCGAATGTGGAGTATTGTAATGTGTTTGGAAGTATTTCCTATGCTCATATACCATCTCAGCTTCGAACCAAGTTTGATGATAGAAGTACCAAGTGTACTCTCCTAGGTATTAGTACTGAGTCAACGGCTTATCAACTGTATGATCCACACCATTAGTAGATCATAATTAGTAAAGATGTTACTTTTGATGAAGATGATAAGTGGGAATGATAGAAGGAAGACATGGGACCACCTGATCTAATCATGTTAGGAGAATATGTTGAAGTAGAGGATGATGATGCTGAGCAGCCACATGAAGACAACATCGATCAACAGCCTGAAGTTGAAGATGCACTCAACATACCCGACTCTCATAATGAAGAAACAACACCTCCATATGAACATGAACAACATAAAGACCCCAACCCCATCACAGTCTGGCATTAAAGTATTGCCACTAGTGATAGAAGTACAACAAGAAGATGACCTGCTTGGTTGGAAGACTATAAAAGTGGTGAAAGGTTATCAGAAGATGAAGTGAACCTTGCTCTGTTTAGTTCCATGAAAGATCCAACTAAGTTTGAAGAATCAGTTAAAGATCCAAAATGGCAGGAGGCCATGCAAAAAGAAATAAGAGCAATCAAACAAAATGGAACATGGGAGCTTGTTGCAGCTCCAGCAGGTACAAAACCAATCGGAGTAAAGTGGTTGTATAAAACCAAACTCAATAAAAAGGGAGAAGTTGATAAATACAAAGCTAGATTATGGTAAAGGATATGCTCAACAGAAGGGCATAGACTATAACAAAGTATTTGCTCCGGTGGCACGTTGGGATACGATTCGAACTATTCTAGCAGTAGCAGCATACAACCAATGGGTAGTGTTTTAGCTTCATGTAAAAAGCTCATTCTTGCATGGGGAACTGAAGGAAATAATCTAGGTTGAGCAGACCAAGGGTTCATAAAGGCGGGTTAGGAACATAAGGTCTGTAAGCTTAACCGAGCCTTATATGGCTTAAAACAGGCACCCAGAGCCTGGTTTAATCGGATATAAGGTTACTTTATAAAGGAAGGTTTTAAGAAAAGTGAGCATGACCATACCTCATTCATCAAGCGGGTATGGAATAAAATCATAATTATGAGTCTGTATGTGGATGATTTAATTTATACTGGAAACAACATGAAGATGTATGATGACTTTAGGAGCTCGATGAAGAAAGAATTTCAAATGACTGATTTAGGCCACATGAAGTACTTCTTGGGGATTGAAATACGTCTAGACAAGAATGGTATTAGCATGTGTCAAAGAAAATGCAGGATCGTATGCTGGTCACTCAACAAGTGGTTTTTCTCTCAAACTCACCTTGAACGACACTCAGAAAGAGTCTATGAAGAATTGATCACAATATAACAAGTAACAAGCAGTAAATAAACATAGGATGTAAATTTTCAAGGTACTTTTACATATTGCTTCTCAATTCAAAGGATTACAAGACTCTTAGACTCTATCTCACTGCCTAATGAGTTACAAAGAGAAGATATATATAATACTACCTACAGCCGGATATACTTTGATACTAGCTGGAAACCTCTAACCAAACATCTATACTACAAGACTATAGGTGAGGTGTCTCAGACTTTTTGCCGGAGATTTGGTAGTCAGGACATGTCCCTGACTTACCTTTTGTCACCAACTAAAGTTGGTAACATGTACTATCATAAAAAGGTATACAGTAGAATAAAGTATGGTCAACAACATGGTTCTTTTAGGAATAAGTCATGCTGTATCAGAGGTCTGCAGCGGACTGTCAGAGACCATACTTATGTCTACTGGACATAGCAATGTCTTCCGAAGGATAAATTTCTTTGGAAGAATAACTTCTTCTAAAGCCACTTATACTTCGGAAGACTGCTTCTTCCGAGGCTTGGAGTCTTCTTTATCTTCGGAAGGAGACTTGGTCTTCAGTTCTTTCTTCAGACTTTGTCTTCGGAAGTCTTCAGCGTTGTCTTCGGAAGTCTTCAGACTTTGTCTTCGGAAGTCTTCAGACTTTGTCTTCAGCTCTTTCCTTTAGACTTTGTCTTCGGAAGATAGTCTTCAGCTGTTGACTTCAGACTTCGGAAGATCTCATACTTAGCTTCGGAAGCCTTTTGAATGTAGCACCAAAATGACTATGTGAAGTGGTTTTGGTTGCACCAGCCTTAAAATGACCCAACAAACTCCCTCTAGGCTGATGCTACCAAACTTCACTTCTCTCTTCTTCTCAAAACTTTCAGCACCAAGGAGAGTAGATATTTATCTATGTCCTTGTTCTTCCCTGATGCGTTGCTGAGAAGTTTGTACAAATCCTTGGTAGACAGAACATCTAGTCTGTCACCTTGGATTATGTGTACCCTTTCTTGTGGCCCTCTGAAAAGAGTTAGTTGATGGGAACTATAGTCATATTCCCATCTAACTATAGGTTCCAAGTCCGGACCCTCCACCATCTGTAGAAAGGCTGCGCCCTTGGTGGTAGGTCTTTCCTTGTCTTCCTGTCTTCTCAACTTCAACTCTTCTTCGATCTTGGCCTTTGTAGTTAGCTCGGCTAGATGAAGACTACTGAGATAATTTCTGATGATAGCTGCAGTCTCAGAGTTGGAGGGGTTGGAGAATGGCTTCTCTGCAAGCTCAGCTATGTCAAATCTGCTGAGATGCAATAGAGAAGTGGCATTAAGCCTGTTGGTTTCACCATTCTCCTTTTCCACAACAAAGTTGTGAGAAGGTTCATCGAACCTCCACTGGATTATAACTTTCCTAGGTCCAGGAGATTGACTAGGAATCCTATCCTCCTTCTTGTATCCAGTAGAGTCGCCAGTTTTCTTCTTAGTCTCTTTTCTTCAGCATTCAGAGTATCAGAGTTGAGACCGAGAAGTCTTACAGCCTGGCCCAAAGTGCTTTTAGGCAACTCAAGAAATTGACCTAGAGTGAGGGAGCTTGAAGAGTTATCAACGTAGGTGATGTTGATAAGGTCTCCCTCACAGGAGATGCTGCTCATAGTAGTGCAGTTGGTGAGCCTTGTCTTGATCTCCTTTATTTCCTCAAGAGAGAGATGTTTAGAAGGCTGAGGGGATGATCTTGGTTTCTGTTGGTTAGGTTTAGGTTTAGTGGTTCTAGGTTGTGTTTTGGGTTTAAGGATAGGAAGTTTAGGTGGTTGAGGTTATGAGGTAGGTTTGGGTAGAGTTGTAGGTTCAGGGGGGTAGGTTTCATCTGAGGGTTCTGTTTTGATGGGAAATGGAATTGGTTCTTTAGGTGTGGGTTGTGGTTGAGTGGTTGGCTGTGGTTGAGTGGCTGGGGTGAAGACCATTCCCTGTCCCCTCCTATACATCTCCTTCCTCTTCCCCATACGGATGTCAGCTTTTATTTTGCTAACAATCCGTTGGAGTGTCCTTTCGGACATGGGTCCCACCTGCCTACCAGAAAAGCCGTGAGCCCAGAGATAGTCTTTCATCCAGGCTTTATCACTGAGTTTCTTGGTGGCAGTGACCCTCTCTACCTCCTCCCTCCGCTTCTTCTCCTTCATCTTCTCCCTTACAGCTTTCTTCCTTTCCTTCTCCATTTGATCATGCTCTTTGTTATGGAGTAGCAGGATCATATCATCATCATGTGGAGACAGTTCAGGAAGACTGAAGCCTCTTGAGAGCAGGAATTTAATCCTATCCTCTCTCAGCTGCAGGGCTGCTTTCCTTTGTTCTTCTTCTTCTCTTTCCAAGGCCAACCTGGCTTCTTCTTCTTACCTTAGCCTGGTTGTCCTCTCCAAAGTCACCAACTCCTCTAGTGGTAGCAGGAGTACTTCTTCATTGGCAGCTCCTAAGTTGATGAGCTGATCAATGAGTGCTATCCTTCTCTTGGTGTTGATTTCCTCCTGATTGGCTGCAGCTGCCTTAGAACTAGCAGCTAGCAGCTTCTTAGCAGGAAACCTACCTTTCTTCTTGAGTTTTTTAATCCTTTCCTCCTCCTGAAGCTCTGCGGCAGTCATTTTCTTTTTGCCTTTGTCTTTAGCAGAACTTGTCTGTGGTGGTTCTTGGATGGAGGGTTCGGATTGAGAGAGAGGATCAGCTGGTGTTTGGGATGGAGGTAGATCAGAAGTATCCTACCTGCTCATCTCAGATGCTATTTAGCAATAACATCTGTGATGATCAGTTCCTCGGACATTTGGAACAAACCTTCAGCAGCTTCCATCTCAGCTTCGGAAGACTTATCTTGTTCTTCCGAAGTTTCAACTTTAGCTTCGGAAGTTTCAGCCTGAGCTTCGGAAGAAGAGGCTGATGCGAGTTCTGTCCCAACTGTTTCAGTTGCTGGGCCATCATCCCCATTTCCCCTTCGAAGTTAATCTCAAGTTCCATGTGGACCTTAGGTTGACCAACTTCTTCCACAGTGGTAGAAGGTGCAGTCAGTCTTTGAAGCTCCTCAGCCCCAAAGTATATGAGTGTGGTGTCGAGGCTGGGCTGTTCTAAGGAGGATCTCAATACAAACTTTGTGAAAAGTCTGTAGAGATCATGAAGCATCTGTGAGTCAATCTTTAGAGTTGATTGAAATGACTCAGGTAGGGTGATGAGTTGGGAAGTAGAAGACTGGATCAGTGGTTCCCCAGATGTTTGTCTCTGTTCTTTCTCCCCTTTTTGGTAGCATCATCTTGAGAGCTAGATGAGCTAGAGGAAGAAGTCAGTGAGACCTGAATAGGTACATGCCTAACAAACCTCTCCGTCTGTTTCTCAGCTAGTTGAGCCTTGAGATTGTCAATCTCAAGTTGCTGAGTGGCTGTCCTTGTCTCTAAGATCCTCACCTGAGATTCCAGGTTTGAGACCTTAGAGAGCAAGTACTGAAGTGTGAGTTGCATACTTCCCTCATCTTCATGTGAAGAATCACGGGGAGATGAGATAACATACCTAGTATGTTCAGTCTCACCACCAGATGTGGCTTCTTGGCACCCTGGATACCTTTGCTCAAATTCATCTCTTTCAGAGATGTCAATGGGCAAAGTTGCCGTAGACTCAGTCTGATTGATGTTACCACTGTCCTGAGAGCTCAATAAGAGACTCTGAGTAGTGGCAACTGAGCCTACATGAGTCCCCTCACATCAGTGGGACTCACCTCAGTAGTTGGCTGCTGATGGGGGCTAGAGATAAGGGATCCCTCTTGGCTCTGTTGATCTTTGAGAGGGTGTTGTAGATCAACTTCATGACCATGGAGAGATGTTATCTCTTCATCAGTTCGGAGTAATAGGTCAGTGAAAGATAAAGAGGTTAAACCTACTGACCCGGGACCTAGATCAATGTCTACAGGCATTGAGCCTCTGGTGGGGCTGTCCCTTGAAGGCTGCATAGGGGAGTGTAAAGACTCACCCTGTGGGCTAAAGGCTTGAGGTTGGGCTCTTGGGTTTGAGACTGAGGAGGCTCAAAACCCAAATTGAGGTCAAATGAGAAGGATGGTGTGACCTCGGACTGAGTGGGAGCCTATGTTTCCACTCTAGCCCTTTTGGTTTGAACTGGAGGAGCTTGTTCAATCAGAGTAGATTGAACAAGGGTTCGTTTGGATCGTCTCTGATATGTAATTTTGATGGGTGGAGAAGGTATTGGGACATTTGTGGTGAGGGTTGCTGGTGTGGGTTCATCACCTGTGGGGTTAACAGGGATGTCACCAGGAGCTATGCGCTCAATCATCTGTGGAGGTAAAGGAGTATACCTTCCAGTAAATTGGTGGACACCTTCTTCAAAGTTTTGAAGATGGTGGGCCGCACTTGGGGAACAGTTAGAGCAGCTGCACAGACAAGCTTGCTCGGTTCCAACTCGCAGTTGATAATGTGTTGAATGTATCGGGGATACATGAAGAATGTGTTCCTTTGAAGTTCCCGATTAGGTTGGTCAACACAAACTTTGAGTAGTTGAAGTGCAGTCCTCTCACCAACCCATGAACTAGACATCCTAGTTCGTATGGGATTTGATCCCATCCCCCAGACTTGTTGGATAAGCAGTGCAGAATGATGTGCAACAGAAACTTCCAATGATATGAGAAGTTGAACTTGTAGACTGTTGATCTGCTCACATCCCCACTATATCCCATGAGGATGTAGGTGCTATCCAAGTCTTCTTTGGGAAACTCAGTAGGAGCTCCATCATCATGAAGCTCGAGATGCTCCCTGATTAGTTGTTCACTGATGATCAACTCCTGTCCACAAATGCGGGTTCTAAGGACGCGAACCCCATTTAGGACTTCAGCTTGACCGTTACTCCAGAATTCAGTCATGTGGTTGGAGTAAACGGTGGGGTTAACAGTAAGCGCCGTGAAGTAGGTTGATTCAGAAAGAAAGGTGATGATTTGGGTGAAGTCGGCATCTCTTGATGAATCAAGTAATGCGACCTGGTTGTGCTGAGGGTTTAGCGCCATTGTAGAGAAAGTAAGCTTGAATTTGGGTGAATTTCAGGTTTGACAGTGAAGAAAATATTTAGGGCAGTAAATTGGTAAAAGAAGATGAAATTGAACAGTCTGGATTATTTAAAGGGGATGAATTGTGGTAGTGGCGGTAATAGGGTAACTGTTTGGGGTGTATGGGTTTTTGGCTATGAATGACAGTGGCGGCAAGGGATAATTTTAAATAATCTGACCATTATTAGCAAATTTTTACCTTTTACAGAGTGGGGCCCAAAGATATCCGTTACACATAAAAATCTCTCTTTCCGAATGTAAAACATTTCCGAAGGTAATTTTTCTTCCGAAGGAAATTCTTTCTTCCGAAGCAAAACATTGCTTTCGAAGATAAGAATTGCTTTCTAAATGAAGAGTTTTATGAGCTTGGGAAGTAGATCTGATGCAAAATCAATCGCTTCTTCCGAGACTAAAAACTCTTCCGAGAAGAAAATTTTCATTGAGGAATTTGGCTTCGGAAGATATTTAAGAATATCTTTCGAGAGTTAATTCCTCTTCGGAAGGAATTTACACTTAGAATATAAAAAGATCTTTTGTAACAGGGCTTAAATGTATTGACACAAGACATTACACATTAAAAGCTTTCAAAAGAGGTAGTTAGTCAATGTTTATCATCCCAATAGCTGATATGAGATACTTAAATCTTTGTTCATCAAAAGCTTTTGTGAACAAATCAGCATATTGTTCATTTGAGTTAACTTTGATTAACTTTATCAGATTTTTCTCATGAATATCTCTAATGAAATGATACCTGATATCAATGTGCTTTGTCTTGGATTGCTTCACTAGATTTTCAGTAATGGAGATAGCACTGTTGTTGTCAATATGGATAGGAGTAGTCATGAAGTTGAATCCATAGTCCAACATCTGATTTTGAATCCATAGCAGTTGAGCACAACAGCTAGCAGCAGCAATGTATTCAGCTTCAGCAGTTGATGTAGAGACACAGGATTGTTTCTTACATTACCATAAGATAATCCTTCCACCAAGAAATTGACATCCTCCTGATGTTGATTTCTTGTCAATGTTGCAGCCACCATAATCACTGTCAGAGTATCCATAGAGATTGAAATCACTATTTCTTGGATACCAGAGACCTAGTTTAGGTGCTCCTTTGAGGTATCTGAGGATTCTCTTAACAGCAGCCAAATGAGACACCTTGGGAGCAGCCTGGTATCTTGCACAAATGCATGTGGAAAACATGATATCAGGTCTACTAGCAGTGAGATACATCAGAGAACCAATAATTGCTCTATACTGATGTTGATCAGTATCCTCCCCCTTAAGGTCAGGGCAAAGATTATGGTTTCTGGGTATGGGTGTCTTGGCTGGTTTACAGTCCTTCATTTCAAATCTATCTAAGATGTTTGAGACATACTTAGATTGATTTATGAAGAACCTTCCTTCATCTGTTTCACCTGAATTCCAAGGAAAAAGTCCATTTTTCCCATGGAACTCATCTCAAATTTTGCTTCATAATGCTCTCAAAGTCCTTACACATTTGGTCATTTGAAGAACCAAATATGATGTCATCAACATAGACTTGAACAAGCAAAATGTCCTCTCTAATCTTCCTGATGAAGAGAGTCTTATCAATGGTACCTCTGGTGTAGCCATTCTTCAGGAGAAACTGAGACAAGGTCTCATACCACAACCTAGGTGCTTGGTGCAGCCCATATAGAGCTTTATCCAGTTTGCACACATAGTTGGGGTGCTGTGGGTCTTCAAATCCTGGAGGTTGACATACATAGATTTCCCTATCTATATCCCCATATAGAAAAGCACACTTGACATCAAGTTGGTAGACAGTGAAGTTCTTGGATGCAGCATAAGCAAGGAAGATCCTAACTGCCTCAAGTCTTGCAACTGGTGCAAAGACATCAGTATAATCGATTCCTTCCTCTTGGGTGTATCCTTGAACTACTAATCTTGCCTTGTTCTTGATAATCAAGCCTCTTTCATCTTTCTTGTTTCTGAACACCCATTTATTGACTATGGGTACTTGACCAGATGGTAGTGGGCATAGATTCCAGACCTTTTTTCTTCTGAATTGAAGCAGCTCCTCCTGCATCGATTCAACCCAACTACTATCCTTTAAGGCATCTTCCACCTTCTTGGGTTCCATCTGAGATAAGAAGCATGAGTACAAGCAGACATTTCCATGATGAGTTTGTCCTCTTGTTCTCACACCCTCAGAGACATTTCCTATGATGTTTTCAGTTGGATGAGTGTTGTGAATCCTAAGACGAGGAATCACTTCCAATTGCAGAGATAGGTCCAGGTTGGACATATTCTGATCAGGAACTGGATCACTTTGTCCAACTGTTGTTTCAAAGTCATTCAATGAGGACTGATTGAATGATTGAGAAACATCATCAATGGTTAGTCGTGAAGTAGTATTAACAGTTGCCTGTTCCTTCAGAATACTACGTCTTTCAACCTGGTGTTGTAATGGATCACCTGAAGAGCTTTGAGGTTCATCAAGTGATTCACTTGTTGAAGCTTCATTATTCCTTGAGATAGTTACACTATCAGATCTGTGAATGGTTGAAGCTTGTTGTCTATCAGTTCTTGGAGAATTTGGAAGAGGTCTGGGTAGCTCAAACAGTTGATTAGCATCATCATCAGCATCACCTTGAGCACCTGTTCTATCTGAAACATTCTCACAAGATGGTTTAGAATAGTTTGGAAACAATTCTAAGTCAAAAATATAATCAGGTCCATTCCCCCTAACACAAGGAGTGTGCTCATTTACAACTATATTGGATGACTCCTCAAATTGTTGATTCTTAATGTTGTATACCCTATAAGCTTTGGAGCTAGAAGAGTATCCAACAAAGATAGCATCATCTGACTTCTCAGCAAACTTTGCTAAGTTGTCTTTTGTGTTAAGTGTGGTACACCTGCAGTCAAAGGACCTTAGAAAGCCAATGAACGGTGCCTCTTGTTCCATAACTCATAAGGGGTTTTTCCATGGGGCTTAACTACAAGAACCCTGTTCTGCACATAGCATGCAGTGCTAACTGCCTCTGCCAGAATGTTAGAGGTAGTTTTGAATCAGCTAACATGGTTCGAGCAGCCTCAATAAGTGTCCTGTTCCTCCTCTCAGCAACACCATTTTGTTGAGGAGTTCTGGGAGCACTATATTGTCTGGCAATCCCTTTTGAATCACAGAATGAGTCAAGAACAAAGTTCTTAAACTCAGTCCCTTGATCACTTCTAATGATCTTAACCTTGTGATCAATTTGATTTTCTATTTTAAGAATAAAAGATTTTAACATTTCAGCAGTTTCATCTTTACTTCTTAAAAAGAATACCCATGTAAATCTTGTAAAATTATCAACAATCACAAGGCAGTATGATTTCCTTCCAATGCTCATTATACTTGTGGGACCAAAGAGATCCATGTGCTATAAGTGTAATGGAGTAGTGATAGAGTTAACACATTTGGACTTATGAGATGTCCTGTGTTGTTTCCCTTTCAGGCATGCAACACAGTTATCTTTGCAGAAAAATTCCTTTTTAGGCAACCATGTACCAAGTTATTTTTAGCCAATTTATTCATTGTCTTAAAATTTACATGACACATACGCTTATGCCATAGTGTTGACTCATCACTATCAGCTTTGGAAAGAAAACATGATACTTCACCCATAGGAGAAGCATTTTTCATATCTAGCTTGTACATATCCCCTTTCCTGGGAGATCTAAGAAGCACCAATTCCGGAGGAATTGTCATCCCTGGTTTGAGGATAATGCACTCATGTTCTGTGAAAAGCATTTGATGCTTTTGATCACAGAACTGAGAAACACTTAACAGATTGTGTTCAAGCTGTTTGACAAAGTGAACTTTGTCAATGTTTATTCTGCCATTGGATATATTTCCTCTGCCTGAAATATATCCTCCGGTCTCACCTCCAAATTGGACAGGCCCTCCATCAAAGTTCTGGAATTGTTAAAGGAAGATCTGTTCCCTGTCATGTGCCTGGAGCATCCACTATCTACAATCCAGACATTGTTGTTCTTGTCAAATGGATGTCCCTGCACATAAGATGAGATGGTTAGTTTTTTTGGAAGCCCAAGCCTTGCTGGTCTTGGGCTCTTCCAAAGATAATGACATAATTGAACCAAAAGATATGCATTGGGGTTCAATAGAGGTCATTGAAGAAGAGGTTTGGGCTGCAGCATCTTTCTTGATCTTCCAATCCATCCTTTGGTTGATCTTTGAGGATGAGCTTGTTGAAGCTTTTGCAGCATGGCCTTTTTCCGAAGCTTCTTTCTTTTCGGAAGAAGCCTTCACCACCTTTTCTTCCGAAGCAGTCTTCTTCTGGGATGGTTTCAAGGGAGCTTTCTTGTTCTTCCGAACCTTAGAAGCTTTGGCTTCCGAAGCCATTTTCCCTTCGGAAGAAGTACTTTCTTCCGAAAGCAACTTGGCTTCCGAGACCAATTTTCCCTTTTTCATCATTTGGACCGTTTGAAATGGTCCACATGAGAAACCTACCCTGACTCCTTCTTTTCTAACATTATTTGCATAATGTGTGCTTACTGGATTGTAATAACAATCTTTAGCCATGTGGTTGTGCAAACCACACATTATGCATGCAATGTTAGTCTTTTGGGAATTTGCATGTTGCTGTTTCTTGGATTTCTTCTCTTCATCAACAACTTTTCCTTTCAACTTCTGATCCTTTGGTAGGACAGAAGTGCTGGTATTACACTCTTTCCTGAATCAGAAGCACCTACCACTTGGAATCCTGCAGAGATGAAGACACCCTTTTGCTTTGGGTCAATCTTCAGCTTGGACTCTGTAACCTTCTTGGCAGTCCTTCTTGCAGCTTTAGCTCTGCTTCTTCTTGCCTTGGTGGTTAGGATTTGATCTTCACAGGTGGAGATGAGTGTATCTTCCTGTTTCTCCCCTGTGGTGGCCATTATTTTTGCATCATCCTCTAGTTCCAATGGAAAGGGGTCAGCAGTTGGAACCTCTTGCTCTTCAGTATCACATCTAGGTAGTCTAATAGACTCATAAGAGTGTGGTGGAGCTATTTCATTAGTTCCCAACCCTTCTTTGTTTTGATAAAATATTTTGGAATGAGAGGATGGTGCAAGAATAGCTTGGAAGTTTTGCTCAACAATAGCTTGCTTCCTGGCCTGAGCCTCAGCAGTGACCAACTGGGCTTGAACTTCAGACAGTTTGGATATCAGATCTTTAATTTGAGTCTTGTAGTTGGTCTTTTCATGTTTTAAAAGAGACACAGTTTTCTCTAACTCCTCAATTTTCTTTTGATAGTCAGATTCAGCTCTTTTAAAATCAGATTTTAAGATATTTAAAGACTCAACATCAGATTTGATTTCCATATTGTAATCCTTATAGAGTTTAACTTTAGTAATACAGGCAGCAGTACAAAGATGTTCATATACCTGATCATCATCTGTTCCGGCCATGAGTGCTTGAGCGGGAGTCACATCCTGTACCACGAAGCTCCAGTCAACTTCTTGAGCTATTATAGTTGTTTCAGTTGATTTCTATTCATGCTTTGAGGGATGTGTGGAGGCCTGTGGGGTTCCCGGGTTGTTCTTGGGAGCCTTGCATTCCCTAGCAAAGTGACCAAGTTGGTTGCAGTTGTAGCACTTTGCTTTGGTCTTGTCAATCCCAAACTTGCCGTTGACAGGGTTCTGAGGGAATTGCCTTTCAGTTCTCTTGAAGAACTTCTTCGCTCTGTAAGTTAAAAGAGCCATCTGTTGTACAATGTCCACATACTCTACATCATCTGGACTAAAGCACTTAAGATCATCAAAGCAGTATTGAAAATCACTAGAGTGTCCACTTCCAAAGACAAAGGCACAACTATCCTGAAAGGAGTTGTGTTGAGCCTTTTGAGACTTTGGAGTCTCAGGTAGAGTAATGTAGGGTCCACTATGTGAGTTGTCGGGGTAGCACAACAACTGATGTTATGGTTCTGTGATTTCCCTTTCAATCACATAAAGGGCTGAACTCAGTTGGTTATTGGAGTGACCAGAGGAGTTCTGCATGTTCATCTCCATCTGGAATGCACTTAGGATACCATACAACTCTGTGAGAGAAAGAGTCTTAAGGTCTGAAGTTCTCTTGATTACAACACAATAGTGTGTCCATAGTTTAGGAAGGGAAGACATGAACTTCCTAACTATGTCTCTATTCTCAAGAGGTACTACAATATCCACCAGAGTATCCACTATCTCAACATACCTGGAGTATTATTGAGTCAAGGTCTCACCAGCCTTGAAAGTGAAGTTCTCAAACTGCTGCTTCAAGAGATCCTTCTTGTTCTCTTTGGTTTCCTTGGATCCTTCATACATAAGCTTCAATGCATCCTATAAATCTTTGGCTGTCTTGCACTTCTTGAAGCCTCTGTAGATGGAGTTTGGGAGAGCAGTTTGAAGAGAAGTCATAGCCCTTTGATCTAGCTCTATTCTCTTCCTATCTTCTTTTGAGTAATCATCAACATCTTTTGGAATGATACGATTACCAGTAGTAGAAGTAGTGCTTGGTATGAAAGGACCATTGACAATGGAGTCCCACATCCTTGAGCTTTGACACTTGATGAAGCCTTCCATTCTAGTGCACCATGTGTCAAAGTCTTCAGGGGTGATCAGTGGGGACTTGGTCATGGTACCGGTCTCCATATCAGCCTTAGTGAGAGCGGCCATTTGAGTGAGTGGTTTGTAGTGAGGAGTGAAAAACTGGTTGATTTGAATGGTAAGATCTCATAATCAAGAGCCTGGAAGCTCTGATACCAATTGCAGGATCGTATGCTGGTCACTCAACAAGTGGTTTTTCTCTCAAACTCACCTTGAACGACACTCAGTAAGAGTCTATGAAGAGTTGATCACAATATAACAAGTAACAAGCAGTAAATAAACACAGGATGTAAATTTTCAAGGTACTTTTATATATTGCTTCTCAACTCAAAGGATTACAAGACTCTTAGACTCTATCTCACTGCCTAATGAGTTACAAAGAGAAGATATATATAATACTACCTACAGCCGGATATACTTTGATACCAGCTGGAAACCTCTAACCAAACATCTATACTACAAGACTATAGGTGAGGTGTCTCAGACTTTTTGCCTGAGATTTGGTAGTCAGGACATGTCCCTGACTTACCTTTTGTCACCAACTAAAGTTGGTAACATGTACTATCATAAAAAGGTATACAGTAGAATAAAGTATGGTCAATAACATGGTTCTTTTAGGAAGAAGCCATGCTGTATCAGAGGTCTGCAGCGGACTGTCAGAGACCATGCTTATGTCTACTGGACATAGCAATGTCTTCCGAAGGACAAATTTCTTCGGAAGAATAACTTCTTCCGAAGCCACTTATACTTCGGAAGACTGCTTCTTCCGAGGCTTGGAGTCTTCTTTGTCTTCGAAAGGAGACTTGGTCTTCAGTTCTTTCTTCAGACTTTGTCTTCGGAAGTCTTCAGACTTTGTCTTCGGAAGTCTTCAGACTTTGTCTTCGGAAGTCTTCAGACTTTGTCTTCGGAAGTCTTCAGACTTTGTCTTCGGAAGTCTTCAGACTTTGTCTTCGGAAGTCTTCAGACTTTGTCTTCGGAAGTCTTCAGACTTTGTCTTCGGAAGTCTTCAGACTTTGTCTTCAGCTCTTTCCTTTAGACTTTGTCTTCGGAAGATAGTCTTCAGCTGTTGACTTCAGACTTCGGAAGATCTCATACTTAGCTTCGGAAGCCTTTTGAATGTAGCACCAAAATGACTATGTGAAGTGGTTTTGGTTGCACCAGCCTTATAATGACCCAACAGAAAATATGCTAAAGAAGTACTAAACATGTTTGGCATGTGGGAAGGAAATGTAGTCAAGAATCCAATTGTACCAGGCATTATAATACTTAAAGATGAAGTGGGTCAAGATGTAGATGACTCCGAGTTCAAGTGTCTTGTGGGCAGCTTGATGTACCATACGATTACGAGACCTGATCTCATGTACGTGGTGTGTTTGATCTCCCGTTTCATGTCAAAGCCAAAGGAAGCTCATATGCAAATTGCTAAACACATGTTGAGATATGTGAAAGGGACAGTCAACTATGGATTGAATTATCAAAGGAATGTTACAGGGAAGCTTGAAGTTTGCACTGATATCGATTATGCAAGAGATGTAGAAGACCGAAAATGTACTTTTGGGTATGTATGCCTTTTGAGTAATGCAACGATATGTTGGAGCTCACAAAAGCAAGAAATAGTTACTCTATCATCGACTAAAGTGGAGTATGTTGTTAGAAATAATTGTGCATGTCACTGTAAGTGGTTACGAGGTCTATTGAAGGAGTTAACTAGAAAAGAGATAGGTACAATTATGATCAAGTATGACAACAGCTCAATGATTAATTTGACAAAGAATCCGGTAATGCATCGCAGAACCAAGCACATTGATGTGTGCTATCGTTTTATGAGGGAGATGGTTAATAAGGAAGTGATAAAACTGGAGTTTTGTAGAACCACAGACCAGGTTTCGGATTTGATGACTAAGCCGGTGAAACTCGAGGTATTTGAGAAGATCAGAAGTATGATGGGAGTATAAGAGCTTGAAGACTAAACTCAAGGGTAAACCCAACTTTAGTTTAGGGGAAGGTTTGTTATGTTATTTGGGTCAATAAATGGGTTGTAGCCCATCTGTCATGTCTTGCCTGCTGGGCTTTTAGCCCATGCATTCGTAAGTTAGTTATGTAATGGTAGAGTTAATGAAGTCTAGGTTGGTAGCGAGTCTATTGGGTTTGTAGCTCATTTTTTGTAGTTTGTTAGTTTCTATCATGGAGTCTGTATTGATATATATAGCATTGAACTCATTGAATTAGATCATCCAGATATTTGAGTGAATACTTTGATATCCTTGAAATCATTTCAAAATCTAGGGTTTTGAATCTTCATTTGTAAACAAATAAATAAAGAAAAAATTTATAAAACCAACCTTAAAACTTGAAAGCTTAATATTTGAATGAATCGGGGCTTCCTAATTGAATGAAGCTTGCAAGCCACCGTTGTCGGAGTTACGGTCGGCCACCGCCTCATCGGAGTTAATGGCAGAAGAGGGTAGGGGTAGGCAATGCAATGGTTGAGAAAGGGCGGATGTCCTCTCTGAACAGAACGTAATGCAATGAGCGACGTGGAGGATCTAGGATTAGGGTTTTATGTATATCAAGATAAAGGGTAAAAGTGTAATTTTACATATTTAAAGTGAATAAAAAACCAGCTTTCAAGTGTCGAACCCGTCACCTCTTTCTCATTTCTACACGCCCAAACCAGTGAACCAAGACCAGATTTAAGCTTTTGTATGAATCTAAAAATACTAATTGGTTCACATCCTGAAAAACTATAAATTCACTAAAAATTTCAATATTGTACGGTATACTAATTGCTCAAAAATAAATGGGATCACTTGACCCCATTGTCTTGGTGTACTTCTGCCCCTCGTACTAGCTAGCAATTCAAAGTTTACAGTATTAGCAATGTAAATATTGTTTATAATCTATGAAAGATTTGATGAAATAAACAAACTTACCATATATAGAACTTGCTTCAGTAAATCTGTGTATTACACGGATTTAATAAATAAAATATTAAATATAATAAAATTTTATTAGTTATAGAACGATACTATAAGATAAGATATGATTGAATTTACTGAAAAACGACTATAAGTAATAAAACAATGATATTAACTTTTTAAACTTTTTTTTTACTTTTTTTAAAAAAGTTAATCATTTTGTTTCAAAATAAACTGCTTTAATAGAGTTATTTTAAAATTTCCTTACTATAACTTTCAATTTAATTACTTTTGGTTTATAAGAAATTAACTTTTTTAAAAAGTCTGATTTTAAAATATCTCTGATTTTTAAAAAAGGTCTGATGGTTTAAAAAAATCTTATTTTATAAAAAATTATTTCTTTAGAAATAACATTAATAAAAAAACTTTTTAATTTATTAAAAAACTTTGTTTAATCTAAAATAAAGTTAAATAATATTATTAGTAACTAATGTAATTATTTTGTAGGAGAGAATTTTAATAAGAAAAATGTGAAATTGTCATGTGTTTCCTTTAGTTACTCTTTTGTTAAAGTAATAAGATAAGATTTAAGAAAATTTGGAAAACAATAGTTTTTTTTTAAGACAGGGAAACAATTAAATATATTTTCTTAATTTATAGAAGGGTTTTAAATGTTAATAATTATAATCTTTCATATCAAACTTAATCTTTCATATTTACTAGATTTGTCCCACTGCATGCGTTGTGCGCATGATGAACATACTAAATCGAAGCTTTGATGGGCGCACATAATCTAATCATGTTAAAAAATCAAACTTGCGTAGAAAATCATAAGAACCGTAAAAACCTATTAAAGAGGTTTGATAGGGCTATATTAAATAGGGTGCTAATAAAGGGACATCCACAAATTTAAATCGACACCCGCCTATTACGTCGCGTATGGGTCCATACGCGGCCCATGCCCGGCGTATAGGTATCGACCATTAATGTGTCATTACTGTCTGACATTCCACGTCACATCAGTAGACCTATACGGGGCGTATAGGTCCATACGCCACGTATAGGTCGATGTCGTACATGACAAGTGGGTAGGTCCCCGACTGCTGCACCGACAACTATACGCGGCGTATGGGTCCATACGCCGCGTATAGCTATCGGTGCAGTAGTCGGGGACCTACCCACTTGTCATGTACGACACCGACCTATACGTGGCGTATGGACCTATACGCCCCGTATAGGTCCCTTTTTCGTTGTGTATATAAAGGGAGGCAACGCATTCGCTCGTCTAAAAAAAACGTAAAGGTTCAAATTCTCAAATTCGTTCGTTTGTGATTGATGGTTCGATTTAAGATCGCAAGAAATTTGGGTTATGTGGTTCAACATTTCTTCTCGCAAATAATTTACTCGGTAATATTATATATTCTTACTTCAGTAAGTATTTACATACATATATACATATATCTGAATTGGATACTTAAGAATCGATTCAACTGACTCGGGTTCCATCGGTGTTAGTCGGTTACGGTTAAACTGAATAATTTTCAAGATTTTTATCATAACCGACTGATACCGTGGAACCCGAGTTAGTTAAAACGATTATTAAGTAATCAAGACATTTATGTGTACGTAAGTATGTATATAAATGAAATAAGAGTTATAGTTTACCTAAAAATTATTTTGAAGAAATAGTTGACCCACGTAATAAGCAATAATGGTTGTTAAAAAATTTTTCCGTTATGAGCTGATCCGAAAACTGTCATGCCTCATCATATCGTGTCGATTGTTCATGTCAACAATAATCATTTCGTCCATATTAAGTTAGAAGGAGATTATCCGATGCCAACATTAAGTAATCTTTGGATTCTTAACCGAAGCGTACGTGCTGCAGAATGAGAGATTATGTATAGGATTCGTAACTCGGAATACAACGCAATAATTGATAATAACCGAGAAGCCCCAGCTTATATAAATTTATTTTAATTCATAATTTGTAATATGCGAATTATATATTTTAATTTTAATTTTATTATTGTATTCGTATTATTTAATATTAAAATGTTCAAATAATTTAAATTCAAATTTTTAGAAAATAAAATAAAAAAATTCAAAATTCAATATATATATATATATATATATATATATATATATATTAAAACTCAAAAATTAAAAAAAATATATATAAGCTATACGCCGCGTATGGGTCCATACGCGGCGTATAGCTCTTCGGACCACTATATCTTTGGACCTTTCTCACTTTAACCCTACCACACACTTTCAAAAAAAAACTCTCTCGTATAGACCGATACTACACGTATTGGTTTGTCGATTTTTCTACATCCAGGTATGTATTATTGTTCCTACATCATTATTATGTTAATCGTTCACTGATTTAAATGTTAAAGTAGTGTTTTATGCGTTATAATGGGTGATTTAAAAACTGATACTATGAACTATACGCCATTTCAGCCCCGCGTATAGAGCTATACGCAGCGTATAGTTCCTTAGTTGAGGAAGAAGATGAAACGTGTAGATCCATACGTGAGAACCCTATACGCAACGTATAGTTCTATACGCAACGTATAGGGGGGTGAGCCATACGTGGCTTATGACCCATACGTGGGTACCCTATACACGGCGTATAGTTCTATACGCAGCGTATAGGTGGGGGTGAGCCATACGTGGCTTATGACCCATACGTACCCTATACGCGGCGTATAGTGCTATACGCACCGTATAGGGGGGGTTGACCTATACGTGGGTTTTGACCCATACGTGGGTACCCTATACGTGGCGTATAGTGCTAGACGCGGCGTATAGGGGGTGTTGAGTCATGTATGATTATGAGTCGTTGCAAAGTGATGATACGCGTTATATTTGTTTTAAACTGTTATATTTATATATATTTGTTTTCTTATGCAGATATGTCTTCCGATTCAGATGTTGAGGCTGACGTTATTGACGTTATTGCTGATCATCCTTGGCTACAGTTTGAGCCCGGTTCCATTGAGCACGTTAAGTGCTCAAAATTTATACGTATGAAAATCGGTCATCAAAAGGCCATCGATTGGGAGGTTATGGCCGAGCTCGGAGAGCGCGATAGACTTGCTGCTATTATCGGAGACGATACACCATGGAGTCGTCTATTTGAGATCACGTTTTTACCTTCTTACCGTGAGCTGACTGTGGAGTTTTTATCCACCTTTACTTATATTCGTCCTGATGAGATGGAGGAGGACGATCAGCGCTCCGAGATTTCGTTTATGCTTTGTGGACATGTACATCAGATGGCCATTGAGCAGTTTATTGTTATCTCAGGACTTTATTTTGAGCCGAAGACTGTTACCCCTCTATTCACTGAGGTTATTACTGAGATGGAGGAGAGTTGATTGAGAGAATGGTGGCCTCAGATTGCCGGAGGTCTGTTTCAGAGGACTAAGGGCAGGGTCACTGGCATTAGAAATCCTCTCATTCGTTACTTGCATCGTAAGATCGCCACATCCATCACGGGACGAGGCAAGGGTCGGGAGTGGTGTACCATTCCCGACTTATTTTACTTATACTGTTTGCTTACGGGGACCAGGTACAACCTAGCGAGATGTTTGGCGGAGTATTTTGCTTCATATTATCGTCGCCAGGAGCGAGGAGCGGTGTACGGCGGCGCGTACATCACGGTGATTACCCGAGCTTTAGGTTATCTTCCTCGGCATCTTGCTGACGTATCTCCGCCGATCGAGCCGGTCAGATTAAATCGTCGTACGCTATTCGGCATGCGTATTATATGCCAGTTTCCGGGTGGCATACGATTCTCTCTTCGACCCGGGGAGATCTGGCAGCCAGCACCTGTTCAGCAGCTCGACATTGACGATCCACAGCAGCAGCAAGGGCATATTCCGCATGATCAGCCAACACCCGACGAGCAGCCACATGATCAGCCGCCAGTACATCAGCCGCCACCTCAGCCACAGTTCCCTCGACATATATATAGAGATGCGAGGCTGCCTGCACGTATGGAGACATTTATGCATGACATTTCTACGAGTTTACGACAGCAATATCGTCGGCTCGATCGAGTTGAGAATCTTATGGATTGGCACGTTCAGCTAGAGATTACGTGAGCACGTGCTGCTAATATTGATCATCCGGAGTTGTCACAGCCTCGACATTACCCAGGCTCTCCGTAGTTTTTACTAGCATTGTAATTTTTATTTTGTTATGTATTTTAAAAACTTTGTTATTTATATTATCAGTTTATATTTATCTTATATGTTTATTATCAGTTTATGTTTATTTTATATGTTTTATTAGTTAATTAATATTTAAAATGGTCGGTTAATAAGTTATAAAATATAACTTATACGCAAAATTTATACGCAAAGATCTTTAAAAAAATATATATTAAAATAACACAAAAAAAATAAACACCATAACCTATACGCCGCGTATGGGTCCATACGCGGCGTATTGGTTGTTTAAACATTTCAGCCAAGACAAAAAAAAATTGTAGCCTATACGCCGCGTATGGTGTCATACGCGACGTATAGCCCTGCGTCTGACAGACTTGTCTGACGAACTGTCAGGTAATGTTTGTATTTCCTATACGCTGCGTATAGACCCATACGCCGCGTATACGGTATAAAATGTCAACCCGACAACCCACCCTATACGCCGCGTATGGACCCATACGCGACGTATAGGATGCAAGGGTGTTAATTTAAAATGTGAGGGTTTCTAAATAACCGGCCCATTAAATATTATTTGACTTATGATCACAAATAGAATGAGTGCACCATGATTGCATAGAGTTGAGGGCAGAAACCGGTCATCCTCCAGACCTCCCACAGAAATGTTTGCATCATAATCCAAGTTCAAATAAAAATTATTAACTTTTTAAACAATTTCCAAACAAATTAATTTTCATATTTATTATAAAAAATTAATTTTTAATAATTCAAACTATTATTTATTGGCCGGTACTAATTCATATTAACAATTTGACCGGCAATAATCTCAAATTTCAATTTTATTACCAATAACAATCCTAGTTTCATAGTTATCATATATTTTTACATTCAATTTGTATTTGTTTTCAACCGACAAAAATAAAGAGTTTGAAGTCGTACCGGACAAAATAATATTATGGATCAAACCATACTTCGTTCCATTATGGCGTTTACAAATGTATAATCGTTCTAAAAATCAGCAGATTAAATAAGTAAAAAGATCAAACCAATGTAAATTTAGAACATTCACAGCCCGTGTCTTAAAAATATATAAGTGTGAGTCCTTATATATATGGTATGGTTTTGAGTGGTTGTAAGTGAAGAGAAAAAAGTATTACTGTTCATCTATAAATTTAAGAAATTCACTGCTCAACACTTATAAATTTTTTTAATAGTCTTAAAAAGTTGTGAGTGAAGGAGAGAGAAAATGTAATGAAAAAGATATAAAAGTATATTATTAAATTAAAATGAGAGAGAAAGAAGTGATGATTTTTAATGTAATTATAAGGATAAAAATAAAAAATTAAATGCGAATGCTATCACAATATCACAATTTTAAGGTAGATGAAGTTTATTTTTTTTATTCAATTCAACGACGACCTATAAAAAATGAAGTTTAACTGCATAATATACTTTGTTGTACACTGGTTTCTAGGCTCTACAATTAAACCCAACGTCCGAGGTTCGACTCCAACAAGGGACAACATTTTGATTTTTTTTTTTTTTTCTATTTTTTTTGTTTTTTTTTTCCTTATTTTGTGAAATATAATTCTTTATCGAAGCTTCGTCACCATTGCTTCTACTTTTTTAATGGAGATTGGGTTGCATAAAAAACAATAAAACATAACTTAGCTCATAGCTTAATTGACAAGTATATATTTATATAAGGGACCTACTAAAGAGACGCCCTCGGGGATAAATGGACGCCCTCTTTACGGGCCGTAAGGCCCTTCACGGGCCGTATGGCCTGTCGGTAGTCAAATCAGTCATTCAAAAACGTAATTCAAAAACGTAACGGCCCGTGAATATGAACACGGGCCGTATTTCTTAACGGCCCGTGAAGCTCTTAACGGCCCGTTTGGATTTCCCATTACGGGCCGTGAACTTCTTTACGGGTCCTAGTTTCACCTTTAATAATTTGACGAGATATATTATTCCTCGTTTTTCGTGTAATTTTGTATTTATTACGTTATTTGATATGACGTAATATTTCTCGATAGTCGTGTAATTTTGTATTTATTACATTATTTGATATGACGTAATATTCCTCGATATTCGTGTTAATTATGTGACGAGATGCAATATTCCATTTCAACTACTATATAAACGTTAGTAATCTATTATTTATTCAATTCTTTATTGTTGTGACGAGATGCAATATTACACATTTATCAATTCTTTCAATTCTTTATTTATTCAATTCTTTATTGTTGTTGAATTGTAAACATGTAATCTATTATTTATTCAATTCTTTATTGTTGTTGAATTGTAAACATGTAATCAATTCTTTCGTTTTCCAAAGAAAAATGCAATAAGAAGATTATCGAATTTCGTTTTCCAATCTTATATAATCTCAGTTGAAATCCAAGCATTTAATGCAAACCATCATTTCTCTTCCCCCGCCACTCCACCAGTCTACTCAACTTCCAAGTACTGATATGAGATGCATAATATTTGTTGAGATTCAAGTATATTTTTCAGTGCAACTTTTCCGACTGAGATTCAAGTATGTTTATATAATTGCAGAGCCTGGCGTCGGATTTTCTGAAGGATTATATATTTCTTTCTGTGGGACGAGTAGGTTCAAGTACTGATTTTATTCTCCAAAAGGTTGATTTAATATTATTCGTACAAACCACTTCCTCCACAAGCACAACCAATTGTAAACATATAATTAAACATTTAAACGTCATCCAAAATAACTCATAATATATAAACATAATTTTTTAATTTTTTTACATGAAAGGTAAATAAAACAATAAAATCCTACTATCTATGCGTCATGACCACCACCAGCATCACCACCACCAGCATCCTCCGCATCACCACCACCAGCAGCCTCCTCGTCATCACCCGCAGGTCGTCTGACAAACGGAGGCAACTCCGCCCGAGGGGGGAGGTCGATACCCTGGCTAGCAGCCAAAATGCTGCACGCATCCGCCGTCCATACTAGCAAGGCCTGGGACTGGCGCAACAAATGTAGTGCCTCCGCCATAAACTCCCCCGTCGGCGGAATCTGCCGAATGATGGTCCTGGGAACAGGCGGTGGGACGGGTGCTCTGGCGTGTGGCTGGGGCTGCGGCTGCTGCTGCGGCGCCGGCTGCTCCTCCTCCTCACCAACGTCGAGCACCGGTTGCCAGATGGTCCGACCACCATCAGTGGACCATCGGAGCTCGTCGCCAAATTTGGCGGCAATCTCCATGGCCATGACGGTCTGTCGACCCAAAATCCGAGGCGGCGTGTCCGTAGTCTGCCTCGCAATTAGGGCGTCCGTAAACAACCCTAAGCGCGAGGCAATGACGGTGATGTACGAGCCGCAAACAATCGGGCTATCCATCTGCAAAACAATCAAACAATAGGCATAATTATGAATCGCATAATAGATAATACTTATTTATTAAGAATTAGTATAAATATTTTTTTACCTTGCCCTGAATGACGCTCAAAAAATAGGCGGCCATCCAGTGAGCCAGATTCACCCGTCTAGGTGAAAGCAAGGCCCTCAGAAAAAATAAGTCAAGGAGCGACACCTGCTCCATGCTCTGGTCTCTGCCGGCAATGGTGCCGGCAATGCACCGGTGTAGATACCGGTGCAAAGGATCCCTAATGGAGGTCGCCCTAATGGCGCCCTCCCACGGCTGGTCGGAAATAGTCGGCCACCATCTGACCAAAGGAGCCGCCTCCGACTGGACCTCGTCAGTATAAAAACGAGGATCATGCGTCTCCTCATGGGTGTAAAACCCAATAGTCACCGCCCACTGGGCGAGGGTGAACTCGTACCTACCGGTCCCCAGCATAAATCGAACCGCTCTGTGCTCGCGGGGGTCCTGATCCTCAGTGGCGGGAGTGAACAGAAACGTAGACAAAAACTGCAACGTCAGCTCCCGGTAGCCCCTCCTCGATCCCAAATCAAGCATCCGCCTCCACGGCGTCTCTCCGTCCAGCCCGATGATATCCTGGGCACGTGCTATGTCTCCGACCTCCTCTAGCACGTCCCAGTCGATGGTGCGTGTCCCCTTCAGGGGACGTCCAATCAGCTTCCACAGCTTTTGCCATGGCTGTGTCTCCCTCGGAAAACGAAGATTAGGGTGTGGGTCCAGAAAGTCACCCTGACCCTCGGGCTCAGTCTCCGGACGTGTACGTTTGCGGGGCGGCATAATCTGCAAAAAAAAAAATTAAATTCACAAGAACAACAAAAAAGGGTTACGGCCCGTGAAGCAGACTCACGGCCCGTAACCCTCTGAATTTTCAAAGGGTTACGGCCCGTGACTCCCTTTCACGGCCCGTAACCCTTTGAAAATTCAAAAGGTTACGGCCCGTGACCCATGTTCACGGCCCGTGACCCATGTTCACGGCCCGTATCCCCCCAATTTTTCAGAATTTCAGATTTTTTAAATAAAATTTTCATTTATTTAAACGATAAATACACAAAAATAAAATACGAATTTGCATACGTACCGTAGTAAGGAGTCGGCGGTATGAAAATGATGAAAAAACGGAGGTCGTGACAGAGTAAATCGTATGTGTGTTTAGGGGGCGTAAATGAACAAATGGGCCGTGAGGTCCTATATATTATCCAGCCTCACGGTCGTGACGGCCCTCACGGCCCGTTACATAACAAGTTAACGGCCCGTGACATACCTCACGGCCCGTGAGGCTTTGAAATTTTTAAAAATCAACCGTTGACACTACACGGCCCGTAATGTGGAAATGAAACGGCCCGTGAAGGGCCTCACGGGCCGTATACTAATTTTTTATGTCTATAAATTCAACCACTTTCCACAATCAATTCACATAAATTTACTCAATACCCAAACGATGAGTGCTACAAGTGATCAAAATCCGTGGACGGATGAAGAGGAGGTCACTTTAGTAAGATCTTGTATCGAAAATTCAGGGACTATCCCTCCAAATTCAATATTTTAGAACCGTGTTTCAACTCGTTTTCATCAAATTCTCGAACGTGAAGAATATCGCACCACTCGTGAACTTAGCAACAAGTGGTCTGACTTGAGAAGGAAGGTCACGACATTTCACCAGCTCTACAAAGACGTTTACAAAAATCGAAATACGTTATGGAATGATACGGATATTATGACAAGAACTCAAGAAAGATATCGGGAGAATTTTGGAATTTCTTTTAACCATTTTGCGGCTTGTATCTTTTATAAAGATCAAGAAGATTAAAAATTGTGTGTTTATTATTGTGTGATAATAACGGTTTGTCGTTTTTAATAAAGTGTACTAATAAACGTTTATGTTTTAATAAAATATTTCATTACTGTTCTACATTACACGTCTACCATACAGTTCGTCTGCCATAAATCTTCGGAATCTAAAGCAAGCATCCTGTAAGCTAACCTCTTGCCACTCTAAAGATCTATTTTGAACCAACCTACGCAATAACATACAAATTACAACTCCCGAATCTCGACCAATATGACCGGCGTTAGGAGGCCAAACGGTTTCACCCGATACCACCAGTTCTTCGATTTGTTCTTGTCCGGAGTGCTGCCAATATTGTATACGTGACAGAAAATGTAAAAAGTACGATTCGAATTGTACGAAAATCGTTCGGGCATTACGATGAATGCACCATGAATCATCACACGTATTTGGTCGGCATTCGTATGGAGAATATATACGAACTTGTAGTGAGTCCATAGAAATCTTAAAAAGATACCAATTTTCTTCATCATCAGTCATTGGTACGTAAACCTACAAAACAATTTAATTCACGGTTATAAATTCATGATTTTTATTGTAAAACATGAAAACAGTATTACCGTATCAACTTCCCATAACGCGGGATATAGACAGTCACTCCCGTCTCCATATTCGTTACCATTAACGGACCCCGAGTATATTAAGTTAAACCACTCAAATGGGAGAATCGTCCAACGATCACTACCCGGCAACTCTTCGGTTCTACGTATTTCTTCGTATCTCCATATTGTGAGTCTATTTGTCCACGCCCGAACATGCTATAAAATAACAGCTTTTTTAATTGTTAGAATTTTAAAATAAAATAAAATATGCAAAAAAAACTTTAAATCATACCTCTGTACCTAAAGACACGTTTACGAGTAATTCACGCCAAAATTGTAACGGAATATCGGAATGACCCATGTAATACACTCTACATGTTTGGGAATCACCGTTACGTATAAAGTGAATAACATTCTGAGACCAGTTCCTCCCGTTCTGCCAATTATGGTTATCTATTGGATCAGGAATACTTTCCACAATATCTCGTGAGTTTGAAGAGAACTCATTTTGACGTCTTCTACTACCTCCACGAGAAGACATTTTAACTGTTTCGTTTCTCACTAACCGTATATAACAAGTCATATATATAACGGTTTATATAGAATCTTAAATCGAATCAAGGAATAATACGTCGCGTCACATAATTATAAAATTAAAAAGTGCACACAAATCGAGGAAAGTAAATTCTCAGAAGGACAACTACGGCCCGTGACGTGCCTCACGGGCCGTTATGTATATTGTTAACGGGTCGTGGGTGTGGACATTTACGGGCCGTTTGTTCCTACACGGGCCGTGAGTAAATGTAGTTGTGAAAATTAAATTTCGAGGGCCTCACGGCCTGTGAGGCCCTTCACGGACCGTGAGAAAAGTCAAAGGGCGTCCGGGAATCACCTGACAGGGCGTGTAATTAGCTTGGGCCTTCTATAAAATCCTGTGATACAACTTTGACACCCAAAGGTGATATACCATTTTTTTATATTCATTTTTTAAATTAGTTATGTTTAGTTGTTTTATTAATTTTATTCTTTGCAACTAACTTATTTAGTGACTTGGTTGTTTCAATGTCAACTCATGTATGTGTCACAACGTGCGATACATAATACTCTTTATATCTATGTATCGATCTCCATAGCTAAACCGCCGCAACTTCATATGTTTCTTTTATGTACTTAACCGCGTTAATGCGTCACAGCACACATAACGTAGTTCACAAACGCGCTGCATCGCGCGGGTTTGATTTCTAGTGATACTTAAGAACTATTGTGAAAATGGGACCGCTTTAATTTAAAAAAACCCATTGTTTTAATAAAAAGAAAAAACCGATTAAGCATCAATGATTATTAAGAACGGTTGTAAAAAATAAAAAAATTGAACAACTCTAATTTACAAAACCCACGCATTAAAAACAATACACAAAACATACGAACATTCACAGTCGATCCCCATTTTTTTGAGTATGTGCCCTATATTATACGGGACGGTTGTGAGTGAAAATAAAGAAAATTTATGGGGGTTGTACCTTGTTTTTCATATTTGAGAAAAAATCACGATACAATTCCCATGAATTTTTAATATTTTTTAAAGTAGTTGTGAATGTGTAAAAAAGAAAATTTAATGATAAAAGTACTGAAAAATATTATTTAATTGAAAATAAGAACAAAAATATAGTGATTTTTAGTATAATTATAGAGACGTGAATGTGTGACGGATTTTGAATGCTCTAATGTATAATATAATATTTTACCTCGGTAGCAATTAAAACTTCGATTCCTAAGACGTGTGGTCGACATCGAATATTTGTTATAAGGGTTCAAACGAAAAGTAAAATAAATCACTTTATCTGATAGAAACATTCATTATAAAATTCATAAAACAAATGTTTTACTAAAACTACCTGAGTTGTAAGTCATTACATGTACCTTTTAAGTTTTTAGTTACAATCATACGTGATCTGGGGGCATGTTTAATATAAAATTAAGAATTAATTGTCTTTTTCGTCCCTACCATGTTCATCCAAAAATTTTATTTTTTCCTTCTGTATCATTGACATTCTAAAAACTTATCATTTTCATCTATTTCCGTTAATTACGTTTGTTTTACCCGTTAAGTGACATCAGCTTTGAATATTAAAAACAATCTAATAATGTTTAAATGTTTGAGAAAATTGAACAATGTTTATTTAGGCTATCTTTTTTCTTGATGAGGTGCAAACGTACCTAAATACCCTCACATGATGTGCACGTGATGACTATTTAAAAGGTAAATAAATGGGGGTTAACGAAGATGGATTAAAATTGCAAGTGTTTTAAATGTCAGGGAAGCACAGGAAAAAAATATTTTGTATGAAAATGACAAAATACACCAAACATGTGGGATGAAATGACAATTTACTCTATAATTAATTTAAGGATTGTTTGTTTCAGCCTCTTAATAGTTCAATGTCTGAATTGTTCAGCATTTAATAGTTCAGACCGCTTTTTTCGTGAGCAAATGTCTGAATAATCCAAACATTTGTCTCTGAATGGTTAAGAATTATACTAATACTGAATGTTTAAAACCTCTTATCTGAATTAGCCATACATTTGCTTTTAAATAGTTAAGTCATATATATTATCTCTTAATAGTTCAACACCTAATGGTTTATACGTGTTATTGGTTCAACACTTAATATTTCAGAAATTATCAAACAACCCAATCCTATTAGCATGTGTTGTAGTGTACTAGTGCATGAAAGTAGTTGGAGAATTAACGTGACGGTAAAAAACAATCGTATGTGTGTTCTTAAAAGTTAAATTAAAGCAATATACAAGTATACATGAATTCCAGTATGTATTATATTGTTTACTTATATTGATTTTGTATTTAATATAAATTTTAAATAAAACCTGTGTGCGATTAATAAATATATAAAACGCAGAAAAGAAATGAATTGACAGAACGTTAACGATGTCTAGCGAATAAGACAACGTGAGCCCATGTGTTTGCTCACATGCTTATGTCTCACTCGTATCCCATTTACAATTTATATTGTAGTTACATGTCTATTTTAATTAAAAAAAACTGATTCATTATACAGAAATCTGTTTCAGAATAATAAATTTAGAGCATATTTAATCATCAGATATAAACATACTTTAATATGACTCCTCAAAATGCATTACAGATAAAAATATCCCATGATTGTTTCATCTAGTAAAATTGTTAATTGTCATTTACAACTTAACTTGAGTTTAAAATTTTACAAAGTACTAGATAATTTGTTCTTTTACGAGTAAGAAGGCTATTATTTAAAAATTAAAAACAAAGTAAAACTTTTTTTATGGCCAGTCCTTTCCATTTTAATACAGATGTATTATTACGTAAACCTAAATTAGCTACATAGTTCGGTTTGACACATTCAAGCAAATCTTTTAAAAGTTTGGATGGCTTCATTGTTTTTAAAGAGATTACATATGGTTTAAAACCCTTGAACTATATAATCAATTCAACTAGTAGGCTTGCTTACATTTATGTCTTTGCGCCTTGCTAGTGTTATTTGAACAAGACAAAAGATTAAAGAATATGTGTGTGCAACGTTTTAACTTGATCAACCAATGATGCAACTGAATAACAAACAATGAAAATAAATTGAAGATTAGTTGGTAGGTTTTATTACTATAAGCGGGATCATAATACCCTTAATTAATGATATAACCATTTCAGCTAGTAGGTCGAGTTTCGATTTGTTTAGATACTTATTTGTTTCAACATGCTAAAAAGATGATGAAATTTTAGCGTGTATATGTAAACAGACCCCACATAATAATGGTTTGCAGTATTACTTGGGTTACCTAAAGTTGTTTGATTAGCTAGCGAAGGCCAACTTGTCGATCACTTTGATAAGTCCAATATGTTGATTTAAGTGGTTAAACTTCAAACATAAATTTTTATACTTTTAAACTAGTTTAATAAAACAAAGCAATTTCTAATGGTGAGATAAAGGTGGAAATATAAGAAACGTTAAATAATTAGCAAAGAATTGAGTTATACTTGACATTCCATTTGGGCGAAGATATTAAGACATAGTGAATGATTGCGATTTATAAATTAATAATAATAATAATAATAAATAAATAAAAATAAATAAATAAATAAATAAATAAATAAATAAATAAATAAATATATAAATAAATAAATAAATAAATAAATAAATAAATAAATAAATAAAAACAGCAACAACATAATTGTCATGAGAATTTTAGACGCACCGTACTTTTCCTGGAGAAAACCGACCCAAGCTGTCACGGTAGGTCTCCCCATGACCGCTAGGTCAGCTGTGAGATCTAGCTGTCACGGTTTACCCTAACCGTGACAGTTAGATCTGAGGATCCGTACTCAAGGATTGGGTATGTAATTATGGGGGTATTGATTGTGCGCAGGGGGGCTATATGTCATGGTTTGGGCAAACCGTGACATATTGCTTTTATTTTTTTTATTCTTTTAAGCGTTAAACATTTATTTTATTTCGTGTATCTTCCTTAAGCATTAAACATTTATTTTTATTTCCGTAATTTTATCACTGTAAACTTGAGAATGAAAAGGCGGGAAACACCGTTCGATCGGAGTTTGATTTCGTGCTTAAGCATTAAACATTTTTTTTATTTCCGTAATTTTATCACTGTAAACTTGAGAATGAAAAGGCGGGAAACACCGTTCGATCGGAGTTTGATTTCGTGCTTAAGCATTAAACATTTATTTTTATTTCTGTAATTTTGTCACTGTAAACTTGAGAATGAAAAGGCGGGAAACACCGTTCGATCGGAGTTTGATTTCGTGTATCTTCCTTAAGCATTAAACATTTATTTTTATTTCCGTAATTTATCACTGTAAACTTGAGAATGAAAAGGCGGGAAACACCGTTCGATCGAAGTTTGATTTCGTGTATCTTCCTTAAGCATTAAACATTTATTTTTATTTCCGTAATTTTATCACTGTAAACTTGAGAATGAAAAGGCGGGAAACACCGTTCGATCGGAGTTTGATTTCGTGTATCTTCCTTAAGCATTAAACATTTATTTTTATTTCCGTAATTTTATCACTGTAAACTTGAGAATGAAAAGGCGGGAAACACCGTTCGATCGGAGTTTGATTTCGTGTATCTTCCTTAAGCATTAAATATTTATTTTTATTTCCGTAATTTTATCACTGTAAACTTGAGAATGAAAAGGCGGGAAACACCGTTCGATCGGAGTTTTATTAACGTACTCACTGTAAGCTAAGTTTTGACGTTGATATATACGTACAGGCATGGTTTGAATGCCGGATATGCGTTTGTGAACTTTACAACATCTGAAGCAGCTTGGAAGTTTCATACGTCGGTTAAAGGAAAACATTGTTCTTTTCATGAATATATAATATAACTATTGTTCTTATGATCTGTATTATTTCGTTAGATATTTGAAGAAGCTAAGAAATTCTGCTATGAAACTGGTGTGAAAGTTGCTGTTGCATATGGTGGTGCACCGATTTATCCTCAGGTTTATATACTTTTAAAATCATTAACAAACACTATTTTATGGTTTTAATCATTAACAAATGTGCGATTCAGTTCATTTTTTTTTCTAATCTGCTTAATTAGTCTTTGTAATCTGTTATCTTTAATCTTGAATCAGAACGCGTTGACTTTAATCTTTATGGAGACAAAACGCAGCGCAGATTCTTTGGAAAACTGGTTATGCAGGGTCGGTTTCCCTGCTGCTGCAATTCATGGTCATATTACAAGTAATTTTTGCGTTTAATTATTTTTTAAACAAGTTGGTTGTTATTTTATCACGTGGTTAACCTAATCGTAAAAATCAGTTGTTATCAAACATATACAATTAACATTATCAACATTGCAAATATAAAACAAACAAACAAAGAAACACAACCAAACAAACACAACCAAATATACAAATCATCATAACTGAAACTGCACATATATATATACAACGAGTTTTTACATACAAAAAGAAATAAAATACAAACAAAATATCTATCTAATCCATCATCCCGGATCGCTGCCCTGACCAGACCCGCCCGCGCCAGATGGGCCAGCACCGTCATGGTCTAACCGCCTCGGTGGCTGTGACAACAACGGCGTACCCGAGGCGGTATAGTCCGCGACCATGTGCTGGATGACCCAGTCCATCATATCATGCAGCCTCGCGGTCGTATCCTCCAGCCTCGCGGTGGTATCATGCAGCCTCACGGTCGTATCCTCCAGCCTCACGGTCGTATCCTCCAGCCTCGCGACCCTGTCTCGTGTGTCCTGAATCATATCAAGAACATGAGCAGGCAATCGCACGGCGTGGTACACGCGCTGGGGATGCTGGGGCGGGTCCTGGTCGTGCGGCGGGGGAATGGGCTGATCCTCCCCGCCGCCAAGGGCCTCGTGGACGTCCTGAAGGTGGACCTCAGCCCCGCCAGCTCGGGTGGGTCCACCAACGGCTCGAGCACCCATGCCACGAGCTCCTGGTATCTGGTGAGCAGGTGCCACGTGCCGTCGGGGAACCTCCGAACTATCCTCATCCCAGTGGCGGTGCTCCGGCCGGCCACGCGCACAGGAGTCGGAGGTAGCGGGAGCTGGGACATGGCCTGTGCGTACCCAAGCCCGAGTGATCGGGAAACGATGTTCCCGCCCACTAACGCCCCTCGCGACTGCCGATGATAATAACTAGCAAAATAATCAGCGAGGGCGTGCGCGAGGTGGCAGTGTCGGTGTGTGAGTACACACCGAAGAAAAAAAAGGTCGGCGGCGTTGACCCTGTCGGTCCCCGCCCCACGACCAGCGACGGACGTGGCGATGAGTCGGTGAATGTATCTATAAAGAGGGTCTCGTATATGAGAGGACCTCGTATCACCGCCGTATGGTCCGTCGCCTATCGCAGGCCACCAGACCTGATCGGAGTCGTCTGGACTGCGGATCAAGGCGGTGGTGTACATCGGCTGTCGGGTCTCCTCCTCCGTGTAGAGGCCGCTGACGACAGCGAACCGCCTAAGTGACATGCGGTGGAGGACCCCGAACAACCGGAAAGCAACCTCCGCGGGGGCATGACCGTCCGCTATGTCGTCCTCGTCCAGCTCCGCAAGTCCCTGGTCACGTGGACGGAACGTGAATGTGCAGTAGAACTCGACGGTGAGCTCTCGATGGGCATCGTCGGAAATCCGAAACAGCTACTCCCACGGGCCGTCCTCGCCGATGATCTCAAAAAACCGGCCGCGCTCTCCAACGAGCTGTAAGAAGTCCTCCGACAGGACGGTCCCCGGTGCTGGCACACGTGCTCTCAGGGTCCTTAACCGCTCGTACGGTGTAGTCCCCTGCTCGAACTGCAGCGTCGGGCAGTCATCAATGCCGGGGATAAAAGCATCGTCGGCATCCATATCTGCGAAAAAAAAACGTATTTATCATTATTTACAATGTTTATAAAATAATGGTTGACGGTTATTATTATTATTTATTATTATTATTATTATTATAATATTATTATTATTATTATTATTATTAATATTAATATTATTATTAATATTTAATATTATTATTATTATTATTATTATTATATTATTATTATTATTATTGTTAATATTACTATTATTATTATTTTAATATTATATAATATTATTATTATAATTATTATAAAATATTATTATTATTTATATATAATATTATTATTATATTATTATTATATTTTATTATATATATTCACCTTTGTCGGTGTAAACAGTGATGTTTTAGGGTTTCTCAATCTCTCCACTAAACTAGAAATCGATTAAACATGAATATCGGCTAGCAACACCATCAATCCCAATTCTTTTTGATTCAGCCTGATCCTAACCTCAAGTTTCCTAATACAAACAGATATAAATGCCTAACACCCCCGATCTCAGCGATATGGTTGGCAGCAAGGGAGATAGTGATCGCAGGAGAGACCCGCAAGTTACCGTTGATCCAGGTATGTCTGTTGTGAGTGTCGATTTCATTTCTGAGGTTTGATTTTGGATACCATTTGTTGATTTCCGTTTGGGTTCATGCGGTTAGGTTTTTTGCCTGCGTTTTCTGTTAAAAACTTCAAATCTGAACCATATGGCAGACGCATACTGTTCAGATTGCAAGAGAAGCACGGAGGTGTGTTTGACCACTCCGCCGGAGACACCGTGTGCTCCGAGTGCGGACTCGTGCTTGAATCGCACTCGATCGATGAAACGTCTGAGTGGCGTACGTTCGCCAACGAGTCTGGGGATAACGATCCGGTCCGTGTCGGTGGTCCGACTAATGTGCTTCTTAATGATGGTGGTTTGTCGACGGTGATTTCGAAGCCTAACGGTGTTACTAGCGACTTTTTGTCGTCGTCGTTGGGGAGATGGCAGAACCGTGGGTCTAATCCGGATCGGTCGCTTATTATGGCGTTTGAAACGATTGCGACTATGTCTGACAGGTGAGGGCTGGTTTTGATTGAGATTTTGTTGGTTTTATGGTTCTGATTTGGTTGTGAACAGTTGTGTAGTTTTATAGGTTTAGGGTTGTGGGGGACGTTGTTATCGTGTAAATCCTAGGTTTGTCGTATGCGTATGGTGAGTACTTGAGTTTGAAAGTTATGAGATCGGAAGTTATGAAGCGTTATTGTTGATGAGAGAGGTTAGCAGAATACTGAGAATGTAGAACGTGAGAAGGGTGTTAAGGTTTGTGATTAAAGTCACCATTAGCATAATGTCATAAGGTTAAGATGATGAAGGTAAGGGATGTTTTGTAAAAGTTTTTCAGTGATACATGAGGATATACGTGTAAGGATTGTTGATTTCTTTATGTAACTGCTATGGGAGGTCTGCAAGTCTAATCTTGTAGCGGATTTTAAAATGGTTGAAGTAATTTACTGTCATTAATTGATGTTTGGAGGTGTTTGTTTGCATTCACATTAGCTGATATGCTTTGAAGATGTGAGATACAGATGGTGGAGTTCCATATTTCGCTTTTTTTGTATCTTGTGAAATCAAGAACACAGCCTGGCTATTTAATCAGTATTGATGCAAAGTGCTGTACAGAGCCCTATTTTGATATTACACCCCCAGATTCTTTCAAGTTGTTCATTTAGAAAAAGACATGCCTTTAGTAGAAGGGGGATCACAAATCCTCAATATCCATTGCTATACTTATTTCGTTATGCGGGAAAGTGGAAAAATTTAGAGACAGATTCAAATGTAAAGATATAACCTGTTAAGGATTGTTTTATTTGATAAGAAGAACAACAACTTCTTATTCAGCCTAATTAAGGGACTTGAATAAATAGGAATTATGTTAATTCCTATGAAGGTCCAGTTGATTATAAGGCTTGACAAAATTTAGTAATTAAAGGATTAGTAAATTACTAAATACTAATTATAATTGAGCGTAATAATTGATCAAATGGTTATCAAAGTCTTTTATGTATAAGCATTGTGTTTTTTAATCTTAGCATTGTCATAATTGCTATATATATTAGCCTGCCAGACCCTTAGTTTTTTCGTTTGCGTCATCTGGTTAGTTTTGTACCTGCGTTTTTGTTCAAAGCATCATGATTTGAAGGTTTTTTTGGTTCTAAATGCTTAGTAATAAAGTAATTTTGGACCGCTTAAATCTGCTTATCTATCAAGTGAAATATGATCTTTTGAATAAGCGATTTGAATTCGCTCACTCCAAACTGTTTTTTTTCAAAGACAATACGCGGATATTCATTTTAATCAAGCAATGCCAGATGCACCTCTTAATATTTATTTATAAATTCAAATGGCGGCAGGGTATGTTCACTAGACTTCTTGGAAACCTTTCATTAGGCATCGTCTATGGATGATTAATTTGTATTGTAACAGAAATGCTTTTGTATAATATATAGATTAGGTATCATTGTAGGCTGCAGTTGATTCTGTTTAATAGCAACAAGTATCGTATTTGAATGATGTATTGTATTGTAACAGAAATGCTTTGGTATGATATATAGATTAGGTATCATTGTAATCTGTAGTTGTTTCTTTAATAGCAACAAGTATATGTTTGGTATGACCGTCATCGTATTTGGTTTGTTTATTTCATTTTAAAGCAATCAGTGTTGTAGCAGTATTTCTTCGGGTCTGATTGTTGTCATGCTTTTTTCTTCATTTTCTTCTTGATGAAAAATTAGGTTGCAGCTCTTTGATGCATTATTTGTTGATTAGAAGCTTTAAAACATATGTAAATTTTGTCATTGCTTTTGATGTAAATTGATCTCCAGTGTGTCATGATATGTTCATATTGTTATAGCTATTTGGCTTTCACCTTATGGCAGAGTGTATAATGCTTCGTCTTTTTATTTCACTCTTGCCAAATGATTAAAACATACACAATAGTATTATACTTAGACATTTTTAAATATCGATCGGTTGACTATAGGTTTCATATTGAAATAAAAACAACGACGAATCTAAAGTTACTGGTGTATACATGACTACTTTATTTATTTGGCTTTTTCTTTCATATTTCTTCTTGCTTCTTTATTTTTGTAAGGTTGGAATGCTAAAAAGTGGTTGCTGGTCTACAGTCTGACTTTCTTGCAGAGGTAAGTTTTATTTATGTTCGTGTCAATCAGTGTTTCTCTACTTCTTATCATATGTCGTGTGTTATTGCCTATTTTGTATTTCGGTTTATCAGCTTTCTTGAATTCCATAGCATGGACATTATCTCACGGATGAAAGAAAAGAGGTCACTTGCTTAAGTCAAGCAATCGTAGAGACCGAGAAGAGTTTGCAGCTCGGCCGCCTGCCTGGTGGGGGTGGCTCCTTCGTGTGTGGACTCCATTTACCTTAGAAAAAAAGAAGAGCGAAGGAGTTTGTTGGTGACCCAATAAAAGCTTAATTAGTGGTAGGAACCATTTCTTACATATTAGTGTTTTTCTTCTCATATTGTACATGACTTGCCTAACATTTGCTGCGAATTCAGTTAGTCTCTGATATTCTGTTTAGTGTTGGTATTTGAAAGGATAAACTTGTAGTAAATAGATCCAGATACAATGTACATTTGGGTAATGGTGGTTGTTTTATGTAGTTGCCTTTTTCTCTTTGAATGACACCTATTACCAGCTAAATATGTTGTAAAGCTAAATGACAACCATCAGATTTTCATATCTTTTTCTCCTTCCGGAATAATATGAATTCATACATGTTAAAAGTATAAAAGAGGCGTAGAATATCTTCTTGGTCTGCTTAACTTAAACTAATACAAACTAACAGTTACTTTTTCCCATACTGAACACGCAGTGATTTCATAGAACAAGGGGTTAAAATCGGTTTGCCTGCCAAAAGCAAGGTGAAAGCAGATTGCAGCAATTTGGAGTACTCGGATCTTTGCACCAACTGTGAAAATGTATTTTCACACCAAATTACCAAACCTATAACATGTCAAGACGGTTAGTTTAAGAAAAAAGTTTCAATTCAGTTCGGGAATGGGTCATTTTAGACAAAAAGTATCAAAATGAGTTCACCTCCTATAACTGCTTTTATAGTGGCTGTTAGCAGTGATGGGTCGCGTACACGTCAAAATAGGTTGGGATGAAAGTACACGATTTTCCTGTGCGTGCCACATTGGGTTGGTACGAGTTGACCCGACAACTTTCATGTTATCATTTTTCCCCCAAATCTATAAATAACTATATCTTTGAAGCTCATATCCTTTATGTTAGAATATGATAGTAGTGACTAAATTTAATATGGTGTTCAATTAATACAGGAGGCTGTGAATGTATCTCTTGGAAACCTATTGACATACCCATTTGTGAAAGAAGCTGTGATGAACAAAGATAAGCACAATACTGGATTCTTGACAATCAGTTATAATCCCACTTAGCATACCTGATTCTAGCTTCTAGCAGGATGTGGGTATGTATGTTGCTGTTGGAGTTTCTTTGAAGGATTATGTTGTTTGTAAGCATCATATGGAACCCATTACAGGTAATTAAAGTGGGCCTTGTTTAAAGGAGTTGCTTTTACTCAAGAGTAAATTAGACAATGCAAACTCCAAATACAAGGTATGAGTTCTTATCTTCCTTTTATATCTCATTACTTTTGTGTCTATGTTAATTTCGGGTCGAAGTCGGTTTATTTACGGCATGATGCATGGCGGCTTGTATTACATGTCGGTTACACTTTGGAAACGGGCTAAGTTTATACTCTTACATGAATGAATATTTCTTCGTTTATGAAATTGGTTGTTTTAATCATTTGAAGCATAGCAATATGTTTAAGTTTATGGTTATATCCAAAAACACCATTATGTTACAAAACTTTCATTTAAGTCGTAAATTAGCTGACAGTAAACTTCTACAATTAGTAAGCTACATCCGCATATTACTCGCATACAATTAGTAAGCTTGATACACTCTCAATCTGACAGAAATAAATCCGGTACAAAACCCGCGCAACGCGCGGTCTCAAACTAGTTATTACTAATACTAATATTTATTATTATTATTATATTATTATTATTATTACTACTATTATTATTACTATTTATTATTATTAATATTATATTATATTATTATTATTATTATTATTATTAATATTAATATTATTACTAATATTATTAATTTCTATTATTACTATTACTATTATAACTATTATTACTATTATTATTATTATTATTATTATTTCTAATATAATAATAAACCGTCGACAAACTACGTTACACATACGGGAAAATCTATCAAATCTTTGGGAAAACCTATCAAATCTATTTGAGAAAACCTATTAAATCTATTTGGTCTATTAAATCTATTTGGGAAAACCTATCAAATTTATTGGTAAAACCTATCAAATCTATTTGAGAAAACCTATCAAATCTATTTGGGAAAATGTGTTCGACTGCTTGGTTTCCTCCTCCCCCCACGGAGGGTGACTCCTGTATACGTAATATTCCTAAAAAGATAATGGTTAGATATTTCAAATAATAAGTAAAACCTATTAAAATCATATTACTAGGGAAAACCTATCAAATTTATTTGTAAAACTATCAAATCTATTTGAGAAAAATCAAATCTTTTGGAAAATGTGTTCGACTGCTTGGTTTCCTCCTCCCCCACGGAGGGTGACTCCTGTATACGTAATATTCCTAAAAAGATAATGGTTAGATATTTCAAATAATAAGTTATAATAACACATATACTAGTTCAACCTGGTTCGAATCTTCGATATGTGGCACCTCATTCAAATCTGGAAGCTTCGGCTTTTGATAATGATCTCCCGAACCCGATATTGTTTTTGAATTAACGCGTTTTGGAATGACGAAGGCTGAAAAATCTCGAGTGTTGGATGAATGAAAGCTTAAAATCCAAGGTCGATTAAAAACTGAAAATTTGGATTATGAAATTGCGAAACGGAAGTTTGGAAATGGATATGCCGATTGTTCTAAGTTGAAAGGTATATAAGGTGAAATTCTAGGGCACAAACCGTCACGGTTTGGCCTCCACGTGACGGTTTGTGCCGGGAATCCCGGCCTTTTGTCAAAATCACGTCTACGTCGTACCTTAAACTGAGACCTTGTACCCTAGAGGTCACGGTTTGGCCTCCACATGACGGTTTGGTGACCGCTTCTCAACTTTAACAGCCCATTTTGTCATTTTTTGTCGTTTTGTTGTCACGAGGTCACGGGAACTACCACCCCAAACCGTGACAGCAAGACCATGCGGTCACGGGGACTACCACCCCAAACCATGACAGCAAGCCCATGCGGTCACGGTTAGGTTCCAAAATGTGATCGCAAGACCTAACCGTGACCTTTTGAACCGGCCCACCCCCAAAAACCCATGCGGTGTCCCTATTAGGACCCATCTTTAGTCGTCCATTAGAATGTGAATCAATGATTAAAAATGTACTACCTATAATTTATAGTTATTGTCCCTTCTCATAAAACTATCTATAGTGATTGATTGTTTTGATTAAAATGTTACTTAGGTGTGATGTAGAAAAAAAGACTAAAGAGTCTTTTAACTCAAGTATAATGATTAATTGGTGTTTGACGCCCGTGTAGGGAATGCTATGATATTCGCTTGTGTTTAACGCCTGTTAAAAACTTGACGGCCATATAACTATCTTATAATGATGTTTGTCGCTTCACTTGTGTTCATTTTTGCATGCACAAGATGCGTCACTACGTTCAATCCAAAATAAACATCTTACAACCTCTCACTTAACAAAATTTTTGTACTTTAAAATAGAGGGTCAAAATTCTTGGTCACTAGCAGCGTCCCAATAATTTTTATGGACGCTTCTCTTCAAACTTGTGTGATGTCTATTTTGAGTAGTTGATAGAACAATGACATAAACATTATAAACCAATCACCAATATGCAACAACATCTTATATTGTAATGCGTCTTAATATAATGCAATTTCACAATAAATGTACACACAATACACCAAATGATATCATCTTACGGTGAGTTAGTGAGATATATCCTAAATAGACCATAGTCGGTAAAAATCTCACTTTCCACTAAACCCGAAGAGGTCATGAGTTCGCAAGAGAGAGCATCAACACCCTCCAAGCTTAATGACACGTTATGCAAGAGCGAAATAATTCGAATCTAAAAAGTAATAACGATATGTGTTCATTCATTATATTGATTTATATGATGTTGAAGATCAAAAGAACACCATATTGTGATTGGACTTGGATAATGTACAACTCAAAAGCACTCTCTTTACAACCTCAAAATCAACACCTTTACAATCATCAACCCAAAAAAGCATAAAGCACAATCCCAACCTTAGTTACCATCTTAGCAGTGAAAAAAATACAAAAATCCTACACCAAAAGTCAGACTTCCATATGTAACAATAAATATCAAAAAATCCCAAAAACCAACCACAAAAACTATAATCTTATTTCCAAATCTCCAACTTCACACTTGTGATCATCTTCCATCCATCGACGTAAAGGATTCAGCAAACCCATATGGTCTAGTAGGTATGCTCGTCTGCGTGTTATCCAAACTCGGAAGAAACGAAGACGACGAAGCATCCATCGCATGGCTTCCGCCTTCAAACGCTTGCCATTTCTTCAACGCTTGTGGCAACGATAGATCAAGATCGATCCCGTAAATGTCATCGGAGCTTTGATCGGAGGGTCTCCACATTTCGACTAGCGATGAGAGGACGTTGACGGCGTGGCTCATGTCCGGCCGCTGGTATGGCTCTCGTGCACAGCAATGCCCGGCGAGCTCAGCTGCTTTGCTGATGCTTGATAAGTTTCGTCGGTTAGGTCTAGGGTCTGGTCGATTGATTTGCGGAATGTGTCTTTGTTGAGGTGGATTCTTCGGAACCATGTGACTAGATGCATGCTTTCCTCGGGTTGGCTCTCGTCGAGAGCTTTTCGGCCGGTTATTAGCTCCATTAGGATCACGCCGAAGCTGAACACGTCGACTTTAGTAGTTACACGGCCCGTAACTGGATCCAAAATCGCACTAATTAGGGTTTTCTGATAACATGAACATTGTTGTAAAAATTGGACTAGTCGGCCAATTATTTGGTAATTAATCGCTAGTCGGTTGACCTTGGCAATTTCATGTAATTGGTGGTTAAAATCAGTAATCGATGGTGAAAAATCAGTAATTGGTCATAGTTGGTCAAATCCGGACCTAATCGGACCAAATCAATCCCAATTGGTGGCCAGATTCCGGCTACATTTTGGCCATAATCTAGTCAAATGTTGAAAAATGCCGTTCAAACCTTGAAAATTTTGGTTAGTAAATTTTGATAGAATATGTGTGTGTATACATATAAATCTAACATTTTTATATAATTACATACGTAGAAAAATGTATGTATATATATAAACCTGACAATTACTTATAAAATTCCAATTCAATTAATCTCACTAGTCCACTCAAGTAGCCTCTAGTGATTTTTTACGACTACGAATATGAATTGGGGTAGAGAAAATGCTAACAGATTATAGACAGATAGTGTACCTGCGTATTCAGGGGCTAGATAGCCGAAGGTTCCGGCGATTCTGGTCTCAACGGAACCTTTGCCTTCGGGTGCGAGACGAACGAGGCCGAAGTCTCCGACTTTGGCTCGCATGTCGTCGCCGAGGAGGATGTTGGAAGGCTTCAAGTCTCGGTGGATGAAGCTTTGTTGTGCTAGACCATGAAGATACTCTACTCCTCTAGCCACATCCAAGGCAATGGCTAGCCTGCGGGTCCATTCGAGGGGTTTTAGTCCTTCTTCGGGCCAGTGAACAGATGTCGGCTTAGCGTTCCTTGCGGCATGTATTCATAGACAAGAAGCTTCTCATTCCCATCAAGGCAGTAGCCGAGAAGGGCCACGAGGTTTCTGTGTCTGACTTTGGTTAAAACTGCAATCTCTGATTTGAATTCGGCTAACCCTTTTCCTGTGATCACACCACATTCCATTCGCTTGACAGCAATCTTGGTTCCATCGTGTAGTTCACCTTTGTAGACGGTTCCAAAGCCTCCTTGTCCTAATATGTTCTCTTCAGCGAAATGTTGGTGACTGTTTTCAGGACTTGGATTGAAATGACCATGTTTCCAGCCTCCACCATCTGGATGTCAGACCCTTCGTTTGCAGGGATAGTGTGGGTTTCACTGAGCGCGCCAACGCTGACACTCGAACCAGCGACTGTGATCTTCACGCTTTCGTTGTCAGACCCTGAGTTGCAAGGATGAATCACTATGGCATGAGGGCTTTGAACTCTGCTAAACTTCTTCTGCTTCTTCTTGTAAAGACAGAACGCCAGTAAACCGATTAAAAACATGACTAAAACACCACCAAGAATCGAAATCAACACAACACCAATCCACCCTTTGAGCTCTTTTTAGCATTCAGTGAATTCCCATCTGAATTTGGCAAACCAGAAGCGTTTGGTGAGCTTGGATCACTAGAACTGCTTCTGTCCTTCCCTATGTCCGGGTTCCCATTCGTGTTTACCTTCAAGTTACTCTTGAAAGCTGGTACTTTACCATACAGATTATTGTTTTCAAGATCTAGTTCAGTAAGAGCAGGAAGAGTAGTGAGCGATTCAGGAATCGTGCCCGTGAGATTGTTGTTAGCAAGCACAAGTCTTTGAAGCGATTTCAGATTCGAAAAGTCAGGTGAAATCGTACCCGTGAGCTCCATCTTCTGAAAATTGATGATGGTAATGCTGTTATTGTTACAGGTGATCCCCAACCAATCTGCACATGGATCATTCCCTTTCCAGTTATTAGCAAACTTGGGAGGATAATCCATTGATTTCGCGATCAACAACAGCGAATCAACTCGAGGATCACAATCACCAGGCTCAGGCAAGCAAAAGTTATTGCTATCCTTTGTCATATCAACTGCAACCGAGTCTTTAAACTTAGGCATCGGTCCTTGCAGCATGTTATTCGTCAAATTAACAGACTTTAACGAATCAAGATTCATCAAAGACGCAGGAACAGGGCCTGTAAACGAATTGTCTCTAAGGCTCAAGATCTCTAACCCTTTCAAACCCGAAAAATCAGGCAAAGGACCCGAAAACGAATTAGAATGCAGCCAGATTTGTTTCAAGAATGTCATGTTTTGTATGACATCAATCTTTCACTTAGTTTCTGCCCATTAACCATAAAGATTCAAGTTGTGACCCTGATAAACTCATGGGTAATTCACCTTCAAAGTGATTCAAAGCCAGATGCAAATTAACCAAGCCGGGAAACTCATCCGGCCCGAAGAAATCGGGTATTTTACCGGTTAAGTTTGCAGAAACAGCAGAGAAATTCTGAAGTGTTGAAGCATCTTTGAGGCTTTCGGGTATGACCCAACTGGAAAACGGGTTGTTATCGATTTCAACAGATTGTAAAGAAGACATACCAGCAAAGAAATCATCAGGAACTGAAGTAAACATGTTGTCGCTAAGCATCAACACTTGTAAAGAGCTCAACCCGTTTAAAGCGGGTAAAGGACCCGAAATCTTGTTCCATTGGAGCTCCAAACGCTCAAGTTGAGTGAGGTTCGAGAGGCTTGCAGGGAGTACACCTTGAAGGTCTCGATGCCCGATTTGAATTCGGGTCACCCGGTTCTCATCTGAACAATGCACTTGCTCCCATTTGCACGGGTCCGGGTCGGACCAATCAATGGTTGTCGGGTTGAGGGCTTTCTTGAGTGATAACATAACTGCAGCATCAATGGAGTCTGACTGTGAGTATCCATGGTGGAAGATTGAAGAAATTATGAGTATGATTGTGGGTAAAAGCTTGAGTCCCACATGGGTTCTCATCTTGTGGAGAAAAAGAGAGTTTCAGTTGGTGTTTTGGAGGTTGAAGAACAAGTTTGAAGGTGTGATAAAGGAGAGATTGTATTTGTGTGTTTAATGAAGGAAATATTAATTTGGTCCCTCAAGTTTCAGAATCTTTCATGCCCATCAACATTTATTGTAATTACAAATAAAGTCAGTTTAGTATTATCTTTCTAGTAGGGGTGTTCACGGTCCGGTTTTCGCGGTTTTTAGATCAAACCGTAACCGAACCGTTAGTAACGGTTTTTTATCACTTAAAACCAAAACCGAACCAATCAAAAGTAAAAACCAAACCAAACCGAACCATTGCAACCGGTTTGGTTCCGGTTTGGTTTCGCGGTTTGGGCTTTTCCATTTCAAATGTTACTGCAAAACATGAGCAATTAAGCAAATGTCACAAAAGCAAACAAAAAGCAACTTGTATCTTCATTAAATTAGCTAGAAACCTATTAGTTAAGGTAAGATATAAAAAAACTAACAAAAAGCTTTCACATGAGCTTTGTATATCAATTCCTAAGTGGTTTGAAAGTATTTCGTGGATCTTACAGAGTGAATAAAGGCATCAGTGCACAGATAACAGAGCAAACTCGGGACACATAACGAGGAGATTCCCGAAGCAATTACACGACTTCTAACCAGTTCAAAGACAGGTGTGAAATTAGGGTTTTAGGAGAAGGATGTAAATGGTAATCGTAAATGGAAAGAAGCAACTGAAACTGGAAGAAATTCGGTGGTGTTACTACTGCTAATGTATCCGTTTTGACGCGATAGGAAGATGGAGTAGCCATGGGTGATTAACAGGAGATAAATCAATCCATATCTGAACCTACGTTTGTTTTTGGTTTTATCGAAATGTTGCGACAGCGGATGACGATAGAGACGATGATCGACATGAGAGAAAATATGTAACAGAAATTGATAAAACTAAGATACAAACCTGGATCTGTGATTAAGACTCTAATTCCATGACTTGATATCCATGAAACGTGTTATTGGAAGTCGATCTAGGGTTTAGAAGTGAGAACTTGAGTTGATTTAGGGTTGGGAAGAAATGGTGTTTAGGTGTTTAGGACTGCAACTTGAGAACTTGAGTTAACAGGAGATGAATCAATCCATATCTGAACCTATGTATTTGGGCTTCAATTTGGGCTTCAAAGATGTATTTAGGCTTCAAAAGATGTATTTGGGCTTCAATATATATATACACATACATATATGTGTATATATTGATATACGGTTCGGTCCGGTTTTTTACGACCGGTTTTTGGTACAAACCGTAAACCAAACCGTTCACAACGGTTTGAAAATTTTGAAACCAACCAACCGAAAGTTTAGAAAAAAACCAACCGTGAAATCGAACCGATGACCGGTTTGAACGGTTTCGCGGTTTGAAACCGAACCATGAACACCCCTACTTTCTAGTACCGCATTTACTTTGTTTTGTTTGCCTAATAATTAAACAACAATCTTGATCCACAAGTTTGCTTTATTTTTTTAATACTGCCACCATAGGTGCCAAAGAACTATAAATCTAATAATTGTACTATATTTTAAAACCATAAGTCTAGAAACAATTAAACAAATGCATTTAAATCATTATCTCTTCCTACCTTGAATTTGTGAATTTTAGAAAAAAAGCAGGTGTTAATATTGCCACCTTTCAATTTCTAGCAATTTCTCAATTTTTGTTTTTAATCCCAAAACTACTTTATTAAATTCAATGAAAACTATGATAAATGCTATTCCCACATTGTGTATTTTCGTATCTATTTTATTTATTTCAAATATTAAAAAAAGAAACTAGATAATGTATTGAAGCAATTCTTATCATCCTTTTATAAGTACAAATTTTTGTTTCTTAATATCTTTTTATCATATTTTTCTGATTATTTATACCGTTATATAGATATTTTAACACCGGCAGAAATATTAAATTTTTTATGAGCGGATAAATAGAACATACAAAATTCTATATTCTCATAATTTATGTCAAACATGTTTTTGTTTATTCTCGTCCATGAACAAAATTATATACTTTTTGATGGTTCAAAATCATCTTTAACAGAAAAACAAAAGAAAATAACGAAATACAAGCCACAAAATAGTTGTATATATCCATCCACCCATCCTTGATGACAAGCGTGAAGCGTATAAAAGAAAGCGATGGGTATAAATAGTGAAAAGAAGAAAAGTTGAGGGCCGAAAGTGTAAAATTGGTATATGCAGCACATGGGGTGGAGCCCAGTTGATTCTTGTAGGAAAGAGCCAGGTTGGAGTTTTGATGGTTTATGTCAGGTGAGATATTCTCTCTAGTGCCAATCCCCTTCCCCATGTTGGAATACAGAACAAATACAGCTTATGCCCAAAAGTACCCCTCATCTTTTCCAAAATTTGGATTATAACTGCAAGAAATACTTTTTAATCTTTGTTTGTACAAATGCAACTTAGTCCAGATATCTTAGTTTAGTGGTTAAGAATGAGTGAGAGGTTTTGCCTTTTTCAATGGTTTAAAGTTTAAATTTGAGCAATGTTTTATAACCGGATCTGATAAAGAACCGGTTGTCTTACTTGTCGGACTGGATTTACGAACCAGTAACATTAAAATTAGTATAAAAAAAACACAAGTTCACGTTACTTGGTCCAAATTAATTATCTAATTTATTAAGTACTTGATCCATATAATTACTACATCACTCGATTCATATTTTAGTCCATGTTATTTATTCCATTCATGATCCATTTGAATAGCCCATATGTTATCTCAAGTTCAAAACCCTATAATATTCCATCTTTTCTAGATAAAAATGCAAAAGAATAACCGCGTGGGGGAACACAAGCATTTGCAAGTGCACCTACTCTTCCTTTTTTTTTTCTTTCAGTTCTATCATCTTCATTCAGATTCAATCATCTCATAGTTAAATACTTGCATTTTATCTTTGAATATCTCTTCTACTATACATGTTCCCTAAGTCATAGATCAAGAAGTTGCGATTGCTAAAGTTCTCACAACATCAATCGATTTTCACTTGTCTGACACTAGATTTGTGATGGCTTTCAACTTAGAACTCATCAAAGGGAGATTCAAAGGAGAGATGAGTTGCTTCTAGTTACAAACGCCGAGCCAACCGGCACACAGGTTTTCCGGTTTGACCGGCAACTCGCGACCAACCGGCCGGTTTTCTCAACATAAAACGAATCAGGGTGGATCGGACTGCCGGAGTTACAGAATCCTGGTTGAACCGGTTGGACCGGCCGGTCCAATCCGAGCTTGAAAACATTGATTTTGGTATTAGAGAATAATTACTAACTTGATGATACTAACAATTAACCAATAACTTTTCGCTAAAAATAACTGTAAGAAATACTTTTAATTTGTGTTTGGTCTTGGTTAAAAATATGAAAAAGCAAATGATTATTCTTATGATGTTATTAAATTTGATCGAATTAACATTACGACTTGTACATTTAGACCATTTGTAACTGGATGCATATGAGCCGCAAATGGAGTGATATGGAACAATGATAGGAGAGGGCACTCGCATAATAGGAGAGGGCACTCGCAAAATAGGAGAGTGCACTCGTAAAATAGGAGAGCGGGAGGGAGGAGAGATGTCGTCCGTGAAAATGAGAGAGAAGAGGAATAAGAGAGTCGGTCAATCACGCAACGTTGTTGTGGACATGCCCGTCCCCTATTTCGTTATACGTATTAATCTTAACACAATAAACACATAACATGATAACATAGACCATCCACTTGTGTGATGCACATCATAGCGCAATTGGAGATATGCATGTAATTTATGAGGCTAGACACCTCAACCGGTGGGGAGATGGCATGTGAAAGCATAATAGTGACTTTCTGCAGAAAAGACAGTATTAAATATCTAGGCGTCATTGATCCATACACCATCAATTGGAGAGTTTACACCACTTAGACAAACGGTCGTTTGTCAAAAAATAAACGGTCGTATGTTAACTAGTAAACGGTCGTATGCATGGAAGTAAACGGTAGTTTACAGGTCTGCAAACGGTCGTTTGCAGGTCAGTAAACGGCCGTTTACAAAATCCTAAACGGTCGTTTATATATTTTAATATTTTTATTTTAAATTTAATAATATTCTGTTAATTATGATAAATTTTTATTAATTATATTAAATTTTTTATTATATGAATTTTTTTTATTAAATTTTTATTAATTATTTTAAATTTTTAATATTTTATTTTAAATTTAAGAATATTCTATTAATTATGTTAAATTTTTATTAATTATATTAAATTTTTTATTATATGAATTTTTTTATTAAATTTTTATTAATTATATTTATAAATTTACTTTTTTTATTTATAATTATATTATACCATAATTATATATTATAAGTGTCTAATATTTGTAATTATACTAATATTTTATATATTATTAAGTATTTACATATAGTTTATACGAATAATTTATATATAAGTTTAAAATATTTGAACCTTATAAAATGAACAGTTTACAAGTGATACTAATCTAATCTATATTGAAACGACTAACAGTTTTATTTCGAAGTATATATTGACTATATCTTTGAAGTCTCTCCTCGTACTTTCTTCCCACGCAGCCGCATTATTACTTTTGTGAAAATTCCATAACGGCGTTATGAAAGGCAATGGATATTCACCCTCCAAACGCACAGAGACGTAGTGGCAACCATACACATGTGCAATAGTAATGAATTGGTGGTACATGAGTTCATCCGGACCTGTCCATAGCGGAAAATAAGTTGCACTTTCAGTGGGAGATAAGCATTGAAGAATCACATTAAATCTGTTGGCGATCAATAATCCTGTGTATGGCATTATCATCCAATGTTGATGAGGAGCTGGACCCGGTTGCAGCCATGATAAACTACGTTCTGTCTCATCATATGAGCTGGAGAAAAGATTTCTGTACAAATTAGAATTGTTATGTAACTCGTTTAAAAGCTCATACCTCATGTTCAGCCAATATTCTTCACCGTATCCTAAAGAGAAGGAAACTGCACGAAACCCACAGTTATCATCACTGCTTACGTTCTCTATATGTGTTATATACGGATGGAAAAGTGTTGGAATCTGTATTAGTAAAGGATGATGATATAGAGAAGATTGAGTTGTGTTATCTACGTTTGAAGTATGTTTTGGGGGGCTCAACCCCATAAAATCATAACTAACAAAATCATCTGTCGTGCAGGTATGACCTCGAGTAGGTTCAGCAGGTGAAGGGTCTGGTTTGTTTTGTTTTTGAGATTTGAGTGTTGGCCTTCCACGAGTATTTTTTTGCACCGTAGGCTCGTTAAGATTTATGCTAATAGGATTCGTTATGCTTTTTATCTTTTCTAACCAATTCCTTTTCACCGTGGGATTTTTTTGTTTCCGGTAAGCTTCTTTGAACCTCTCAACTTCGTCATCACATTGAATATCTTCTTCATCTTCGTTTAACGACACCGGTGAAAAGTCAAGCCTCCTCCAAAATATATCTATCGAATGTAGTGGAATAGGTTTGCCTGCTTTTAAATACTGTGTGATTTCACAAGCACATGGTAAACCGCAACTAGTACGAATATGGCAGCCACAGGTTTGTGATTGGTTTTGAATTTCATTAACTCGTGTCAGCTCTCCAAGTAATATATCCAGAGCTTCATGAGATACGTTAGATAACAAAGAAACAAATATATTATGTTTATGTTGATGTTTTATTTTTATCCGACTTTCCTCAAAACTTGCCTTTATTTGTGTCTCCTGTAAACGTACTATGTTATTTAAAATTGTTATAAATTTATCTAAATTTGACTTGTCAGAATTTAAATGTTTTTTTAACAGAGCATGTTGGCTTTCTACTCTGTTTGTTGTTCGTTCTCCAAAATTTAGATGTTGATCAATCCACGCAGACACGAACATCTCTTTATAATTTGCAACCAGTTGACATCCAAATAATTAAACACGGCTGCAAAGAGAAATCAAATATGTTAGTTTCAATTTCATTAAAATAAAAACAATAAATTTAAAGATCAGGAAAATACTTCGATGCTTGTTCATCAACTTTGTCTGCAATCGCGTTCGATTTTCATAGTAGGCCTCAATTGTTGGAGATTGAAGCAGAAATCTCCAGTAATACATAAATTTATCCTACTCAGTCTGAGACTTGAAAGATGGTCTGCAATGCTTTCTGATATTCTCCTGTATATGATATCTACAAAGCAATCGGGTTGCTTCTGGAAAAATTACTTGGCATGCATCCATTAATGCCAACTCTCTATCGGTGACTATGACACGTGGTAGCATATACCCATCCAATGTTTTTCTCAGACAATTTAAAGCCCACTTGAAATTATCTTTTTTCTCATTTCGTATGAATGCGAAAGCAATACAAAATGTCTTGTTTGTTGAAGTTAAGCCAACAATCTGAAGAAAAGAGAGGCGATACCTGTTCGTCTTGTACGTGCAATCTAAAATAAAACATGCGGGAACGCACGCCATATTTTTAGTGAAGTGGGGTTAACAAAAAACAAATCATTTAATTGATTTGATTCGTCATCAGTAGTAAAATCATAGATGTATCCGCCCATCTGCAAAGAATGAAGAAGTGATTGCATTGGGGTGGTTCCAAATTTATCCAACTTTCGTATCTTTGTCCGTGCATCATACACGGTTTCAATTGTAGATATATTTTTATCATTATTTGCTTTTAAAGCCGTAAGAATATCACGTGGCTGCATATTTTTTCTTGTAAGATCTTCCACCAATGCATACTCTTCTTTAGACAATCTTTTTGCATAAGCATGACCCTCCAAAAATTTAGAAGGTTCATGGTTATGTTCATCACAGACAACATGTATTTTCCAACCTCGATCTTCTTCATGATATTTTGCTATAAGTTGAAATGGACAACCTATCTTCTTTGTGCCTGAATGTGTGGTTGAATCTGATGTTGACTTGTATACACCACCACGATCGCACATAAGAAATGCCTTGTTGACGAATCCGTATACAGTCTTCTTCGTTCGTTGTGTGACAATAACATATCCAAGGGCGTGTGCAGTGTTTTGCACCCAATCCATTAACTCTTCTCTTGTTTGGTACACCCAATCATTATAAAATTGAGACATTATTGACTTGAATTACGATGATGTGTGAATAAATGAATTTGAATACTTGTGAATTTTGAATTGTGAATTGTGAAATGTGTAAAGGGAATTTATAGGCATCTTCCATTTGAATAATTCTGTAAACGTGAATTGTGAATTGTGATTTGATCTGGCACATTTCCCAACATGTATGTCCAGTTGTGAATAATTCTGGCACATTGATCTAAACGACACATTTAATCATTGCACAACTTAGAAGAAGTATATTTTATATATAAACATAAATAATCCCAATAAATTCATTTGACAATTCATTATTACAATTAATAAAACATAAATAAATTATTTATTACAAAAACTAAAACATAAATAAATTCATTATTACAATTAATAAAACATAAATAAATTCTTTATTACAATAACTAAAACATAAAAAAATTACAGATCATCAGGAGGATCTTGATATGGAGGTATCCACATTTGATTATTATGTTTAAACCTCCACCTAACTTGTGGATAATCTGCGATCATGTCCATCCGTATAAGATGTTCACGATCAACAAATCCGGACATAAGTACCGACCCGTTTAAACTTGCCACGTTGTCAGGGGTGAGAATATGTAAAGACTCGGCAAGTCGAGTAACATATGTACCACCACAAATATGTCCGGTTTTCTTTGTACCCGTGCAAGAAGTAAAATAATCAGCAAGCATATATGCCAGATTACAAGGCCTCCTTTTAATCAAACAAAATAAAAAGAACAAATCCTTTTTAGTCACCCCACCACTAGTCATCCTACGTCCAGCTATAGTATGACCAATAACGCGATGAAGATATCTATACAACGGATCGTTCATTCTTGTAGCTTTTGTTTTATTGTTAGGTATATATTGGCCATCACCAATTTCTTCCCAAAATATTTCATCATTATAATCTTCTGGAAATTGTGTAAGACCATCCAAAAAATCAGATTGATGGGTCTCTTGAACTGTATATAAACCCATCAAAACACCAAAATCTGCCTCTGAATAATTACGTGGCACCCCCCCGAGAACAAAACTGATAGCATCGGTATCACTGTTAAAAAATATAAGTTCAATTAAATGTAAACATGAAATTATATATAATCCAATTAAATTGGTATACCTGTAGTTATGATTGTTCGAATCGAAATTAAAAGTGGAGAAAAACTCTAAACAAAGCTCCTTATATTGTGGACCACTAATTGCAAAAAATCTTCTCCACGGCTCGTTCATCATGTCACGAGCACGAGTAAATTCCCCCACGTCCCGTAACAAACTCCAAGATATCGAACCCGAAGGCTCAAATTCTTTATCTAAAAGTTTCTGAAGTCTTTTATATTCATCTGACCCTCGTCGAAACTGAAGCCAAGGATGATTAGAAACACGAAGCGACGCCGTGTCTTGACGTGAACTTGAAGCCATTACCTACAATAATTAAAATTAGTAACACAATAAAAATATATTAAACTAAACTTTAGAATAATACATGATAAACATGTTGAAGTGAAAATACATAAAAATATGTTGAAGTGATAGAATAATACATGAAAAAATACATAAAAACTAACCTTTGTAATAAAATAATGAAATGATAAATATGTTGAAGTAAGAAGAATGTATGGAGAGGTATGGGGGAATGGATGGAGAGGTATGATGAAGGAAGAGGTATGGAGGTGTAGAATTGAAGGAGTGTTCGGTGAAGAAGGAGGGAGAAATGGACTTCTTAAATCGAGATAAAGGCAAACGACCGTTTAGGAAAAAGTAAACGGCCGTTTACTTTAAAAAAAACGACCGTTTACAGTAATGAATCCGACCGTTTGCAGATCTGAATACGACCGTTTAGCGGTCTGAAAACTCCCGTTTACATCAAACTAAACGACCGTTTACATGTTAGTAAACGACCGTTTACAGCCCCTGTCAAATCAGTGGTGTGTAAAATACAACACCCAATATCTATTTCTAAGTTCAATACAACACCAATTGCGTTATCAATCTCTATTTGACATCTCCTTTATAAAATTGTACTTTCATACAATCATAATTATATTCTTATAGATATAATAAAATAGCAATATTTTGTATCTCTTTTTATTTTGAATTGTCGGTTACATAAAACATTCGTCCCTCTTATGATTACGAGTTTTTTAAAAGGCGTGAGTGGAGAAAATATTTATCAAAATAAATGATTAAAAATATTTATTTATTAAAATGAGAGTTTTTTTTTATATTTCTACATTTTCAACTAATCTATTGTAGGTCTATTCTTTTTATATATGTATTCAACCAATCTGCTATATTTTCTATATAACTTATTATAATATATTTTATTTTATTTAACTAGCTTCTTAACGTTGGGGATGACAACCCTCTCACGTATATCTTATGTTTTCTCACAAGTTTAGTTAAATGTTATATACTTTTCTAATTTAATAAGTAAACTTAATTACTCTATTAATATATTATATGAAAAGTTTAACAATGTAAAATTAATTACTAAAAATTTAACAAAGTAGTATACCATGTATTAGCTGTCGTCACCAAGGTGGTGTTTGTTTTTTAGAAAAAGAGCTTTTAAAGCTATTTTGTCTGCGCTAAAAAGAGGCGGGCAGATGTTTCAGGTCTGCAGAGTGTTTGTTTTTCTGAAGACGTTTCATTAAAAAACGTCTGCGTGACCTCTTCTGGGAGAAGAGGTGGAACAATGTCTTCACACCTTTTCTAACCTCTTCACAGTTCATTTCAACCCTAAACTACTTCTCTTCCCCAAATACCCATACCCCACTCCTCCCCACAACAACATCTGCCCACACACACCATCCTCACACACTTCACATAACCCCACCCATCATCTTCTTCATCATCTTCATCTTCATTTCAACCTTCGATCCTTATAATTAACTTGCTGCAATGAGAATGAGCTGTAATGGCTGTCGAGTCCTCCGCAAAGGCTGCAGTGACGACTGCACAATCAGACCCTGTTTACAGTGGATCCAATCGCCGGAGTCACAGGCCAACACCACCGTCTTTCTGGCCAAGTTCTACGGTCGTGCCGGACTCATGAACTTGATCAACGTCGGACCACAACACCTTCGTCCTGGTGAGTAAATATTTGATCTTTAGGTCGCTTTTGTAACTTTGAGTTTATTGTAAGAATATGAATGATTGATAAGGTTTTTTGTAATCAACAGCTTTGTTTCGATCGCTTTTGTATGAGGCTTGTCGTCGGATCGTGAACCCGATATACGGGTCGGTCGGGTTATTGTGGTCCGGGCGGTGGGAGCTTTGTCAGAACGCGATGTAGGCGGTGTTGAAGGGGTCTCCGATCGTCCAGGTGGACTCCGACACGGCGGAGACGAGCGACGGTCCGCCGTTGAAGGCGTACGACATCCGCCACGTGTCGAAGGATGACAACTCCGGCGGGTCAAAATTAGAGTATTTAATATGATAAAAAAATCAACTACTATAGTTTTAATCAAAGAGTTATGCCATCTATCTATGCATTGCTTCCCAATCCTCGGAGGAAGCTTTTCAGCAATACGGGCCCAGCTTCTTTCTCCATATTGCTCCACCAACTGCACCAGCAACCTGAAAACATAGATTTTTTAAGAAACATAGAACTGGATGACAGGGTGTTTGGATGTATGTTTTTAAGGGGATTATGTGATATTGAGTGAGGGTAAGGTAGTAATCTTGTATTTTGATGTGTTTTTCTTGTTTAAAGTTGTTGTAATCAGCTGTAAACTCATCAAGTGTTTGGCAAATTTTGATTATTTGAGATGCTACGAGATAAAATGGCCTTGTGAAAAAGAATGCTGTCTTGGGGAATTAGGATGATAAGGGAGTATTTGGATGTTCGTTTAGAAAGAGGTTATGTTATTTAGAATAGTCGGAAGTAAATACTTCATTGTAATATAATGGGCACCTGGAGAAACTGTTTGGATGTACTCTTGTTGTTTAGAGGTTATAAGAATCATACTTCAGTGTTCAAATTTCTGTTTATTTTAACTTTATTAATTTCAGTTTATTTCAGCAGTCTGCAGACGTTACAAAACAAACAGTCTTCTTAATACAGGCTGTAGAGGTTTGGTCTACCTCTTCTCCTATAGATGTCTGCAGATGTGGTCTGCAGACTGCAGACGTTTTACCTCTTCAGAAACAAACAACACCCAAGTAAGCAAACACCTAGAAAAAGTCAAGTCGTTTTTTTCGAGTCTATGACTGTATTAAAACATCAGGTGAAGTGGAAAATCAGTGAACCATGATAGAGGTGCTTCATGTTTTGAAAATGTGTTTTTAATGCTTCATATTTTAAAAATATGTTTCCAATGCGAGGACAAATACATGCATCCTCATCAACTCGGTTTGATGATGGAGGTTGAAGTTCATCAACACAAATTGATGACATAGTTCATGATAGTCAACATGAACGACCGAGGATGAAGAGGGAGAAACTAGACGAAGTAAAAGGGCAAGATCCTTAGCCACAACACCTCTTAGCCACAGCACCTCTTAGCCACAACACCTAAGGTAAAGTTTAGGTGTACCATTGCCACATGCAATATCCTTCTGTATCATGGTGCTGGATCTAGGCCTATCATAGACCTTGTATAACGGTGCATCGCACCTCCTGGCCACAGTACCTAGGATATGCAGCAATGGTTCTATACAATGGTTGATCCCAGTGTCAGGCTTTACCCTCTTCGTGGCACACAGCCACGATTATTGAGGTCGAAAGACAAGGATTCCATTTCGAGTCTGTTGCGACAACAAGGTCGCCCACCTCCTATATTTGCTTGCAAGCATTTCTTACTCTCATTCTTTTTTAATGCATGCGTTCATTCATCATGTTCCTCTTTCATTATCTTTCACTTTACGTTACATAATACTTTCGTTTCATTCTTTAACACAACACGCAAAGTCACGGGAAGGATAAACATACACTATAATAAGGAACATCATCATACATTATAGCATCACTATACAGGGCATCATCATACATACATAACATACATCATGCATAAACATGCAACATCGTCATGCCCAACATACCCTCTAAGATCCCAACTGTCATCTTACATGTACTTACGGGAGCTTTCTCGTCAAAACTTACATCTGCACTTTTCCCCGAAAGTCAGTACTTTAACTATGTTCCTCCTCGGGTACAACGGCCCTATTTGGGCGTATGGGCACCCTTCAGTCGCACGGCCTTCATGCGACTGAACATCATGCGATTGAACATCATGCGATTGGATCTATGCGGATGAACACCAATTCGGATGAACACCCAATCGTGCGAATGGACCTCATACGGTTGAACAATATGCGAATGAACCTTATACGAATGGACCTCATGCAGATGGACTTAATGCGGATGAGCACCTATGCGACTGGGCTCTCAGTCGCATGACTCCCCATGCGACTGACCCTCTAGTCGTGCGACTGAACCTCAGTTGTGTGACTGAACCCCAATCGCACTCCAGTCGGCCGAATGGCCTCCAGTCGGTCGCCTAGCCCTAACTGATGCAGAATGCAGTTCATCCCGAACCCAATTTGCCATTTTCGACCTCCAAGCTCATCCAAACCCATTCTAAGCCCAAATCAACCATCCTAAACCTTAGGAATGCATACTATAACATCATTAAAGCACACATAAGCTTGAAAACATACTCCAAACGCATCACACGCAAACACACCCAAATGGGTCAAACACACACACATACAAAAACGGGTTTACTATGTGTTCCAGCCCCAAAACAGTTGAAAACGAGTAAAATAGGGGTCCTAGAACTCACACAAACTACAAGAAGAAGAAGGGCTTCGTCTAGACTCGCTACATGACGATTTTGCACGCTCGAACCAAGCTTTCTTCTTCTCTTATCCCTTTTCTCTCTTCTTTCTTTCTTTTGGCTGAATTTTTGGAGATGTGGGGAGAGTGTGGGCTGCCCTCCCCTCTTATTCCCCTTCTCTTCTGAACTTTCTCGCATTTCGGCAAGTTTGGTCCCCCGACTTTGGACTTTATTTCTTTTTCTTTTTTCGTTGGCTACAAGGAAAATATCCGGGTGTTACAAGTCCACCCCCCTTATATAGGTTTCGTCCCCGAAACCTGTTATTCCTCGAATAAACGTGGGTAATGCTGTCGCATTTCTTCCTCAGTTTCCCACGTTGACTCGGATCCCTTCCTGTGCTTTCACTATACGCACACTAGAGAAACCACTTTATTTCGCAGCCTATTCTCTTTTCGATCGATGATTGCCACTGGTTGCTCCACATAATTGAGCCGTTCGTCTACTTCAATATCTTCCAATGGAACAATCATATCTTCATCTGCCAAACACTTTCTTAGATGAGATACGTGGAATGTCAGGTGAATTCCACTTAACTCATCTGGTAACTCCAATCTATAGGCCACCTCTCCTACTCGAGCAATGATTTGGAAAGGGCCTATGTATCTCGGGCTCAACTTGCCCCGCTTTCTGAACCGAATGATACCCTTCCAAGGTGAGACCTTCAACATAACCCGGTCACCCACCTGGAACTCAATCGGTCTGTGTCGTTTATCAGCGTACGACTTCTGTCTATCTTTGGCTGCCTTCATGAAGGCCTTAATCCTTTCCAGCTTCTCAGTCATAGCCTCGATCACTTCGACGCTCCCTAACTCTTTATGACCAATATCACCCCAACAAACGGGTGTTCTGCATCTCGTACCGTATAGTATCTCATAATGTGGCATACCAATGCTGGTATGATAGCTGTTGTATGAGAATTCAGCTAACGGTAAGTGGTCATCCTAACTTCCCCCAAAATCAATCACACATGCCCGAAGCATGTCCTCCAATGTCTGAATGGTCCTTTCTGACTGACCATCAGTTTGGGGATGATAAGCCGTGCTGATATGTAATCTCGTCCCCATAGCGTCGTGGAATTTCTTCCGGAATTTGGATGTAAACCGGGTGTCACGATCGGACACAATAGACACCGGCACACCATGACGAGTTACAATTTCCTTGATAAACAGATCAGCCAACCTCTCAGATGAATATGTCTCTCAGATCGGTGGAAAGTGAGCACTCTTCGTCAAGCGGTCAACTATCACCCATATAGCGTCATACCCTTTCGGAGTACGTGGCAACTTTGTAATGAAATCCATGGTGATGTGCTCCCACTTCCATTCCAGTATATCCAAAGGTTGAATCTTTCTATACGGCTTTTGATGCTCGGCCTTCACTTGTAAACAACTAAGGCATTTACTCACATACCGCATCACATCACGATTCATACCCGACTACCATAAATCTTTTTTCATATCTTGATACATCTTTGTAGAACCGGGATGAATAGAGTATCGAGTCTTATGAGCTTCATCCATAATCGTCACCCGTAGATGCCCAAAACGAGGAATCCACATCCGCCCGAATCGGGTTTTAACACCTAGTGTGTTTTCACCTAATTCCGCAACCAGACCTCTCATCCTTTCAAAGTTAAGACGATCTTCTTCTAAGGCCTCATCTTGAAACTTCTTGACTTGCTTCATCATATCAGAGGTCATAATCAGCTGCTACGCCTTCACCCGAATTGGCTCGGGCTTTCCTTTCAGCTAAGGGCGTCCGCCACCACGTTGGCTTTGCCCGGATGATAATGGATCTCACAGTCATAATCCTTTATGAGCTCCAACCATCGTCTCTGCCTCATGTTCAAGCCTTTCTGCTCGAAGAAATACTTCAAGCTCTTATGTTCAGTGAAAATGGTGCACTTCATCCCGTAAAGATAGTGCCTCCAAATCTTTAGTGCAAAGACCACGGCTACTAGCTCCAAGTCATGAGTAGGATAGTTAACCTCATGAACCTTCAACTGTCGGGATGCATAGGCTATAACATTCCCTCTCTGCATTAACACGCACCCCAATCCCGTGTAGGAAGTATCAGAGTAAACCACCAGATATTCACTTTCATCGGGTAATGATAGAACAAGAGCTTGAGTCAATCTCGTCTTCAATTCCTCGAACGCCTTCTCTTGAGCTTGACCCCATACAAACTTTACATCCTTACGTGTCAACTTGGTTAGTGGAGAAGCGATCTTTGAGAAGTCTTGAATGAATCTTATGTAATAGCCCGCCAAACCCAAGAAACTACAGATCTCGGATGGCGTCTTTGGAGACTTCCATTGCATCACCGCTTCCACCTTTGCCGGATCCACCATAATTCCCTCCGAATTCACCACGTGACCCAAGAACTGAACTTCGCGCAACCAGAACGCGCACTTGGAGAACTTGGCATACAACTTCTCCCTTCTCAACGTCTCCAACACCTCTTGAATGTGACCGGCATGCTCTACCTCGCTCTTCGAATAAATCAGGATATTATCAATAAACACAATCACTGATTTATCCAACATCAGCCGACACACTCGATTCATCAAGTCCATAAAAGCAGCTGGTGCATTGGTCAAACCAAAAGACATAACAAGAAACTCGTAGTGACCGTAGCGCGTGCGAAAAGCTGTTTTAGGAATATCCTGCTCTTTCACCTTTAGCTGATGGTAGCCAGATCGAATGTCGATCCTTGAAAACCAACTGGCACCTTGAAGCTGATCGAATAAATCATCAATCCTCGGTAACGGATACCGATTCTTCACTGTCAGCTTGTTCAGCTCACGGTAGTCTATACACATCCTCATACTACTATCTTTCTTCTTTACAAATAAGACCGGAGCACCCCAAGGAGAGATACTCGGTCTAATGAACCTCTTATCGAGTAGCTCTTGCAACTACTCCATCAACTCTTTCATCTCTGTCGGAGCCAACCGATATGGTGCCTTGGCAACAGGTTAGGCACCTGGTATCAGGTCAATCTGAAACTCGATCTCTCGGTCGGGTGGCACTCCTGATAAGTATTCTGGGAACACGTCTGGAAAGTCACACACAACCGAAACATCGGATAGTTGTGGTGCTGGCGTTTCCACATCCTTTACATAACACAGGTAGGCGCTACATCCACGCCTCATACACTTTCCCGCCACCGCCATTGAAATTACTTTCGGGATCGTCGTGACCCAATCCCCATAAACAGTTACCAAACTCCCGTCAGGCGCTATCAAACGAATCATCTTCTTGCGACACACTATATTCGCCTCGAAGTCCGCCAACCAATCCATCCCAAGAACCAAATCGAAACCACCTAAGATCATCACAAACGGTCGAACAGGAAACTTATGACCTTCTAATTCCACATCACAGTTCTCTATCATCTCAGAAATCCTGGTAGACTTACCTATAGCAGTTTCTACATCAAAGGGCGCGTCAACTCGTCTACTACTAATAGGCAGTTTAGCACAGAAAGCAGCAGAAATAAAACTTTTACTGGCACCCGAATCAAATAACACAGAAGCTAAAGTTTGGTTCACCAGAAACGTACCGGACACAACGTCAGGGTCCGTCCTAGCCTCCTCTTGCATCATAGTGAAGGCCCTGGCGCTCGCCCTCGGTCATTCACCTCCCATCTTATTCACTCCGGAACCCTCAGCCCTAGGCTTCTTACAATCCTTAGTTACGTGGCCCTCCACGCCACAATTAAAGCATCAGACCGCATGACATTTCCTGGCTATATGCCCCGGCTTCCCACATTTGAAGCACACGCTCAACCCTATTCTACATTCCCCACTATGCTCTCTCCCACACTTACCGCACTTCTTCATACCCGCACCCGATGTGACCACACGACGGTCATCCACCCGTGCCTTCTTGTTACTCATCGAGGCATCACCTCGACCAAACCTCTTCCACTCCTGCTTCGACCTCAGCCACCACCACTACAGCCTTCAGCCACCACCACTACAGCCTTTCATATAATCTCCCTGCCAAGTCCACCGCCGACCTAAACGTGCTCGGTCGGGCAGCGATCATATGCCTGCGAATATCCGCTGGCAAACCCTGAATGTATATCTTGATCTTAAGTGACAGAGGCGTCACCTGATCCGGCACCAGACGTGCCATCTCGTTGAACTTCATGGTGTACTGCTGGTGTGTCATGGTTCCTGCCTCTAGCTGCAGGAACTCCCTCTTAACTTTATCCATCTCCCGATGAGGACAGTGCTCCTCAATAACCAACTTCTTTAGCTCAGGCCATCTCATCCTCCCCGATTGCCCTGCTACCCTCGGCTTGGACTATATTGTCCCACCAGCACAGAGTCAAGTCCACGAAAGAGTGGGCAACAAACTTTACTTTTTGATCCTCCCGACACTCGCTGATGTTCAAAACAGTTTCCATTTCTCTCACCCACCGGTGAGCAGCGGCAGCAGTGCCGTTACCATCAAAAGTAGAGGCCTTGCATCGTTGAAACGCCCCATAATTACAGCCTCGTACTATCTCCGGTACAGGCTCATCTTCTTCCTCTTCTTCATAATCGGAGAGAACCGTCTCAGTTTCCGGTTGCTCCCGTCCTCCCGAGGACTTGTTCCTCTCTTTCCGTTCCCCTTCTCGTACCACCTTAATCACTTCAGTCACCACAGACGGTAAGATCGTCTGCATGACTTGATAAACCTCCTCCACTACCGCCTCTGTTACCGAGGCTCTCAGATTGGCACTCTCATCACCACCCTCTGGATGAGGGGTCTCAGGTTCTTCATGAACCACCTTTTCCACCCTAGGTCTTCCTCTTTTGGGCCGCGATGCAGTGCCAAGTCCACCACGCGAGGCTTTAGATAATCTACCACTGGCCATCCTCTAACTCACACTGAAAGATTCAAACACCAACATGGTCATTAAAGGGAATATCTCAGTTTATGTCAAGTATAGTAAGTCCCTAATTACAGTGGCCAGTTGTGATTAGCAACTTACTTTACTCTTCATACCCCGAGCATTACCTGTCCTGACTACATCAGTATCTAAATCTACCAGCAACACATAAACCACATAACATGCGCACATAATTCCGGTTAACATTAAGAAAATACCTGATGGCACGCAGCTACTCAGATTGGCATCCCTTCCCTTTCCGTCCCATTCTCAGTTTAAGTTAAGGTTTATTTTGAAAATTTACCCGTTTCACTTAAACTTTGGCTCTGATACCAACTTGTAAGGCCCCGTTCCCGGGACGCTTAAATCTGGCCATTCATCGCTCTTAAAACATATGATTTCATTAAATTAATAAATATTACAGCGGAACCAGTGAAATAACTTTTCATTTTACTATAAATGCTTTTGCAAGTTAATACAACATTCATTACAAAACATTGTTTGTTTGTATTACAGTGCAAAAACATTATACAAAAGAATGCCATCCAAAATAAGCCGAGTAGCCGCCCGGTGCCATCCTCAGCAACTTTACCTTCCAACTGGAAACACATAAAAAGTCAGCGTTGCTGAGTGAGTTCTAGTTTTAAAGATAAAATACTTTACTTTCGTTAAAACCGTATCTATACTTTCATGCTATCACACATCATACGTACACATAAATAATATCATTATTATCTTCATCATTCATTATCTTTTGCTTCTATATAGACCCTGTCAAACTTTACCCTCCTTACGGCTCACAGCCATGATTACGGAGGTCGAGTGACAAGGATCCCGTTTCATACTTTATTATTATGTTTCTTCCGTTATTACTTTCATTCGTTCATTCCTTAACTTTCAATCATTCATCTTTTCGTCACTTCTTCCCATTAAACCACAAACCTTACCCTTCTGTTCGTGGTACTGGGCCTAGGTCTATCATAGACCTTCTATAACGGTGCATCGCACCTTCTGGCCACAGTACCTAAGGTAAAGTTTAGGTTTACCATTACTATATACAATACCTTTCTGTTTCGTGGTGCTGGACCTAGGCCTATCATAGGCATTCTATAATGGTGCATCGCACCTCTTAGCCACAACACCTAAGGTAAAGTTTAGGTGTACCATTGCCACATGCAATATCCTTCTGTATCGTGGTACTGGACCTAGGCCTATCATAGACCTTCTATAACGGTGCATCGCACCTCCTGGCCACAGTACCTAGGATATGCAGCAATGGTTCTATACAATGGTTGATCCCAGTGTCAGGCTTTACCCTCTTTGTGGCACACAGCCACGATTACTGAGGTTGAAAGACAAGGATTCCATTTCGAGTCTGTTGCGACAACAAGGTCGCTCACCTCCTATATTTGCTTGCAAGCATTTCTTACTCTCATTCTTTATTAATGCATGCGTTCATTCTTCATGTTCCTCTTTCATTATCTTTCACTTTACGTTACATAATAATTTTTTTTCATTCTTTAACACAACACGTAAAGTCACGGGAAAGATAAACATACACTTTAATAAGGAACATCATCATACACTATAGCATCACTATACAGAGCATCATCATACATACATAACATATATCATGCATAAACATGCAACATCATCATGCCCAACATACCCTCTAAGATCCCAGCTGTCATCTTACATGTACTTACGGGAGCTTTCTCGTCAAAACTTACATCTGCACTTTTCCCCCAAAGTCAGTACTTTAACTATGTTCCTCCTCGGGTACAACAACCTTATTTAGGCGTATGGGCACCCTTCAGTCACACGACCTTCATGCGACTGAACATCATGCGATTGGACCTATGCGGATGAATACCAATGCGGATAAACACCCAATCGTGTGAATGGACCTCATGCGGTTGAACATTACGCGAATAGACCTTATACGAATGAACCTCATGCGGATGGACATAATGCGGATGAGCACCTATGCGACTGGGCTCTCAGTCGCATGACTCCCCATGCGACTGACCCTCTAGTCGTGCGACTGAACCTCTAGTCGTGCGACTGAACCTCAATTGTGTGACTGAACCCCAATCGCACTCCAGTCGGCCGAATGGCCTCCAGTCGGTCGCCTAGCCCTAACTGATGCAGAATGCAGTTCATCCCGAACCCAATCTGCCATTTTCAACCTCCAAGCTCATCCAAACCCATTCTAAGCCCAAATCAACCATCCTAAACCTTAGGAATGCATACTACAACATCATTCAAGCACACATAAGCTTGAAAACATACTCTAAACGCATCACACGCAAACACACCCAAATGGGTCAAACACACACACATACAAAAATAGGTTTACTATGTGTTCCAGCCCCAAAACAGTTGAAAACGAGTAAAATAGGGGTCCTAGAACTCACACAAACTACAAGAAGAAGAAGGGCTTCGTCTAGACTCGTTACACGACGATTTTACACGCTCGAACCAAGCTTTCTTCTTCTCTTCTCCCTTTTCTTTTTTCTTTCTTTCTTTTGGCTGAATTTTTGGAGATGTGGGGAGGGTGTGGGCTGCCCTCCCCTCTTGTTCCCCTTCTCTTCCGAACTTTCTCGCGTTTCGGCAAGTTTGGTCCCCTAACTTTGGATTTTATTTCTTTTTCTTCTTTCGTCGGCTACAAGGAAAATATCCGGGTGTTACATTTATCTCTTTGGATAAGGCTGGAGAAGATGCTGAATGGCTACATCAGTTTGTGGAAGACATTCCAAGATGGCCAAAGCCATTATCGGCTATTTGCATACATTATGATAGTGAGTCGGCAATTGGTAGAGCCAAAAGCTCAATGTACAATGGCAAATCTAGTTACATAAGACGTAGACATAACACAATACGACAACTAATATTAACGGGTGTTATCACGATTGACCATGTCAAGTCAAAAGATAACATTGCAGACCTGTTAACAAAAGGCTTAAGCATAGAATTAGTTTATAAGTTGTCAAGAGGAATGGGACTAAAGCCCACGAAAAAAGGGAATATGAAGAAAACCTAACCTAGTTGACTGGAAATCCCAAGATCTAGGTTCAATAGGACAACTTAATCATATGACCAACGGCTCACCTTAGGGGAATATCCTAAAACTAAAAGGGAGCCACGAACTTCTTTGTCCATTCACTCTGGGGGAGTAGCCCGAACAAGTGACCAAAGTGAGGTTAAGCATATTAAGGTTAGATGATTCGTGGGAATCAACATAACTATGATGCTTTTAATAATTCATTGAATCACCTATGTTAGAGAGAAGTGAGGTCGCTTCGAATGGATTTGTAGGGAGGCACAAATCCTAGCGCTCTCGTAGAACTAGGAAAGTATTCTATGACCATTAGTGGACACGACAATAAGGGTTTGATCAAACCAGGAAGAGGTTGTGTGAATGTATATTGTCTTCTACATAAAACAGGGTCTGTTCAAAGACACCATGTCTACACACCGCTAGGAGACTAAGTATACATCACAAAGGAAGGTTCAAAGGGAAGACCTACCTATCTAGCAACACTTGACTGCTGAGTTGTTTTTGGAAAATTGATTTCCATTCATGTGGGGGATTGTCGGAAATTTATTGATAATATTAATATAGTTATTAATATTTAGTCAATAAATTAATGTGTTGAATGAAAATTAATGTGTTTAATGACATAAGGAATTAATAGTATGGGAAGTTGTCCTACACTGGAAGAAAGAAAGAATATAAAAGGTTTATATTCTATAACCTCTTGTCTATATTGTTTCCTAAGGTTTCACACTAAGTGGATTCGTGAAGGGTGCGAAGCACCCTTAACTCGCATTAGCACTCGCACACACGCACGTGCGCGGCGTGGGCATGTGGGCGCAATGTGGCGCTTTGATGGCGTACTTTGCACTTCGCATACTCGCATCGCCGAGAGCTGCCTTAGTATTTTTGAAGGTTGGTTCAAGGGTCTGGTCAGTTGAGCCTGACCTGGGTGCGCGGTCAAAGTCCATGTGCTTCCAACTCGTAACAATTTCCGTTACAGGTTGATCGAAACCGACGACTGTTAATGACGAATTAAATGAATAGTTATGATTTCGAATTAATGGTTGAGTGGATGTTACAGTTCAAATTCCACTATAAATACTGAGGGTGCCTCAGTATGAATGTACACTAACACAACTCGAAACCTGCAGCAAAACAGGTTCTTTTATCATCCTCAATCTTTCTAGTTTCTCTTCTACAAACAAATTCGGGTTCTAAATCAATCCCGGCAGTACAAACTGCTTCGGTTGTTGTATCCCGGGAAACAAAACGAGTTCTCCTGGGAGGCTCGGAATTTGTTTTAAGAGCCCCGTGTTAAACACGATCCTCAGCCTTTACAATTCTGTTTATCTATTTATGTTAATTTATAATTGTAAAAGGAATTTGTAATCGTTTATTTATGTTTATTTATATTGACTATATTAATAAAAATTATTTGGGTTTAATTTTTATATGAACGGTTCCTACAATACATTATTATAATTTTTTTTATTAATTTTTCTTTTTTTTCACTTACAGTCACTCATAAGAAATATATAAATAATAAAAATGTGGGATGGACCGTGACCTCTAAATATATGATATTATAGTTTTCTCTAAAGATATAGAGACTGAAGATGGGGATAGAGCACCCGATGTAAAAATATATTACATGTTATTACATGTTTTTATGTTTTCTAAATAATATGGAGATTATGATAAAAATAAAGAAGGCAATGTAAATGCTCTAAGCAATAGTGGTTGTTAAAGGCATGGGTGGATTTTGGTAGCGGTAAGCAATCTGTAGTGGTGATGGACACTGATGGTGGATGGAAAAGTTTGGCAATAACGATTACGATGAATGTAAGGAAAAGTGTAGAAAATATATTGATCGAGTTATATTGCAACCTGACAACCTAAGTTTTTCAATATCTATGTGGATATAATTTAAGTTTATATAGCGTTTTGGTTAATATTTTGTTATTATTGAAAAATATTTAAATCTTTAACTCTAATTCAATAATTAAAACTAAACATAATAAGGCAAAAACAAGTGTATGATATGTTTGTATATCTTGATTCTAGACTTGTACGTGAAGTTTGTTAGGTTGGTATTAAAAATAGAATTATCCTTTTGGTGTTGTCATTACTCATTAGCATGTGAAGAAGCTCTTACACCTAGACTTGTGCTGGATTTTATGTCCTTTAAGATTATTAGCCCTCGTTGGTCTGTTGTAACTAAACCGAGTACTGGACCTTTGATAATACGCGCAAACCTTGTTTTTTCAGGGGCCTTACTCATGCTAGGCCAACGGATTGAATCATTAAACATGAATACAATCCTATATTTATTTGTATAACCCAAACATGACCTGTATATTTTATTTATCTAAAAGAATCAATGGGTTTACAAATTATAATCAAATTGTAGATAGATTGTAATAAATGGATTGGGTCAGAGTATGTAATTTATGGGTTTCCAACCTTACTCACCAGACTAGTATTTTGAAATGAGGTCTCTTGTTTGGTTTGTAACAATAGTATTAGAGCCAAACTCGAAGCGATAGCCTTAAAGGAACCGGTCGTGACCAACGAGGACGTTAGGATACAAGGACGGACTAATGTTGCGAACTAAAACCATTGCAAGGTATGAGACTTGTCCCGTACAATTAAGATGCATGATTAAACAAGTTAAACATTTAAACCCACACACGATCTTTTCATATAAAACTAGTGAAAAAGGTCATTTCGAATACAATGCATGTATTTTACGGATTGGGCATGACCAAATATCTATTTCGTTTTATGTGATATTAGAAATTGCTTAGAAATAGCTGGTCATACTCTATGTATTGTCTTTACTTTTTTTCTCTTTAGCTAACATACATACTACATACATATAGTTTAAATAAGCAACTGAAGCAATATAGATAAAAAAAAAAGTTTAAACACTTCAAAATTCTCTTGATATGATGTAAACAAGTTTATACCCGTCCGTTGCACGAGTAATAATGTCATAATAACAAAATATCCTTTGTTTACATTCTAAACAAAAACAACTTATGTTTGAGATCAAATGACAACTCGTTTAACTTATGAATTAAAAAATGCCTTGAGTACATTAAAAACCACAAAGCAATACGAATTGTAAGTGCCAATTAAACCAGTCATTTCAATAACATAAAATTGGTATTTAACAACTTAACATAACATACAAAAAAAAACAAAAAAGTTTACTAAATCATAAGGACATTTTTGAAAATATATCAAGCTCAATAATATTAGCATTGTCATATGATGTTCTTTTCTTAACATGGAGTGACCTTCATGAATAAAATGAGATAACATTTACTTATTCTCTTACATAAATGCCTGTTGTTTTTATGGAAGACAAACTTGAATTATACAAAAAAAGAAAACCTTTAGCGGGGGATAGCCAGTGGCTAGCAACCTACGGATACACCAAAACACCAAAAGCAAAAGTTACAGGCTAGTGATGGGTATAAGTGTAAAAATAAAATAACACCACTCTACTCATTCTAAATGTTTGCTTTTTGATCTAAGTTTTGCCCTAAGGTAGCTGATTTCTTTGATGTTCTCTAATATTTGGTCATCGAGGCTGTTTTGTTTGAGAAAATAGGGCCGTTTCTTGCTTTTCATATGCACCTGCACGTTGTTAGAATACCTTGTTGTGTTTAATGGTCTCCTGTTAGTCTTTCACCGAGAAGGCGCTGTAGCAAAATAACAATAACACGGGTGGAAATACTAAATAAAATGCAGCCATCAAACTGATCATACTTCAGCAATCTTTCCTTTTAAATTGTCATTTTTAATGCCTTTTCGATCTGTATCTTCCTCTATTAGAGCTGACATGATTAATTCTTGGAATGGAGCAAGATCACTTGATTGTGTTGCATTAAGGGAGGAGGGGGCACTACTCTGGTGTACACGGGACTACTCTATAATTCACCAATAAAACACTGACACATCACAAGTACCATGAACTACCTTGAAACAGTCATAAAGTTGGAAATGCAACCCTGAACTACCCTGAAACCTTTATTTTAATATTAAAATATTTCAAACGAAAATTATTTTTTTTAAAAAAATAAAAATTACAAAAATTCAAATAATAAAAATACAAATAAAATACAATAAAAAAATTCTAAAAAATATAAAAATAAGAGTAAATTACCATTTGCATCCTTGAGGTTTGGTGATTTTGACCATATGCATCCCTACAATTTAAAAATCCTCATATACCCCCTAATATTTCCTTTTGTTTCTATTTGAATCCAAAACACTAACACCATTAGAGTTTCTATTAACTCTTTTGTTAAAAAGACTAAATTAACCCTAGTTGAAAAATATTAAAGTCAACCTTTAACCAGTCAAACATTAACCCACACACACATCCACCACCGCCCCCACACAACGCACACCGGCTCCACCGCCGCCCCACCACAACCCACACCGCCTCCACCGCCGCCCCACCACAACCCACACCGCCTCCACCGCCGCCCCACCACAACCCACACCGCCTCCATCGCCGCCCCACCAAAACTCTGCAACCTTAACCCCAATTTCTGCTTCTCCTCCATGTTCATTTCTATCTTATTCGGATCCTTAGCCCTCGGCTTCGGCAGCTTAGCCACAACCGTACTTGTTGCAGCCTGCATTGGTTGACTGGTTCTGCAGCCTGCATTGGTGACGAAGTTCGCACAGTCAATTGAACAATGGGTGGAATCATCGGATTCGATGCAGTTGAGTGATTCTGCTCGTTGGAAACCGAAGGAAGAACCGGGGCATTGGTTTTGGGTTTCTTCAATTTCTGAAGTGATTGAATGTCGTCCCAAGAACTTCCATCCAATTCATCACCTGCAGGTGATTGAAATTCGATTTCACCGTACCCAAATCCATCGGCCTTTTGATAATCTGATGATAATCATGAAGCCCTAAAGCAACCACATCTACAGGCTTATTAAACACCCAACTCAGTTTATGCTTCATCAATTTCGTCAAAGCTTGTCTGCACATCTTCATCAGATTCTCATCAACCTCACCTCCTCCACCTCCATTCACCAAACCCTGACGAAATTTCGTATCTTTAACATTAGATCCAAACGGCAACCATTTATTCTAGACAATTTCATGAATTTCCCGTTGGACAATCTCAGATTCACTTCACCCGCCTGAATCCCCTCATTGAGGCTACGAATTCGTTCAAGATCCGCCACCAATTTCCTTCGTAGCTCGTTAATCTTGCTTCTAGAACACGAAGAGAAAGAGTGGGGAGTGGGTTGGGGGGGAGTTAAAAGGGGGATATGAGTTAAGCGTAATTTTGTCATTTTATAAAATATTAACAGAAATATTTAACGTCGTTAGTCATTTGGATGCAAAAGAGAACAAAAATAAAACGTTAGGGGGTATATGAGTATTTTTAAATTGTGGGGATGCAAATGGTCAAAATCACCAAACCTCAGGCATGCAAATGGTAATTTATTCAAAAAATAAATCTTACAAGGCCAATTATATTTCTTGGCTAATTTTCGTTTCTGGTACAATATTATTTGCAACATTGGACTGATGATGTGATTGTGCGGTTCCATAAACATTTTTAGGTCCCGTTCCATCCGCTGCTCTCTTATCACCTTGCGTTGTTCTTCTAAGAATACGATACTTTTTTGACATTGTTGTTTTTTAAACTCGACCAACTCTTTATAGTTTTTTTTCTTTCACTGAAGCGTAAGCCAATAGTTGCTCGCTTAAATCTAAATTAACACTCGACGAGCCGGTGGACCTTTTTGCTTTACGGGTCGGCCTTGTAGGTCCCGTGTTTTTGTTGAGGTTGGGAATGTGAGCTGGTTGATCATCATCGGGTGTTTTCAGGTAGTTTCCGGATTCCGACAACTTTCTTTTTTGACCGGAATGACTACACGACGACTTACCCATGACTGGCACTTGGGACCATTTTACATGATTCTTTGCAACTTCCCAAGCTCTAATGTGATGCAAAACGAAGGGATGTTTCTTTTGATAATCTATTAACATCCTTCTTATCACGTCAAGATCGGAGCGTCCGCTACGCCGTAAATGTTCCTACGATTACAAAATAATAATTATAAAAAATATATACTTTCATTTAAAAAATAAATAAATAAACAAATACATACTTTAATTTAAAAAAAGTAAAACAATTAAATACATAGCGCTTGAATAAAAAAACCGTTAATGGTATTTATTTTTGCAAGAATCGCGGTCCATTTGTGTTGAGTTGGTGGACCGTTCGGGTGCTTCTTCCCACGAGTTGTTGTAATGATGAAGAACCAGGTTCCAAAAACTAGATCGTTTTTTTTATTTCTAACTGTTTTATTTTCGGAACAATAAACCCAAGCTTAACACAAAGCTTGCAGGACCGGTTAAGGGATGGTCAATACAATCAGTCTCACAATGAGGAGAGTGTAAGAGCACTTAACAGATCAAATAGGGAACCAGGGTTAAGAGTAGGATACAAAGAACACAAGTAAGTAAAAAGACAAAACTTAAGAACAATATATATAAAGTTTTCAAGGATGATGTATTAATCTCAAGTTTTCTTACAAGAATTACAATGCATAAAAGATAAGTTATAAGACATTAAGATACTTTTTACTACACCCTACAACCGGCCATACTTGAAAAGCCAGTTAGAACATTGAAAAACAACAAAATCAATATAGAGTCAAAAGACAGATTGCTTTTTGACTAGTGACTATGACATGCCATAGCTCACATCCTAGTGTAATACAAAAAGGATAAAAGTACATAAAGTAGAAAGTCACAGACAAAGACGTTAATGTACAGTTACAAAAGCATGGACCATTTCACCAACTTATGCAAGTTGGTGAGCCTTCAAAGTTGCAGTGAAAAGTTGGTCAGCTTTATGTAAAAGTACATAAAAGAAAAGCGTATTCTTCTAAGTTTTCAGAAGAAATCAGCCTTCACTTTTTTGGCTTCGGAAGACTTTGTCTTTGACGATTCGGAAGACTTCATCTTTGGCTTCGAAAGATTTGGTCTTTGGCTTCGAAAGACTTTATACTTAGAATATTCCTTGTGCAGAGTATAAAGCTTCCGCAGGAACTTTTAGATTCGGAAGATTTTATACTTAGCATAATTCTCATGCAAAGTATAAAACTTCCGTAGCAGTTCTGCTTGGTACTTGGTGCATGTATGCAGGAATCCGTTTTTGGTTGCATCAGCCTCTATATAAACCTTACAAACTCCCCTAGGCTGATGCTACCAAAACTAAGAAGATTGATCTTTAGTTGATTATCCTTATTAGGATCAAGGCCATTTCTTTCTTCATCAGTTAGTCAGGATCCCTTAGACTTTCATAGTATCTTCTCATGTCATGGAGATCATGCAGAGGTAGATCAATTATGTCTTGCCAGAAGTAGACATCTTGACCACCTTGATCTCTGATGACATACCATCTGTCTGGATTAGCAGCAAAAGTCCAAGACAGGATGGGTCTTCCAGCTGCAAGAGGTTGTACTATGGTAGGAGTTGGTTGATCAGCTTCTTGTTGCACCTCCTCATGATGTTCTGACTCATCTGGAGGTCTGGAAGTGGAAGCCCTTTTCTTCTTAGATACTTTCTTTGCAACCATCCTTTTCTCCTTCTTTAGAGTGTTTAACTAAGAGGGCTGGTCTTGAGTACCATGTTGTTCTATTGTGCTTCTTTTAGTTGGGTCCTCTTCCCTCACAGGTTTAGAAGGAAAGGGAGTAAAACCCTGTTGTGGATCAGAAGATGCAGATGGCTATGAAGCAGCTGAAGGTCTAGGTTGTGTTGTTTGTTGCTCAACCTTAACCTTAACCTCAACCTCAGGAGGAGCTTGGCTTGGTGGAGAATACAAGTCCACAAGCTCTCCCTTCTTAATCTTCTACTTGATCACTCTAATATGCTCATCCATAATGGATAGAGACATTGGACCAAGCCTCATACCGTAGAATCCATACAGCTTCAAGAAGCTCACCATCCTTTGTCTGTCAGCAGACTTCTTTTGGCTCTTTTGGATGATAGCCCTTGACTTTATAGCTTCTTCCCTCATCTTTCTCTTAGCAGCTTTTTGTCATTTATGAACTATTGTTCAAGCTGCTTAAGGTACTCAAATTCAATGTATTCATAAGAGAGGGGCAGAAGTGCAGATGTCTGGTAGATACCTGTGGCACTCAGGTAGTTGATCATGTTTTGTCTATCACCTTCTCTGTCTACCTGAGGTGGTTCAGCTGCTACAGTCTCTCTTTCAGGGCTTTCATGAACTAGGGAGAGTGGATGAGCATTCTTGTATAGTCTTTTTGGTCTTCTTTCTTCTTTGACTCTGAGGAGCAACTCTGCATCCTCTGCGTCCTTTCTCTCTTTGGTCAGCTTTATGTCTACTAGTTTGTTTAATTCTTCTAAGGGAAGAGAGATGAGTTCATCAATATTGTAGTTCCTAGTTCCTAAATAGTTCAATCTGGTAGCCCTCAACTTATCATTTTGACTGTTTGGCCTGGGGGCTGTGCTGATTGCAGCTTCCATGAAGCCTGAGGAACCAGTTGAACACTCTCCCCTTAGCTTCATCTTCTTCTCTCTTTCCTTCTCCACAATCTCCTTAGGAGTCAGTTTCCTTTTCCTTTGTCACTCACAAGCCTTGGTGACTCAGGGTGGAGAGAGCTTTGGCCTTCATTGTCTGATTCAGTAGTCAGGCTCTGGCTAGAGAGAGGTTGTGAAGCACCTTCACCAATTGGTGCCTCACTAAGGGTACATGATGTTGTTGAAGTGCTTGACTCTATGGCAATGCTCACAGGTTCAGTCACTGGGCCTTTAGTCAAGGTTTCCCCTTCGAAGCTAATCTTAGGGTCCACCTCAACATCTAGTTGACTAATGACATTGCCTGCTTGCAATTGTCTTCTTCTATGTTTGAGTTCTTCCGTGATCCTATCTTGAATTCTTTCAGCTAGTATGTTCGCTTGCCTGTTTTGACTTGGGTTAGCAAGTGGCATATTGACTAGAGAAAGGCTTTCATAGTAGTTCAAGGTCTGAAAATTGAAGACCTCTTGTTGTCCAGCTGTGCAAAGGTTCTTTTGGATCTTCTTTGGTAGGTAAGGGTTGTTTGTGGCTATGTGGGTGGTGTAGAAGTGGAAGGTGTGAGTTCATCACTAGCTGGTGCTGCTAGGTTGTCACCTTGAGCAATAAGCTCTAACATTTTTGGGACCAGGGCTGTTTCTACCCCTGAGAAGCCCACAGTAGACTTTCTCATTATTTTGAAGATGTCAGGCTTCATCTGTCCCAATTTAAGAATATTACCTGTTCTTCTCAACTGTGAGCCCAGTTCACAGTTGAGAATATGCTGGACATATCTTCAAAACATGTAATACTCTAAGGAGTCCAAGTTTGAAAGCAAATTAGTATATACAAATTGAGAATACTTGAACTTGACCCTATGAACCATTCCATGAACTATGAAGGAGAGATCCTCTGGAATTTGGTCTCATCCTTCATGTTTATTAGACAAACTGTGAGTAATAACATGTAGGAGGTACTTCCATTGAGAGAAAACCTTTCCTTTCTTGAAGGTTCTAACTGAGGTGTCCCCTTCATAGCCTATCTGCTCAAATTTACAACAGATTTTGGAAAGGACACTTCACCTTCATCATCCAGCTGTAAGTGTTAGTTAATGAAGGTTGGAGTGATAAACAGTGTCCTCCCCTGCACTATGGCTGACAGTGCATTCTTCCTATCCATGGTGACCTCTTAGTAGGTCCTCCAAAAATCTAAAAGATGATCCTCATAAAGTGAAGGATCAATGGTAAGGGAGGTGAAGTAGTTTAAGAGAGAAAGAAAGGGACAAACCTCTGAGAAACTTGGATCTTTCTCAGAGTTTAACAGAGCAACCTAATTGTGTTGCCTGTGAAGCTGCATGGAGAAATCTAGTTGGTTTCTACGGTTGAGGTTGGCCACTTGTGGTAGCTTTGAATGAAGAAAGATATGAACAAAGATGATGAGTGGGATTTTACGTTTAGAAAGATTGCAGATGAAGAAGAAAGTGAAAGAGGGGGGAATCGTTGGGTATATTTATATGAAATGGACTTGAGACAAAATTAATGCAAAAGGATAAACTTTAAAGTCCGAATGTCAGTCCCACCTTTGATAAAGTGCCCATAAAGGTAGTTTTCTTGGAAGTTGAGATTTTTCCGAATGTAATTTGTCTTCGGATGATTTGTCTTCTGAAGCCAATTTTGACTTCGGAAGATATCCTAAGCTTAGTAAAAAATGGCTTCGGAAGAAAATTCACTTAAGCAAATTCTCTTCCGAAGAGTATTTAGTCTCAGAAGAAATTGCTTTCGGAAGAAAATTGTTCTTGAAATACACATAAGCACTTAGAAGCATATTTTGGCTTCAAAAGAAATATGAAATTTATTCTGAAGGTAAATCTCCTTTTAACAGTTATGTGTTTTGAAGACTTAAATTCTTCCGAAGGCAATGTTAATATCTTCCGAAGGAAAAATACACTTGAGGATTTTTCAAAATGCTAAGGAATATCATTTTTGAAGAAGATTTCTTCCAAGATTATCTGGGCTTATGTAGGTGATAAATTAGACAACTTAGGACACACACTTCCTTTTAGAAATAGTATAGATTAATTTTTAAGAAAATCTATTAAAGGTTAATCATCCCAATAGCTGATATAAGATATTTAAATCTCTGTTTATCAAAAGCTTTTGTGAACAGATTAGCATATTGTTCATTTGTGTCAACCTTGATTAGTTTATCAATCCCTTTTCATGATTATCACTAATTAGATGATACCTGACGTTGATGTGCTTTGTCATTGAGTGCTGCACAGGATTCTCTGTGACGGAGATAGCACTATTGTTGTCTATGTGGATGGTAGTCTCTTTGAAGTTATACCCATAATCCATCATCTGATTCTGAATCCAAAGTACGTGAGCGTAGCAGCTTGCAACAACAATGTATTCAGCCTTAGCAGTTGATGCATATACACATGATTGTTTCTTACATTGCCATGAGACTATCCTTACACCAAGGATTAACATCCCCAGATGTGGACTTTGCAGTCATATTACAGCCATCATAGTAACTATCTGTACAGGCATACAGATTGAAGTCAGAGTTCTTTTGATACCAAAGGCCTAGCTTAGGAGCACCTTTGATATATCTAAGATTCTTTTAACAGCAATCAAGTGTGACATCTTGGAGTTAGCTTGATATTTTGCACATATACATGTATCAAACGTAATATCAGGCCTACTGGCTATAAGATACATAATAGACCTAATCATTTCCCTGTAAAGATGTTCATCTACACACTCTTCCTTAAGATCAGGTCCAAAGGAGTGGTTTCTGGCTATGGGTGTCTTTGCCACCTTACATTCAGTCATGTTGAATCTTGTAAGTATGTCTTGTACATACTTTGAATGACTTATGAAGATGCCATTGTCAACTTGCTTCACTTGAATTCCTAGAAAGAAATTGAGTTCTCACATGACAGTTATTTCAAATCTATTCTTCATTAGCTTCTCAAAGTCTTTACAGAGCTTTGGATTAGTTGACCCAAAGATAATATCATCTATATATACTTGAACCAACATCAAGTCATTTTCTATTCCTTTGATGAAGAGAGTTCCATTTATAGTACCCCTCTTGTATCCATGTTGATAGAGACACTGAGATAGTGTCTCATACCACTTCCTTGGAGCTTGGTGCATTCCATAAAGAGGTTTATCAAGCTTACAAATATAATCAGGATGATCTGGGTCTGCAAAGCCAGGTGGTTGTTTGACATACACCTCTTCATCAATCACCCCATATGAAAATGCACACTTGACATCAAGTTGGTAGACCTTGAAGTCCTTGGATGCAGCAAATGCCAGGAATATCCTAACAGCTTCAGGTCTGCTACAGGAGCAAAAACATCTGTGTAGTCAATTTCTTCTTCTTGTGTGTACCCTTGAACAACCAGTCTTGCCTTATTCTTGATGACAAGTCCTCTATTATCTTTCTTATTTCTAAACACCCATTTGGTACCTATGATAGTCTTCCCATAAGGAAGAGGACATAGGTTCCAAACCTTTTGTCTTTTGAATTAAAGCATCTCCTCTTGCATTGCTTCAACCCAACTACCATCCTTTAAAGCCTCATCAACTTTCTTTAGCTCTATCTGGGACAAGAAACAAGAGTGTAGACAAATATTTTATCATGGGTTTGTCCTCTTATTCTCATCCATTTTTCAACATCTCCAATGATGTTTATGGTGGGGTATGACTTATGGATCCTGAGTTGAGGAATCATAGCAAGTTGTTTAGACAGATCTAAATTAGAAAAGTTTAGATATAGCAATGAAGTGTCTTCCACCATATCAGCACACTTATCAAGAGAAGCTTGATCCAATGAGTGTGTGACATCATTGATGTTATCATCAATGGAGTGGTTATCAGCATCAAGAAATTCTTAATCACTATCACCACTACCATTGCCTCCTACATTTGAAGTCCCTGCATCTGTGTTTTGTGCCTCTGAGCTAGAATTTTTAGGCACTTTAGATTTATCAACATGATTTGTCATTGTTATGCTAATAGGAACTTCATTTACAGGGTTAGTTACCACTAGAGCTGAAGATGTAGACTATCTTAGTTTTCTCAGCTCAAATCTTAGGCCAGGATCTTCTGTTGATGTGTTACCTGTTGATCCTGAAACTTCTTCATAAGATTTATTAAAACGGTTGGTAACTAAATCAAGATCAAATAGCCAATCAGGACCACAACCTTTCACACAGGGTGTGTGCTCATTGAAGATCACATTGGCTGATTCTTTAACTACTCTAGTCCTGAGATTGTATACTCTATAAGCCTTAGCTTGAGAGGAGTATCCAATGAAGTGTCGTCATCTGATTTATTAGTAAACTTGGCTACTTGATCTTTGGTATTCAATATGGTGCATGGATATCCAAATGACCAAAGAAAACCAATGAAACTCATTTTTGTGCCACAGTTCATAAGGGGTCTTACCATGAGTCTTAACTACTAAAATCTATTTTGCACATAGCAGGCAGTATTGACTACTTCTACCCAAAAGGTAATAGGTCATTTGAAGTCAGACAATATGGTTCTTTTAGCTTCAATAAGTGTCTTGTTTCTTCTCTCAGTAACTCCGTTTTGCTAAGGAGTCCTGGAGCACTATAGTCTTGTAATACCCTTTTCAACACAAAATATGTCAAGGATTTGGTTCTTGATTTAAGTTCCTTGATCACACCCTTTTCAACACAAAATATGTCAAGGATTTGGTTCTTGATTTAAGTTCCTTGTCTTGACCTTGTGATCAATTTGATTCTCAACTTTTAGAATGAAATTCTTTAAGATCTCAGGAGTTTCATCCTTAGTTCTAAGGAAAAAAACCCAAGTGAATCTTATGAAATATTTGTGATCACCAATAGTATGAGGTCCTTCCTAAACTCATTACACTGGTGGGGCTAAAGAGATCCATTTGTAATAAGTGTAGGGGAGTAATGATAGAGTTTTTTTACCTTTGGCTTGTGACACACCAAGTGTTTTTACCTTTCAAGCATGCAACATAATGATCATCACTTGTATACTCTTTCTTTGGCATTCCAGTTACCAAATCATTTTTAATTAGTTTATTCATATTCTTAAAGTTTACATGACACATTCTTTTATTCCAAAAGAAAGACTCATCACTATTGGCCTTAGATAGAAAGCAAGAAACTTCTCCTGAGGGGATGTTTCCTGCAAATTCATCTTGTACATGTTCCCTTTCCGGGGTGCTCTAAGCAGGATATGCTCCTGAGGAATAATCACCCCGGGCCTGAGAACAATAAATTCATGCTCAGTAAAGAGCATGTTATATCTCTGGTCATAAAATTAGGATACACTCAGTAAATTGTACCCAAGCTCCTTAACAAAGTTTACCTTCTCAATGCTGAGCTTACCATTTGTGACCCTGCCCCTTCTAGTATTGTAACCACCAGCATCTCCTCCAAAAGCAATTGGTCCTCCATCAATTTTCTCAAAGTTCTGAAGCAAGGAGGCATTACCTGTCATGTGCCTGGAACAACCACTATTAATGATCCATACATTTCTTTTGGTCTTCAGCTGTTCCTGCATAATAAAAAGAGAATTAGTTACATTTGGAAACCCGAGCCTTATTGGCCTTGGGCTCTTCAAAATGAACTGAAGACAATGCAATTGTAATTGATCCTATACTTTGACTATGGGGATCACTTGCTGTTGTAAGAGAAGAATTCTCAATCACATGGTCTTCCTTTATCTTCCACACTATCTTTGGAAGATTAGACTTGACCTTCAAAGCTTTGGAAGTTTTTATAACTTTGGAAGTTTTAGAATTTGACCTTTCGGAAGATCTTGCTTTCACTGTAGGAAGCTTAAGTGCTTCGGAAGCGTTCCTTTCTTCCGAGGCCAAATTTTCTTCCGAAGGCAAATTTTCACTTGTCTTCATTTTTATTTTGGTGCTTCCGAAAGAAACACAGATTTCTTCTAAACTTTCTTCTTCTGTTCCTCTCAGAAGTCTTCTTCTTTGTTATGTTGGCATTACTTTTAGGATTGCAGATGTAATCCTTAGCCAGATGAGAAGTACTGCCACACATAATGCAATCAATTTGCTTTCTTCTGAGAGTCTTCTTGTGAATGGAAGATTGAGTTTGATCACTTTCATCTCCATCCCTATCTTTGCAGATGTTATGGCAGGTGAAGCTTGCCTTTGGAGATGGATGGTTCGTGCTATATCAGTGTTACATAGCTGATCAGTCTTCATTCCTTCATAGGGATGAGTTGAACATGTACTTGAACTCTTGGTACTAGAGTTCAAAGTTATGTCCTTAGTCTTTACCACTTCAAAGCCTACATAGATAAAAACTTGTTTCTGCTTGGAGTTGAAGGTGGCCTTGGTCTCCTGAGCTTTCTTTAATCTCCTCTTTACTACTCGGATCAAGTTCTTCCTCTTTGACTTAGTCATCCCTCACTTCTTCCTCTCCTAAGGAGTGTAGTGACCCTTGTTAGGAGGATCTTCCTCACTCTTCCAGATCCATCTTTCACTACCTCCTTTTCATCTCTTCATCACTAGGATCTATGGATGGTAGCTCATCTTGACTAGTTCCACACCTTGGAGATCTTACAGACAATATGGTGTGTGTAGGAGCTATCTCAGTATATCCCAGTCCCTGCTTGTTCTGATAACACACATTGGAATGCAGGGATGAGGATATGATGCTCTTAAAGGTCTCTTCTTCAAGAACATGCCTCTTTGCCTTGGCTTTACTGATCATATCTCATCCTAGCACTCAGTTAACTTAGGATGAGATATTTGATTTGAGTCATGTAGTTGGTATGCTCATGTTTAAAAGTTGAAATAGTTTTCTTTAAGTCTTCTATTTTTAACTTATACTCATTTTCAGCTCTTTTGAAATCAGATTTTAATATGTCTAAAGACTCAAGATCAGATCTTATCTCTAAATTATACGACCTGTATCCATTCACTTTAGCAATGCATTCTGGGGTACAAAGATGTTTCAATACCTTGGCTTCATCTAGATATGCCATCAGTGCTTGGTTTAGAGACACATCTTCTACCTGGAAGCTCCAATCAAGCCTCCTTCTTCAATAGCAACTGCAGCTTGCTGCTTGGGCTTCTCAGTGTATGAAGCTCCCTCAGTGTGTGAAGCTCCCTTAGTGTAGTTCGGTTTGGGTTATGCTTGGCCACCATTTATCCTGGGTGCCTTGCACTCCTTAGCTAAGTGTCCTATTTGGTTGCAGTTGTAATGCTTCACTTTGCTTTTATCCAGCCCTAACTTTCCACTAGATACATTGTTATGAAACTTTCTCCTTGTTCTCTTATAGAACTACTTGGCTCTATGAAGGAGAAGAGCTATTTTTAAACTATATCCATGTACCCCAGATCATCTGGATGGATGTAGTCCATGTCTTCAAGGGTGATGAGAAAGTTTCCTGTGCTTTCATCATATGACACAAAGGCATGTGATGAGCTTGTCACTTTGAATGGGCTTCCTTGAATGTAGCTCTCCTTTGGTGTCTCAGGGAAGGTGATGAAAGGGCCCTCGGGTGAGTTGTCAGGGTAAGAGATAAAATGGTGTTGTGGTTCTCTGCATTCCCTTTCAACCACATGTAGGGCAGAACTCTATTGATTGTTAGAGTTGCCAGATGGATTTTGCATGTTCATCTCCTTCTGGTAACCACTGAGTATGCCATACAACTCAGTGAGAGTGAGGGTCTTGAGATTTTCAATCCTCTTAATGACCACACAATAGTATGTCCATTGTCTAGGAAGAGAGGACATGAACTTTCTCATAATATCCCTATTCTCCAATTTTACTCCAACATCCATCAGAGTATCCCAATCTCAACATACCTGAAGTATTATTGAGTTATGGTTTCACCTACATTGAAGGTGAAATTCTCAAACTGCTGCTTCAGAAGATACTTCTTGTTTTCTTTTGCATCAGAAGAACCTTCGTACATCTGCTTCAGTGCATCCCAGAACTGCTTGGTAGTTTTGCACTTCTTGTAGCCTCTGTAGATGGCATTTGGAAGAGCAGTTTGGAGAGTAGTCATGGCTTTCTGATCTATATCTATTCTTTTCTATCTTCTTTGGAATAGTCAGCCACCTCCTTTGGAATCATGACACCTCTAACATCAGCTGAAGAGGTACATGGAATGTAAGGTCGTTCAATAATAGACTCCCATATCCTACTATCTTGTGACTTGATGAAGCCTTCCATCCTTAGGCACCAGGTATCGAAATCATTAGGAGTGATCAGTGGGGACTTTACCTTGGTACCGGATTCTATATCAGACTTTGATGTTGTCATTTGAGATGTTAAGTGTTGTGTGAGAACTGAGGAGATTTAAGATGTTAAGATCTTACAATCAAGAGCCTGGAATGCTCTAATACCAATTGCAGGATCAGTTAAGGGATGGTCAATACAATCAGCCTCACAATAAGGAAAGTGTTAGAGCACTTAACAGATCAAATAGGAAACCGGGGTTTAAAAGTAGGGTGCAAAGAACACAAGTAAGTAAAGAGACAAAACTTAAGAACAATATATATAAGGTTTTCAAGGATGATGTATACTAATCTCAAGTTCTCTTACATGAGTTACAATGCATAAAGATAAGTTACAAGACATGAGATACTTTATACTACACCCTATAACTGGCCATACTTGGAAAGCTAGTTGGAACATTGAAAGACAACAAAATCAATATAGAGTCAAAAGGCAGATTGTCTTTTGACTAGTGACTATGACATGCCATAGATCACATCCTAATATAATACAAAAAGGATAAAAGTATATAAGGTAGAAAGTTACAGACAAATACCTTAATCTACAGTTACAAAAGCATGGACCTTTTCACTAACTTATGCAAGTTGGTGAGCCTTCAGAGTTGCAGTGGAAAGTTGGCCAGCTTTATGTAAAAGTACATCAGAGAAAAGCATATTCTTCTAAGTCTTCGGAAGAAATCAACCTTCACTTCATTTGGCTTCGGAAGACTTTGTCTTTCAAGCTTCGGAAGACTTCATCTTTGGCTTCGGAAGATTTGGTCTTTGGCTTCGGAAGACTTTATACTTTGAATAATTCTTGTGCAGAGTATAAAGCTTTCGCATGAACCTTTAGCTTCAAAAGATTTTATACTTAGCATAATTCTATGCAAAGTATAAAATTTCCGTAGCAGTTCTACTTGGTACTTTGTGCATGCATACAGGAAGCCGTTTGGTTGCTTTGGTTGCATTAGCCTCTATATAAACCTTAAAAAGCTTCTTCTTGTAATTTGGTTCATTGTTGGCATTCAGCTCGTCCTTGAAATCTTTGTTGCGGTTGTTTCTCGATCGGGCCTTCGTCTTTGTCATCATCTCCATATTCTTGTTGAGTGTCTGGAACAAATTCTTCTTCTTCTTCTTCTTCTTCTTCTTCTTTTATGTTTTGGGTCGAGTATGCAAATGGATCATCGAATGACAAGTTAGATAGACCAAATTTGGATTTTGGTATGAAAATGGATGAAACATCGGTTGAGGTTGCGGTAAATATCCTTGTGGTGGGTATCCGTAATGTGGTGGTGATAGTTGTGGTATATAAGATTGCGGTGTATAACCTCTCGTACTCGATCCACCACTTCGGGAACTCGAACCACCACCTCGGGATTTTTTGCTACTAACAGTTATTGACATTTGGGGATCCATGACAATATTTTGTGTTTGTTTTTGTGTAAATATTTGTGTGTTTGTGTAGATAATTTTTGAGTTGGTGTTTGTGTAAATATATGTGTGTTTGTGTAGATAATAGTGTGTATGTGTATGAGTATTTATAGGATAATTTTTTTAAGATAACGGTCGAAAATAACTGCTATAGAGCCGTTATTTTCTCGGCTAACACGCGGCTACTACAACCCAACAACAACAATCCATCGAGTACCCGCAGGGGTGGCGGCGGTGTACCCGGGCGTGTACCGGCGAACCCAAGGAGTACCCGAGTGGTGCCCCGTCCTCCCTAAAGTAATAAAGTCTTAATTTGTAGAGCTATTATATACACTAATGTTTTTGTCATGCAATTGTGGTGCCAGCCATCAAATTTCAACAAAAACGACAAATAAACAATCAAATGAACACAATTAAAGTAAACTAACAAACAGATATGTCTTTCATTCCATAAAATATCTTTTTTAACTTTTGACACAAAAGTGACAATATATAACTAACTTTAGAATCAAGATTGATAACAACATAGATTTGATCAAGAGACCTGCAGGACCGGTTAAGGGATGGTCAATACAATCAGTCTCACAATGAGGAGAGTGTTAGAACACTTAATAGTTCAAATAGGGAACCAGATTTAAGAACAAGATGCAAAGAACACAAGTAATAGTGAGACAGAACTCAAGAATAATATATATGGTTTTCAAGAATGCTGCATATTAATCTCAAGTTCTCTTACAAAAGTTACAATGCATAAGTTCATATAAATTACAAGATCCTGAGATACTTTATACTACATCCTGCAACCGGTATACTTGGAAAGCCAGTTGGAACATTAAAAAACAACAAAATCAATGTAGAGTCAAAAGGCAGATTGCCTATTGACTAGTGACTATGACATTCCATAACTCACATCTTAATATATTACAAAAAGGATAAAAGTACCTAAAGTAGAAAGTAACAGACCAAGACCTTAATGTACAGTTGCAAAAGCATGGACCTTTTCACCAACTCATACAAGTTGGTGAGTCTTTAGAGTTGCAGTGAAAGTGGTTTAGCTTTATGCAAAAGTATATCAGAGAAAAGCATGTTCTTCTATGTGTTCGGAAGAAATCAGTCTTCACTTCATTTGGCATTGGAAAACTTTGTCTTTGAAGTTACGGAAGACTTCATCTTTGGCTATGAAATATTTGGTCTTTGGCTTCGGAAGATTTTATATTTAGAATAATTATTGTGCAGAGTATAAAGCTTTTGGAGCAACTTTGGCTTCAGAAGATTTTATACTTAGAATAATTCTTGTTCTAAGTATAAAACTTCTGGAGCAACTTCTATTTGGTACTGAGTGCATGCACGTAAGAATCCTTTGGTTGCTTTGGTTGCATCAGCCTTTATATAAAACCTTACAAGACCTAATTAAAACCAAAAGATTATACCCTAAAACAAACATATGAAGATTCATAACATGAATCAACGAAACAATTTGAACCATATTAACAATATAAGTGTTAAGAATGATGTTGGGAAATTGAACCAACCCTGGAACAGATAAAGCATGAGTTGTAATCAATACCTAATAGGAATATAGACTACGAAACTTAATCCCGGGTAGTGTAGCCAAAGCAAACACCATATCTCTATCAGGCCAACCCAACCCACTCAAGAAATTAGTCATTTTTAGCCTAAAGCTTTAAAACACTATTCATTACATTGACCTCCAAAATCATAACAATATATGTAGGACCATTGAAGGGGGTCAATGTAATAGTTTCACAGTGAGGAGAGACTTAAAAGACTTAACAGATCAAACAGGGAGTCGGGTTATGATACTAAGAACACAAATATAGAACAAGAACAAGAACAAGAACAAGAACAAGAACAAGAACAAGAACAAGAACAAGAACAAGAACAAGAACAAGAACAAGAACAAGAACAAGAACAAGAACAAGAACAAGAACAAGAACAAGAACAAGAACAAGAACAAGAACAAGAACAAGAACAAGAACAAGAACAAGAACAAGAACAAGAACAAGAACAAGAACAAGAACAAGAACAAGAACAAGAACAAGAACAAGAACAAGAACAAGAACAAGAACAAGAACAAGAACAAGAACAAGAACAAGAACAAGAACAAGAACAAGAACAAGAACAAGAACAAGAACAAGAACAAGAACAAGAACAAGAACAAGAACAAGAACAAGAACAAGAACAAGAACAAGAACAAGAACAAGAACAAGAACAAGAACAAGAACAAGAACAAGAACAAGAACAAGAACAAGAACAAGAACAAGAACAAGAACAAGAACAAGAACAAGAACAAGAACAAGAACAAGAACAAGAACAAGAACAAGAACAAGAACAAGAACAAGAACAAGAACAAGAACAAGAACAAGAACAAGAACAAGAACAAGAACAAGAACAAGAACAAGAACAAGAACAAGAACAAGAACAAGAACAAGAACAAGAACAAGAACAAGAACAAGAACAAGAACAAGAACAAGAACAAGAACAAGAACAAGAACAAGAACAAGAACAAGAACAAGAACAAGAACAAGAACAAGAACAAGAACAAGAACAAGAACAAGAACAAGAACAAGAACAAGAACAAGAACAAGAACAAGAACAAGAAAAGAACAAGAACAAGAACAAGAACAAGAACAAGAACAAGAACAAGAACAAGAACAAGAACAAGAACAAGAACAAGAACAAGAACAAGAACAAGAACAAGAACAAGAACAAGAACAAGAACAAGAACAAGAACAAGAACAAGAACAAGAACAAGAACAAGAACAAGAACAAGAACAAGAACAAGAACAAGAACAAGAACAAGAACAAGAACAAGAACAAGAACAAGAACAAGAACAAGAACAAGAACAAGAACAAGAACAAGAACAAGAACAAGAACAAGAACAAGAACAAGAACAAGAACAAGAACAAGAACAAGAACAAGAACAAGAACAAGAACAAGAACAAGAACAAGAACAAGAACAAGAACAAGAACAAGAACAAGAACAAGAACAAGAACAAGAACAAGAACAAGAACAAGAACAAGAACAAGAACAAGAACAAGAACAAGAACAAGAACAAGAACAAGAACAAGAACAAGAACAAGAACAAGAACAAGAACAAGAACAAGAACAAGAACAAGAACAAGAACAAGAACAAGAACAAGACAAGAACAAGAACAAGAACAAGAACAAGAACAAGAACAAGAACAAGAACAAGAACAAGAACAAGACAAGAACAAGAACAAGAACAAGAACAAGAACAAGAACAAGAACAAGAACAAGACAAGAACAAGAACAAGAACAAGAACAAGAACAAGAACAAGAACAAGAACAAGAACAAGAACAAGAACAAGAACAAGAACAAGAACAAGAACAAGAACAAGAACAAGAACAAGAACAAGAACAAGAACAAGAACAAGAACAAGAACAAGAACAAGAACAAGAACAAGAACAAGAACAAGAACAAGAACAAGAACAAGAACAAGAACAAGAACAAGAACAAGAACAAGAACAAGAACAAGAACAAGAACAAGAACAAGAACAAGAACAAGAACAAGAACAAGAACAAGAACAAGAACAAGAACAAGAACAAGAACAAGAACAAGAACAAGAACAAGAACAAGAACAAGAACAAGAACAAGAACAAGAACAAGAACAAGAACAAGATAATATTAGTTTTCAAGAATGATGTATATTGCTCTTAAGTTCTTTACAAGTGTTACAAAGCATCAAGATAAATACAAGTACTTAAGACACTGTATACTACATACTACAACCGACTATACTTTGAAAGCCAGCTAGAAACATCAATCTAGACAACAAGTGAGTTAAAAGGCAGATTGCCTTTTGACTTATGACTATTACATGTCATAGCCCAAATCCTAATATATTACAAAAAGGATAAAAGTACAAAAGTAGAGTTACAGACAAGAGACCTTAATCTACATTTTGATAAAAGTATGGACCTTTCACCAACTTATCTAAGTTGGTGAGTCTTCAGAGATGACAACAGAAATTGGTTCGGATTTTATCAAAAGGTGATCAGAGAAAGCATGTCTTCTCTGTCTTTGCAAGAAACTAGTATTTGGATTTGAAAGACTTTTTCTTGGAAGCTTCAGAAGACTTCTTCTTTGGCTTTGGAAGATATGATCTTTTGGCTTCATAAGATTTTATACTTAGCATAATTCACTAAGTTGTATAAAATTTTCCCAAGTAACTCCCTTATAATTCATGCATGCATGCTGAGAGCTCTTTGGTTGCATCAGCCTCTAAGTGTAATCCTTACAAACTCCCCCTAGGCTGATGCTACCAAAACAGAATAGATCCTTGAGTCTTGATCTTTATCTATTTACAGTCCTCATCAGGATCAAGACCATTCCCTTTTTTATCATTTGGTCAGGATCCCTCAGACTCATATACTATCTCTTCATATCATAGAGATCATGCAGAGGAAGGTCAATAATGTCTTTCCTGAAGTTGATGTCTTGACCTCCTTGATCTATAGTGATATACCATCTGTCTGGACTAGTAGAAAATGTCCAGGACAGGATGGATCTCTCAGCAGCAACAGACTCTATGTTGGTTGACTTTGATGAGAAGCCTCTTCTTGAGCAACCTCAGGATGCTCTGACTCATCCTTAGGTGCAGAGGTAGATGCATTGGACTTCTCCTTCTTCTTATTGTCCCTTTTTATGGACATACTTTTCTTCCTCTTTCCAGATTTTAACTGAGGAGACTAGCCTTCAGCACCAGGTTGTTCTTGTTGGTCTACCTCATTTGGGTCCTTTTCCTTCATAGGTTTAGAAGGAGAGGGATCAGGACCCTGCTATGGATCAGAAGCTGAAGTTAGCTATGGTCCAGCACTAGGTCCAGGTTGTGTTGTCTCTTGTGTTTCAACCTTGACCTCAACTTCAGGTGCAGCCTGACTTGGTGGAGAATGCAAGCCAACAAGCTCACCTCTTTTGATCTTCTGCTTGATCACTCTAATATGCTCATACATGGTGGATAGAGACATTAAACCAAGTCTCCTTTAGGATAATCCGTACAACTTCAAGAAGCACACCATTTTCTGTCTATCAGCAGACTTCTTCAGACTTGCTTTGACCGTGGCTCCTGAATTTGCAGCTTCTTTCCTCATCTATCTCTTAGCATCTTTTGCTTTTTCATTACTTGTTGCTCAAGCTTCCTCTTCCTCTCTCTTTCCTCCTCCTCAATCTCCTCAGGAGTCAGTTTCCCTTTCTCTTTGTTAATCACAGGCTTAGGTTACTCTGGGTGGAGAGAGCTTTGGCCTTTATTGCTTGGTTTAACACTTGCTCTCTGGATAGAGAGAGGTAGTGAAGCACCTTCACTAGCTGGTGCCTAACTAAGGGTAAAGGGTGTTGAAGCAATTCCAGTCTCAAGGTTCACAGGCTCTACAACTGGGCTTTCAGCCAAGGTTTCCCTTCAAAGCTAATCTTAGGGTCCATCTCAACATGCAATTGACCAATGACATTGCCTGTTAGCCTCTGTCTATGTAAGAAGGTTCTCAGTCTAAACTCTTCAACCACACTATCTTGAATCCTCTGAGCTAGTCTATCAGCTTGCCTGTTTTGACTTGGGTTGGCAAGTGGGATATGAACTAAAGAAAGACTATCATAGTACTTCAAGGTCTAAAAGTTGAAGACTTCTTGCTGCCCCTAAAGTCTAAGGAGTATTAGGGCTCTCTTATTAGCATCATAACTCCATCCTATTATCTCATTCTCAATAAAGTAGGATGGGGTAGACATAAACCTTGGAATAACCTCCTGATGCATGTGAAAAGTATATATATTTTGATAAAGGTTTTCTCGCATGGATTCAGTTTTAATTAGTTATTACTAATACTAAACTATAAATAAAAAAGGCAAGTGTACCTATCGTTAGGTAATATAGTGATGGTAAGAACCGAGTAGTAATCCGTGGCAACAATATTAATGATTGACTACCAGAATTGATTTTTTCTTTAGAAAATGATGAGTTGCATTGATGTAATTAAGATTTTTAGGGTTTTAGAAATAATAATAAAAATAAAGTAAAACAAGATTGAAACTTTTGGATTTAAAACCAGGGAATAAAGGCTACCATCCTAATTAGATTACACTTATGTAACTGTGATGAATTGGTGGTGTAATTAAAGATATTGATTAAAGTAATCATGTTAATGTTTATAAATGTGAGCTGTCGCGATTTCTCGTATATCCGCTACGTAGTGACTAGGACCACGTCAGGTTAAAATTACTACTTAGGTCAAAGCCCTAGTGATGTAGGTAAATCTTTTGTAACCTTTTTAACATGTGATTTATGACAACATAACTTAATGTTAAGAAGAGAGTTGAACAAGTTCCTTTCTAACACAACATTAGTTTTAGAAAACCATAACAATTACTGGAGATTTATCAGACTAATAAAAGGAAACCCGTATATGATTAGAATGTTAAGGTGATATGATTTCTAATAAGCATTTCTAGTTAATTAGAAATGGATTTATTATAAAGACTAGTCTCGCGAATAAAAGTTGATCATATGTTTCAACCGTGTATTACATACACAATTACAAATCATAATTTTATAACTTCCCGTTCAAATATAGATGCTACCCATCAAAAGTTTTCCTAAGACCACCATAACATTAACACAATATAAATCACACCATTAGTTCATCACAAATTAAATAAATTTCATCCAATTAGGATGATAATGAGAATTTAGATCATAAGGAGCTTGAACATAATAACAAATAACATATATGATAGATATGGATTCGTCAGTGAAATGGAACAATCAAATCGATGATCCAAAATGGATGATGTGTAGACAATCCCGAGCTTCTTCCAAGTGTTGTATGCACTTCCCGAGCCTCCAAATGATCTTCAAGTCTTGATTCCTGAGATAATTTTGCAGAGTAACTCTCCCACCAAAAGTTTGCCAAAATGATGAACTAAAGCCTCTATTTATAGGCTTCTGGAGTGTTTAAGCACGGCTCCATGCCTAAAAGGCACGGCCCCGTGTTAGTACAATTCTTACAAAAGTTGGTCGACTCATACGTGTAGAGGGTGTCGGGCACGGCCCCATGGCACGACCCCGTGTTTGGGGTGGAGCATGACCCCGTGCTTCATGGGGCACAACCCCATGCTTACTTTTAGAGACAATACTTTTGTCGTGTCAGATGTCCAAACATGGAGGTGTTTCAAATTTAGTACGGGGGTGTGTTTTAGACAAGGCATGGGGGCGTGCTTAATAAGGCACAGCCCATGCTTGGATTCCAAAGCTCGGATTTCTTCAATTTCTTGTTAAAAATGTTTCTTTTGTCCATCTTGCACTTTTTAACACCTGAAAACATAATTTAACGATTTTAAGTACATAATGATCATTTTAAGGAAGATGTTAAGGAATAATTGATGTTCTTTATTAAGGATTTTTATGTATAATTTAAAGCACATCAAACATCCCCATACTTGAACTTTACTTGTCCTCAAGCAAAATCACTTAAAATGACAATTTCATCAAAATTCAAATAAATAAAATGTTAAATATGCCTTTCAGGAAATACGCAAGTAAAAATTATTTCATCCAAATGTAAACATTTTAAGCATGTATAGAATGATATCCTACCAAACAATAGATTAGTTAGTAAAGATTATTATCATGTAAAAATCCACACTTCTCACAAGATGCGCTCACACTCGGCTAAATATATGGAGTCATAATTATGATTAAGTATGACTAATACGCTCAATCGCCTAGTATGAATACGTGTGAAATCATATGCTTGTTAAGGGATCAAATCTCCACCTACTTAGATATTTACTTGCATAAATCGTTAGGTCTGTTATGGGTTGTAACTTGGCTCGGCTCGGGTATGAAATATTTGAAAAAAGTGGCTAAATGCTAAAGACGATGGTTTTGGCTTATTTTTCTAACATAAACTAGAAGAAAAATAGTAAAAGGCTCCCTATACAATACGTCAAGCTAGAAGGGACATGCTAACTTGCGGACTAGTTTAAGGTCAGATTGTCAAGACCATATTTTGCTTTAAAAAACCTTACTTCATCTTTCACTCGAAGATACACAAAGCTTTTCTTTCGTAAGGATCATTTGGTTTGAAGCCTAATAGCACCCAATCAGATCAGTTCTATGTATTCATATTGGGACTTGGTTTGGTTCTTTTTGCATTTTCCATTGTGGGACCAATTTTCACAGTTCGGGCATCTTTTGAATCTTTTTGCCCGCCTCTTATAGTGCTTTTTGAAATTCAACAAAATGGCAGAACTTGTTCCTTTTTTCGTCATTTCTTTTGTTGTATCGTACGTGAGGTTGAAAATTTGTTCGTGGATTTCCGGGGAAGTCCTGGTTTTGCGTGATGAAGGCAACAAAGCAAATTAAAATCAAAAGAATGCATTCCAGTTCTTTTAGGTCTACCGCTAAAAGACTAAAATTTTCTCTTTTTAAGCCAAAAACGTGTCTTTAACGAAAAACGGGTTTTGTTGAAGGCTTTTTGGTTAAGTGATTTGATGGTTCGGGTGATCAAATAAAAACGTTTCAGCTCAATGGGGCTAACTAAGGTTGACGTTCGGGTAAGAAAGTTAAAAAAAATAGTTGGGGCTAGAATGGTTAAGGTTTTCTAATGTCTAACTCATTTTTATGTAAAAAAATACTAATTAAGGTCTTGAAATGTATACCCAAAGCAAGTTCTAATCACACATATCATAAGACACCCTCAATTAAATCCAGAATGAAAGTAAAATTGCAAAAGTTGTTTAAGACTAAAAAGATAAACTCACATATGGATGGAATTGGGTAAAAGTGTTTTATTTTATATGGTTATATATTTTTACTAGATTATTGCTTTTAAGGATATCACAAGAAATAGTTTTCAATTTTTATTTGGCTGTCTTTTATTTACTTGTTTTTTCCCCGAAAACGTATATTTATAATTCGGTTTATTAAAAATTGTTTAAATTTTTGGTTTTGTGTCACAAAAATGAATAGTTAAGTGATTTTTATAAAAAAATTTCAATTTGGACCCTTTTTTAGCAAAGTGTCAAATGTATGTTCAATTACCCCATCCCCAAACTTAAAGTTCATATTGTCCCCAGTGTGATTAATTAAATAAAACCAGAAAATGTAATGATATAACTCCCCTAAAACGATGAATTTGACTCATGCCTTCAGTTGTGATAATCCTCGAGATCACATGAAATATCATCAATTTATTGAAAACATTAAAATCCTAAACACACAAAATTAAAATCCTAAACACACAAAATAAAAATAAAATGACATAAATTAAAAGATAGATTGGCACGAAACAGCTATGCCCAGGCCCTGAAAGGGATATTGTTTTCAAGGGCTTTATGGCCGGATATCCCCCCACTCATGATACATTCGGTTTCTAATATACGTGACGTCATTTCTCAGGTCATCTACTCGGGAATGCAGATTTTTTACTCGGTTAAAAACTTGATGTGTGTATTCAAATGATCGCCTTGCATGGTTGCTGGTGGTTTGGATTGCTTCATAAAGGTCTAACATAGTCGGGAATTCTCCGGCATGTGAATTGGAAGCCCCTGTTTCTTCATGCTGTGGTGGCATATCGAGTTCCATGATGATTTCCTCCGGATCCGCCGGATCCCAGGTTTGTCTCTTTCTATCCATAAACCTCGGCTATCTATTTGGTAGGGTTGTTATCATGTACATACTCGTGCTAATGCTCAAATCCAACAATCCTGGCATCACTCCTTCAGTTCCCGCCGTGTTACACCCATAGCTCTCGTATAAGTTAAAAATCCAGCTTCCTCCAAACATAGGTGTTGGAGCACCTACAGTTGCATTTCTAGCAAAAAGATTACAAAACAAGTATCCAATATTGCATGGTAATTGATTCATCATACAATATAAAATGCATAAGTCCCTTAAACTAACAACTCTCTTGCTTTGACCACGAGTTGTTATGGAATGGCTAAGCAACCGATGTATGTAACGCAGAAGCAGGTCTCGAATTTGACTGCTTTTGGTTTTACTCGAGTTAAACACCTCTGTTTCAATTCTCTCCTAGAATGCTTTTCTCATGGAACCACTTTTCGCATCCCTACTTCCATCGTCTGGAAAGGTATGGTATGCTGGCATTCCTGATATTGCTTCCTCGTCCATTTCTTGTTCTGTATAGATACGAGATAGACATCGAATAAGGCTATGGATGTTTTTCGCCAACGTCTACCTAGTCTGAATGAAACTGCTTCATCATCCCATCGGGTCAGAGTCTTTCATGCTAAATTTGAAAGATGCTAAGAATTCAAGAGTTAGTTCATAAATAGAAGGTTTGTTTTACGAAAACAGATGCTTTCACTGAATACTCAAAAAATTATTATATCTTTCGAGTTGTTCGACAACCGCCAGGGTTTCTTCATCGACTTGCAAATGTCACTTAGCCCTTTGAAACAATCTTTGCAGCCGGTCATGACACCATATTTCATGGCTTCAAGAGTTACTCATGTTTAAAAACAATAAAAAGTTTGATATTCAAGAAAAACTCTTAAACATGGGGGTGTGACTCGTGAAATATGGGGGTGCGGTTAACATTTTAAAGTATGAAATTTTAACTCGAGCACGTGTGGTTTTGTTGGTAAACCTTTGATTAAGCATGGATTTAACATTTTATTGCTTGAAAAACCAAAGATTACACATGTATCATTTTAATCACTTGTTAATAATTCAAGATATCCAAAATATAGTGTTTAAATCACCATATGTTTGACAATTTGAACTATTGTAACTTAAATGTACTTAAAAATGATTCAACCATGAATTATGAAGATAGTCTTGTTAACAATGAAAGGAAAAACATACTAACATCTAACTAAACATAGTAATTAACACTAATCAAATACAAAGAAAAGCATAAACAAGAAGGCTTAAAGTATTCATCATTCCATAATACTTTTAACTACAAGGTTTACATATAATTGCTAGGATTTCGGTTGTTTAGAGACCTGATCACCTAACTACATGTAAATGGCCATTATTATGCTAGGAATTAGTAATACTAACCTCTTGGACAAAGTGAAAATTAGAAAGAAAAGAGAAAGATGATGAAAATAGGAGTGGATGCGGGTTATTGAAGCATGGCATTCGACATTTATCAATGGAAATTGATGGGGAACAAGATAAATGGCTGCATAAAGACAGAATGTGTCATTTTTTGTCAAGCACGGGGGCGTGCCTCCCTAGGCATGGGGGCATGTGTCCCCTTGTGCTGCCCAGTTTCAGATTTTCGTTGTTCTGTTTTTTCTGTTTCGCGCGTTATGCAATTTTCCCGGTTAAGTTTTATCACTTTCAAATCATTAGGAAAGCTACAAAAATAGTCCTAGAGTTAATTAAAACAATCTAAATGACAATTACATTTCCTAAGTTCCTACGATTACATAATACATTAAAAGCCGAGAGTCTGAAACTGCAAAATTAGACTCCTTAACACGCATTAGCGCACATAACACATCACAAAATTCTTCTAAAAGAAGCCTCCACATAGTTCGTGTGGAAGACCCAAGATGGGATAGTGTGAAGTGCGGTTACTTAGTTCTATAAGCTGATGGTTAAGGGAAACGTGTTCCTCACCATTTCCTGAACTTTTTGGATGAGTTCAGCTAGGCGTTGAGATGCGATGAGATTCATCTTAGTCAACTGTCTGATCAGTTCATGCAGCTTGAAGAAGTATTCTTGTGTTGTTCGCTCTCATGTTTCAGAATGCGGTTTTTTCGTAGGATTCCAGCTTGAAATTCCGTGACTTGATTCTTTCATCTTTTGAACATTTTTTAGCAGAATATGGATGTGGTGAAAGCTTGGAACAAGTGTGGTAGTTTTATACAGGACGTGAAGGTTGGTCACGGGGGTGTGCTTAGCCAGGCACGGCCTCGTGTTTGTCAAAAATCATCATAAATTCGTCCTGTAACATTCCGGAATCGTCAGCGGAGATCATGAAAAATTTTTGTCAGAAGCACGTGGGCGTGTTCCATGGGGCACGGCCTTGTGTTTATGCTTGTAAGATCTTAGAAAAAGTTAAAAAATCAAAGAAAACCTATGTACATGTGCCGTGTTTAAGTTTTGGCACGACCCTTCCCCATACTTGGTCTTTGTCAGGGCGGAGGTGTAATTCCTCCGAGAAATTCTTAGTTGTTCCATCGTTATACGGTTTTAAATGATGATCATTCACTTTGAAACCTAAACCGTCGTGGTTGTCGATTTCATTGGCACCATTTGGAAACACGTTTTTAATCGTGTAAGGTCCAGACTAATGTGATTTCAACTTTCCGGGAAACAAAGGCAAATGAGAGTTATACAGTAAGACACATTCTCCCACATGAAATCGTTTAGTGCTCTTTAATCGTGAGTCGTGGAATTTCCTTGTCTTTTCCTTGTAAACCCTTGCGTTTTCGTATGCTTGTTCTCTCAGTTCCTCTCGTTCATGGATTTGTAGAAATCTATTTTTCTTGCAAGGATTTGGTCTAGGTTTGCTGCTTACAACAGGCCTTGTGCTCCAGTTTCACAAGTAGATGACACGACTTCCCACAAACAAGTTTGAACGGTGTTGTGCCAGTGGGAGTCTTATAAGCTGTTCGAAAAGCCCATAATGTATCATTTAGCTTAGTAGACCAATCCTTGTGATTTTGTCCTACGGTTTTCTTGAGGATTCGTTTGATGCCTCGGTTATTGACTTCAGCTTGCCCATTCCCTTGTGAGTGATAAGTAGTTGTAAAGCGATGGTGCACTCCATAACGAGCCATTGCTCTTTCGAGCTGGTTGTTATAGAAATGCGTTCCTCGGTCACTAATTAAAGCCTTGGGGCACCAAAACAAGAGAATAATTTCTTGAGGAACTTAACAACGTTTCTTCCATCATTGGTAGGTAGGGCTTGAGCTTTGGACCATTTTGAAGCATAATTGACTGCTACCAAGATGTAATGATTGCCAAATGACATCGGAAATGACCCTATAAAATCAATACCCCATATATCAAATACCTCGCATACTTGAACGGGTTTTTGAGGCATCTCATCACGTGTTGAGATATTGGTTGCTCTCTAACATGCATCACAGGTGCATACCATGTTATGAGCATCATTGAAGATTGTGGGCCAGTAAAATCCAGAGTCAAAGACTTTCTTGGCTGTTAGATTTGCTCCTTGGTGTTCTCCTGTGGGTCTTTCATGACAGTGCCTTAGAATATGTTCCGCTGCACTTCCGTATGCGCATCTTCGGATAAGTTGGTCTGTACTGATTCTGAACAGATACAGGTCTTCCTAATAGTAATGCTTAATGTCAGTAAAGAATTTCTTCTTATGCTAATAAGTCATTCCTTTAAGTAGGATTCCGCTTGCCAAGTAATTTGTGAAATCGGCAAACCAAGGATGTTCATCGATTAAGGATTGGATGTTCATAAGGAATTGGTGAGGAAAATTATCATTTATTTTGAATTCCTTGGTTTGTGAAGGACTTGAATTTTGAAGACGCGAGAGATGATCGACCGCCAGATTCTCTGTTCCTTTCTTATCTTGAATTTTGATGTCGAATTCTTGAAGCAGAAGTAGCCAATGAATCAATCTCGGCTTTGCATCTTGTTTGTTGAATAGATAACGAAGGCTTCATGATCGGTGTAAACGATTGTTTTTGAAAGGATTAGATACGAGTGGAATTTGTCGAATGCGAAAACTAGCGTAAGAAGCTCTTTCTCGATGGTGGTGTAGTTTTCTTGTGCGTCGTTTAGGGTTTTGCTCGCATAGTGAATTGGGTGGAATTGCTTGTCTTTCCTTTGTCCTAATACGGCTCCAACCGCAAAATCGCTTGCGTCACACATGATTCAAACGGTAGCGTCGAATCAGGGAAACCATAATTGGAGCAGTGACCATTCTCTCTTTTAGCAAGTCGAATGCACAAATGCATTCGTTGGAAAATACGAATTTTACGTCTTTCTAAGTAAGTTGAGTCATTGGTCGTGCAATTATTGAGAAATCTTTGATGAAACAACGATAGAATCCGGCATGACCTAGGAAGCTTCTAATTTCTTTCACGGTTATGGGATGTGGAAGTTTAGAAATAGTGTCGGATTTGGCTTGATCAACCTGAAGCCCTGTTCTTGATATCTTATGTCTTAACACTATTCCTTCAGTAACCATGAAATGACACTTTTCTTAATTCAGGACAAGGTTAGAATCTTCACATCTAACCAACATCTTTTCCAGGTTTTTAAGACATTGCTCAAATGAGTTACCAAAGATGGAGAAGTCCTCCATGAAAACTTCCATTGAGTGTTCGATCATGTCATGAAAGATTGCTACCATACATCTTTGAAATGTAGCAGGGGCATTACACAATCCAAAAGGCATTCGCCGATAGGCAAATGTGCCATATGGATAGGTGAATGTCATTTTCTCTTGATCTTACGAAGCAATAGGAATTTGGAAATAACCTGAGAAACCATCAAGGAAACAATAGAACATTTTTCTAGATAGTCTCTCCAGTATTTGGTTGATGAAAGGCAGAGTGAAGTGATCTTTCCTTGTAGCGTCATTGAGTTTGCGATAGTCATTGGCAACTCTCCATTATGTAACTGTACAAGTTGGAATAAGCTCAATCTTCTCATTAGTTACAATAGTCATTCCTCCTTTCTTTGAGATGACTTGGATGGGACTGACCTAAGGTGAATTAGAAATAGGGTAAATCAAACTGACATCTAGCACTTTGATTACTTCTTTCTTCACCACCTCTTGCATGCTCAGGTTTAAACGTCTTTGAGGTTGAATGATGGATTTGAAGTTCTCCTCCATCAGTATTTTGTGAGTGCAAAAGGATGGATTGATCCCCTTGATGTCCATGATTTTCCATGCAATTGCTCGTTTATGTACCTTAAGCATATTGAGCAACTTGTTCTTCTCATCATTTGACAAGGCTGATGAGATTATTACAGGAAGTTGAGATGTGTTTTCAAGAAAGGCTTATTCAACATGAGACAAAAGCTTTTGAGTTCTAAAACCGGAGGGTCTTTGATAGAATGTTTGGCTTTAGGTTGTAGTTCTTGCTCTAGGATGATTTGATTCTTACCGATGGGTTCAATGGTTTGGACTTCTATTAATTGAGTGTTGCAAGATTCAATTTGAAGAGTGTTCTTTAATTGACAACTTATGATCGAATCACAAACATCAATGTAATAGAGTGAGTCATCATGATGTTGAGGATGTTTATGGATTGTCCTATGTCGAATGTTACTTCATCCTCTTCCACTCGGAGCGTGAGTTTGCCAGTGCAAACATCAATGAGGGCTCGAGCAGTTGCTAAGAAAGGTCGACCTAGGATGAGAGGAACATTCTTATCCTCATCCATGTCTAGGATCACCAAAATCAACGGGAAATACAAATTTTTCAATTTTAACTAAAAGATTTTCAATGATGCCGCTCGGATATTTAATAGAGCGTTCAGCTAACTGGATGCTCATACAGGTAGGTCTAGGTTCACCTAAGTTTAGTTTTCGAAAAACACATAAGGCATAAGGTTAATGCTAGTACGTAAATAAGCTAACGCGGTGCAGATAGAAAGATTTTTTATTAGGTAAGGTATGGTGAAGCTCCTTGTATCAGTCATCTTTTAAGGTAGTTTATTTGAAGAACTGCAGAGCACTCCTCATTAAAAACTACGTGTGATAACTCTTCCAGTTTCTTTTTGTTTGATAACACACCCTTTAAGAACTTCGCATAATCTGGCATTTGGGCTAAGGCTTCCACAAAGGGCAGATTAATATGGAGTTGCTTAAACAATCCTAGGAATTTGCCATATTGTGCCTCCATTCGTTATTGTCTCAAACGACATGGATATGGAGGTGAGGGAACATATGGTGGCGGTGGTACGTATTTCTTGGCTGGTTCTTTAACAACAACATGTTACTTTTTCTTGTCACTTGCATAACTTGGAGTTTTGGTTTCTATTTCTTCAATGATGGGTTGTAATGCAGGTGCATCACCTTGAGTGGTTTTGTCACTCCTTGTGGTGATGGCTTTGACTTGAGCATTAGGGTTTGTTATAGTGTTGCTAGGCAAAGAACCTTGGGGTCTTTCAGATAGTTGTTGTGCTATCTGACCTACTTGGTTTTTAATGGTTTGCAATGATGCTTTGTAGCTTTAGATGTCAACCTCATTTCTTTGGAACCTTTCCTTATTTCTTTGATCAGATTTTCAGATGTATTCATCTGTGGCTTGTGTGGTTATCAACAATTGCTGCAATAAGTCTTCCATTGATGATGCTCCACGGTCTTAGGTACTGCTGCTTGGACCTTGGTATGATGGTTTTTGTTGTTGGTAAGGTGGCTTGCGGTTGAATCCAGGTTATGATTGGTTGTTACCAGCTTCTCTATAATTCGAGATGCTCCTTCAATTTGAGTTGTTGTTATACGAGTTATTCGGGCCTCCTACGTAGTCAACATCTTCAACCATCATGATGCTTTATGGGCATTCGTTGGTCTTGTGTGAATTTCCACACGTGTTGTATCGTGTTAGCGTTATCTTCAGTTCGGCTTGCAATTGTTCAAATCATTTGGTTAGGGCTTCTAACTGAGCTGCAATTAGTGTTTCAGGTCTACTTGATGAATGCCTTTAGAACTAGGTTTATATTTTAAGGGATTGTGAGCAAAGCTCTTCTTAGTTTCCCTTTCTAGGGCTTGGTATGCCTCTGTTGGCGTGACACTTCCGAAATCTCCTCCCGCACTTTGGTTTACAGCTTGTTTATGTGCGCCGCTAACTGCATCATAAAAAGTTTGACATTACAGCTACAGATCAAGTCCGTGATGCGGGCATCTCTAAAGGAGACCTTTGTATCTCTCCTATGATGCGTGTAATGATTCATCATCATCTAGGCGAAAGCTCATGATGCTGCTTCTCAGTTTAGTTGTGCGATCGGGTGGAAAATATTTCAAAAGGAATTATCCAGCCATTTCCGCCCATGTGGTGATGGAACCAGGTGGAAGTGAATCAAGCCAGTCAATGGCTCGACCAGAAAGTGAAAAGGGAAAAAGTCTTAGTCTAATAGCGTCGTCTGAGCAGTTATTGATTTTGAAAGTTGCATAGATATGAAGGAATCATGAGATGTGAGTGTTAGGGTCTTCGTCTTGCGATCCATCAAACGAACAGAGTTTTCAATGAGTTGGATAATACTAGACTTAATCTTGAAATTGTTGGCTATCGCTGGTTGGACAACACTAGACTTGTAACCATCGATTGACGGTGTGGCATAGTGCGTCACCTTCATTTCCTCGTCTTGGTTAGCCATGTCTTCTTCTGATGGTGTATCTTCCAAAATGTATTCTTTGATGATTGTTGGTGTTTGTCATGGTCTTTCCCGTAACCTTTTACGGAAAAGTCGTTCGGGTAAGAGGCGAAACAAGTTCAGGACTAGACGAGTCGGACATACACTAACTTAAGGAAGCATAAACTAACTAAGGCTTAGAATGAATCAGGAAAATGTGACTAAACTAACTAAGACAAACTGTATACAAAAATAAAATAAATTTGAATAAAAATATATTAACAAGATATAAACAAGATAGTCAATAATGTAGATTGTCTTTCAAAACTTTCGTGTATCCCCGGCAACGGCACCAAAAACTTGATGTGTGTGAAAAGTATATATATTTTGATAAAGGTTTTTTCGCAAAGATTCAATTTTAGTTATTTATTACTAATACTAAACTACACACACAAAAGGGAAGTGTACCTATCGTGAGGTAATATAGTGATGGTAAGAACCGAGTATCAATCCGTAAACACACCTAGCCTACTCAACAACCTTAATGATTGACTACCACAATTGATTTTTGTTTAAGAGAATGATGAATTGCATTGATGTAATTAAGATTTTTAGGGTTTTAGAAGTAATAATGAAAATAAAGTAAAACAAGATTGAAACTTTTGGATTTAAAACCAGGGAATAAAGGCTATCATCCTAATTAGATTACACTTATGTAACTATAATGAATTGATGGTGTAATTAAATATATTGATTAAAGTAATCATGTTAATGTTTATAAAAGTGAGCTGTCACGATTTCTCGTCTATCCGCTCCGTAGTGACCAGGACCATGTCAGGTTAAGATTTACTGCTTAGGTCAAAGCCCTAGTAATGTAGGTAAATCGTTTGTGACATTTTTAACATATAATTTCTGAAAACATAACTTAATGTTAAGAAGACAGTTGATCAAGTTTCTTTCTAACATACCATTAATTTTAGAAAACCATAACAATTACTGGAGATTTCTCAAACAAATAAAAGGGAACCCGTAAATGATCAGAAAGTTAAGGTGATATGATTTCTAATAACAATTTCTAGTTCATTAGCCATGGATTTATTATGAAGACCGGTTTCGCGAATAAAAGTTGATCATACGTTTTTCAACCGTGTATGACATACATAATTACAAATCATAAGTTTATAACTTCCCGTTCAAATGTAGATGCTACCCATCAAAAGTTTTCCCAAGACCACCATAACATTAACACAATATAAATAGCACCATTAGTTCATTACAAATTACATAAGTTTCATCCAATTAGGATGATAATGAGAGTTTAGCTCATAATGAACTTGAACATAACAACAAATAACGTAGAAGATCGATCTGGATTCATCAGTGAAATGGAACAACCAAACCGGTGATCCAAAATGGATGATGTTTAGAAAATCCCGAGCTTCTTCCAAGTGTTGTATACACCTTCCGAGCCTCAAATGATCTTCAAGTCTTGATTTCCAAAAGAATTTTGTAGAGTAACTCTCCCACCAAAAGCTTGCCAAAATGGTGAACTTAAGCCTCTATTTATAGGCTTTCTGGAGTGTTTAAGCATGGTCCCGTGCCTAAAAGGCACAACCCCATGTTAGTACCATGCTTACGAAAGTTGGTCGGCTCGTACATGTAGAGGGTGTCGGATATGGCCCGTGACAATTAGGGCACGACCCCATGTTTGGGGTGGGGCATGACCCCGTGCTTCATGGGGCATGACCTCGTGCTTACTTTTAGGGACCGTACATTTGTCTTGTTAGATGTCCAAACACGGTGGTGTGCCAAATTTAGCATGGGGGTGTGTTTTAGGCAAGGCATAGGGGCATGCTTAATGAGGCACGACCCCATGCTTGGATTCTAAAGCTCGGATTTCTTCAATTTCTTGTTAAATATGCTTCTTTGATCATCTTGCCCTTTTTAACACCTGAAAACACAATTTAATGATTTTAAATGCATAATCATCATTTTAAGGAAGATATTAAGGGATAATTGATGTGCTTTTGATAGGTTTTTTATGTATAATTTAGAGCACATCACCTCCTCAAACAAAATTTGAATGAGTGAGTCCATATTAATGTGGACCTGAGGAGGTTGCTGAGTATGGACAAATGCAAGTGAGGGTGGTGAATGCTCTATGTCCATACTCTAGGAAGAACTCCTAGGTTTTATGATTACAGGTAGCACTTTCTCCCCTTTTTGGTAGTATCACTTTCTTACATAGGGGAGCTAAAGGATAGGTCCATAACATCCACAGGTTCTTATGGCCCAGGTTGAGTTCTCCTGAGGGGTCCCTCAGCTAGCTTGCCCTTAGGATCAGTGATCTCAAGTTGCTGGTCATTGAACCTTTTTCGTAATGTAGCCAGCTGAGATTCCAGGTGACTTGAAACTAAATAGGTGCAAGTTTTGGTCAATTTTTGCACCTTTAGTTGCAGACTCCCCTCATCTTCATTAGTAGAATCATGGGGGGATGAGAGAATAGGACCAAAGTCTTCTTCCTCATCACCAGCAATGAGTTCTTGGCTGCTGGATTTCACCTGCACCATGGCAGCTTTAGTTGAATTATCAATGGGCTGGGTTGTCATGGTTGAGATCTTAATAATGTAATCATTTATGGAAGTGAGAGCCTCTTCCATATGAACCTCCTAAACAGATTCAGGGAGGTCTACCTTAGTTGTGGGTGGAGGATGTAGGCTAGACATGGGTGGGTCAGGGGCACTCATCTCTCCTTGAGAAGAGATTGGTTGATTGAGGTCTAGAGGTTGGTGATGGTAGCTTTCCCCTAAAGGTTGTTCACTAGAGTTTTAAGACCCTAAGTGAAGGATTAAGGTTGGTGTAATGAGCTCATTAGGTTGAGCATGAGGATCCTTAGCACTGATCAAAGAAGTAATATGAGTGGTTTGCTTCTCAGGAGACATGGAAGCTCTAGTGTTCACTTGTTCCTATATGGGTGAGTATATGGGGGCCTGCACAACCTGAGTAGTTTATCCAGGGGTTTGTTTGCATCTTCTCGTGTAGGTGAGGGTTATTTGAGGCTATGTGGGTGGTGCAGATGTAGAAGGTGTGGGTTCAACATTGGCTTGTGTTGTCAAGTTGTCACCTTGAGTAATGAGCTCTAACATTTTTGGGACCAGGTGCTGTTCTAGACCTGAGAAGCCCACAGTAGGCTTTCTTATTGTCTTAAAAATGTAGGGCTTCATCTGTCCTGTTTTAAAATATTACCTGTTCCCCTTAATTGTGAGCCCAGTTCACAGTTAAGAATATGTTGAACATATTTAGGGAACATGTAATACTCTAAGGAATCCAAGTTAGCAAGCAGATTTGTATATACAAATTAAGAGTACCTGAACTTGACCCCTTGAACCATTCCTTGGACTATGTCGGAAAAGTATTTAGAAATTTGATCCCAGCCTCTATGCTTGTTTGATAGGGAGTGGGACCACATGAAGGAGGTACTTCCACTGGGAGGAGACCTTTCTTTTCTTGAAGGTTCATACAGATTAATCACCTTCATAGCCCATCTTCCTGAATGAGTTATTAATAATAGATTTCAGGAAGGACAACTCTCTTTCTCATCATCCAGCCTCAGATGTGTATTCATGATTGCTGGAGTGATGAAAATTTTCCTCCCCTGTACTGTGGTAGACAGTGCCTTCTCACCATCCATAATGACCTCTTGGCAGGTCCTTTAAAACTCTAAAAGCCGGTCTTCATATAATGGTGGATCTATGGTGAGGGATGTGAAGTAGTTAGACAGAGCCAAGAAACGGCAAACATCTGAGAAACCAGGATCTTTCTCAGATGTTAAGAAATCAACCTAATTGTGGCCTGTGTAACTGCATGGAGAAATTGGGTTGGTTTCGTGGATCAAGGTTGGCCATTTTTAAGTAGCTTTATAATGAAGAAAGGTAATAACAAAGGCAGTTTGTAGGTGAATTTAGGTTAGAAACTTTTGCAGACGAAGAAGAAAGTGAAAGAGGGGGAATCGTTAAAGGTATATTTATATGAACTGGATTTGAGACAAAGTTAAAGCAAAATGATAAACTTTAAAATCCAGATGTCGGTCCCACCTCTGAAAAAGTGACCAAAAGGATAGTTTTCTTGGAAGTCGAAATCCACAGGTAATTTATCTTCGAAAGTTTTGTAAAAGCTTCCGAAGCCAATTTGACTTTGGAATAAATTTTTCTTCGAAAGAAAAATACTTAGAGTATTTTTACTTCATAGATATATTTGGTTTTTGAAGAGATTAAAACTAAAAATTTTTGTTTAGAGGTGAATAAAACTTCCGAGGCTTAATTGCTTTTGGAAGAAAATTGACTTTTAAAAACATATAAATATTTAGAAGCATATTTAAGCTTCGAAGATATATCAAAATTTCTTCCGAAGGTAAATGTCTTATAAGTAGTTATCTGATTTGAAGACATAATGTTCTTCCGAAGACAACTTAATGTGTTAAGTTTGATTAGTTTTATCAATCCTTTTTTGAAAGTATCTCTAATCAAATGATATCTGATGTTAATATATTTTGTCATTCAGTGATGCAAATGATTCTCTGTAATAGAGATAGCACTGTTGTTGTCTATATAGATGGGAGTCTCTTTGAAATTGAATCTGTAGTCTAGAACCTGATTGTGATTCTGAATCTGATTCTGAATCCCCATAACACCACCACCACCCCTAAAAGACTGTTGCCCCTAACACCACCGACCCTAATACCGCCACCACCACTCCCACCACAACATCGCCACCACCTAATACCTTCTCAGCCTTAAAAACATACCCAAATTCCCAGAAATAGCCATCAACCACCGTCGAACCTTCTCACACCATTTCTACTACAACCGAACCCTTAAACCCAAATCGTAAAATCCAAAAATCACACCTCATCATAGGGCGGATCTAGGGTTTTGGTCGAGCAAGAACCCCCAAAGATACTTCTCTAATGTGCAACGGGTTGATGGTGGTAGAGAGGTCGGCGGTGGTGGACGTCGGCAGTGGTGGTTCTGTTGGTAGAGGTAGAGGTGGGCAGTGGTGGATGTGTTGGTGTCAATGGCGGTGGCTGTGTTGGTGGAGGTGGAGGTGGAACTTGACGGTGGTGGCTGTGTTGGTGGAGGTGGAATTCGATGGTGGTAGTTGTGTTGGTGGTGGATGAAAACGTGGTGGTGGTACGATTGTGGTGATGCTGCTCGTCGTCTCTTTTTCTTGATGTAATCTGATGGCTATGGTGATTTTAGTGGTGGTGTGGTGATTGTGGTGGTGGTGAAGGGAAAGAGATGAGATATTTTTGCTTTTATTAAGATTGAATATTTTACATAAATAGTCCCTTAACTAGTAAAATGTGTACATACATACCTAAAGCTTTTATAGAGTAAATTACTATTTGCATCCTTTACGTTTACGTATCTTAACTAATTGCATCCCTGATGTTTAAAATTGTCATCTACCCCATAATGTTTTATTTTATCTTCATTTAAGTCCAAAACCCTAACAACATTAGATTTTTCTGTTAATTATTATAAAATGGCTAATATACTCTTATCTATCGAATAAAAACTCCATCCAAACCCCACCCTTTATTTTTCCACCCTTCTCTCTCTCTCTCTCCCCCTCTCTCCCCATGTCTTTGTAGTTGTCAACCACCGTAAACACCATCGGCATATCCACCTCTATGACCACACCAAAAACCGCCACCTCCACGATAACAATCACCACCAACCCTTATATCTCTCTCTCTCTCTCTCTCTCTTTGTAGTTATCCACCATTTCAACCATGGTTTTGAAAACCGGACCGGACCACCTGGTCCAACCGGTTGGACCGGGAACCGGACTGCAATTCGGTCCTGTTCGGTGCTTAAAACTGGTTTAACGTTGAACCCTGTCGGATCGGATCGGTTGAGCCGGGAATCGGAACGGTTGAACCGGTTTTTTTATATGATTTTATATTTTTTTTGTAATTTTTAAATATATTTATAAAAAAATAATTATAATTTTATCCCGTTCTTATATACGGTCCGACCGGTTGAACCGGTCCGACCAGCGGTCCGGTAAGGCGTCCGGTTCACTGTCCGGTACGGTTATAAAAACATTGATTACATCTACCACCGCCACCTCTACGACAACACCAACCACTTCTACCCGTTATCTCTATCTCTCTCCCCCCCCCTCTCTGTGATCCCAGATATGTAGATGTAGATATGGTGGTGAAAAGGTGAAACACAGTGGAAGCCAAGTAGTTTAAGTATGAAACATAGTGAGGGCAAGGGCTTTGATAAAAGTTTGCAAATCTAGTAATGATAGGGCAGTTGTGGTGGTGATGAGGGCTTTGTTGGTGATGATGGGTGGTTGTGATGGTGTTAGAGAGAATATAAAGAGGGGCGAGAAAGAGAGAGAGAGATAGAGAAAGTATGTGTGTATGAGAGAGAGAGAGAGTATGAGAGTTTTGGTGGTGGTGGTGGTGTAGTGATTGGCGAATGTGATGGTGGTGTAGTGATTGGCGAATGTGGTGGTGGTGATGGGTGGTAGTGATGGTGGTGATGGAGAGAATAGAAAAGGCGTGCGTGTGTATTTGTGAGAGAGTATGATAGTTTTGGTGATGATGGTGTGGTGATGGGTGGTTGTGGTGGTCGCTACAGGGGTTGTGGTGGTGGTTACGGGGTTGTGGTGGTGGTAATGGACATGGGAGAGAGAGAGAATGAGAGGGTGATTTTATGTGCGTGTGTGTGTGAGAGAGAGAGAGAGAGAGAGAGAGAGAGAAAGTATGAGTGTGTTAGTGGTGAAGAAGATAATGAATTTTTATAAATAGTTTAGTCTTTAATAGTTTCAAATAAAAAAATTAACGTCTAGACTAAAAAAATACAAAAGATAAAACGGTAGAGACTTAAATGGACACAAATCTAAAAAGTTAGAGGGCAGATGATAATTTTAAAATATCAGAGATGCACATAGTTAAAATAAGAAAACGTTAAATATGCAAATAGTAATTTACTTTAATGTATATACATATATCACTTATAAAAGTAAAAAAAATAATAGAAAAGTGTTAGATTGACATTATTAAACAAATTACTTGTTTTAAACGTGGCCAGCTAGACGGACACTATGAGGTCTTATTTTCATTGACCATTGTTTTAAAATACATGAAAAGGTTTATGCTAAAACCAAGTTTTATATATACATCTATTCGCTAGATTTTATAGCAACTTACCGTTTTGACCACTTTGAATCTAAGTGATTTGAAGGGATGGCAAAAACCCGAGCCCAAGATTAAAAATCGAATTATAATAATTTTTGTTGGATCGAGGATGACCTTATCAAGGTACGGGCGGGTAATGGGGTTTTTTTTTTTCCGAAGCCCTTTTGATCATCTTGAAATGTTGAATATGGGGTTTGTTTCTCCTTAGACATGCAATTGGAACTACAGATTTTCAAACTTTCAACTTAGTTCAATTGAACAAAATTATAACCTTTGGCCTATTTTGTAATGTAAACACGAATCCGCTTGGGTCATTTATGTAATTGAAATTCAATATTTAATCATTTGATTTATTTATGGTGTTCAAATTCAATAATTATATTATTTATTCAATTTAGCATAATTTTATAATATATAAAATTTTTTTATAAACTTATAGAGTTTTTATATTAATTATGAGATTTTAATTATATAATTACAATAAATAATTAAATTACAATGTTTTCAAGACATATGAAATTTATATAATTTGAATTAGAGTAAATTACCATTTGCATCCTTGAGGTTTGGTGATTTTGACCATTTGCATCCCTACAGTTTAAAAATCCTCATATACCCCCTAACGTTTCATTTTTGTTCTCATTTGAATCCAAAACACTAACACCGTTAAATTATTCTGTTAACTCCCTTGTTAAAAGACTAAAATGCCCTTCAAATTAAAACCCTAGTCCCCTCTTCATCTTCTCCATCTTCTCCACCCACCTGAATCTCAACAACCTCTCACAAAATCGTTCATCGGGACATCAAACCTGCATTTTTGTCTGAAGTAGCCGGCGGAGATCATGCGCTCGGTGATCGAGCGCAGATCGCACACGCATTCCGGTGGCATCAGATCTATCTCTCGGATACTGCTCATAGATCTGTAGGTGGAAATGGTCCTGGTCCTGCTTCCCTCGCCTTGTTCCGATAAGGAAGAAGAAGCGACGGAGTCTTCACCTCTGGAGCTGTAATCGCTGGATGCTGAGAAGTCCGAGAAGGAGGAGGTGGCTGTCGGAGTTGAGGAGATGGGGTCAGTGACGGTGAGTGAGTTGGTGTCGATGGGAGTGGCGCGGGAGATGAGTATGTTTCAGAACTCGTCCTCAAGTCGAGCCATGGCAATCTGGATAGTGGTGTCTGAGTGGTGGTGGACGTGTTGGACTCCGTCGTCCTCCGACAGGGTGGTTGACTCCATCTGTTGGTGAATTTCGGGGGTTTATTGAGTGTTGTTTGCACAAGGATTCGGGGAGAGGTGGACGGCGGCGGAGTTGTTGTCGCATCCGTTTTGTAGGCTGCCAGAGAACTGAGATCGCCGGAGGAGACCACGGTGGTGTTAACGGACGGTGTCGATCCTACTGATTGTATTCAAACGTGGTTGTAGAGGTTGTTGAGATTCAGGTGGGTGGAGAAGATGGAGAAGATGAAGAGGGGACTAGGGTTTTAATTTGAAGGGCAATTTAGTCTTTTAATAAGGGAGTTAACAGAATAATTTAACAGTGTTAGTGTTTTGGATTCAAATGGGAACAAAAATGAAACGTTAGGGTGTATATGAGGATTTTTAAACTGTAGGGATGCAAATGGTCAAAATCACCAAACCACAAGGATACAAATGGTAATTTACTCTTTGAATTATTAATCAAATTAGGGTTTTTATAAAGTTTAGATTTAAAATGTAATTTTATGTATTATATTTAATCAAGTTATATAGATTAAATTACACTATTTCATGTCAACTATTTGTCAAACCTAAATCTCAATTAATTAAATAATGACTTGGTCAACAGAATTAATTGAATAACTAATAATTTATAAAATACTGATTTAAAATGATTTGAAATATTTAGGTTTGATTTAAAATAATTTTTATGAAATATAGAGCTATAAATAAATTTTATAATGTATATGACATTTAAAACCTTTAATATCAAATAAAATTTGAATTTTTAAACATTTAGAATTTTCAGGAATTAATTAATAATGATTAGAATGAATTTAGTTAACAAAATAATTTAAATTATAAACTTTTAACATAATATAACAAACCTCTTAAACAAAAGGTAATTTCTATTACAATTGTAAACCTTCCCCGAGTATTCTCGATCCCTTTTCAGGCCACATTCCAGCCAACTCTAGTGACATCGAATCTCCAAGAATAGGGAAATTGTATTTTATCCGATAAAAATTCTTACTATTAGTTTAGCCGGTAACAATCGAAACTTTCATTTTTATTATCAACAATAATCTCAATAACGTAATTATTAAAAATTTACGCTTGATTTTCATTTGATTTCGTTTACAATATTAATGAAAAACAACATAAATGTTAAATCAAGTCTAAAATAAATACCAATCAAGTGTGAATTTATAATAATTATATCACTGAGATTTGTATTGCTAATAAAAATAAAAGTTAAAATTGTAACCGTATAAATTAATTGTATGGGTTATAATCAGATAAAATACAAATTGCCTATCTTGCGACATTAGATTGTTTACATAACAATATCATTCTCTTACAAGAAGATAGTAAAAAAGTGAGTTTTTTCCAAAATAGTGAATTATAAAAAGTATTTACCAAAAAGGTGTACTTTAAAAATTATTTACCATAATGGGTGAAAACCTAATTTTTTATTTTCACTTTTAATTTGCATTAAACGGCAGTCCTTTGACGATTCATGCGACCTTCTTCCTCCCATGTTCAATCTGCTCTGCGATGTGATCTTGACTTGATTCACGATTCGATTGCCTTTAATCTCAACTTGTTTCGTGGTTCGATCGGCTTCAATCTTGACTTGATTCGTAGTTCGATTATGACTTGATTCCGACGATTTCCATTAGGTACGTGATAATGAACTTTGCTGTAAAAGCTGTTCCTAAGGGACCGAAGGTCTCAGGTTCGATCCGTGAAAACGGCCTCCCCACAAAATGTGGGGGAAAGACCGCGTACATCTTCCCTTAAATGGGACGGACCCTCCCTGGACCCTGCGAAAACGCGGGAGCTCTTTGCAGCACCAGGTACGCCCTTTACGTGATAATGAACTTTGTGATATTGGGAAAATATGTCATTAGGTTTGCCGGTTCTGATAACTAAACGATGAAAAATGTGTGTTTGGTTTGTGATTTGGACGCTTAAACCGGTCCGGTCGGTATACTTTTGCCACATGTGAGCACGAATGTTCTAGTTCTGGAGTTTGTTGTTCAATATAATTATGAATAAATTTGCTATTCGTTTTTGTTGTTCAAACTGCAGTTATTAGAAGCCACAAATTCATGTTTATATTGAAATTACAATTTATTAGTTTATTCAATTTTACTTAATTCAAATTCACTACTTCCATTCGGTTCATTAGTATTGTGTAGTTTTGCCATTTTTTTCAGTTTGTACAATCTTGTGATTTGAATTTATTTTTGTTTAGTTCATTAGCATTATCTATTTATAATATTGTATTATTGTTCAGAATGAATCAGGTTAATGCAGTACAATACATGATTCAAAATGAGGATTTTAACACAATTTCTCAAATTGCGATTGTGAACAATGATGACATGGATGATGTGAATGAAGAAAGTGGGGTTGAAAGTGACATGGATGATGACTTAGAAGAAGATGTAACTGGAGATGAAACACAAAAAGACAAAGATGAAATGGCATATAATAATGTTCAAGTACCTTCAACTTATATTAATTTAGAGGAAACTTGTTAGGACCGGGTACGTACGGAGTACTAACTGATTCAGCATGTAACCGAATCAAATAGCGCGGAATTCTATTTGATTGGCGATCCAATCAGGGAAACCGTTAATCCGATCAAACCTAACGATTAGAATACGTTAAGAATAGACTAGGAATGATCAGAAACGATCTATGAACTTGGAAGGGATGATCTGGACGAACTTGGACGGCTAGGATTGTGAATTCTCGAAGTGTTACGTTTTTCCACGAATTAAGTGGTATTTATAGGTTACAGCGTTCATTCGTACGACTGAGCCATGCGTATGGCTCAGTCGTGCGATTGAGTCGTGCGATTGGTTCATTCGTACGATTGAGTTAGTCTTATGACTCAATCGTGCGATTTATTCAATCACCTGGTTCAGTCGTGCGATTGGACCATTCGCATGGTCCAGCCGTGCGACTGAATCATAAGACTAAGTTAAACACATTCCTGAACCTTTAACAATTCAGAACTATGTCTAACAACTGTATACCTATATAACATGTTCATATAAGCGTGTAACATACAATGATACAAATATATAAAACGTTAAGCAACCAATACACAATCAATCAAAGAGTTTTCATTACATTGATCAAACATTACATATATGTAACAAAATGAAAGTCTATTACATTTGAGCTCAATAGAACTAGAACTAGGGACATGTGTACTAACAAACTCCCCCTTGGACCTAGTTCTATCTAATCTTTGACTTCCTTCTTAAACTCTTCGAACCTCTTAGCCCGTTCCTCGTGCGAAGTATAGACGTATGACATGCTGAAACTGTAGTGCTTGCACTATATCCTGGGTATCAAAAAATAGTGGCCACTTGTATAGAGTATAAACATCTGAAGCTGACAAGTTGATAAGCCACATTGGGTCGAACACCCTTATTGTGTCCACCGTTCCTTCCCTATCCAAAACAATGACGGCCTCTCCAGAGCGCCAGTCATAGTACCACCACTTAAAATGTGGGGTAAAATCCTGTGGCATCTCCCTCAACGGTATTCTGGACATCGTGCGCGGAGGTCACCACTTAAGGACAATCTTTGGTTAACCGGTGATGGGACTCACCTCAGACCTTCTGAGGTACATCGTAGCCTGCTAAGGCTTGAAGTTTACCCATCTTTTCCGGTATTCCCTTTTTAGGTCAGCCTCAAACCAGCCTGACATTTTCTTCGTGTCAGCGTAGAGCAACTTCAGGCGTGCCAGCTGGTTGAGCTTGAACCCGGGGAGAGTCTTCAGATCATGAGGGAATATGAAGTACTCGATTCCCCTCTCTCTCTTTACTGCATAGACTCCAAGATCCTTAAAATGAGCCCATGCAATGATCTTCCCTGACACCTTCATGTTCTTCTTAACTTTATAGAGCTTGGTGTAGGTACTTGGCTTAGCTATAGCACGTTGGGCTCAGATCTCAGCAAAGCAAGCCGCCCATTCAGCCTTTCAGATATCGACATCAGTGTCCGAGGCTTGGGCTTGGCTAGTAGATGCTTCTGCTTCTTTCTCTTTATTACTCAGCTTCTCCAAAATATCACTGTCGAGAGTGTTAACCAGATCAGGAAACACATTTCCCTCTCGATCAGCGTATTCAGGGTAGTGCTGATCAGTGATGTCTTCAATCTCTATCTCCTCAACATCATTAAGCTCTTCATCACTATCATCATCAAACGTTGGAGCATCATTCACGATCTCATCTGGATAAAGCCGAAACATCTCAGCAAGTTGCTCGTAAGTTAGGTCGTGAATTATTTCTCCTTCTTCAGGAGTATAACTCACATCCCTTCTGACGATCCCCTGCAGATCGAGAATCATTGTTAATTGAGACTTGATCTGTTGGAGGGGAGCAACATCGTGCTCATCTTGCTGAAATGCTGGATCTACTTGATTTAGACATATAGCAGAACATTCATTAGTATATAATCAAGATAATCAAACATTAAATAATAAATATTTACATTAATTACATAAACATCCAAAAGATGATTCAAGTACAAAAGTTGAATAATAAAACATCTAATCTGTACTTTTATCTTGAATCTGCTCATGAGCTTCAGCAGTAGGTGATGATGGAGGGGTTGATGTAGATCCCTGGTCTTGTCTTCGTTTAGTTCGTTGTTCCTGACCCAGGTCCGCAGCAGTTGTAGCTGGATCTTCATCATCATCATCATCTTTGTGCCCCTCCTCTGCTTGATCATCTCCACTATCATCATCATCTTCATCACTGTCATCTGCATCATCGTCATTGTCTTCATTATCACCATCATCGCCATTTCCCTCTCTTATCTTCAGAGGCTCATCCTTAGTGCCCTTAAGTTTGAGCAGGATGGTCTTCTTGGCCTCCTCCAACTCCTCAATCTTCTTAGAAGATGTGACATTTTGCTCCTGGAGTTGGGTGAGCTCTAGCCTCTAAGCAGCCTTCTGCTGGGTCTGCTCCTGTAACTGCTGTGCCTGCTGAGAGATCTGCAGCGATTGAGCAGCAGTAAGCTCCTCTAACTGTCTTAGCCATGCAGTCTTCTCGTCATCGGCAGCTAACAGCTTCAGCACCATTCGGTTAAGTGCTGCAAGCTGTTCCTCTACCCCACTGGAGGGCAGAGAGGATCCGGATGGAACTGATGAGGGTCCGGCTTGGTGTTGGGTGGTGGTGGCTGTGGTGGTGGTGAATATAGGTGGAGGTGTATGAGTGGGTGGAGGTGTATGAGTGGGTGGGGGTGTAGGTGTAGTGGTTGTGGAGGGTGGTATTGTAGTGGTAGGTGGTGTTGTGGTAGAGGATGGTGGAGTGGCAGTAGTGGTGGCTGATGAGGTGGTAAGCAAGGTAATCCTCCTTCACTTGGGCTTCAGCCCATGGGGCTGAGCCATCTGTTTCCTCCGAGTCCCCCTGGACCTGGAGGCTCCCCCTCGGCTACTGGGAGAGTCTGGGGTATATGATGGGTCGACAGTAGAACCCCCAGACCGTCCCGGGCATGCACCAACCGCCTTCACTCCTTGCTCCGTAGCAAACACCCGGCTACCCACCGTCTGGGTAAGAGGCTCTTCATCTGACTCTTCTTCCTCATCAGGCTGAAAACCCTGATGGAACCTAGCCGTCTCTAAACCTTCTTGTGGTGATGGGGAGATGTGACATCCGCAGTAGTGGTCTCAAAACCTGTGTCTCCACCATCATCACCGTCATCATCATCAGAATCATCACCAGGGAGGACTATGTGCTCCACATCGGAGTCACTGTCATCGTGTCGCCACTTACCACGTAGTCCTCCCAGGCTAGATGCCCAAACAGTCTCCTCACCGGGGGTTTAACCTGCTTACCCCGGTAGACCTTCATTCTCCCTAATGTCATGTCGTCCATGACCTCCAGGACGACCGCATCCTCTCTCTCCTTCGGTAGCTGGGGGAGCTTCTGATCAATGATCATCTGGATAAACCGCGGGTACATGCAGAAGCTCTCCTTCCCCTTGGCCTCGATGTTCTCTACCAAGTATGTGAAGATCATCCTGGAGAAGCTAAATAGATGATTCAGCACCAGTGTAGCATATGCATTCTGCATCTGGTCTGTAAGCTCATCAAATCCACCCTTCCTGGATGCAATGCATCTCAGAAGTACATGGGCCAAGTATTTGAACTGGGGGCACAAGTTGCTCTTGTTGAGCATACTTGCATTGATGTCCCCAGAATACTTGGCCCTCATAAAGCAGCCTCTGACAGTAAGGGGATGTAGTCTAGTTGGGCATGCTGCATCGTCCCCAAACTCAAGTACCGTCCGGATGTCCTCCTCAGATAGCTCAATATCTTGTCCAAAGATAGAGCTCCTAATAGTATAAGGCTCCATGGACCTGTCGACCACAGCGTTTTCCCAAAACGCCTGCTGTATCGATCTATAGGGGGTACACTATGCTGAGATCGCTCGGAAGATCCTCGAGCGTTGTAGAAAGCTGATAATCCCAGTGAAATCCACCGCATTGCGGGAAGTCAGGTCTAGATAAGCACATATTTTGTGCTTAGTACTTATAGTCCACCTACTAGCCATCTGTTCACACAAAGCAAATAAACATCAGCACATGTTAAAGATAGCTAATTTAAGTTAATGAACTTTAAAATTTGGTTTAGTCGTGCGACTGAACACACGACTGAGATCTAGTCGTGCGATTGAACTGTGCGACTGAGATCTAGTCGTACGATTGAGTTCATTCGTACGACTGAGTCATGCTATTGGACTTAGTCGCATGTCTTCTCATGCATTTACCTCAGTCGTGCGACTGATCTCATACGCATGGTTCAGTCGTGCGATTGAGTCAGTCGTTCATCTCAGTCGTACGAATGAGCTAATCGGACAGCTCAGTCGTACGATTGAAGTTCATCAGAGTGTCCAGTCGCCTATTCGACTGTTTGTCCATTCAAATTCATGTTTTCAGCAATCCTTGATGTTAAACATTAATGTTAGGCTCATTACACTCAGAGTAGGCCGACTAAACATCTTTTATCATTAATTTGATCTTATAGGACAGTTTAGTTGATTTATTTGTTCATTTAAGTCGCGGTTACTGTTAGGTCATAATTTGAGTGATTCCTGATGTCTATCTTCGGTTTAACTGATGAACCACCTCGATTATTACCTGTATAACCAATATAGAACGTAAGAAAGCAAGAATATACGGTAAATGTGAATCTAAGAAATTTTGGCAGAGGTTCGACGTATCGTACGAATAGTGGGCGATTTGGGTGAGTAGGGTGACTGAGGCCGATTCAACTTGTATTTATACTAGGACGACCTCCAGTCGTGCGACTGATCCTAGTTGCATGAGTTAGTCGTGCGACTGAGCTTCAGTCGTGCGATTCACCCAATCGTTCACCTCCAATCGTACGATTGAGGTTCATTCGGACGTCTGACATTAGTCGGTCACCTCCAACGGTGCGATTGGACTCATTCGCATGGTCCAATCGTACGACTTGTCCATACTTATGGTCCAGTCGTGCGAATGGGTCATACTTGTGACATTTTGACCATTTTACCGTTCAACACTTAGTTCTATTTACCAGTAGATAAAACATTATGAGCAGTTGATCATCTCAGACATGATCAACTTTTAGATTAGAACCTGTTCATCACCTCAGATGTGATCCATTTATCCACCCGATCACCTCAGACATGATCCATTTATCCACCCGATCACCTCAGATGTGATCCATTTAACAACCCGATCATCTCAGACATGATCCATTTACTTTTTCAGAAATAATTGATTTAAGATAAACGTTAAGTTCATTTTGTGACATTCACATCAATGAATAACATAGCACAGTCCGACACTGACACACTTTGCAAATAATTTGAAAGACTAAACTAAGTAACAAAATAAACATAATTTTTTTTGATAGGGTTGGGTAGAAAAGCCTATTAGCATTAACATCATTTCTAAGACAGATTCATATGGAATCAGACAGGCATAGACTAAATTACTTGGAACTTTTATATATGTTGAGATTGAACCTAACATATTTACATATCACAGTTTCTCGATCATCTGAGACTTCTCCATTCTAACTGGGAATCATGCTTGATCTGTTAGGTAACACACATTGATTTTGAACATCAGGCGGTATAGCCACGACAATTGTCAGTATACTTATCCACTTAAATCCATACACAGACTTTTGACACACATTGGTGATGTATTAGGTTACCTTCTTTCAACCAACATTTGTGGATCCCAAGCTTTATGGTAATCAACATTTCTTAGAGAACTTTCATGCAGTCTACGGGTATGTTGACAAGAAGAGACTATTCATAGATCCTTCAAAGAGAAGCCAATCCTCAGGTCAGTGCCATCGCACAGCAGAGAGGCGGCAAACACCAATGAATTCTAGACTATCTAGGTTATGCTTATCCTCAGGTCGGTGCCATCGCACAGCAGAGAGGCACATAACCTATCTTCTTGTTAGAGCATCTTTAACGTTTTCTTTTGCACATGACGCACCAACAACATAGGTTATCAGCTTTGTTAGATCTAGAAAGAATAGGTCTAGATCATTTTTGTATAGGCTTAGAACTTTAATCAAATCTTGTAATAAATGATTGTAACTAACTATCAGTATATATACATATGCATTGAATATATAGATTAACCCATATATATATGTGGCTTTTTGTAGGATGACAGGCTAAAACAATATACTTGGTAGGATTTCTTAAATCAGCAAAGTATAAGACACATCTACGGATTAACAATAATGTTAATCCTTAGATACGTTTCTTACAAGACCCTTTGTCTTCGGATGAACATCACCCAAGGATCCAAGTGAAGACTCCTGTGGAAAAACAAGACCCCTGCAGAAGTTGCATGATGATGTGAAGACTCCTACTGAAGACAAGTTTCTTACGGAAGATCAATATTCCTGCGGAAGAGCAAACGTTGCTACGGAAGACAAAGTTCCTGCGGAAGACATACACTTGGACGCAATATACAAGTGTTATAAGTCAACAAGTCAACGTCAATTTTGAATCCCAAGAGATCCGGTGTTTCCTTAACTGACTCAAAGTGCCTATAAATATGAGTCCTAGGTTTCACATCTTGGAGAACACAATTAAGCAATATTACGGCTGTCAATCATCTCATCATTGTGCAATCCTAGTCGCCGTCACATCAACAACAACATTCATTCGATTGAAGAAATCAATGTTCATAGTATTTATAATTATTCTTTTGTAATCATTACTCAATAATTAATGAAACACTTTTGAATCAATTATTGTGTTCGTATTTACTGTGACATCATGTTTGTGTTCGTCAATTAACATTTAACACAATTAAACAGCAATTAATGATTATTCCACGATCATTAACTTGTTTTTGTTTTAATACTGATAATTCCTGAATTGAGATCCTTGGATTCACAAGCTTGATTGCGTTTATTTTCATTTTTTCGTGCTTTGCTCTTTTTGTGGTCATCCGCACACTTTTAGTGGTGTTTATTTGCTCGTCATTCCTTATTGGAAATAATTGATTGTGTTAACCAGTGATAAGATGGGAACCCACAGTCAGTTGAACAAATTAGTTTAAATTGAGTTTACCAATGATGTCTACTAGTCTATTGTGTTGAATCTACCGACACATCGTATGATGAACTAGCACCTCCCTAGATCGACTTTCTCCGTATAATTACAGTTACTAACAAGTGTACTATCATTTTCCCAATCTATTAGACTTAGAATTCTCTGACTAACAATTTTCTGTGATTTAATTAAACTAATATTGGAAAATTGAAAATCTTTTTGTTGTTCCAAGTAACTTGACGCATGTGTACTATCACTTTCCAATTAGCTTATCATTAACTTGTTTTTGTTTTAACACTGATAATTCCTGAATTGAGATCCTTGGATTCACAAGTGGTATCAGAGCTAAGTGCTCATTAATCTAGATCAATTGATCTATCATTATTAAAATTGTTTAATTGTCTTTTAAACAATTAATTCAGTGACTTATCATTCAACAAGCATTATCTCAATGTTTGATTGATTTAGATCTATATTCACATCAATTGAATACTAGATCTGAGTCTTTGATAGATTTGTCTGCGTTAACATTCAGAGTTAAATTCATAACTTTTTTAAAAAATAAAAAAAATTATGAGTACTTTTGGTGGATCATATCAACCACCAAAGTTAGAAACAAAAGCTGATTTTAAATCCTGGAAAATCAAGTTCAGGAATCATGTGAACTACACTGATTCTGACTTGTGGGAGTCCATCACTGAAGGTCCTTATATTCCACCCACTATTGGGCCGGATTATAATGATAAGAATCAACCAATCAGCACAAAAGATCTGTCGCCTGATGCTGTCAAAAAGGTTAAAGTTGATATTAAAGCATACAGTTTGCTTAGTATGGCTTTGCCTGAAGAGATATTGATCAGGTGTGAGAATTACAAAACAACAAATTCCATGTGGAAGATACTTCATACTCTCTGTGAAGGGAGTGATGAGATCAGAAGCACCAGGAAAGACACCCTTAGATCACAATATGAAACCTTTCATCATATTGAGGGTGAATCAATTCCTCAACAACTCCACAGATTCATGCAACTTGTTACTGAGATGAATATCTTGGAGTTGAAGTATACTACTGAGGAACTAAACAAAAAGATGCTCTATACTTTACCTGAAAGTTGGAAGCAGACTGTGTCCATGTTCAAGAACACCATAGATCTTAAGACAACTGGTCTAGAAACACTGGTTGCTAAAGTAGAGGCTCTTGAAATGGATGAACAATCAAGAAACAAGAGTGTGAGAACTCATGTCTCACCTTATCACTTCAAAGTAACAAAAAATGCTAGAAGTGTATTTATTTCAAACAATGATAGTGATAACTCTTGTGCTTTGAGTGATGATGAAGAGGAAGTCAGTTTCTATGCTTCTACACCTTCAAAGAAATCAACTCAAAGTAAAAATCAAAAGGATAAAGGAAGACCTGCTGACAGAAGAGATACAACTACAGCATCAGCAAAATCTTCACAACAAAACAATCAGTCTGTGAAGTCGCTGGATCGGTAAACATCCGAGCATGTTCTTGACGGAAGGTGATAAACCAAAAGACAAACAATAGTACGAACAATAATCGAATGATTTTATTGATAAAACCTAACGATTTTAAGCTCGTTACAACTTAAGAATAAAGACTTTTGGCAAGGGGAGATCGAGCATGATCTCCCCTCTCATCCGGTAGCACCTAGGCGCCAGGCACACTATCTCTCAAAACCCTTTCAGTTTCTACACATTGAAACTGGTATATATAGCCTTCGGCCCATATTAGATGCGACTGGGCCCATTTGTGCGATTGGACCATGCGTATGGTTCAATCGTACGACTGGACCATGCGTATGGTTCAATCGTACGACTGGACCATTCTTATGGTTCAGTCTTACGAATGCTCCAATCGCATCTCTTAGTCGCACGACTGGTCCATTAGCAAGACTCAGTCGCACGACTGAGTCTCATTCGCATATGCTCCTGCGAATGACCCAGTTTCATGTGTTTACAAGGTGTATAACATTAAGCCTAGACTATTCGTCAAGTGACGGACACACTATATATGACAATATATGCTCCAACACAGTCAGAACCAATCACTGTGATATTGGATTCTGAAGAACAAAAAGCAGCATTTGCATCTTTTAGTTCTAGTTTTCAAGCATACCTGGGAAGCTCTCTAACTTCAGCAAATATCTGCCAGCAAGACTTGGAAGAACTACATCCTGATGTAGTGGAAGAGATGGATTTACAATGGCAGATGGCATTAATTGCTTACAGAGCTAAGCAATATCTCAGGAGAAACAAGAACATGGTTGCAGCAAGCAAAACATCAAAGATTGGTGTTGACAAGTCAAAGGTAAGATGCTTCAAGTGCAATCTCTATGGACATTTTTTTAGAGAATGCAATCAACAATCACCTCCAGAGATAAGACCACATCAGCAGCATCAACAAAATCAGGCTTAATCTCCCCAACAATCAAACTCTCAAAGATCTTTGCACAGACAACCTCAACTGACCCAATACATCCCCACCAGCCATGCATGAATCAGTAGGACCAAGTAACTCCAAGGAGTCAGGGCTGATCATACTTCAAGATGGAACATGTGACTGAAGTATGTATGAAAAGGAAGTCTTGGAAGAGAATCAAGCTTTGATGGCTCACATGGAAAGCAAAGTTCCCCCAATGGCCAGTGAGGTAAGAGAAAGGTTGTGTTCATCATCATGTGTTGAGAAAGTTGAACGTTATAGAGTCCATGCTCAACAGTTGGCTGATAAAGTAAAAGAAACAATGATTTTGAATGAATCACATGTTAGAGAGCATAAATTATATCAAATCAAAACTAATTCTTTGCAAAAAGATTTAGAAAAATTTGTTTCTGAAAACTACAGTCTAACAGCCCAAGTTGAGCATCTGACCACTTCGTTAACCAAATCCATGGCTGATCATGCATCAACTGAAGTGAAACTTCAGAAGTTTCAACTATCATCTCAGCAATATGAGAAGCTGTTAAACTCTCATATTGAATCAAAGAACAGGTATAGGTTGGGTTATAATGCTGTTGCACCACCAATAAATGATAATTACACAACTCTACCTCAAACAATGACAAACACATTGTCAAATCATTTTATGCCTAGCACCAAGTTTGAAACAAAATCAAATCAAATCCACATTAACAATGAAACTGATGTGAGTGAAACTGAGTCTTCTGAATCAGAATCTCTGAAACACGATGACTCAGATTTAGATTATGATAAATGTGATGACTTGGATGATTCTGATGAACATGATCAACTGAACATTGGTAAGAATGTTCATGTTGAAACTGGTCTTCCAAAAGTTCTGGGAGAATCAAAGCTGCAATATCCTCCAAAGCAAAGAAACATGCTGAAGACAATATGCAAGAGGATTGCTGAGTTAAATGAAGGACTACAAGAATTGAACCTTCACAAAAGTACATCATCAAATGAGGAAGGAAAATTCGACTTAAATGAGGAAGTACCTTCATCTAATGTAGATAAAGGTAAAAAGAAACAAGTGACGAGCAAACACAAGAAAAACTTTTCAGTTGAAGATCTACGGAAGACAAAATCTGCTGAATCCGTAGAACATCTGCGGAAGACAGAAACTGATTCTGCGGATGGAGTATCACAGATGAATGTCAACAAACGTGCACAGAGAAAGGTGGATCTCAAGCTGAAAAGATCAGCTAAAGATAATCAACATTCAGTGGATGGTTCTACTAGCAAAAGCAAGGAGAAATCAAGTGATCCATTGAAAAAGGAGTTGAAGTCTCACAAGCTGAACAAGAAAAAGAAGTCTAAGGAAGAGGAAAATTCACAAGAAAAATACTGCAAATGGTGTGATATGAAAAACCACAATACAGATGACTGCTACTTCAGCAGTTACTGTTCCATAGCAATATGAACAATCACATGACTTCTGAGTGCTACTTCAACAAACATTATGCAATCTTCAACAAAAATAATCATTCAACTCAGGAATGTTATTTCAACAAAAGGAACAAGACAAAGAGATCTAAGAAGTCAAATTCTAAAGTATCTGAATTAGACTCTCAATCTTCTGAAAGTGACAAAGGATCAAAGACTAACACAGTCAAACAAAAAGTCAAGTAGAAAACATCTGCTGCGGACAAACCTTTGAAGAAAGGAGTATCCAATTAGTCAAGAACACCTCACAAGAAGGTAGATCTATCAACCAAAGAACCTCTCAAGAAGGCAAAAGTGAAAGATGATTTCTTTGATAACTTTGAAAAAGGGACTCCTGTGACTCAAGCAAAACCAAAAGATGATGAAACTTTCAGAAATCCAGGATGTACCTCAAAATCAAAATATCAACCCAAGAAAGAGAAGATAAAGGTAGACTCAATCAAGAAAGAAGACACACAAACATCTGCTTCATCTTCAACAGAATCATCCTCACCATCATCAAATCAAAATGAATCAATTAGGACTGAAATTAATACTGAAACTTCAAGATTGATTCATGAAGGAGTAACAATTTTAGATACATCTGGCAAACCCAAGACAATTAAGGCTTGGGTTGTCAATTCTAATTGATTTCATTATTTGTGCAGGAACAATCTTGGAGAGCTGACAACAAGTGGTATGTTAACAGTGGTTGTTCCAGGCATATGACAGGAAACTGTTCTCTTCTCCATGACTTCAAACATAAACATGCCTCATATGTGGCATTTGGTGGGGATAAGAAGGGAGGTAAAATAGTTGGTGAAGGAATGGTAACGAATGGTGTGCTCACATTTGAAAAAGTGAATTACTGTGAAAATTTGCAGTACAATTTACTTAGTGTGTCTCAAATTTGTGATCAAAACTATACAACATTGTTTGATAACACTAATTGTTACATTCTTAAGCCAGATTTTTCAGTTCCAGCAGAATGGATCCTTCTTAAAGCATCAAGAAAAGGAAACACATATGTTTTGGATATGAACAACACAACACTCACAAGTCATGAGACATGCCTGTTATCTAAGTCCACAGAAGATGAATCACAATTGTGGCATAGAAGGCTTGTTCATTCCAACATGAAGAATATGAATAAATTAGTGAAAAATGACTTGGTCATTGGCCTACCAAAGAAAGATTTTCATTGTTCAAATCATTGTTCTTCATGTTATAAATAGGGTGTCTCATAAATCCAAATTAATCAATACTAACACTACACCACTCAAATTGCTTCACATAGACCTTTTTGGTCCAACCAATGTGATGAGCATTGGAAAAAGGAAATATTGCTTAGTGATAGTGGATGATTTCACTAGATTCACCTGGGTCTTTTTCTTAAAAGAAAAGAGTGAAACATCTGAAACATTAATGAACTTTGTGATCAAGATTCAGAATCAACTTGATTTAAAAGTTAAAATTTTCAGGAGTGATAATGGGACTGAATTTTCAGAGATTGTATAGATCAATGATCGGATCCTTAATGTATTTAACTGGCAGTAGGCCTGACATAATGTTTGCTGTGTGTGTGTGTGCTAGGTATCAATCAGATCCAAAGGAGTCTCATCTGAATGTTGTAAAGAGAATATTCAGATATCTGAAAGGAAAACCAGCTCTAGGACTGTGGTATCCAAAAGATGGAGATTTCAGTCTTTACTCATATTCAGATAGTGATTTTGGAGGGTGCAACAACAACAGAAAATCCATAACTGGTGGATGTCAATTTTTAGGACCAAGACTTGTTTCATGGTAGTGCAAGAAGCAAACCAATGTGTCTGTATCCACAGCTGAAGCTGAGTACATCGCTGCTTCAGCTGGTTGCTCTCAAGTACTTTGGTTACAAAACCAATTACTTGATTATGGTTATAATTTCCTTCAAACACCAATTCATATTGATAATTCAGTTGCTATGTTTATAACTGCTAATCCAGTACAACATGGCAAAACAAAGCATATCGTGATCAGATATCATTTTCTGAGGGATTGCTCAGAAAAAGATTTGATCAAGCTAATCAAAGTGGATACAACATATCAGCTTGCTGATTTATTCACTAAAGCCTTTGATTCAGTTAGATTCAATTTTCTAATTGAGTCTTTGGTTATGATTAACTTAGATTAACTTTTCTTAAACAAAGAAAAGCATGTGACTGTCCTTATACATAGAGTTTATCTTCTTTAATTAATTTAAAAAAATAATAAAAGAATTAATAAAAAAATTAAAAAAAAATTATTCGCATTTCTGTGACTACTTTCTGCATGACATGTCTTTGGGAAATGATAGTACACTATGCCTTGGCTTACTTCATCAGTATCATTACACTTCAATCTGATTCAAAACACTTTGATATGTAAGTAGGTTCATCTTGAGTGGACTCTACACTTAAAGCATACTAAACATATAGAAATAGGCAACTGTCTGTGGGAACTCCATTTTGAGGATCAAGCAAGTAAGTCTTATCCTGATGCGACCAAACCACTCACTCAAAGCACAGTATGTAAAAGACTTTATAATCTTCTATCTTTGCAAAATCATATTCCCTCTGTTTTGTGTGAACAAAGACCTGGGTATATGATTAAAGAGTATGATCTTCATTATCCCTCTGTTTTGTGTAAACAAAGACCTGGGATGATAGCACCTCTGTTTTACGAAAGTAAAGACCTGGTGACTTTATGCGGATCATATTTAGCTCTCAAAAGAATACTTTGTGATCAACTGAATATTGTCTCAAAGAGCTTAATCATAAAAGCATTAATGAGACTACAAGTATGTCTCAAGATAGAACTTATAACTTAATGTACATAGTCAATAAGTGTGAAAAGGGGATGATTTGACTCACCTACGGAGGACAAACTCTAATAAGAATTGAATGTGGAGCACATGATAGTTACTGATCAACAAACATCAAAACTTGGTAAACTGCATGCCTAGTTGTTACATTACTCCTGTATGAATTTAAGTGGATCTGTATACTTGCAATCAGGTGTTATATCAGATCATTCCTCATTCATGAAATCAAAATCAGAAGAAGCCTTGTGTTATAGTATGATCCCTATATACATATGCATGCTTGAATAGTTGGTAATCTTGTTTAACTTGTGCTCTTCAATGTTTACATCTCTTTTGGACAATCATTTGCCTTTCATGCTTCTCTCAAACATAAATTTCTGATGAATGAAACAGTTTCACATTGATCAAAAATTTAGGGGGAGTAGTTAATGAATGAAAATCAATAAAAAGCTGTTAAATCAACTGTGAAGGAATTGGAAATTGAGCATTAACTTGGATGCAGGATATAGGAAGCTTTCTTGTACTCAATTGCAATGCAAACAAAATCAACAAGGTCCAACATCAATAAATGATCTATTACTTGATAGATATCATACATTAAAAGTTTCAATGAAACTTTAATTTCCGCAGAAGTTTTAGTAAAAATTCAGCATCCGCAGAAGTACTAGTGAAACTTGTGCATCCGCAGAAGGAACAGTAAAATTAATTGCATAATCGTAGAATTGGTAAACTACGACTGTGCAAGTAACATTGAGTATTAAGTAATGTTGCATTTTCTTTTCAACTAAGGCATCCACAGATGTTATGGCATCCGCAGATGTTAAGGTTCCGCAAATGTTTTGTGGAACTTTTCAACTAAGGCATCCGCAGATGTTATGGCATCCGCAGATGTTAAGGTTCCGCAGATGGTTTGCGGAAAGGGATAAATGGGAAGTAGGACCAACATATTTAATAAAAGAAATTAATGTGTCTGCTTATAAATGAGGATTTTGAATTTAAGAATTCATTAATCACTTTTCAGAGCACTTTTCACCTTTTGACCTAGAAAAACGCACTTTCGCTTTCCCTCTTTCATAAACATTCAAACCTGCAAACTCAAAGCCTTAAAACAAACACGTAATCTTGATCATAGACTATTGGTTTAAAGGTAAATCATGTTATAATCATCAATAATGAACTGTTCGATTCATGATTTTTGTTAAAACTGTTCGTATTCATGTCTGCACCATTGATACTAACATGCTTATCATTGATATTGTGTACAGATGACGAATAGGTTTGCAAAAGAGCATAATGTATGCGCATTTCTAAACGCTGATGATCCTGCATCAAAAGGATGTCGAGATATCATCAGATATCTTCGACAATCCAGGCTTTTCTATGCTCTTACGGCAGAGCCTGTGATCCATCAGTCGCACATTATTGATTTCTGGAACTCAGCTCAAATAGAGTAAGATGGAGAAGATGAGTTGATTGTTGCTGAAATCCGAAATGAAAGACTTCGGATAGATGAACAAGTTATCAGAACATCACTTGAGTTGGGAGATCGAGAAGTAGGGCACCCTGATGTATTTAAGAATGAGTACGTTGAGAAGGTGTTCCATCTGATGGGTTACGATGGAGATTTTGATAAGGGGGAGATCAAGAAGGTAAAATTGTGCAAGCCATACAGATTCCTATGCCACACTTATCTCAAGTGTATCTCTAACAGGAAGTCTGGGCTGGATAGATTTTCTACGCACATATCTTCAGGCATCATAGGAATCTTTGTGGGAAGGACCTACAACTACTCAAAGTACATCTTCAATTGTCTATATGACCAAGTTAAGTTGAAAAGGTCAGACCAGATGTACATGTTTCCAAGGTTTCTGCAACTGATCATCAATGTCGAACTTTCGAGGATTGTAAGGGAAGGTGATGTGTTTGTACAAGCCCATCTGGGTAGGACTGTACTGAACAAGATCAGTGGCAAGTATCAAGGTGAAGATATGCCCATGTTTGCTCATGTTGTGGATGCACAGGCTGACATACCACAAGAATTGGTATGGATAGATAAGCAAGAAGAGACATCTGCTGATTTTGATCAAGCATCACACTCACCAAATCAAACACCCCCTCACCAACACCAATCACCACCCAACATAAACACTGACCCTATTTCACCTATTCATCATCATGCATCCCCACAACAACTATCTACTTCCACCCAACACACCCAGCCTATCTCTCCTATACGTCAAGAAGTACCAGTGATTTCACTCTCATCATCACAAAACACTCAGCCAGTCTCACCCTTCCACACCATATCCCCACTTCATCCACTCCCTGATACACCAAGACAACAGACATTTGAGAGTATCAATACTGAGCCGTTACACATATCTCAGTCTCAGAACTCAGTTCACTCTGGTGAGACTGAGTTAATGTCTCAAGCCAGCACAGTACAACTCTCAGTCTCCAACTCCTAAAACACAGTCTTATCAGATCACACTGATCCTATTTCTCCAATTCTTGATGCTCAGCAACTGTCTCAACCCAAACAACAAGAGCCTGTTGATCAAACAGTTGAGCACCACTAAAGTTCAGCAAGTGCTGCTCCTACTGAGAAGAATGATGCTCAAACTGCTGGTGAACCAACAGAAGAAGAACAAGATAATTTTGTTGATGTTGTTGCTTATAATGAAGATGATCTGAGTGATAAGGACATACCAGTGAGCAAAAGTTATCTGGTTGCTGAGTACAACAAACTGGTGATCAAGTCCAACAAAAGGAAACAAAGAATCCAAGAGTTAAAAGGGGTGATTAAAGAAAAGGATGAAGAGCTGATGAAACAACAAGCTAGAATGAAAAGACTCAAAGAAGATGCTAAAAGCAATAACGAAGTAATAGATGCATTGCTTCAGCATGAAACAGAATTGGTTGAGTCTGTAAAATTCGAGAGAAATGTGAAAGAGAAGATGGCTCTGAAGGTTGAGCAAATCACTGACTCTCTGTCTACAAAATCTGAGCTGATCAAGTTGAAAGATGAAGAAATTGAACAGCAAAAGATGAAGATATGTGCATTGGAATCAAAGGATGTACCAGCTGTCAAACAATCAAAACAATCTTATGAGGTTTCAAAGGACTTAATTCTGCATTCACGGAAGAGAAAGTACCTGGGTGCAACCAAAAAGAAGTTAATCATTGTAGAAGATTTCCCCAAAAAGCAAAAGCCACATGTCCTAAGCATACTCCTTCAGTAGATGTATCTACTGTGAAGTTGACATCCAGTAATGATGATGTCAGTGATGAAGAATGGAATGAGCTGATCAAGATGGACTCACCAATTGGCCATAAAGGCTCAAAGGCTGATAATCTGCTGACAACTGAAGATATTATGGAAGAGAGGCCTGAGTCAGCTATGTTTATGACTCTAATAAACCATGGTTTTCCTTATGACATGGTTGAGAGGATGAACTTATCATAGATGAAGGATTTACTGAAAGAGTTTGAGTTTGCTAGATTTATGATCCCAAACTGTGATTTTGAAGCTTTCTCAACCTTTCAAGCAGTTCAGAAAATCAAGAAGGACCTAGGTCACTGTGATACAACAAAGTTGAACAAATACAATATGACCTGTTAGTTGCAAAGTCATAATTACAAGCTGCATGAGCTTAAGGGAAGAACGGTTGGAGAGCTGAGAAGGATGATGGAGCATGTTATGAATGTTGAGCTTGACACTGGTGTGAGATTTAGGACTGAAGCTCCAAATCTAGCTGTAGAGCATCATAACAAGACACCTGCTGATCCAGTTGTTGTAGAAAGCAAAAGTCAGCACGAAGGGAAAGACAAACTGATAAGAGAACCAAGAGATGTCATACCAGGCAAAGTTTGGCCACTTGGAATGACTGTCAGAGAAATTACTGAACAAAAGTCAACATTAATACAGCTGATTGATCATCTCACAACTCCCAGTTCTGTGAAAGAGAACAAGATCATGGCCTAGAAAAATGATCTAGACTGGGATTGTGCATTAATTAAGAGAACATCTGGAAGAGTAGAATACTTCCAGGATGTGTTCAGTGTTATGCTTAGTTGAGAGTGATCTCAAAGACTTACAAAGTCTGATCATCTCTAATTACCCTATACACCCAAGAGGAAGAGATTTCTCAATATTGGTGGGTAAACTGAAGACAAAATTCAAGGATGATGTGTTTGCTGAGGCTAAAAGAGAAGATGCTGAGAACAAGAGAAGAATTAAGGGCCTTAAAAGGTTTAAATCCAATGCCTTAGAATCAGTAGATGATGAATTCTTGAGGAGGATTGGATACAACAACAGAAATACAGCAGCCATCAAGTCAATTGAAGGGAATCAATACACATATCCCATAACTGAATGGGGATATGTTGAGAAAACAAAGGAATTAGTGCTGCTAAGGAATGCTGAGAACAAAAAAGATGAACGAATCAGGATCTTTGACCCTGTAGAAATCAAGTTACTCCATCCTAGCTACACTTCATACTTATATGACAAATTCTTTCCCAAGCTGACTGATGAAAGAGCATAAAATGATCTGTTCCTGCATGTCCATGTAATACAAGTGGTTGACAAACTTCATGCAAAAGCTTACAAGAGAAGAAGACATAATGCTGGACTGCTGAAGGGAACAAATTTTGATGAAGTCTCAGAACTCAGAATATCAGAAGAGGATGAGCTAGAGGTGGTGCATAACAACAAAGTGTTAGACACACTCACCACTGAAGAAGATGTTTTGGGTCTTAGTTTTGAAACTCCAAAGAAGCTCAGCAAGATGAAGATCAACTACAAATATGATGATCAGAAGACTGCTGTGTCTTATTTTTACAACAAAATGATTGCCAGAGTCAAGGAACTTTCAATTTTGATGGAATGATTTAAGGATCTAAGCCTAAGGGGGAGTATTGTTAGATCTAGAAAGAATAGGTCTAGATAATTTTTGTATAGGCTTAGAACATTAATCAAATCTTGTAATAAATGATTGTAACTAACTATCAGTATATATGCATATGCATTGAATATATAGATTAACCCGTATATATATGTGTGGCTTTTTGTATGATGACAGGCTAAAACAATATACTTGGTAGGATTTCTGAAATCAACAAAGTGTAAGACACATCTACGGATGAACAATAATGTTAATCCGTAGATACGGTTCTTACAAGACCCTTTGTCTTCGGATGAACATCACCCAAGGATCCAAGTGAAGACTCCTGTGGAAAAACAAGACCCCTGCGGAAGTTGCATGATGAAGTAAAGACTCCTGCTGAAGACAAGTTTCCTACGGAAGATCAAGATTCCTGCGGAAAAGCAAAGTTCCTACGGAAGACAAAGTTCCTGCGGAAGACAAACACTTGGACGCAATATACAAATGTTATCTGTCAACGTCAATTTCGAATCCCAAGAGATCCGGTGTTTCCTTAACTGACTCAAAGTGCCTATAAATATGAGTCCTAGGTTTCACATCTTGGAGAACACAATTAAGCTATATTATGCTGTCAATCATCTCATCTTTGTGCAACCCTAGTCACCGTCACATCAACAACAACATTCATTCAATTGAAGAAATCAATGTTCATAGTATTTATAATTATTCTTTTGTAATCATTACTCAATAATTAATGAAATACTTTTGTAATCATTACTCCATTAAAAGTAAAGACCTGGTGACTTTATGCGGATAATATTTAGCTCTCAAAAGAATCCTTTGTGATCAACTGTATATTGTCTCAAAGAGCTTAATCATAAAAGCATTAATGAGATTACAAGTATGTCTCAAGATAGAACTTATAACTTAATGTACATAGTCAATAAGTGTGAAAAAGTGATGATTTGACTCACCTACGGAGGACAAACTCTAATGAGAATTGAATGTGGAGCACACGATAGTTACTGATCAACAAACATCAAAATATGATAAACTGCATGCCTAGTTGTTACATTACTTCTGTATGAATTTAAGTGGATCTGTATACTTGCAATTAGGTGTTATATCAGATCATTCCTCATTCATGAAATCAAAATCAGAAGAAGCCTTGTGTTATAGTATGATCCCTATATACATATGCATGCTTGAATAGTTGGTAATCTTGTTTAACTTGTGCTCTTTAATGTTTACATCTCTTTTGGACAATCGTATGCCTTTCTTGCTTCTCTCAAACATAAATTTCTGATGAATGAAACAGTTTCACATTGATCAAAAATTTAGGGGGAGTAGTTAATGCATGAAAATCAATAAAAAGTTGTTAAATCAACTGTGAAGGAATTGAAACTTGAGCATTAACTTGGATGCAGGATATAGGAAGCTTTCTTGAACTCAATTGCAATGCAAACAAAGTCAAAAAGGTCCAATATCAATAAATGATCTATTACTTGATAGATATCATACATTTAAAGTTTCAATGAAACTTTAATTTCCGCAGAAGTTTCAGTAAAAATTCTGCATCCGCAGAAGTACCAGTGAAACTTGTGCATCCGCAGAAGGAACAGTAAAATTAATTGCATAATCGTAGAATTGGTAAACTACGACTGTGCAAGTAACATTGAGTATTAAATAATGTTGCATTTGATTTTCAACTAAGGCATCCGTAGATGTTATGGCATCCGCAGATGTTAAGGTTCCGCAGATGTTTTGCGGAACTTTTCAACTAAGTCATCCGCAGCTGTTATGGCATCCGCAGATGTTAAGGTTCCGCAGATGGTTTGCGGAAAGGGATAAATGGGAAGTGGGACCAACATATTTAATAAAAGAAATTAATGTGTCTGCTTATAAATGAGGATTTTGAATTTAAGAATTCATTAATCACTTTTCAGAGCACTTTTCATTTTTTGACGTAGAAAAACGCACTTCCGCTTTCCCTCTTTCATAAACATTCAAACCTGCAAACTCAAAGCCTCAAAACAAACACGTAATCTTGATCATAGACTATTGCTTTGAAGGTAAATCATGTTATAATCATCAATAATGAACTGTTCGATTCATGATTTTTGGTAAAACTATTCGTATTCATGTCTTCACCATTGATACTAACATGCTTATCATTGATATTGTGTACAGATGACGAATAGGTTTGCGAAAGAGCATAATGTGTGCGCATTTCTAAATGTTGATGATCCTGTATCAGAAGGATATCGAGATATCATCAGATATCTTCGATGATCCAGGCTTTTCTATGCTCTTACGGCAGAGCCTGTGATCCATCAGTCGCACATTATTGATTTCTAGAACTCAGCTCAAATAGAGTAAGATGGAGAAGATGAGGTGATTGTTGCTAAAATCCGAAATGAAAGACTTCAGATAGATGAACAAGTTATCAGAACATCACTTGAGTTAGGAGATCGAGAAGTAGGGCACCCTGATGTATTTGAGAATGAGTACATTGAGAAGGTGTTCCATCTGATGGGTTACGACGGAGATTTTGATAAGGGGGAGATCAAGAAGGAAAGATTGTGCAAGCCATACAGATTCTATGCCACACTTATCTCAAGTGTATCTCTAACAGGAAGTCTGGGATGGATAGATTTTCTAGGCACATATCTTCAGGCATCATAGGAATCTTTGAGGGAAGGACCTACAACTACTCAAAGTACATCTTCAATTGTCTATGTGACCAAGTTAAGTTGCCTAGGTCAGACTAGATGTACAAGATAATTTTGTTGATGTTGTTGCTTATAATGAGGATGATCTGAGTGATAAGAACGTACCAGTGATCAAAAGTTATCTGGTTGCTGAGTACAACAAACTGGTGATCAAGACCAACAAAAGGAAACAGAGAATCCACGAGTTAAAAGGGGTGATAAAAGAAAAGGATGAAGAGCTGATGAAACAACAAGCTAGAATGAAAAGACTCAAAGAAGATGCTAAAAGCAATAATGAAGTAATAGATGCATTGCTTCAGCATAAAAAAGAATTGGTTGAGTCTGTAAAATTCGAGAGAAATGAGAAAGAGAAGGTGGCTCTGAAGGTTGAGCAAATCACTGACTCTCTGTCTACAAAATCTGAGCTGATCAAGTTAAAAGATGAAAAAATTGAACAGCTAAAGATGAAGATATGTGCATTGGAATCAAAGGATGTACCAGCTGTCAAACAATCAAAACAATCTTCTGAGGTTTCAAAGGACTTAATTCTATATTCACGGAAGAGAAAGTACCTGGGTGCAACTGAAAAGAAGTTAATCATTGTAAAAGATTCCCTCAAAAAGCAAAAGCCCACATGTCCTAAGCATACTCCTTCAGTAGATGTATCTACTGTGAAGTTGACATCCGGTAATGATGATGACAGTGATGGAGAATGGAATGAGCTGATCAAGATGGACTCACCAACTGGCCATAAAGACTCAAAGGCTGATAATCTACTGCCAACTGAAGATATTATGGAAGAGAGGCCTGAGTCAGCTGTGTTTATGACCCTCATAAACCATGGTTTTCCTTTTGACATGGTTGAGAGGATGAACTTATCTGAGATGAAGGATTTACTGAAAGAGTTTGAGTTTGCTAGATTTATGATCCCAAACTCTGATTTTGAAGCTTTCTCAACCTTTCAAGCAGTTCAGAAAATCAAGAAGGACCTAGGTCACTGTGATACAACAAAGTTGAACAAATACAATATGACCTGTTGGTTGCAAAGTCATAATTACAAGCTGCATGAGCATAAGGGAAGAACGGTTGGAGAGCTGAGAAGGATGATGGAGCATGTTTTGAATGTTGAGCTTAACACTGGTGTGAGATTTAGGACTAAAGCTCCAAATTGGCTGTAGAGCATCATAACAAGACACCTTCTGATCCAGTTGTTGTAGAAAGCAAAAGTCAGCACAAAAGGAAAGACAAACTGATAAGAGAACCAAGAGATGTCATACCAGGAAAAGTTTGGCCACTTGGAATGACTGTCAGAGAAATTACTGAACAAAAGTCAACATTAATACAGCTGATTGATCATCTCACAACTCCCAGTTCTGTGAAAGAGAACAGGATCATGGCCTGGAAATATGATCCAGACTGGGATTGTGCATTAATTAAGAGAACATCTGGAAGAGTGGAATACTTACAGGATGTGTTTTCAGTGTTGTGCTTACCTGAGAGTGATCTCAAAGACTTACAAAGTCTGATCATCTCTAATTACCCTATACACCCAAGAGGAAGAGATTTCTCAATATTGGTGGGTAAACTGAAGACAAAATTCAAGGATGATGGGCTTGCTGAGGCTAAAAGAGAAGATGTTGAGCACAAGAGAAGAATTAAGGGCCTTAAAAGGTTTAAATCCAATGCCTCAGAATCAGTAGATGATGAATTCTTGAGGAGGATTGGATATAACAACAGAAATACAGCAGCCATCAAGTCAATTGAAGGGAATCAATACACATATCCCATAACTGAATGGGGATATGTTGAGAAAACAAAGGAATTAGTGCTGCTAAGGAATGCTGAGAACAAAAAAGCTGAACGAATCAGGATCTTTCACCCTGTAGAAATCAAGTTACTCCATCCTAGCTATACTTCATTCTTATATGACAAATTTTTTCCCAAGATGACTGATGAAAGAGCACAAAATGATCTGTTCCTACATGTCCATGTAATATAAGTGGTTGACAAACTTCATGCAAAAGCTTACAAGAGAAGAAGACATAATGCTGGACTGCTGAAGGGAACAAATTTTGTTGAAGTCTCAGAACTCAGAATATCAGAACAGGATGAGCTAGAGGTGGTGCATAACAACAAAGTGTTAGACACACTCACCACTGAAGAAGATGTTTTGGGTCTTAGTTTTGAAACTCTAAAGTATCTCAGCAAGATGAAGATCAACTACAAATATGATGATCAGAAGACTGTTGTGTCTTATTTTTACAACAAAATGATTGCCAGAGTCAAGGAACTTTCAGTTTTGAAGGATTGATTCAAGGATCTAAGCCTAAGGGGGAGTATTGTTAGATCTAGAAAGAGTAGGTCTAGATCATTTTTGTATAGGCTTAGAACTTTAATCAAATCTTGTAATAAATGACTGTAACTATCTATCAGTATATATACATATGCATTAAATATATAGATTAACCCATATATATATGTGTGGCTTTTTGTATGATGACAGGCTAAAACAATATACTTGGTAGGATTTCTGAAATCAGCAAAGTGTAAGACACATCTACGGATGAATAATAATGTTAATCCGTAGATACGTTTCTTACAAGACCCTTTGTCTTCGGATGAACATCACCCAAGGATCCAAGTGAAGACTCCTGTGGAAAAACAAGACCCCTGCGGAAGTTGCATGATGATGTGAAGACTCCTGCTGAAGTCAAGTTTCCTACGGAAGATCAAGATTCCTGCAGAAGAGCAAACGTTCCTACGGAAGACAAAGTTCCTGCGGAAGACAAACACTTAGACGCAATATACAAATGTTATATGTCAACGTTAATTTCGAATCCCAAGAAATCCGGTGTTTCCTTAACTGACTCAAAGTGCCTATAAATATGAGTCCTAGGTTTCACATCTTAGAGAACACAATTAAGCAATATTACGGCTGTCAATCATCTCATCATTGTACAACCCTAGTCGCTATCACATCAACAACAACATTCATTCGATTGAAGAAATCAATGTTCATAGTATTTATAATTATTCTTTTGTAATCATTACTCAATAATTAATGAAATACTTTTGAATCAATTATTGTGTTCGTATTTACTGTGACATCGTGTTTGTGTTCGTCAATTAACATTTAACACAATTAAACAGCAATTAATGATTATTCCACGATCATTAACTTGTTTTTGTTTTAATACTGATAATTCCTGAATTGAGATCCTTGGATTCACAAGCTTGATTGCGTTTATTTTCATTTTTTCGTGCTTTGCTCTTTTTGTGGCCATCCGCACACTTTTAGTGGTGTTTATTTGCTCGTCATTCCATATTGGAAATAATTGATTGTGTTAACCAGTGATAAGATGGGAACCCACAGTCAGTTGAACAAATTAGTTTAAATTGAGTTTACCAATGATGTCTACTAGTCTATTGTGTTGAATCTACCGACACATCGTATGATGAACTAGCACCTCCCTAGATCGACTTTCTCCGTATAATTACAGTTACTAACAAGTGTACTATCATTTTCCCAATCTGTTAGACTTAGAATTCTCTGACTAACAATTTTATGTGATTTAATTAAACTAATATTGGAAAATTGAAAATCTTTTTGTTATTCCAAGTAACTTGACGCATGTGTACTATCACTTTCCAATTTGCTGAATCACTTTCTTAGTTTTGTTGTTTTTGCCTTTTAGCTTATCTGCCCTTCCCCCCCCCCCTTTTTTGAGTAAATAAATACTGAACATAACCTAATCTCCCCTAAAATTCTAAAACAGAAAATCTTTCTGTGTTTTTGGATTTTTATAAGACAAGGAAATTAAAAGAAATAAAATAGAAATAACAAAAACTAAACACGTGTCGGACTAGGCATCTGTGTCTTCTGAAGTTATGTCACTTTTCTTTTTCACACCGTTGACCTCTAACAGATATAGAAATCTGGGTTTGTCAAAAGGTTTGGTGTAGAGGTCGGCGCGTTGAAAATCCGTGTTTATTTTAATCACATTAATTAATTGTTTTTCATAGCAGTCGCATATGAAATGATAATTTATGCCGATGTGTTTTGTTTTAGGGTGTTGAACAGGATTTTTAGTAACAGCTATGGCAGCAGAATTATCAACAAAGATAGGTGTTGAAAAAATTGCAAACCGTAGTCTCGCATTTGCTGTTGGATCCAGATGATCTGAGAACAGCAACTTGCAGTAGCAACATATTCAGGTTCATAGGTTGATAATGCAACCGAGGTCTGCTTCTGGCATTACCAAGTGACTAACCGCCTTTCAAAAAACTGACACCCTGCTGATGTAGACTTGAAGTTCATCTTGCAACCGCCATAGTCAGAATCACTGTACGCAGTGAGCTCAAAGTCATCATCATGAGGATACCACAATCCCAGTGTTGGGGTACCCTTCAGATAACGGAAAATCCTCTTCACCCCAATCAAATGATTGACTTTGGGTTTCGCTTGATATCTGGAGCAAAGACATGTGGCATACATGATATCTGAACGTGAGGCAGTGAGATACATGAGAGATCCGATCATCCCACGATACATTATGGCATCCACCAAATCCCCATTCTCATCAGGAGCCACATCATGATTTGTGGCGAGAGGGGTACCGGCAACAGTGACATTTTCTATATCAAATCAACTCAGAATGTCTCCAACATACTTAGTCTAATGCAGAAAAATACCAGTTGGTGTTTGATCCACCTGTAATCCCAGGAAGAACTTCATTTCTCCCATGGCACTCGTTTCAAACTCTGCCTTCATCACAGATTCAAACTCTTTGCACAGTTCTTCATTTCTCGAACCGAAGATGATGTCATCCACATAGATCTGCACCATTAGTAAGTCCCCATCTTTCTCTTTAATAAACAACGTGTAGTCGATAACACCCCTCCGAAAACCGTGTTTCAAGAGATGGGTGGATAGCTTCTCATACCAAGCTCGAGGAGCCTAATGAAGCCCATACAGAGCCTTGTCCAACTTGTAAACTCTGTCCCGATGATAAGGATCTTCGAATCCCTCGGGTTGACTGACGTAGACTTCTTCATGGATTTCCCCATGAAGGAATGCACTCTTAACATCCAGCTGATAAACTTTGATCTTCATGTAAGATGCGTAGGCCAGAAATATCCGAATAGCTTCCATTCATGCCACTGGTGCAAACACTTTGTTGTAGTCGACTCCCTCGACTTGTCTGAATCCTTGAACAACCAACCGTGCCGTGTTTCTGATAAGAACACCTTGGTCGTCCTTCTTGCACTTCAGTACCCATTTGGTACCAATCACTTTCGCTCCTTTGGTACCAATCACTTTCGCTCCTTCAGGGCATCACTGACGTACTTAGGCTCGATTTGAGAAACAAAACATGAGAACGCCCTGTCATTGACATATCACTTTTCCATGACTGCAGCATAGTCAGCAGAGTACAGCTGATTTCTAGTCTGCACACCGGATTGAATATCCAATGATAGAGTCAGGGGGATGATTCACACTGATCCTGGTCACAGGTGTCGTAGGAACGACAACTTCAGTATCAAGATTTGTGACTACAGGTTCAGTATCCGGATTTCCCAGCTGAGGAGCTCTCTTCTTGATTGACATTATCCTCATTGTTAGTCTCAGCTGCTTCGTCATCATCAGACGATTCATCAGTCTCGTCCTGAGCGGGTGTTGAAGAACCCGAAGCACCACTGGCTGGTGTTATATTGCTGATATCCAGATTTGGTGTATTTAAGACGTCGTACATCATCTGGGTAGCAATCTCATCATCTGGATCAAGCTGAGGGAGGTTGAAGGATTTGAAAAAGCCATCATAATCGAAGAATGATGATGGACCTTTTCCAGCAAGGGGTTGGTGTATCTTTGTACATCTATGTTGCACCACACTTCTACCTGACCAGTTAAGTTGTTATAAACCCTTTGTCTGGAATGCTATATCCTAGAAATATCCCTTGATCGACTTTTTCACAGAACTTGCCCTCCTGAGTTTTCTTCAGCAACGTACATGGAGCTCCAAATGGTTCCAGATACTCCAGGTTCGGTTTGCGCTTCTGAAGCAACTCATAGCAAGTCTTCCCATGCCTCTTGACTACTAGCACACGATTAAGTGTGTAGCAAGCATTGGCAACATCTTCATTCCAGAACTGTACTGGCAGCTTTGAATCTGCCAACATAGTCCTAGCAGTCTCGATCAAGCTCCTATTCTTCCGTTCAGTAACACCATTCATCTGTGGCGTGTATGCAGAGGTGAATTGATGAACAATTCCCTTTTTCTTACAGAAATCATCCATCCACTGATTCTTGAACTCTGTTCCATTGTCTGAACGAATCTTCCTCACTTTCAGATTGTAGAGTGACTCCAGTGTTGTGACTAGAACCTTGAACGAATCAAAAGTTTTTGACTTAGCTTTCAGAAACATCACCCAGGGAACCATGAGTAGTCATCTGTGACTACAAAGCAGTACCAGTCTCCGGCGATACTCTTCATGCTAACAGGACCGAATAGATCCATATGCAATAGCTCCAGGGGCATCTTGATAGAGTTGACATGCTTGGTCTTGTGAGACTTCCTGGTCTGCTTTCCCTTCTTGCATGAGACACAAAAATCAGGAAGTTTGAAGTTCTTTATAGTAACTCCCTCAACTAAGTTGTTATGAATCAGATGATTCATCTTCCTGTGATTTATATGTCCCATTCTTCTGTACCATGAGATAGACTCCTTCTCTGTTGCTTTAGACAAAAAGCACTGAACAGTAGACTCAGTAGTAGAAGCATTTGACATATCTAACACATACAGGTCATTGTACCTAGATGCTGACATTAATACCTGCTCCTCTGGAATCTCCATCTCTTTCTTCAGAATGTAACATTTCCGATTGTCAAACATCACTTTGAAGCCCTTATCACATATCTGAGACACTGAAAGCAAATTGTTTTCCAATTGTTGAACGAAATTCACTTTATCAAATCTTACCTTTGCATTACCTACTTCTCTTTGTACAGTAATGTAGCCTCCTTTGTTTCCAGCAAAAGAAACGTGTCCCTCTTTAATTTGTTTGACATTGAAAATGAGAGACTGATTTCCCGTCATGTGCCTGGATGCCCCGCTATCTACAATCCATGTGTTGGTAGAAGCACTATAGCAGACAACCTGCACCTTATAGAAAATTATTAGTTAAGGAGGGGGATCCAAGCCTTGGCTGGCTTGGGTTTCCCAGAGGCATCACACATCACAAACTCAACCCATTATCCTTTATCAGTTGATGGGATATCAACCTTCAACTTATCACTGCTTTTAGACACTTTAGATGTTTTGGCTTTCCACAAACCATCCTTGTGAAAGGACTGTTTGTGGTAGACCGATGACTGATTTACAGTTTGAACCTTAGGTTTAGTTTCAAAGACAGGTTTCACCTCAGGCATCACAGACTTGCCAGTGACTTGTCTATGTTGTCTGTGGTGTTGAGGAGAGGTATAGGACCTAGTAGGTGTTTTAGACCTAACAGGAGTCTTAGACCTAACCGAAGTCTTAGATCTATGTTTTGAAACCAGTTTAACTTCATTGACTAGTTCAATTTTAATTTTCGATGTCTGATAGCGAGGACAGTTTGAAGAAATGTGACCTCGTTGTCCATAAGTATAGTATGATCTCCTTTCAACTGGACTAGGAGATCTCTTGTGGGGTGGGGAGTAGACGTCAGGTAAGGACTTTTTGGTCTCAATCCTTTGATTTTCACCTTCCTTGACAAATTTTACTTGTTTAACGTTATGGTGTATTTGTCTCTTTGGATGATTTTGATCATGCTTAATTTCTTTTGATTGAGTGGATTTTAAAGTCTTAGATAGTGTATCAACAGATTTAGAACCCAAACCAAGAGAGACATTACCATCCTCTTCCACCCTATCAGTCTGATCTTTTGAGCCTGAGGTTGTTGACTTCTGATTAGCAGCGGGAGGAGCAGGTTTAACTGTAGTATCCGGGTCACTAACCAGAGGAGTAGTCACCACATGGCCCTTCCCCGTTGTTGCATTCCTTAACCAAGTTTTTCAAAATATGAGACGAACTAACTAGACTGTGGAGTTTTTGCTTTAAAGACTCATTTTCAACTTGTAAAACAGCTTTGTCCTTTTTAGTTTCCTTAATTGTTTTTAAATAAATCTTTATGTCATTTTCTTGGTTAAACACGACAGTTCAGTTTCTTTTAGTTGTTTCTTTAAAGCATAAATTGTTTCTTTATAGCTGCTCTCATTTTGTTTTAACACTTTATTTGTCTCAGTGCATAATTTTAGGTCATTACTAAGCTATCATTATGATCTAATAACCTAGCAAATTTCAGATCAATGCTTTCCCTAAATTTATCACATTCAACACAAGCATGTTTAACAAAAAGATCATCTTTTGATTCTACCTGTGCAGATGTAGACGAGCCAGCCATGAAAGCAGTTTGAGGTTCCTGTTATGCTTCAGATTCTGCATTCTGTTCATCCTCAATGAGTTGATCAACAGCAGCTAAGGCTTCATTAGCATCCAGCTCTACTGAGTTCTCCCCTTCACTCACAGATTCATCATTCAGATCATCAACGAGAGCAATGTTGGCTTCACCATCAGATAAAAATCGGAAGGACTAGTCCTGTCCTTCATCACCTTAAACAACCAATGCCTTTGAATCATTGCTTGTTGAAGCTGTCTTTTTATCTTTATCATGTTTGTTAAAGAAAGAGAACGAGTTCCCATTGCCAGTCTTCTTCGGTTTAACACATTCTTGCTTAAAGTGTCCTTTCTCCCCGTAGTTGATACAGGTGACCTTTGACTTGTCAAATCCAAAAGTAGTATCTTTAGTAGCCACTAGATTCTGTCCCGTCTTCTTAACAAACTTCTTTGCTCGTCGCACAGCACTCGCGAGAGCCCACATGATGTCCATTCTTTCCAATTCATTTTCATCCACCCGCTCATAGTCTTCATCAGCCAAGTGGCAGTTACCAATCTTTCCTGCTACTAATCCATCATAAGAATGAACTACAGCTGCAAGTAAGTCCACGTGTTCCTTAGCAACTTCCATAGTTACATTGCCCAGATTTTCTGTCACTAACTTCGTTGATTTAGCTTCTGTAGTATTGTGTTGAACCCCTGATGAAACATTTGACTCACCATGATGAGCTTTGACCAGCTGCAGATGTATTAGATATAAAAGCAGTCTACAGAGGGGCACTGGAAGATTTTGCAGTAGGAGTCACATTGTAGAGAGACCGATCCTGAGTATATGATCCCTTCTTTGCCTTGTACTTGTGTCTCACCTCTTATTCTCTCAGTTTCAGGATGAAATCATTGATGTCTAAAGTCTCTAGCACTGAATTATATCTCAAAGTGGAAATAAATGAATCTCACTTCTCTGGTAGCCCATCAGCCAAACTAGACACTTTTTCTTCCTTAGATGTTGTAACACCATAAGTGTGGAGTTCACTCATCAAATGATAGAAGCGGTACATAATATCATCCAGATTCTCGTTCTTGATAGCAGAAAAATTATCAAGTTCCTTCTTTAATGCCTTGGCCTTTAAAGACTTCAGTGTTGTGCTCCCTTCATACCGTTTCTCAAGAGCATTCCATAACTTTTTGCTCTGCTTATGATCAGAATACTGATGGAAGATATCTTTAGGAATTGACTGTGTCAACATAGCATAGGCTTTCTTCTCTGCATTATAAGCAAGCTTTTGTGCATCACTTAATCCACTCAAAGTAAGTGGTATACCGTCAGTTCCAACTAGCATATTGTAGCCAGTCTCAATAGCATTCCAGAGATTTGTGTCCACTCCATTAAGATGAATCTCAAAACGTTGCTTCCACTGAGGAAATTCAACAAGAGACAAAAGTTTAGGTGGTTTATTATGGTTCCCGATCTCATCTTCCAATAGCAATAGGTTATGGATCCTGGAGTCCTTCCCTGCTGAGAATGCAAAGTTCTCTGAGTCCATAATGAATTAGTATAAAACTTGAAAACCAAACTATGTATGCGACTAGAAGGGGCGACTGAAGGACGACTGAAAACCCAAATGTGCGATTGAGCTTAGTCGTATGACTGGGCAGGCGATTAGGGCAGTTGTGCGAATGTAAAGAACGACTGGAACAATCGAGCGATTGAACGAGCGAATGGCCCAATCGTGCGATTGAACTGGGTGATTGGAGTTCAGTCGTGCGATTGAGTCAATCGTGCGACTGAGACTGCTGACTTCGAAATTTTTCGACCTTTTTCACACAATTCGACCTAAAACATAATTTTGAGTACCCTAGACGGCTGCAACTCGAAAAAGACTCAATTTTGAAAGCATGCACACGTAAAAACTGGATTTTTATGCAGAGAGCACTGATCATTAGACTAAAAACATTGCCTTTTTCAAAAAACAATTGAAAACACGAAGAATCAAGAGCCAAAGCTCTGATACCACTTGTTAGGACCGAGTACGTACGGAGTACTAACTGATTCAGCGTGTAACCAAATCAAATAGCATGGAATTCTATTTGATTGGCGATCCAATCAGGGAAACCGTTAATCCGATCAAACCTAACAATTAGAATACGTTAAGAATAGACTAGGAATAATCAGAAACGATCTATGAACTTGGAAGGGACGATCTGGACGAACTTGGACGGCTAGGGTTGTGAATTGTCGAAGTGTTACATTTTTCCACGAATTAAGTGGTATTTATAGGTTACAGCTTTCATTCGTATGACTGAGCCATGCGCATGGCTCATCGTGCGACTGAGTCATGCGATTGGTTCATTCGTACGATTGAGTTAGTCTTATGACTCAATCGTGCGATTGATTCAATCACCTGGTTCAGTCATGCGATTGGACCATTCGCATGGTCCAGTCTGCGACTGAATCATAAGACTACGTTAAACACATTCCTGAATCTTTAACAATTCAGAACTATGTCTAACAACTGTATACCTATATAACATGTTCGTATAAGCGTGTAACATACAATGATATAAATATATAAAACATTAAGCAACCAATACACAATCAATCAAAGAGTTTTCATTACATTGATCAAACATTACATATATGTAACAAAATGAAAGTCTATTACATTTGAGCTCAATAGAACTAGAAGTAGGGACATGTGTACTAACAAAACTAACCTAACAGTTGATGGCAATTGGATGACATCAAGTTCTGAGAGTAAAAATGATTTCACTCGTGAGTTGGAAAAAGATTCTTTTGATGATAAGGAATAATTTATTAAAGCCGTCAAGCTCTACAATATCAAGACCCATAAACATTTTGAGGTAGTTGAATCACGACTAACCATTTGGTCTATAAAATGTAAGCTACATGAACAAGGTCCCAAATGGAAACTTCATGCAAGTAAACGTAAACAAAGTGGATCTTTTGAAATCATAAAGTATAGTGGTCCACATACTTGTTTGTATGACAAGATTACTCAAGATCATCCAAACCTTGTTGCAAGCTTGATTGCTTAAGAAATTCAACATCTTATAAAAGAACAACCTTCTATTAGTATTAGTGCTTTAAGAGCCGAAGTAATTGATAAGTTAGGCTATACTCCTTCATATAAGAAGGTTTGGGTTGGAAAACAAAAGGCAATCGAACATGTATTTGGGAATTGGGAAGAGTCTTACAATATTCTACCTAAGTTTCTAGAGGCACTACAAATGTATTAGCATTTATCAGATTGGTTTTACAAATCACACTTTGTCTTTTTTTTTTCATAGGTATTGCTTAAGGCATTTCATCAACAATTTTAATGACAAGTTTTGTAACTCACAACTAAAAGATTTAGCTTATCATGCTGGAGTCAAAATCAAATTCGAAAAGTCAATTCTATTATGGAAGAGATTGGAAAAATAAATCCACAAGCACATCAGTGGCTTGAGGGACATATGGACACTTGCATATGATGGTGGAAAGAGATATGGGTTGCTCACGACAAATTTATCAGAGATTTTTAATAACGTTCTTAAAGGTTCTGGTTTCTTACCTATTACAGCTTGTGTTCAACTTACATTTTATAGATTGGTTCATTATTTCGATGTGAGACGTCCAATGGGTTCAAGTGCACAAACTAACGGATATGTGTATACTCCTCATGTTGTGGTAAAACAAACAGCTTTAATGTCAAAAGCTGGTGCATATTTATTAAGATCTTTTGATCGACAGAAAGAGATATTTGAGGTGATAACTCAAAAGGGAAAAAATAAGTAGTTAAGTTAGAACAAAAAACTTGCACTCTGGTAAGTGAGAAATATTTAAATATCTATGTTCTCATGCTTTGAGTGCATGTGCAAAACTTTCTTTGACCACTTGGTAATATGTTCATAGTTGTTACTCAATTGTTAATTATTGTGCTACTTGATCATCCGAGTTTTCTCCATTTCCTCATGAAGCATATTGGCCACCACTTTCTATTAAAGAATTACTTCCAAATTCAAAGTTGAAACGAGATAAAAAGGGTCGCCCTTGTTCAACAAGGCTACGAAATGGAATGGATATTAAAGAAGGGAAAACAAAAAACCTTTGTGGAATTTGTAAACAAAGTGGTCATAATCGAGCAAAATATCCCTCCAAGCCTAGAAGAATTGATGCATAAGTGGGTAGAATGACATTTTATTTTTATTTGGTAGAAATGTTTCACATTTTATCTTTTATTTGTATTTGATATCGATATCGCCCAACATATCGGCTTCATTTAATATTTTGTTTGTATTTGATATTGTTGGAAAATGAACATTTTGATTCGTATTATGTTAGGAAAGAATGCGAAATTATGGATTCTTGCTCATTGTTGGAAGAATTGTGAAAAGTATCGGATTGGTGGCTTTGATACAGATTTTCTAGGTTTGTGCTTGTATTTAATATGTTAAAAACCTTTGCTCATTTTCTAAATATATTTTGATGTAATTTTCCTTCCTTTTTTGCACTTACAGTTGGATTTATATGGAATTTTTTGAATTGTGATCTCGTAAAGAAAAAAATAAAAGACAACCGTAAAAAGCTGAATTTTGCATTCTTTAATTTTATTTTTGATTAAACAAAATAAAAGAAAATGATTGATTAGCTAATAATGAAAACATTAGAAAAATGCCCATTTTAGTAAATAGTTTTTTAAAATACACTAGATTGGTAAATAATTTTTGTAACTACACCTAATTGGTAAAAAAATAAAAAAAGTCTAGCACAATTTCAACACATTTTAAAATACTGTTGTATTTAATAGAACGTGTCGTCAATGAGTCCTTAATCAACTGATTTAGAAGAAGACACCCTATGACTTTCCAAAGTAGAGGTCATGGGTTGAAGTCTCACTAGGTGCATGGGCCAAGGGTTTTATCACAGTGAGCCTTTGAGTGGTGGGTTTCCCTCGAAATGGTGGGCGAGCCGGGTCACCAGTGCTGTCTGTGTTCGTGGGCGTGGGTGACCTTTTGTCAATAAGTTTACCCAGGTGACCGGGTTTAAAAATTATTTGTTGACTGTTAAAAAAAGAATGTGTCATTAAGAGAAAACTTAGGCCATACTAGTGATTGCAGTAATTCATTATTGACACTTGCTTCAACTAGAACATTTATTTTTTGAGACAAACAACATATATATATCCACTAAAATATGAAATATTTCAATACACGAGGACCTCTTCAGAAGCAATGGCATTAATTTCGTCAAGGAATTGAAACATGATTTTCAGCCCTTCGTCATCTGCCAAGGAAAGATGCAAATATTTTTATCTAGTTAATGCGGGTTTCACTCCTTTTAATTAGTATGGAACTCATTTTAAGCTCATGAACAATTATACAAGTACAATTACGTTAAAAAAATCAATACTGAGAAAATATATAAATTTATATCTATTTTGGCAAATAATAAATTAATTATAAAGTCCTATTTGTGGATTACTAAACACTTACAATTATTATTAGAGAAAGGTTTGAATAGAAAAGATTTTAAAAATAAAAGTTTAAAAAGTAATCTCAACCATCCACCTTATTAATTAATAATTGAGATCGAATTATAAAGAAAAATTTCTTAGAGAAAACTTTAGTAATAGGCACTTTTGTTAAAGTTTTGCAAGTTCCTTCAATTTCTTTAAGCGTTTATAACTTTTATATACTAAATAGTTTTTTTATAAAATTTACACCATAAAAACGAGTGTTTTTTAATCTTTAAAACGAGTACAATATTGTTATATAAAAAGATTAAAAAAAGAGACGTTCTTAAGCTCATATATCGTCATTGTGTGTTTAGAGCAGTTTATTGTGTATTTTTGTTGGTTATTGTGTTAATTTTGAATATTATTGTTTGTTTTCTAAAATGTTGAATTTTAAAAATATAATGATTGAAAAACATTATTTTGTATCTCTAATATGTAAAATACAATAATAAATTAACAATTAAATAATCTAATACATTACAAAATAACACAATATCTCATTGTATCTTTTGATCATCATTGTGTTAACTTGAATAATATGAGTTTTGAAAACTACATTGTTGATATAATATCATTGCGTACTTCTCATGGTAAAACACAATAAATAATAACAAATTTATATAATCTATTGAAAACAATAACAAAAATAACACATTGTGTTATCTTTACCGATATGAGTTTTGAAAACTAAATTGACGAAAATATATCATTGTGTCATATTATTATAAAACACAATCATAGATAACAAGTTTATAATCTATAAAAAGAATGATAAAATTTTCACAAAATTCTCTAAAACTTAAAACACAATGATCAATACATATAACAAAAGATGTAAAATATATGATACAATGAACTTATATTTGACATTATGAACGTATTAAGACACAACGAGCTGATTTATTTGACACAATAACTAAAAAGCAATTCTCTTTAAATGTATAGAAGGACACGTGTCAAGCCCATAATCCATTTTAGACTTCTTAGATTAAACATCATTTTTAGTATAAACCTTACCCTTATTATTATTGTTAACATACTTAACGTGTAACTATTTGACTTATTTACCCATGCTAATAATATGGCTCCTTAAAGAGAGATATAATAGGGAAAAAATGAGATTCCGAAAAGAAAATCAAAGATAAAAAAATTAAAAAATAGTCAAATTTATTCGGACCATCGGACAGGTTCACGGGATTTACAGATCTTATCGATACTTATTACATACTATGAAATTTGCAATTGATGAATAGTAACCAAAGGCATCTCAGCCGTTCCTTTTTCCCTTCCCCAATCCTAGCCGTTGGTTTTGTTCCTCAAGCCACCCTTCTATATATATCGATGCTTACTGCCGTCATCATCCCCCCCGCACCATCGCTGTCTTCGGTTACACCGCCGATCCACGGCGGCGGATCGCACCAACAATTGTTGCTGTTTGTCTCAGGTAAGTGTTATGCTGGTGTTGATGCCTAGGTGACTTGCATGTTTGTTTCGCCGGTTTTGACTATCGTGATGGCGGCGGTTGTGAAGGTTGTTGCCACTCTGTCTCCCCTTTGTGGTTGAGATGGGGCAGGTAGCGGTCTTCTGCCCATTGACAGTGTTTATGGTGGTCGCGCGAGCACCTTTGTTGCTCCTATCTCTTTATGTCTTTCCGATGCCCTTTTAGGGTTTTCGGATTGTGAATGTGGTGGTGACGGTAACGACGGCTCTGTTGCTTCTCCGCCTTGGGTTGAGGTGGGGCGGTCGCCGTTGGCTATGCCGAGATCGCATCAGCCTCTCTATCTCTCTGTCACCCTACAGGTGGCGATGGTTGCGTGTGGTGATTGTTTCAGGTTTTGATTTGGGGCTTTTGCCTATAGTGGCGGTTGTTGGCGAATCTTTGGTTGGTTTCATTGTTACCGTTGATGTTTGCGCTTGTCGTGGTAGTCATGGGGTTGCTAGAACCGTCCAGTGGCCACGGGGTTTTCGGTTGTGCCCGATGTTGCTCCGATGAGGCCCTAATAGCTTAGCCATGGCAGCAGTGGTTTTCCACTTCGGTAATGTGTTTTCTTCCTGATACACAACATGCAACAACTCTTTTGCTCCTGATGTTTAAAAAAACAGTGATCATCAGGATTTGTTTTGGTTCTTTGTTTGATGCGATTTACCCTTGGTTCCATATTGCCTCCAATGCGTATTTTTAATGGGCTGTGATGAGTTTATGAGTCTGAATAAAGATTATTTGACGACATTTGTTAGTTATCGAAGGGTTGAAGGATGCCAAGTTATTACCTGCAACCCGCCTTTCAGTCGTGTTGTAATTATCTCCGTAGACACTTTGAGTCCGACATTAGAATGGAAAAATCATTTATTCGAGTCTTTGTATTGTTGGTTTTGTTTGTGTTTCGTTTTTGTTTGTGAAAATTCATACAAATTGGTGTGTTGATTTATACTTTAGGGTTGTTCTTTAGGTTTACTTTGAATTTGGTTTTTAATGGATTTGGGGGTGAGGTACATATTTTCTGGTTATGGTTTTGTTTTGTTTGGGCTAGCGGATCTGCGAAAAAGGAGGAAAGTAAATTCGCGTAACGTGTTAACAGCTCAAACAAGGTTTATCACACGCGCAACGCGCGTTTTGGATTTCCAACTAGTTCTATTTAAAGAGAAAGGATCCACACAGTCACATGTGAACCGTTTCATCGACTGATTAGGTCCGGTTTTAATTTTAAGAACACTGCTTAAACCACTATAAATTAATGATTATCATCATATTAATAGACCTAAATGACTATTTTTACTAAGGATTTTCTTTCTACTTTCAGAATTTAAAATTATTTTTATTCCAAATGGAAAAAATTAAATAAAAAGTACCTAATTTTGGCACTTCGTGCCCACCATGGTGATATATCACCAGAGGATCCACAAATGCTTCCACGAGTTCCGGTGCCGTTTCCCTTGCATAATCATGCTCACCTAAACATGTGAAAAACTTATGACATGAATAAATATATAGTTCATGTTCAAGTTTCAATGTTAACATGCATGTTCGAGTTACATGCTTAAACTTATTGAATAACCATTCATCTAACTTACGCTTGAAAGATAGTTAAACTTTAGAAAGCAATAAACATATTCGGGTTGCATTTTTTTAAGTGTGGATTTGTTAGTGCTAATAGTCTATGACATAGAGCAAATATGTAGCTCATATTTGAGCTGTTCAATTTCTACCATGTTAACCTATCACCTAAACACAAAATGTTAACCTATTAATCTTTAAAATTGTAATGCCTTTTTACCGAAAATGTGGAGTGATGGAATATTTATCGGAGAGGAAAATGCAGTTTCAGCGAGCTCTGGTGCGGGATATTTTATTCCTCCAAGTTTACCTCCTGATATTAGAATAGCATGCTCGATTTTCCCAACTTTTGTGAGACATAAACCCTGTATATATAACAACGGTGGTGATGATGAATGAAGTTACAACTGTTGCTAGCTAGATATATAGGGCATAAATTTCATATGTAATGACTTACTTGTTCCTGCATCCCTGGTAATGTACCTGCGACATAGGCTCCCTGCTTATGTTTTAAAAAGTAAAATAAATTAGATTCTAGTATAAATTATTATCAACGAATATTAAAAAATTATTGTAATGTCAGTGATATATATTTTCATATTCTTTCGGTTTGACCACCAAAATATAGTTTTTACAGATTAATTAAGGTTCGAAAAACAAATGCCATTTAATTCGATCAATGTTGAAATGTTTACAAAATAATTATTTAAAAAACTGATGATCGAAGGGTCAAACCATATGTTTTCATTTCAATATTCACTTACGTGTGTGCATGTTTTAGTTGATGATGAATACCTGAGAAAAACCAAGCACGCCATCGAATGGTCCAAGCTCTACCATGCGATCTTCAATGTATGCTATGCCCTCATCAAAGTTCTCCATGCTGTTATCCTGGAAGTTATATTGAGCACTTAAAAATTAGGAAAATAATAGTTTATCATTAACTTAATTTGGACCAAACAATTATGTTTATATACATGAGGGAACTGTTTAAGTATAAAGTGTTATAAAAAAAGAAAATGTAAGAAATATTCAAATGTTAACACGTGTATTTTATCTTTAAAACGCGTATAGTGTTATTTATAAAAAACAAAGTTTTTTTCATGTTTTTTTAAACACATTATTTAATTTCATAATTTAATTGTGTAATCTTCTAAAGTAATGAGAATTACACAATTATCTAATAAGAATTACACAATAAACTAGAAACATAATAGGATTTATATTTTTTAGTATTGCGTTATTCGAAAATTATTATTTTAAAAATCAATGCATAACACAATGGTTAACATTAAACATAATGTAGAACATAATAATCAGCACTACACTTGATTATTAGCAATAGACATAATGAGCCACTTGATAATTATTACACAATAACATGATTTGAATTATACAATGAACTGAAAAACATAAAAAAATACATTTTCAAAATTGTTTTATTTAAAATTTGTTATTTTTAAAAAACATAATAGAAAACATATTGATCAGCATTAGAAATGACCTGACCAATATTACACAATAACATTTACACAATGATCTGATGAATATTATATAATTAGGTTAATAACGTGAAAAACACGTTATTTTTTATGTATCAACACTATATTGTTTTAAAAATAAAAAACGCTTATTTTTATAATGCATTTTTTTAAATAATGTTGTATGTAAAAATTATGAGCATTTAAAAAAAGGTTGAAACTTGAAAATATGATTAATACTAAAATACCATTGCTCTATCTTTAAAGTTTTAATAATTTACCATTGTGTCATCAAATTTTCTTAGCATTCATTTCTAAGATCTAACAAATAATAATCCTTATCAACCTTTTTAGTTTTTTCTCACAATTTTTTAGAATAACTCAACCCTTTTATCTATGTATGTTAAATAATGAATTATTTATAGCTTTTAGTTCTATTGTGTAAGAGCTTCACAACGAACCAAATTGCTTCTAAAAAGAGCTGTATTTATGAGATATTGATGCATTAAGTTGGTTTGGAATGGAAAATGAGAGAGAAGATTTAATAAAACTTATCCAACATTGGTGGAATTACTTCATTTAATCAAAAGGGACATTTTTTAAAAAAGTGTGACAGTAGGCTGCTGATTTGAAGATTGTGGACAAATTTTAGAGTGATATATAAAGAGTAACCTTGCTTGGTTATTTATCCATAAGGAACAAGTGGGCTGGCACTTTAATGTAGTGTGTGTTAGGATATCTTGACACATACAAACACAGACACGATGATTTACATGGTTCGGTCTAAACTGACCTACGTCCACGGGGTAACTGGAAGTTTATATTGCTTAGGGATGATTTGATACAAATACAAGAGACCTATTTATACACTACAACATTGATTTTGAACCATCAATAGTGGAAGAGTTGTAAACCACTACTCAACAATGTTTGCCACTAAATTAGTGGCTTCAACCACTCAACAATGTTTGCCACTACTAAATTAATGGCTTCAACCACTCAACAATCTCCCACTTGAAGCCACGGAACAATCTTCACCTGTGCTTCAACTATGCATTTGTATCTCTGTAAGAAAACTTTAGTATCTTCAATGCTCCTCCAGTTACCCGGTCTCCTCAACATTATTCCTGGAGACCAGCTGAAGCCACGCACAGCTTCAGCTTATCCAACGTTACACATTTGGTGAACATGTCGTTGGATTCCTAGCACCTGAGATATTCTTCAAGTTGATTGTTCCATCAGCAATCAATCCTCTCACGAAGTGATACCTTATCCCAATGTGCTTCGTCTTCTTGTGATACACAGGATTCTTAGCAAGTTTCACTGCACTTTCATTATCACAGTGCAGTATGTACTCAGTCTGCTTCTTCCCTAACTCTTCCAGAAAAGCCTTCAACCATACAAGATCTTTACTGGCTTCAGCAATAGCCATGTATTCTGCTTCTGTTCTGGACAAAGCTACACTTTTCTGGAGCCTGGACATCCAACTGACTGCAGTTCCTCCCACTGTGAAAACGAAACCTGTGGTGCTTTTAAATGTCTCTTTGCAGCCACCCAGGTCAGCATCTGTATAACCTCTGAGAACTAAATCATTTCCTTTGAAACATAACCCCCTCTTTGATGTTCCTTTCAAATAACGAAGCACCCATTTAACTGCTTCCCAATGTTCTCTTCCCGGATTTGACATAAACCGACTAACAACTCCGACTGCGTGTGCTATGTCGGGTCTTGTGCACACCATAGCGTACATTAAACTACCCACTGCAGATGCATACGGGACTCTAGCCATGTCAGCTTTTTCTTTTTCTGTGCTGGGATACTGATCTTTGGTAAGCTTGAGGTGACTCCCCAAGGGTGTGTTTCTTGGCTTGGTCTTCTCATTGTTAATACCGAATTTCTCTAACACTTTCCCGATGTACTTTTCCTGGGATAGTGTTAGAGATCCATCTTTCTTGCTCCTGGTGATACTCATCCCGAGTATCTGTTTAGCTGCACCCAAATCCTTCATCTCGAATTCTTTGGACATTTGCTTCTTTAACTTGTTGATCTCGTTCATGTCTGATCCTGCAATCAACATATCATCTACATACAGAAGTAGAATGATATACGAACCCTTGAATTTCTTCAGATAACAGCAATGATCGGCTTCACATCTCTTGTAACCGGTTCTCACCATGAAATCATCAAACTTCAAATACCACTGCCTTGGAGCTTGTTTAAGACCGTATAAACTCTTCTTCAGCTTGCAAACCCAATTCTCTTTTCCAACAACCTGGAACCCCTCAGGTTGTGCCATATAAATGTCTTCATCAAGGTCACCATGTAGAAACGCTGTCTTTACATCTAGCTGCTCTAGATGTAAGTTTTCTGCTGCTACAATGCTTAGAACTAATCTGATGGTGGTCATCTTCACCACTGGAGAGAAGATTTCATCAAAATCAACCCCCTTCTTCTGTTGAAAACCCTTGACCACTAAACGGGCTTTATACCGTTTAGATCCATCTTGTTCATCCTTGACCCTGAAGACCCATTTATTATGAAGAGCTTTCTTGTCATGCGGAAGCTTAACAAGAACCCAAGTATTGTTCTTCTGTAGTGAACTCATTTCATCCTTCATATCTCGCTCCCACTGGAACGAGTCCTTCATCTTGACAGCTTCAGAATAACTTTTTGGTTCACCATTTTCTGTCAAGAGAATGTAATTGACAGAAGGACTGGGACTGTACCTGTTCGGTGGTCTAGAAACTCTGGTTGATCTTCTTACCGTAGGCTATTGTGGTGACTGTTCGTCTTCAGACCCTGAACTCCCACTGTCAGAAACTCCCACTGTTTCTTCACCCTCACCATCTTCAGTCTCTGGTTCTGTGTTTTCAGAATCTGCCATTGGTTCTGCAGCAGAATTGTTCTTCTGATTTTTAACACTAAACTCAATTGTTTCCTTCTGAACCTTTGAATTTTCCACCTTTCTGTCTTTGTACAGCTCTGCTTTATTGAATTCTGCATGCTTGCTTCTGATTACCTTTCTGTTTTCAGAATCCCAAAGCCTGTAGCCCATCTTATCACCTCCATATCCAATGAAAATGTACTTCTTTGCTTTAGCATCTAACTTGTCACCTTCAGGATTGATATCATAAGCACTACACCCGAAGATTCTCAGGTGATCGTACTCAACTGCTTTACCCTTCCATTCTTCTTGAAGAATCTTGAAACCCAACGGTACTGAAGGCCCACGATTGATAAGATGGGCTGATGTGTTAATTGCATCAGCCCAGAACATCTTTGGGAGCCATGCATTCAACCTCATACTTCTGGCTCTCTCACATAATGTTCTGTTCATCCTCTCTGCAACCCCATTCTGTTGCGGAGTTCCTGGAACTGTGTTTATCATCTTGATCCCTCTATCAGCACAATAATCTGCAAACTCCTTGCTGATGTATTCACCATCGTTGTCGGACTTCAAGCACTTAACCTTCAAATCAGTTTCAAGTTCAACAGCAGATTTCCATTTCTTAAAAGTATCGAAAACTTCAGATTTATGTTTAAGAAAGTAAACCCATACCTTTCGTGTTGAATCATCAATGAAAGTCACAAAGTAACGAGCTCCACCAGGTGAAGCTACTGATGTCGGCCCATACACATCTGAATGAATCAGCTCCAACTTTTGAGTTTTTGGTGCTCTCCCTTTCTTTAGAAAAGTAACCTTCTTTTTCTTCCCGAGAATGCACGGTTCACAGAATTCAGACTCGACATGCTTTAATTCTGGAAGCTTTCCCTTGGCAACAAGCATCTTCATTCCCTTTTCACTCATGTGACCGAGTCTTTGATGCCATAACTTTGACTTACTTGGCTCACTAGACACTGCATTCACACTGCCCGTTGGTACTTCAACCATGTACAAAGTACCTCTCTTCTTTCCTCTAGCAACAACCATACTGCCTTTGACAACTTTCCATTATCCTTTACCGAAGTAAACATCATATCCCTGATCATCACGTTGACCGATGGATATTAACATCCTCTTCAAACCCGGAATAACCCGAACATCTTTCAGGATCCAGATTGTTCCTAATGACGTCTTCAACTCTATGTCTCCAATCCCTGTAATGTCTAGACTATGATTATTAGCCAAACGAACTTTACCAAAGTTACCTGTTCGTAGATTCTTCATCTTCTTCGTGCTAGACGTAGCATGAAATGATGCTCCTGAATCCATAATCCAGTCTTCAACAGTATTTTCGACACAACAGATAAGAGCATCTTCTGAGTCTGAGGCTGTGGCAGCATTTACCTCCTGTTTATCTCTAGAAGGTTGTGTGCACTGACTTCTGAAATGACCAAATTTCTTACAGTTCCAACACTGTATATCTTTTCTTGGCTTTGCAGGTCTCGACTTGCTTCTTCGTTTAGACTTCGACCTTCCCCGGTTTCCTCCTCTATTGATATTTCTCCCTCTTCCTTCAGTACTGAGCAACGAGTTTGTTTCTCCAGAATTCCTCCTTCTGGAATCCTCATTCAGTATCAAATCCCGAACCTTACTGAATGTGAGTGTCTCGATCGATCCAGTGATTGCTGTGATCGTTCCTGACCAGCTGTCAGGTAATGATGACAATAATAAACAAGCCTGTAATTCATCATCTATTTTAAAATTCACCGACGACAAACGTGTCAAATGAGATTTAAATAGATTAATATGCTCAGTGACAGATGTTCCCTCTTTCATTCGAGTGTTGACTAACTCCCGAATTAAGAACACCTTATTTGCGGGAGACGGCTTTTCGTACATGTTGGTCACAGCTTCCATAATTCCACGCGTCGTGGTTTGCTCCATAATGTTATACGCAACATTCATGGACAATGCGAGCCGTATCGTTGACATCGCCTTCTTGTCAATGGATGCCCAATTATTCGGTACTGGTGTAGGAGGTGGTTCTAAAGCAGCATCCAACTCTTTTTGTATCAGCAAATCTCTAATTTGCATTTTCTACCATCCAAAATTCTTCCCGTCAAATTTATCGATCTTAATTTTACCGTCCTCTTCCATTAATAACAAATTACCAAATAACTACTAACCAAATAGGTTCGTACTGATAAGTGGTAATTTATAGAAGTAATATACGAAAGCAAGAATCTTATCTTTTTTGAACTTTGAACGGCGATAAACAACCAAGTTGTGAATGATGGAGACTTTGTAAAAAAAAGTGCAGGGGTCTCTTTTGTCAATGAGGAAACTTGATTTTTTTTTCTTTAAAAAAAAGACCTGTTCTTTCTCCTCCTTGCGCACACACAGAGGAAAAAAAAAGAACCTTAATATCCTTCTTCTTCCTGCGCACCTGCTCCCACGATCTTCACAAAATTCGACGACCCAAGTGCAAAATTGAAACCCTAGGTCTTCAATTTCGGAACCCTAGATGCGAATTTCAGCAACAATGGTCTCTAATTTGGAGTTCTAGGCAGTGGCGGCTGGCGTGGCAGCGACGGCGAGGAGGGGGGAGGCAGCGGCGGCGGCGGCTGTCCCTGCTGTTACTGTTCCGAACCCTAGCCCCGATTTCACTCACCAGGTACTTCTCTCTTCACCTTCTTCTCTCTGTTTGTGTGAATCTAACGAGAGCCTGAGCTCTGATACCAGTTGTGTAACACCCGGCCTCTCACACCAACAATATTGTCCGCTTTGCCCACGAGAAGCTCACGGATTTGCTTTTGGTTGCCCGGGTGAAAACTTCCCAGGGAGGTCACCCATCCTTGGATTGCTCCCACCTGAGCACGCTTAACTGTGGAGTTCTCCTCTCATCCACAGCCAATACGCCCAAAACGCGTTGTTGATATTAGAGGCCAGACATTCCTTATGAACCAGGAATCTCTCCTGTCCACGGCCGATGTGGGATATGTGTAGGGTGTCACAAGCACCCCCTGTTTGGACTCATCGTCCTCGATGAGCCCGAGAAGTCACCATCCTTGGTGAGGTATGTCCCACACCCCGAACGGCACAGGAGTGGCTCTGATACCATTCTGTAACACCCGGCCTCTCACACCAACAATATTGTCCGCTTTGCCCACGAGAAGCTCACGGATTTGCTTTTGGTTGCCCGGGTGAAAACTTCCCAGGGAGGTCACCCATCCTTGGATTGCTCCCACCTGAGCACGCTTAACTGTGGAGTTCTCCTCTCATCCACAGCCAATACGCCCAAAACGCGTTGTTGATATTAGAGGCCAGACATTCCTTATGAACCAGGAATCTCTCCTGTCCACGGCCGATGTGGGATATGTGTAGGGTGTCACAAGGTTAGGATATCTTGACACACACAAACACAGACACGATGATTTACGTGGTTCGGTCTAAACTGACCTACGTCCACGGGGTAACTGGAAGTTTATATTGCTTAGGGATGATTTGATACAAATACAAGAGACCTATTTATACACTACAACATTGATTTTGAACCATAATAGTGGAAGAGTTGTAAACCACTACTCAACAATGTTTGCCACTAAATTAGTGGCTTCAACCACTCAACAATGTTTGCCACTACTAAATTAGTGGCTTCAATCACTCAACAGTGTGTTGTTTTGCTTGACAACTTAACTAATCTAATTGCAATTAAATAGCTATTTACAAAATTAATGTACAATTATGTTTTTTTTAACGACATCATTTTGGTTTCTAATCGTGTGAACATAAATTGACTCCGCCTTCAAGAAAATTAGAGAACTCCCGAAGTGTTTGACTCCTCATTACACACGTACTATTTTAATTGTTTACTCTTTAAAACAAACGAGTTTTCATAGGCAAGACTTAAAATTTGTTTAAAAGACATTTGTTAAACATAAAGCCTCATCCTAGGCTAATCATTTAGCTGTTCACGCAAACACACGACCCGTTGCAGAATTTCGTTTGAATCATTTTATGCTTACGTACGTTTAATTTGCAACATATGTAATTCGTTTTGTGTGCAGTTCGTACAAAAACTTTTAATATGAATAAACGGTTTTATTGACATTGAATTTTTAGATGAAAAAGAACTTTTTTCTTGACACATTATATGTTGGTTATTATGCAATGAAAGAAAAACAAATAAATACACAAATATAACACACATACGAACATACATGACACACACACATACGTACATATGTATATGGTACATGATGCATCCATCCATACAAACATACATACATATGTATTCATATATATATATGCAACATCTAATCTTGAACTAATTTAAAGTGGAGATCGAATTATGATAAATGCATAAACAAATATACCTATTAATTTAACTATAGTAAACATGACAACTATATATATGAAAGCTATCGATCTCAGGCACCGAAGAACCTTGGGTTTCGTTTCATGAGTTAGCGCTCCTTGGCGGGAGGTCTAGGCAACCGCTCCAAGCGAAAGGGTAATGGATAGTGAGGTTCCAAAAAATGTTGATACACAACTAGAAAGCCATTGTACGTAAGTTTATTAGAATTTACATGGTTGTTTGAAAATTCTAGTGAAATTGGTCCATCCAAGTGTTAAAAACCACTAGCATGAATGGAAACTAAGTATCATGTATATATATATATAGCTAGTCAACAACAGCTAATCAGTAGCAACCGTAAGAAGTGATAACTCCACGTAGTGATAATTGTTGACTAATGGTAACTTAATAATCAACGATTACCTAGGCAATTGTTGATAGAGTTCCCGCCAAAGGGTTTTCGTTGATGTAATGCTCAACAATTAACGCTTATAATTAACTATCAACTATTACTCTCTTTTAATATGATTTTATTATTGACGAAATTGGAGTTTCGCTTCTCATAGAGAAATATATACTTCTTCTTACAGAAACTTTTTGTCTTATTCAATTAATGATTTCATAGCTAAAACTACTCTTATGTGAAAGAGATTCTAAACGATTCAAAAAGGCATCCAAAGATTATACCAATTAAATACCAGAAAATTATAAACCATGTGAAAAGATCACTTGTGGGCAAAGGATTATACCAAATATGAAACTTACAAACCATACGAAGGATGCTGCTTCGTCTTCTACTGAGAATGGACCATTGATGAATACAAGATCCATTTTTTCGATTACGTAATCTGGCCATATATTAAAATATTCTTTAAATTCTATCGCGTTTGAGTGAGATCCATGGAGGCATAAAAGTCTAGGTTTCTTTAAAGTCCCGCTACTCTTCATTTTTTGAGTATCTTTGAATTTTGCTGCAAAATATAAAGGACTAACTATTAAGTATTAAGAATGTAAAGAAAGTATTAAAGCAAAGCTACCTTGTTAAAATATTCTAATTTACATTTTTATCCTCTAAGTATAAAAGATTATGGGTTTGGTTCTATTTATTGCTCGTGAGTAACAGAGAGAGTCCTTTTCAGGCGTTAACCATTTTGTGTACCTAGGCTATGAATAAAACTAAGAACCAAACATGAAATCTCTCATTAAAAACAACAAAACCTTAAAACATGTATACAACAAGGACAATTGGCCTACTTTTTTATAAATAAAACTAGTTATTGAAATATAATAACAAAATCATTTCTACTGTACTACTCATTTTAAATAATTAAACACACCACCGTACCACACTTTGATACACAAGCCCTACAAACCATGCTACCACTTCATTATTTCATATGTTCTTTTTCTTCATCTTCTTCTTGCTTTTATAATTTCTCCATATTTCAGAAATGAAGATAGGACTTTCCCTTTTGAATAATTCATAAAAAAGCTTGAGTAATTCCCGCTACTACTGATTGCAGGTCTAGATCGGTCAGTTCAACGTCACATGCTAGACTGGCCCAAATGAAATTGGATTGGAAGAGTTCGACCGGACTAGCGCAGCATATGGCAGAAGGTCATGAAACATAGCTAATAATTTTTGTGATACCAAACTAAATAGTAGCTTCCGGTATATGAATTACAAATCAAAGTTAAAGATTTTATTCTTGAAGTTTCTCATGCTAATTTTTTTTTACTCTGATTTCATGTATATAATATATGTTAGTATAGTTTAATGTGGAACAAATAATGTGCATAAAACTTATTACAAACTTCTCAGGAAAAGAAGTAACACAGATTTTTAAACAATTAATATGCACTAAAAAATAACTAGATTTTTGTTTATAAATAAAGTTATACATTGAAATCATTCACATCTATTCCAAACAAGATCTATAACTTAGAAACATAGAATTGAAATTAGATTAAAACAATCAATTAGGAATAGCTGTAATTTGATTAAAAAAATGTACCTTCTTTTGCTTCTGTAGAGGATCCCCTTCTCCTCTCTCCAACTTAGGATATGTCTCTCTTTATCACTCATTTGAGTCTTATCCCTATTGATATATGTCATGAAACTTGATGGTGTTGAAACTTGAGGGGTATATACGGGATACGGATATCATTTATATATAAAGAAGAATACCCTTAAATCAATTTAAGCGGGCGTTTGGTTCGCGAAATTTGTTAGAATTGAAATTAGAATTGGAATTTGAATTGGAATTCGAAAGAACTGTATTTGAAATCAATATTTTTCAGAAGATTTGGAATTCAAAGTAATTAGAATCTATAAATGGAATTTAAATTCCAAATGCATTTCTAGTAACAAAACAATTATAAAGCAATTGGAATTTAACACCCGTTGCAACCCGCCACCGCCTCAATAACCACCGATCATCGCCGCTACATACTACCGACCGCCGCCGTGGTCACCGCCGACAATCGACCGCGACCACCAACCGCTCCCGCTGCCGAAAACCAACCGTACCCCACTGCCGCCACCAACCGATAATGCCCGTCGTCGAGACACGGTTCAAAACGACGGTCGCGCGACAGTCGACGGTTAAGGTTGACGGCGGTCGGCGGTCGGGGAAAATAGTGTGCGGCGATGGTCGGCTCCGGGGTTGTGCGGCTCGGTGGCGGCGGTCTGCCGGCGACCGGCAACAGTCGGTGATCGGAGGCGGCGACGGTCGGGGTTGTCGGCGGTCGGGGTCGGAGGCGGTTGGGGATGGATGGCGGCGGTCGGGGGTGGGGGTCGGTGGACGACGACAGCGGTCGGGGTCGGGGGCGGGTGGCGGCGTTGGCGGTTGGGGACGACCGTCGAGGGCGTCGGTGGTCGGTTGGCAGTGGGCGTGGTGGTAGGCGGCTGTCGGAGGCGCCTTTTGGCGGTCGAGGTCGGCGGCGAGCGACGGTCGGGGTCGGCGGGGGGCAGCGGTGGTCGACAGTCAGGGTAGTAGGTGGTGGTTGGTGGTGGAGGCGGGGGTCGGTGGAATTTGAAATCCTTAAAAAATGACTAATAATAATACCCAATTGGGTATCGATTACTCGAGATTCTCTTTATATCAAAGCGTTCTCAAGAAAACTTATAATCTAAATTCAATCTTAAGATCTCTATTTATAAGCAAGCAGGCAGGATGATGAAAAACTAAAGCAGGCGATGTGAGATGTAAAAGTGATGTGCCTGCCTCATAGCTTAATTAATTTTTAAATAATAATATTATTATATTATTATAATTAATTGAGCTGCTTATTTCGTTTTTCTCTTATAACTTTTTAAATGTAATGTCTTATAAAATTTCAAATATGCATTTTAGACGAGCTTATTTTTTCTCTATGAGTTGATCCAAGATTCGTTAAAAACGAAGCACGTTTAAATATAATATTTATATATATATATATTTAAATGGTCTCTTACGACACTAAAACTCGTCCACAACTTTAAATTTAAAATAGTCATTTTACTCATTACTTACTCGTTTAACAATACACAAAATGTAAAGTTCATATTTCTTTTATTTTAAGATCCTGAAACTCGGGCGATTACAAATGATATAATAGGAGCAAATATATTAAAACACTATAACAAATAACAAAATAAAACTAAAAGTGAAATGTGCTGAATTAATTTAACGGTCAATGAGACCTGAAGTTTATATGTAATTTAATTTTAAAAGTTTGTTCGTAAATTATGTAGACAAAACATGTTTGATTCAAGGTACCAGATTATTAAAGAAGATGAAAGATGGATAAGGAATAAGGGTTCATATGGCAGTAAGAGTATTTATATTTATCGTGTCATGATATTCTTTCAGTTTTCATTATTTCACAATTCTGGATTTTTTTAATATTTGTTCTGTATTTTAGAATGGAAATAAGTATTGATTTTCTTTTTTATTAATATTTCACTTTAGGTAAAGTACATTTTCCATGGTTATTATATATAGAATAATAGTTTTTCGTGCTTACCTTAGAGCATCGTTTCTGGATTTGATCTCTAGCTTCCATCGATGTGAATGCTTTAACAATCAAGAGGTTAACCCCTCTGGCGTGTTTATAGGGTCGGCTCATCAGCTAGAGGATGGAAGTATTGGGCTTGTGGCCCTCAAAAATTAAGAGACACATTTTATAAAAAAATCTATAATTTGAGCCTCCAGAGTTTTGAATATTGAATGCATGTGCGGGTACCGATGATACTCCACAAATGACAGAAATCCAGACTCCAAATCCAGAATCCGAAGCGTTCTGTCACTCCAATGGCCGGCTGGCGCCTGCTACAGGCTGCACATTAGAGTCGACACATCCACCGAAGCAGCCCTATTCCACGGAATCTCCAAATCTTCGATCTCGATTTTTCTTTGAACTTTTGAATTTCCGATCACACAGAGGCATCCTTGCTCCACTAGACCTCTTTGATGTTATGTTGTGGGCTCCGACCCATCTCGGGTGGGCCCGGTGGGCCCGTTATTAACTGTAGACAGAATTAGGAAATATGTAAACCCTAATTGTCTAGTTAGTATAAATACATATCTCTTGTACTTGTAAAGATTAACACCTTAATAAAAGAAAACCCTAGTTTCCCCAAGTGGGCGTAGGTTACACACCGTAACCGAACCACTATAAATCTCGTGTCTCGTTTATTGCTTTTGATTATTGTTCTCGTGATTGTGTTCGTGTGTTTGAGCTCTTTGATCCTAACAACTAGTATCAGAGCCAGGTCAGGCTCTTGTTTACAGTTAAAATCTTCCCCCTGTTTCCAGGTCAGGCTCTTGTTTACTATAAATCTCGTGTCTCGTTTATTGCTTTTGATTATTGTTAAAAAAATTTTTGAAGATTCTGTACACACGATCAAGGGTTCCGCCGTCGCCGCCGTCCCCGCCGTTAACCGTCGCCGCCGTCCCCGCCGTTAACCGTCGCCGCCGCCTACTAACCCCGATTAGGGTTAAGTCGCCGCCTCTTCCGCCTTCAGCCGCCGCCTAACCCCGATTAGGGTTCAGCCGCCGCCGCCTCAGCCTTAAACCGCCGCTGCCGCCGCCGATTTTGGGATCCGGCGCCGACCACTGCCGGGATACCCCCCTGCGTTCGTTGAAACAGCTGCTGCTGCTTGCTCTGTTGCTGTTGGTTCAGTGTTTTGTTTGTTGTTGGTTCAGTGTTTCAATTGAAGGTGCTGTTACAACCTTTTGCTCTCAATTTTTTGAAACTGATTTCATAAAAAAACAGTGTTCAATAGAACAACACGCAAGTTCAGGCAGCCGGCCAAAGTTGTGTTTGGCACTGTTTTCAGTTTTGACTCGATTGTTGAGCATTTAGGTTGGAATAATGGTTGATGACGGGAGAACAAAGATTGATAAATTTGATGGACATGATTTTGGGTTTTGGAAGATGCAAATTGAGGATCTGCTGTGTCAAAAGGATTTGATGGCAGCCTTGGATGAGGAGAAACCGGAAGATATGACTGATAAAGAATGGAAGACCTTGGACAGGAAAGCAATTGCTGTTATCAGACTCTCACTAACAAAGAACGTTGCGTTCAATATAGTGAAAGAAACTACTACTCATGGTTTGATGAAAGCCTTATCGAATATGTACGAGAAGACGTCTGGATCAAATAAAGTATTTCTAATCAGACAGCTAGTTAACGCCAGACTGAAAGAAGGTGGTTAAGTTTCCTCTCATATCAATGATTTCAATAACGTTATTTCTCGCTTGTTATCTGTTGATATCAAGTTTGATGATGAAATTTTAGCCCTGTTATTGTTATCGTCATTGCCTGAAAGTTGGTCAGGGACAGTTACTGCAGTTAGTAGTTCATGTGGTACTGCTAAGCTCACCTTTGATGGGGTCCATGATTTGATTTTCGGGGAGGACATTAGAAGGAAAAATTTGGGTGAACCATCTAGTTCTCTATTGAGTACTGAAGGAAGAGGTAGGGGAAAAGAAAGGGGTAGTAGCAGGGGTCGTTCAAAGTCTAGAAGAAGAAGTCAGTCAAAGCCCAGAAAAGACATCCAGTGTTGGAACTGCAAAGAACATGGTCACTTCAGAAGCCAATGCCCTAAACCATCTGTTTCTAAAGACAAAAAGGAAGTTAATCTGGCTGAAGATAATTCAAATGATGTTCTTATCTGCTGTGTTGAAGATTCTACAGAGTCATGGGTCATGGATTCAGGAGCATCGTTCCATGCTACATCTAGCACGAAGTCGATGAAGAATCTACGAAAAGGTAACTTTGGTAAAGTTCATTTAGCTAATGGCCATGCTCTTGATATCATAGGTATGGGGGATGTTGTTTTGAAGACTCCATTGGGCACCACATGGATCTTGAAAGATGTTCGGGTCATTCCAAGTCTCAGAAAGAAGTTAATTTCTATTGGGCAGTTGGATTGTGAAGGATATGATGTCATGTTTGGTGGGGGACAATGGAAGGTCGTGAAAGGAAATCTTGTGATTGCCAGAGGTACAAAGAGGGGCACATTGTACATGGTTGAAGTTCTTGTAGATGGGGTAAATGCAGTAACCAGTGGCATGAGCAATCTAGTCTGTGGCACCAACGACTCGGCCACATGAGTGAAAAAGGTATGAAAATGCTCGTCTCCAGTGGAAAGCTTCCAGAGTTAAAGAGGGTCGAATCAGAATTTTGTGAGCCGTGTGTATTCGGGAAAAAGAAGAAGGTGTCTTTTGTGAAGACAGGAAAGCCACCTAAAGCTCAGAAATTGGAGCTTATTCACACGGATGTTTTCGGACCTACTCCAGTTGCTTCTTTGGGAGGTGCTTATTATTATGTCACTTTCATTGACGATTCGACACGTAAGGTATGGGTTTACTTTCTTAAAAATAAATCTGAAGTTTTTGATGTTTTTAAGAAATGGAAAACTGCAGTTGAATTGGAAACTGATTTGAAGGTGAAATGCTTGAAGTCGGACAACGGAGGTGAATACATCAGCAAGGAGTTCCAGAACTACTATGCAGAGAATGGTATTCGAATGATCTATACAGTCCCGGGCACTCCTCAACAAAATGGAGTCGCAGAACGTATGAACAGAACATTGAATGAAAGAGCCCGAAGTATGAGAATCAATTCAGGGCTTCCAAAGATGTTCTGGGCAGATGCAATTAATACTGCTGCCTACTTAATTAATCGGGGACCATAAGTTCCGTTGGGTTCCAAGCTACCAGAAGAAGAGTGGAAAGGTGAAGCTGTTAAATTTGGGCATTTGAAAGTGTTCGGGTGCAGTGCATATGATCTAGTGAAAGACGGTGACAAGCTTGATGCTAAAGCCAAGAAGTACACAGTCATTGGCTATGGTTTTGATAGTATGGGCTACAGACTTTGGGATTTTGAAAACAGAAAATTGATCAGAAGTAAGCATGCTACATTTAACGAGGCTGAGTTATACAAAGACAGAAACACAACCACTTTAGAGGTTCAGAAAGAGCAAGTTGAATTTGATGTTGATGCTCAGAAATAACCAGATCCAGAACCTGTTAATGAACCAGAGACAGAAACTGATGATGATACAGTTCCTGAGTTTGAAGATGGTGGTATGGGTGGAGATGAAGAGACAGTTGAAGCTTCTGATAGTGGGAGTTCAGATTCTGAAGATGAACAGCATCCACAGACTCCAGACCAATCTCATTGGGTCAGGAGATCCACCAGAGTTTCAAAGCAGCTTACACGGTATAGTCCTTCAGTTAATTATCTTCTTTTAACTGAGGATGGTGAACCAGAAAGTTACTCAAAAGCAGTTAAGTTGAAAGATTCGCTTCAGTGGGAGCATGCAATGCAGGATGAGATGAACTCTTTAATGAAGAACAATACATGGGTCTTAACTAAGCTTCCGCCAGACAAAAGAGTTCTACAGAATAAATGGCTCTACAGAGTCAAGGAAGATCACAATAGTAACAAACGATACAAAGCAAGACTGGTCGCTAAGGGGTTTCAACAGAAACACGGGGTTGACTACAGTGAGATATTTGCTCCTGTGGTCAAGATGACTACAATCAGATTGGTGCTTAGTATTGTTGCAGCAGAGAAATTACATTTAGAGCAGCTAGATGTGAAGACTGCGTTTCTGCATGGTGATCTTGATGAGACTATTTATATGGCACAACCAGAGGGTTTTCAGGTTAAAGGAAAAGAAAACTTGGTGTATAAACTACAGAAAAGTTTGTATGGTTTAAAACAGGCGCCCAGACAGTGGTATTTGAAGTTTGATGGCTTTATGGGCAGAAATGGGTATAGGAGATGTGAGATGGATCACTGTTGCTATCTCAAGAAGTTTAAAAGTTCCTATATCATTCTCCTGCTTTATGTTGATGATATGCTGATAGCAGGTTCAGATATTGCAGAGATTAACAAGTTGAAGAAACAATTGTCTGCAGAGTTTGAAATAAAAGACTTGGGTCCAGCTAAGAAGATACTTGGTATGAGCATCACCAGAGATCACAAGAACGGTTCTCTAACTTTATCTCAAGAGAAGTACATTCAGAAGATATTAGAGAAGTTCAGAATGAATGATGAGAAGACTACTGCTCGAAGTACACCATTGGCAAGTCATATTAAGCTTTCTAAAGATCAGTCTCCAAAGACAGAGAAAGACAAGGCCGAGATGACGAAGGTTCCTTATGCATCGGCTGTGGGCAGTCTTATGTACGCTATGGTATGCACAAGGCCCGATATTGCTCACGCAGTGGGAGTTGTCAGCAGGTATATGTCTAATCCGGGGAGAGAACACTGGGAAGCAGTTAAGTGGCTACTCAGATATTTGAAGGGTACTTCAAGGATGGCATTATGTTTCAAGGGTAGAGATGCTATTCTCAAAGGTTATTCTGATGCTGACTTGGGTGGATGTAATGAGACCTACAAGAGTACTACAGGGTATGTGTTCACTATGGGTGATACAGCAATTTGTTGGATGTCTAGGCTCCAAAAGAGCGTGGCACTTTCTACTACAGCGGTTGAGTACATGGCAGCCGCTGAGGCTAGTAAAGAGCTCGTTTGGTTGAAGAATTTTCTGGGTGAGTTAGGCAGAAAACAGACAAAGTATCCATTGTACTGTGATAATGAAAGTGCTGTTAAACTAGCAAAGAATCCTTCTCATCATGGGAAGACGAAGTACATTCATATCAGATATCATTTCATCAGAGGTCTAATCAGCAGTGGTACTATTCAGTTGAACAACATCAAGGGGAACAAGAATCCAGCAGACATGTTCACTAAGTCTGTCACGCTGGATAAGCTCAAGCTTTGCAGGGCTTCAGCTGGCCTTCAGGAATAGTTAAGAAGGCAGGGGTAACTAGGAGGAGCTAAACCAGTTCGGGTTTATTTATAAGTACAAGACAATGCAGTTGAAGACATTTTGCGTATCCAGGTGGAAGCAGGTTGAAGTGTTTGACGCATTCAAGTGGTGGGTTAAAGAAGATGTCTTGAAGCCCAAGTGGGAGATTGTTATGTTGTGGGCTCCGACCCATCTCGGGTGGGCCCGGTGGGCCCGTTATTAACTGTAGACAGAATTAGGAAAGATGTAAACCCTAATTGTCTAGTTAGTATAAATACATATCTCTTGTACTTGTAAAGATTAACACCTCAATAAAAGAAAACCCTAGTTGCCCTAAGTGGACGTAGGTTACACACCGTAACCGAACCACTATAAATCTCATGTCTCGTTTATTGCTTTTGATTATTGTTCTCGTGATTGTGTTCGTGTGTTTAAGCGATCTGATCCTAACATTTGAATCTCCAAAGCAGCCCAGCTCCACTTGATTATTTGTCTCTTTGAATCTACAGTTGAAGGCTGAATCTATTGACTATGTCTACATACTTGCTGCACTTACGTAATCGTATAGCACTTAGCAGGTTAGTCTGATAATTAAGGAATCCTAGTTTTTCTATTTGCTTTTGTAGTTTGCTTAATTGCTAGCTGCTTTGATAATTTGATTAGGACAGTAGGTTAGATTGTTTTTCTGCTTTTTAGTTTCGTGCTTTTGTTGAGATTGTTTTAGAGCATTCACAACTCACTCTCGATGTTCATCTCCGTAATTACATTAAAAATTAATACTCTCTCTCTCTCTCTCTCTCTCTCTCTCTCTCTTTTAATAAAATAATATTTTTTATATGTTTATCATTATATTTTCTCTCTCCTCTACTCACAATCACTTTCTACAAATATTAAAAAATTAATAGAGATAAGTAGTGTTTTATCAAATATAGAGATGAATAGTAACACGTTCTTTATCCTCAACTCATAACCACAAATAACGATTCTCTATAATTAGAGACTACTTTGATTAGGTAATAGTCAAAAATTGATTTGGCATTCAAATGATATTTACTTGATAGTTTTGTTTATGCTGCTTTGTTCATTAGTTTTGTTCATTAGGAGAAGGATTTTAATAAAAAAATAGTTTACAAAGGGGCCCATATTTTTAATTTAATTGGGGCCCAAAACACATTAAGACGCCCTACGTATGATAAGTAGTTTTAACTTTCTCATAGTTATATATCTCTTCTTCCTACATCTTTTCATCACCTTCACCCATTTAAAACCAAATTTAATCAACCTAAATCCTCTCTTTCTTCTAAATCCATGATATATTCCACTGTTGATCCACGCTTATCTTATTTTTAGTTGATCTTCATATGTTTTTTTATTTGTATTTTGATCTTTTAAGTGCTTGAAGATATTCTTGACATACAAATCTTCTTTTGAGGATATAAATTTATTTTTTATTTATAAGCGTTTCAATTTGGGAGTTATGACCTTTTAGCGTATATATATGTTAAAATTCTTAGGGTTCTTTTGGTTTGTGGAATCTATTAAAATATAAATAAAAAATGATACTAGAAATAAAAAATGTGCTTAGTTGGTACATTGATTAATAGAATTTACCCTTAAATTAATAGGTTAAAACAATTAAAAACTCTCAAACACAAAACCTTTAAACAAATTTGTTTTTTATGCATCCTCCCACCCCACCCCACCGCACCGCACCAAAGTTGGATTACATCCACAAATTAATTGACTAGCTATTGTTTTTGCCGGATTTCAACGAAGGATGATCTTATTTGAGATGCTTCACATTTACATAAATAAAAATCAAGGACGATCATATTTGAGATGCTTCACATACCTGAATTTCAAGGACGATCATGTACATCTGAACATTTGTGCAATGGCGATAACATCTATTTGACGATTTCTGTGGACAACGATTCTTATCGCCAGCCACACAAAGAGGGAAGTGGGTCGTCGGGATTCATTTTGAAGATGGAAATCAATGTAGAATCAGATGTTGCCATACGTATGTAAATGAACGGAAGAAAAGGAAGGTTAATCAAGAATTCCATCAAACTAAACACTCCCTAATTATTAATCAATAATTATACTAGAATCTTTGTTTAAACGGGTCAATTTTTAAAATATGATTGACATGGAGGGTTTCTCTTGAAAAAATTAGGGAAGAAAGGAACCCGCCATTGTGGTAGGCGAGTTCTGCAAAGGTTTCATGGGTTCCACAGAACCCGCCACTGTGGGTGGCGGGTAGTACGCAAATCACAGAACCCGCCATTGGCGGTGGCGAGTAGTACGTGAATCCCAGAACCCGCCAACACGGGCGACGGGTAGTACCTCAAGCCACAGAACCCGCCAGTGGGGGTGGCGAGTTCTGGCCCCCATTGCACACCATCCACTCAATTTACCAACTTACGCATTTATTCAGTTTTCATTCACATTTCATCCGCACAACACCACCTACCACGTTTAATCACCCTAATATATTAGGTTGTAATCGTTTTAATATTTTCATCCAAATCTTCCTTCTCATTTACAAAGAAATATATTTCTCAATAGAGTTCATTATAAAACATAACTTTTAGTATGTCTCGACCTTATCTTTTACAGTTGTATTGGGTGGTGATGTTTCCTTTATAAATGGAAATATTATGTGTGATGCTTCAATCCGAAGTACCACTGTTGTTCTTCATCAAAGAATGTCATACGTATCATTTGTTGATTTCATTTACGGTCATCTTCAAGTTGAAAAAGAGTATTATAATATGAAATTCAAATTATGTTACACGTATGGTGTGTTTTGTCAAACTTCTGAAATTTTTAATGATGCAAGTCTTGAGATATTATATCATTTGGTAGATAATATTAAAAATTTCCTTGGAAATATTCATGTTATTTTCCAGCGAATACCATCTGTCCAACAATCCAATTGTATGGTTCCAGTACGCGAATTTTCCGTACGAGAGGCACCTGAACAAACAATTACAACCTATCAGGGCAATGTAACTTCAAATGATCATCAAGCCGGTCCGTCATGCAACTTCAACCCGGAATATTTTACAACTCAGCAATCAAATGTTGATGTCAACGAAGATGACAACGGATGGTTTGATAACTCGGATGATGATATATCGCAAGATACTGAATCGGTTCCATCGCGTGATGAATCAACTGACGATGAAGACGTGTACGGAATTGCAAACAACAACAATTCTGTGGCTAATGCAGCAGTATCCTACGGGGATGTGAACTATCCCGAAGATCCGCAACAATTACGAGGGTATGAGGATGCTGATTTTAATGACGAAGACCATATGGATATATGGAATGAGGATTTAAAAGAAATTTGTGCTGGTATGTATTTTAGATCAAAAGCTGAACACAAGTATGTGGTGCAGCTATGGAATGTTACACATAATAGGGGACCTTTTGTGGTTGAAAGTAAAGCTACAACTTATAAAGCAAAATGCTACACCACCAACCATAAGTACAAAAGTGATCTTCCCACTGATCCTCCATGTAGTTGGTTTGTGTATGCTACTAAACCCACCCATCATACCATTTGACGAATTTCAAGATGGGTGAATGCACACAACTGCTTTGGTAGTGTCGTTAGCAAAAATAACAGAGGATTGAAATCGTGAAATATTGCAACTCAGATCATCCACTTTATTCGTTAAGATGTTACTTTTCCCGTCAAACAAATTCAAGCACATATAAAAGACACCCTCAATGTTGGCGTATCATATAACAAGACGTGGCGTGCTCGAAAGGTTGCTATTAATAATATTTACGGTACTTGGGATAGTAATTTTGAAGAATTACCTGAGTGCATCAACACACTATAAGAAAATGACCATAGTATTATGGAATGGTTACATGATGCAGCCAGTTCTTCACAATGCTATACGTTTAAATACGTGTTCTGGGCATTTGGTCCGATAATCAAGACATTTAAGCATTTTCAGCCTATTATATGTGTCGACGGGACCTTCTTGAAAGGATCCTACCATGCTAAAGTGTTGATTGCTGTTACAAAAAAATGCAAACAACTACGTAGTACCGGTAGCAAATGCAATTGTGGATGAAGAGATAACTAAAAGTTGAAGTTGGTTTTTGCAGTAGTTTTGGTCTCACATTGGAGTTACTTATAACCTTATGGGTACGGGAAAAAATTATGTGTTATCTCCAATAGACACAAAGGAATCATGAACGCAATGAACTCCCTTGAAGACCTGACATCCCGTACGGTTCATCGTTTTTGTCTCCGACATGTTCGTAGCAACTTTATGCATAAACTCAAGGTTTCTAGTTTGAAAAAAAAATTGTTGGTTAATCTGCAGTGCCATCCAACAAAGGAACTATGACTACTTTGTCAATCAAATGGAAAGGGTCAATCTGGAAGCGTGAAATTTAAAAGCCACTAAAGAAGATGGACGCTTCTACATGATAAAAACCAACTTCGGTGGGGTAACCTAACGACAAACATTTCTGAAAGTTTTAGCAACACGTTGTGAGGGTTTAGACTTTTGTCAATAAGGCTATTATTAATTGCACATTGAGAAAACCTTTGAACAATTCAAAATCCCTAACGAGATTGCAACAACTTGCAACACACCGTTACCCCCTCGCATGTGGCGTTTGTTTCATGGTCGTGATATCACTTCACAGGAACATGTGATAACGGAGTTTGATTACAGAGAGGCCAGGTATAGGGTTATGTCAAGGCTATATACAAATGAAGTGGGTGGAAATGATTATACTGGTGAATTCACAGATGAACCTATACATGTGCTAAGTGTCAAATACAAAGATTCCCATGCTCATATGCAATTGCGGTATGTCGACAGAGAGGTTTATCTCCTCTTACTACTATGCACTAGGTATACACTACTGCAGTTTACCAGGAATAATATAATGGAAATTTTCACCTGTATCGTCACCCTGATTATTGGACGGACCCAGGTTGGAGGATTAGAGGATATCCATCAAAGATTATCATGAAACGAGGTACGCGACACACCCTTAGGATACATAATGAAATGGATGTTCGTTGTCATCCAGATGAACATGTTATACGTAGATGTTCTATATGTAGACTGACGGGTCACAACATGAATACGTGTCCAAACTCGCATCTATGATTTTCTGCTTTATCTTTTTTAAAAACTATTATTATGTGTATTTTTATTGAAGTTAATAAAGTTGTATCTTTTTTACTTGTTAGTGGAACCCCTCGTAAGTTGTATCACCTCAAATCCTCCTATATATCACACCTTCTAACTTATTTCTCTTCACTCTTCTCCTCATTTTCATAACACATATCAAAACTCTTCATCCAATATCATGGATTCATCTTCATCATCTTCATCTAATACCAAAAACTCTTCATCTTCTACTATTGTCAACAATTTTTCTGCTTCAACTGCTAACAAAGGTTTAATAAGTTTTCATTCCGGTGAGAACTGCTTCCGTTGCAGTGGTAAAACAGAGTATCGGTATTTTCTCAAAACCGATACGTTAATATGTGTAAGATTATATTATAAACTTCGACTTTTAATCTTTTGGTTATTTACTAAAATGTTTGAATATTCTATCTATTTTTAATTTTATAGACATCGTGTGACCATCCTAAACCAGATAAAGAACCGGAGATGAGCCCAGAGGTGATCCCGTAGATGAACCCGGAGAAAAATGAAGACCCGAAAGTATTGAAAAATGCTTATGTTTATGACAGTCCCGGAAAACAAGTATAAATAATACACAACTTTAATCCCTATCCAGGGGAGCACTCATCAGATTCTATTTACTCAAATAAAGATTGTGGTTGAAAATAATTTTGTATTTGTGTTTCAGTATTAATAAAATCATGCTTATATGTTTTTATTTGTTGGTTGTTAATAAATCAAAACATGATTACTAAAATAAACAATAGATGAAAAATAACAAAACATTCCACATCTCTTTTTTTCATCAATTTATATTACATTTGTGTAGGTTGGGTAGGAATTGGAGCACCAGAATCTTCATAAATTAACTCATTTAGGTCAAACGGACACGGTGATGCATTTGAAAACCGCGCAACAATTGAAAACGTCTGTTGAAACTGAGAGATATATGGTAATGGCTTATACTGTTGAAACTAGTTTAAAAAATTGGTTTGAGGGGACGAGTAAGTATTTGATGTATCCCCCTCCTTATATTTTTGGGTACCCATTTCAAACGGGGTGTTTGATGTTCCACCATAAAAAAATTAGGGTTACCCATGTTGCTAAATTGTTGGTATGGAGAGCTTAAATGTGATGATTCAAACTGATTTCCTCCGTGAAAGTCTTGCCCTCCCATATCCTGTTGTCTCTTATTTTCTTCAATAGCCTGACCACCAACCCTCCCTCGTCCCCACCCCTTATACGTAAACGTTGCAGAATAGGTGGAAGTTGAATCTCAACTGGATTTTGCATCATATGTGTAGGTAGATAGCCTCCGTGATCAACATGTGCAAACTCCATATAACGACTAGCCATGTCCGTACCCATTTCATCTCCTGACCTTTGATAAAATTGGCTCATCCCTTCCATCTACAATTAAACTATGTTAATAATAATAATAATAACAATAAATAATAATAATAATAATAATAATAATAATAATAATAATAATAATAATAATAGTAATATAATAATAATACCAGCATTGTCATTCTTTGCCCTTCGTTTTGAAATCCATATGGGTTTAGGTCTTGATGGCTTGGGTTCGTTATATATGTAACTAACGATCCATATACCACCTCATGTATGATTTGGACGCAACTGTCATATCTGTATAACTACCATTCACAAGAGTATTATGTCTCGACTCCCATGCTTGAACATAAAAATTATGCTTTTCTTTCCAATCACTGTTTCTTCCACACAAAAAATTGGTTGAGCCATCCCAAATTGTCGTAAAACCATGCTAGCACAGTGGGGCTCAACGTATTCCCAACAGATGAGATATGTGTCACTCCTCCAGCACATATGACCATTTGTACAAATTTCAGATAGATATTAGATAATATGATCATAAGGTCTCCTGCTAAACTGAAATAAAAACATATAATTAAATTTATAACACCTTGAAGTAACTAATTTTTTAAAAATATATGATTAAAAAGCTAATACCATCCTATCATTTAACGAATGTAATGTGGATCGGTACTGGCTCAGCCAATGCGGAGTGGTGTTAACATAGCTAAGTTTGCCACCTTGCCAACTTTTAAAAATATTCAAATAAACCAACACTTAATTGATAAATTTTTATTATTAAACAAACAAATAATACATGTACCAAAAATTTGTATGTTATTTTAACATACCTTGCACTATAGGGTTTTGCAAAATCAATAACGCGGTTATTAATTGGAGCCATAGTAGGTAATCTTTCCCACGCCCATAGTTGTAGCAAGAATAGCGGACCCCAACATCAGTTACTGTTATTTTTGTTGCTCTGCAAAGTTGTCTATAGAATTATGCTAAAAGTGCACTACCCTAGTTTTGTTACCCACAAGTACTTAAATTTTCAATGTGGGTTAAAAAATTAACATGCAATATGTTGGAAGATGTATCCGGGAATAAAATTGCCCTAATTAAGTAAAAAATAATTAATCTAGCAAGCTATACACATTGCTCTTCGGTGGCATCATGAGGAAAGTCTTTTCTTATTTCATTTAGAATAGCAGCCAAATTAATATTGTTACTTTCCACCATGCGTGAATTAAGATAATAACCAGTAAATTGTTCAAACCTCATTAAAATCTCACTTTTGTTCATCAACTCATCAGTGCGAGAAATAACATCCCCATCAACTTGTAAACATCATAATACCTGGACATCTTGAAAGGTGACCGTGCACTCTCCAATAGGTAAGTGAAAAGTGTATGTCTCCGACCGCCATCTCTCCACCAAAGCAGTATTGAGACCACAATCAAGTGTACGATATCCACAGTTGATAATACCTCCGAAACCCGCCAACCTTACATGGTGCATGACATTATGCGGGATAGGCTTTTCAGCAATGTGTTTCCAAACATTCTTATCATGTAACACCCGGATATTTTCCTTGTAGCTGACGAAAGAAGAAAAAGAAATAAAGTCCAAAGTCGGGGGACCAAACTTGGCAAAACGTGAGAAAACTTGGAAGAGAAGGAGAATAAGAGGGTAGGGCAGCCCACACCCTCCCCACATCTCCAAAAGTCAGCCAAAGAAAGAAGAGAAGGTAGAAAGAAGAGTGGAAGAAGAGAAAAGAGGAGAAAAGTGGTGATTCGGGCTTGAAATTTGTCGTGTAGCAAGTCCAAACGAAGCTCTTCATCTTCTTCTAGTTTGTGTGAGTTCTAGGACCCCTCTTTTATATGTTTTTGAATGATTTTGGGGCTAGAACACATCTGAAAAACCATTTTCGGGTATTTGGGTATAAACCCGTTTTTGTATGTATGTGTATGTGTATGATGCGTTTAGGGCTTGATTTAGGGCTTGGTTATGCTTTAATGAGGTCATGGTATGTTTCCTTATGGATTAGAAGGGTTGATTTGAGCTCAAACAAAGTTTGGAAGGGTTTGGAGGTCGAAAGTCGCGGCTGCAGTTCGGGATGAACTGCATTCTGCACCAGTTAGGGCTAGGCGACCGACTTGAGGCCATACGGCCGATTGGGGGGCGATTGGGGTCCATTCGCACGATTGAGGGTCAAGTCGCACGACTGAGGGTCCAGTCGCATGGGGAGTCATGCGACTGAGAGCCCAGTCGCATAGGTGCTCATTCGCACGAGGTCCATTCGCATAAGGTCCATTCGCATAGTATCCATTCGCACGATTGAGAGTCCATCCGTACGAATAGGGACAGTCACATGGAGGACATGCGACTGAGGGTCCAGTCGCATGAGTGCTCATCCGCATTGGTCCATTCGCATGATGTTCAGTCGCATGGAGGCCATGCGACTGAAGGGTGTCCATACGCCCGAATGGGGCTGTTGCACCCGTAGAGAAGTGTGGTTTAAATTCTGACTTTCGAGGGAAAGTGCAGATGTGGGTTTTGATGTAAAGGTTCCCGTAAGAGCATGTAAGATGACGATTGAGACCTTAGTGAGCATGTTGGGCGTGATGATGATGTTGCATGTTTATGTAGGATGTATGTTATGTTAAGTATGATGCTGCCTTGTATGATGATAGTGATTGTGCATGTTAATGTTCCTTGATATGATGTATGTTTATTCTTCTGTGTCTTTGCGTTGAATGTTAATGAATGTTAATGAAAGTATTATATAACGTAAAGTGGAAGATAATGAAAAGAGGAACGTAATGAATGAGTGCATGCATTAATGAATGAATGAACGAACGCAAGACTTGCAAGCATATGTATAAGGTGAGCGACTCTGTGTCGCAACAGACTCGAAAGAGGTCATTGTCGCATACTCCGGTATTGCAGGAGACAGGATCCAGATGAATGAGAGTAAGATTGGCTTGTAAGCAGAAGGAAGGGAGGTTCACGACTCATTGAGAGTTGTTAGCTCAACTATATGTGTATGATATAGCGTGCGATCTTGGCTAACTCATGAGGGGACATAGACACAGTGGGAGTTCAGTTTTGGTAACTGCTCCGATATGTGTGATGTGGTATTTACTGTGTGTTATGTAGCGTGTGATTTTGGCCTACCTCATGTGGATCATGTAGCGTGCGATTTTGGCTAACCCATGAGATGGCGTGCGATTCTGGCGAAACCCCAAGAGTTCTCACAGACAGGGGGAGTTGGTTTTTGTGACAACTCCATTGGTGCCATTTGTGCGATATGTACTTCGGGTACGATGATGCGAAGGTGCGATAATTAAGATAATGAACGAACAGGATCCTTGTCACTCGACCTAAGTAATCATGGCTGAGTGCCATGAAAAGGGTAAAGCTTGACAGGATCTAGACGAGAAATGAATGATAATAAAAGTATGAACTGTGCGAACGTGCGAGATGTATGAAATGAACATTAATGAATGATCATAACAACGAACGATACAGATCCTTGTCATTCGACCTTAGTAATCGTGGCTGAGTGCCACGAAGAGGGTAAAGTCTGATTGGATCTAGAAAGAAGTGAAAGATAATGATGTACGTTCAATGAATGAAAGTTAACAAACGTAAAGATGAAGATAATAATTATATTATCTGTATGTACATATGATGTGTGATCATGTACGAACGTATAGTATGATTTTGAAAGAAAGTAAAGAACGGTTTTAAGGGAAGAAAAGTATGTTTTTAATATAAAACTAGAACTCACTCAGTAACGCTGACTTTTTATGTGTTTCCAGTTGGCAGGTAGTGTTGCTGAGGATGGCACGAGGCGGCTACTCAACTCTTTTGGGATGACATTCTTTTGTATAATGCTTTTGTGATGTAATACAACAATATATGTTTTGTAATTGATGAACATTGTATTAACTGGCAAAAGCATTTATAGTAAATTGAAAAGTTATTTCAAAGTTTCCGCTGCATGATTTTAGTAAAGATATATATAATAAAATAAGGGCTTTATGCGGGATGAGGAACCAACTGTGAGGTGCCCGGGAACGGGGCCTTACAAGTTGGTATCAGAGCCAATGTTTAAGTGCAACGGGTAAATTTTCAAAATAAACCTTAACTTAAACTGAGAGTGGGACGGAAAGGGATGGGATGCCAATCTGAGTAGCTGCGTGCCATTAGGTATTTTCTTAATGTTAACCGGTATTATGTGCGCATGTTATGTGAATTATGTGTTGCTGGTATATTTAGATACTGATGTAGTCAGGACAGGTAATGCTTGGGGTACGAAGAGTAAAGTAAGTGGTTAATCATAACTGGCCACTGTAATTAGGGACTTACTATACTTAACATAAACTGAGCTATTCCCTTGAATGACCGTGTTGGTGTTTGAATCTTTCAGTGTGTGATAGATGATGGCCGGTGGTAGATCCTCTAAAGCCTCACGTGGTGGACTTGGTGCTGTATTGCGGCCCAAAAGAGGCAGACCTAGAGTTGAGAAGGTGGTTCCTGAGGGACCCGAGACCCCTCATCCGGAGGGCGGTGATGAGAGTGCTAACCTGAGAGCCTCGATGAGAGAGGCGGTTGCGGAGGAAGTGCATCAGGCCATGCAGACGATCCTACCGTCTATAGTGACCGAAGTGATAAAAGCTGTTAGAGATGGGGAGAGACAGGAAAGGGGTAGACCTTCGGGCGAAAGGAGACGGCTCGAGACTGAAACTGTTCTCTCTGATGATGAGGAAGAGGAGGAAGAGCCTGCGCCAGAGGCGGCATGAGGCTGTAATTATGGGGCGTTTCAACGATGCAAGCCCCCAACCTTTGATGGTAACGGCACTGCTGCTGCTGCTCACCGATGGGTGAGGGAAATGGAAGCTGTTTTGAACATTAACGAGTACCGAGAAGACCAGAAGGTAAAGTTTTCCGCCCACTCTTTCGTGGACTCAGCTCTGTGCTGGTGGGACAACATAGTCCAAGTTGAGGGTAATCAGGCTATCGAAAGGATGAGATGGTCAGAGTTGAAAAGGTTGGTGATTGAGGAGTTCTGTCCTCACCGTGAGATGGATAAAATTAAAAGGGAGTTCCTGCAGTTGGAAGCGGGAACGATGACACACCAACAGTACACCACAAAATTCAACGAAATGGCACGGCTGGTGCCGGATCAGGTGACACCTCTTTCGCGAAAGATTAAGAGGTATATTCAGGGCTTGCCGACGGATATCCGTAGGCACATGATCGCTGCCCGACCAAGCACGTTTAGGTCGGTAGTTGATTTGGCGGGGAGGTTGTATGATGAAAGAACTGTGGTGGTGGTGGCTGAAGACGGTGAGAAAGATGATGAAGACCGGAGCTGGAGGGGGAAGAGAACTGGACGGGGTGGTGTCCCGACGAATAATAAGCACGCATGGGGGGATGACCGTCGTGTGGTCGCACTTGGTGCGGGGTCGGATAGATGTGGTAAATGCGGGATGGAGCATTCGGGAGAATGCAAAAGGGGACCAAATACTTGTTTCAAATGTGGGAAGCGTGGTCATGTGGCTAGAGAATATGGAACCGTGAGATGGAGTAATTGCGGAGGAATTGGCCATATGAGTAAAGACTGTGAGAAGGCAAGGGTGGAAGGTTCGGGAGTGAAGAAGGCTGGAGGAGAAGGATAGAGGGCAAACGCAGCGCCAACACGATGATGCAGGAGGAGGCTCGGGCGAACCCTGATGTCGTGTCAGGTATGTTTCTAGTCAATCAACCTTTAGCCTTTGTGTAGTTCAATTGTGGCGCTAGTAAAAGTTTTATTCCTGCTGCTTTCTGTGCTAAATTGCTTGTTAGTAGTAAGGATATAGATATGCCCTTCGATGTGCACCTAGGAGCGGATTGTTTGGCGGACTACGAAGTGAATATTGTGCACCGCGAAGGATGATACGATTGACAGCGCCTGACGAGATCATGGTGACGGTTCAAGGTGATTGAGTCATGACAATGCCGAAGGTAATTTCGATGACAGTGGCGGGAGAGTGCATGAGGTGTGGACGTATTGCCTACTTGGCCGATGTAAGGTTTGTGGATGTACTAATATCCTAACAGTCAGAGGTACCGAAAACCGAGTAAAGATCATTGGTGGCTGGGTATAAAGCGTGATATGGTGGAGTATGTAAGTAAATGCCTTACTTGTTTACAAGTGAAGACCGAGCACCAAATGCCGCATGGAAAGTATTGAGGTGATCGAGACTACAACCGAAAAGTTCGAAAGGACAAAAGCCCTGATGGAGATAGCCAAAGATAGACCAGAAGACGTATGTTGATAAACGATGTGGAGCGATTGAATTCCAGGTGAGAGACTGGAAAAGACATGAGACAGTACTGCCCGCAAAGGTTTAAGGAACAACAGTTTTTGGGAACGAAACCTATTTAAGGGGGGTGGACTTATAACACCCGGATATTTTCCTTGTAGCTGATGAAAGAAGAAAAAGAAATAAAGTCCAAAGTCGGGGGACCTAACTTGGCAAAACGCGAGAAAACTTGAAAGAGAAGGAGAATAAAAGGGGAGGGCAGCCCACACCCTCCCCACATCTCCAAAAGTCAGCCAAAGAAAGAAGAGAAGAGAGAAAGAAGAGAGGAAGAAGAGAAAAGAGTAGAAAAGTGGTGATTCGGGCTCAAAATTCGTCGTGTAGCAAGTCCAAACGAAGCTCTTCATCTTCTTCTAGTTTGTGTGAGTTCTAGGACCCCTCTTTTACACGTTTTTGAATGATTTTGGGGCTGGAACACATCTGAAAAACCATTTTCGGGTATTTGGGTGTAAACCCGTTTTTGTATGTATGTGTATGTGTATGATGCGTTTAAGGCTTGATTTAGGGCTTGGTTATGCTTGAATGAGGTCGTGGTATGTTTCCTTATGGATTAGAAGGGTTTATTTGAGCTCAAACAAAGTTTGGAAGGGTTTGGAGGTCGAAAGTCACGGCTACAGTTCGGGATGAAGTGCATTCTGCACCAGTTAGGGCTAGGCGACCGACTGGAGGCCATACGGCCGACTGGGGGGCGATTGGGGTCCATTCGCATGATTGAGGGTCCAGTCGCACGACTGAGGGTCCAGTCGCATAGGGAGTCATGCGACTGAGAGCCCAGTCGCATAGGTGCTCATTCGCACGAGGTCCATTCGCATAGTATCCATTCACATGATTGAGAGTCCATCCACATGAATAGGTCCAGTCGCATGGAGGACATGCGACTGAGGGTCCAGTCGCATAGGTGCTCATCCGCATTGGTCCATTCGCATGATGTTCAGTCGTATGGAGGCCATGCGACTGAAGGGTGTCCATACGCCCGAATGGGGCTGTTGCACCCGTAGAGAAAAGTGGTTTAACTTCTGACTTTCGAGGGAAAGTGCAGATGTAGGTTTTGATGTAAAGGTTCCTGTAAGAGCATGTAAGTTAAAGATTGAGACCTTAGTGAGCATGTTGGGCGCGATGATGATGTTGCATGTTTATGTAGGATGTATGTTATGTTAAGTATGATGCTGCCTTGTATGATGATGGTGATTGTGCATGTTAATGTTCCTTGATATGATGTATGTTTATTCTTCTGTAGCTTTGCGTGGAATGTTAATGAATGTTAATGAAAGTATTATATAACGTAAAGTGGAAGATAATGGAAAGAGGAACGTAATGAATGAGTGCATGCATTAATGAATGAATGAACGAACGTAAGGCTTGCAAGCATATGTATAAGGTGAGCGACTCTGTGTCGCAACAGACTCGAAAGAGGTCCTTGTCGCGTACTCCGGTATTGTAGGAGACAGGATCCAGATGAATGAGAGTAAGATTGGCTTGTAAGCAGAAGGAAAAGAGGTTCACGACTCATTGAGAGTTGTTAGCTCAACTGTGTGTGTATGATATAGCGTGCGCTCTTGGCTAACTCATGAGGGAACATAGACACAGTGGGAGTTCAGTTTTGGTAACTGCTCCGATACGTGCGATGTGGTATTTACTGTGTGCTATGTAGCGTGCGATTTTGGCCTACCTCATGTGGATCATGTAGCGTGCGATTTTGGCTGCGTGCGATTCTGGCGAAACCCCAAGAGTTCTCACACACAGGGGGAGTTGGTCTTAGTGACAACTCCATTGGTGCGATTTGTGCGATATGTACTTAGGGTACGATGATGCGAAGGTGCGATAAGTAAGATAATGAACGAACGGGATCCTTGTCACTCGACCTCAGTAATCATGGCTGAGTGCCATGAAGAGGGTAAAGCTTGACAGGATATAGACGAGAAATGAATGATAATAAAAGTATGAACTGTGCGAACGTGCGAGATGTATGAAATGAACATTAATGAATGATCATAACAACGAACGATACGGATCCTTGTCATTCGACCTCAGTAGAAGATGGTAAAGTCTGATCGGATCTAGAAAGAAGTAAAAGATAACGATGTACGTTGAATGAATGAAAGTTAACGAACGTAAAGATGAAGATAATAATTATATTATCTGTATGTACGTATGATGTGTGATCATGTATGAAAGTATAGTATGATTTTTAAAGAAAGTAAAGAGCGGTTTTAAGGGAAGAAAAGTATGTTTTTAATATAAAACTAGAACTCACTCAGCGATGCTGACTTTTTATGTGTTTCCAGTTGGCAGGTAGTGTTGCTGAGGATGGCACGAGGTGGCTACTCAGCTCTTTTGAGATGACATTCTTTTGTATAATGCTTTTGTGATATAATACAACAATATATGTTTTGTAATTGATGGACGTTGTATTAACTGGCAAAAGCATTTATAGTAAATTGAAAAGTTATTTCAAAGTTTCCGCTGCATGATTTTAGTAAAGATTATATAATAAAATAAGGGCTTTATGCGCGATGAGGAGCCAACTATGAGGTGCCCGGGAACGGGGCCTTACATATCACCCCTTCTAGCTCTAAATATACCAGCATCATCTGCGGATTTTGAAAATAGTGATTTTCTCTATGCTCACCACCCAAGAATAATAATTCATTGTTAATAGGACCCGGTGTAATTCGCTAACTCATTTTGTACGAAATTTTTATGATGGAGATATGTAAAAATATATGTTAGTGTGGGTTGAATGGAGTTTATAAAGAAAATTGAAATGAAGTTAGGTGCTTTCTACGGTTGAGTATGAAAACTGAATAAACGCGTAGGTTGGTAAATTAAGTGGATGGTGTGTAATGGGGGCCAGAACTCGCCACCCCCACTGGCGGGTTCTGTGGCTTTAGGTACTACCCGCCGCCCGTGTTGGCGGGTTCTGGGATTCGCATACTACTCGCCACCACCAATGGCGGGTTCTATGATTTGCGTACTACTCGCCGCCCACGCTGGCGGGTTATGTGGAACCCGTGAAAACTTTGCAGAACCCGCCTACCATAATGGCGGGTACCCTTCTTCCCTAATTTTTTCAAGAGAAACCCTCCATGTCAACCATTTTTTAAAAATTAACCCATTTTAAAAAAAATCATTATACTATGACCATATACTTCATTTGTTCTAGCTAAAATATTAGAAGAGATTTCATTTGACGTAAAAAAAAAGTTGCATATTTTGCTAAAAACATATTAACTGTATGGTTGTAATTATTTGTGTAAATAAAAATATAATGAATGTTGCATGTAAGTACTATAAGTGTTGTAGTTAAACCTAAAGAAGTTTTATTTATGTATAGATAAGGTTTTTTTAAACTGTTAGGATTTCTTTTAAAGTTTTTATCTTTAAAATTAAAGATCAAACCATATTGGAAGTATTAATCAAATCAAGATGAGAATCCAAACCAATGATCTAGTTGCAAGATTAAACAAAACCAATAATGACACAGCGTGATAACATAAACAGATTCTAGTGAAAATCCTACTAATCAATAGCACAACCACGCTATGTTATGTTAACATCTTGTTCAAGTACTTGGAAACTACAACCCAAAATTGTTTGACTTGTTTGTGTAACCTAATCGTTTCTTAATCCTGGTTTCAAAATAAAACATTGGTTATCCCATCGTCTAACTAAACCAATCACCATTGTGATCCTCTCATCAGAAATCTAAATTTGACATTCGTCGACTCATTGGAATATATTCTATCCACCTTGTACGATCATTATTGACAGATCCTGCCACTAGAGTTCAAAGATAAATGTTGTAGTTGTTGGATTTGCTTGGCTTGGCTTTTATTAGGAATCATGTCATGAATTTGCTAAATACTACCATTGATGGTACCCTGTTGACATGAGAGAGATCTTCCCACTTAGAGCATGCACAATCCATCTCCCATCCTCATTCTTATAATTACACTAAAAATCATTATCTTTTCTCTCTCATTTCTAATTAAATAATATTTTATGTACATTTATCATTATATTTTCTCTTTTATCCACTCACAATCATTTTCAAAAATATTAAAAAGTCTATGGGGGTTGTACCGTATTTCCCCAAATATGTGGAAACACGGTACAATCCCCATAAATTTTCTCCATCTTTAACTCACAACCATCCCCCATAAAATAGGGCACCCACTCACATATATATGGGGAACGGGCTGTGAATGCTCTTAGACATCAAAATTAACTATCACAAACATATAACTAGGAATCTAACATGATGATGCGAATCTAACTAGTATAGGTTAGTCACCAAAAGGTTAAGTAAGGTGAAAACCCTATAAGGGTCGGTCTTACCATCCTGACCAGTATGTAGCCATGGAAAGTTTATTTGCTTTAGGCATGAAATGGGATATGATGGGAAGAATTTTATTGGATCAGGTTATAGATTAACAAGACTTTTCTAGTGATTGACAGATGATAAATGCGGAAGCAAAGTCAACTTTCTTACTTACAAACACATATACCTTGAGTAAAAATAAAACACAAGATGCTATTTCAAAGTATTCACTTGATTAATCTTTTCTAATTAGCAAGAGTAAGTATAAGCAAATAACAAAGTGGGCTAACAAGCTAATCTATACAAGTGAGATGTATTTATACAAGAAAATATAAACACTAAAAATAAATCACTTTACATCTATTCGTGGGCTAAAAAGCTAAGTTTAAAACTATACATGTGAGAGGTATTTATACTAAGAAAGATAAACACTAATAATAAATCACTTTATACCTATTCCTGGTTTAGGATAACATATTTACATCATAGACAGGCAATCGACACATCACAGATTAGTAGCTTAAGTACAATGTTGTCTCCAAAAGACAGAACACTACAACCGCCAATGTACTTCGGGTACAGACAGTCTTATCTCGTATGACAATCGATCAACAATTCATCAAGTTGAGTGCCGATCGGTAGTAGTCAATTAGCAACCCATCCAGTTGAGTGCTGAGCGGTAGTGATTCATCACTTGGTAGAAATTAACAGTTGACAGCCAGTACTGAATTTTTAAGTTTTCAATAGCTTCATTCTCTTTATAAATCAAAAAAACCTCCTAAGATGTTGCTACCAAAACTCTTTATCATCATTCAATCATCCTAATCAGCAGCAACTTATACATGTATCCTTAGCTCTTGAAGGGTATTCAAGAGGTAGACTAACCAAATCCTTCATGTTATGCCAAGATAGTCTGAAGAGATCATAATCTTTAAATTCAGACGTTCCTATACCAGCAAAGGTCAGACATGAGGTGTTGGTTGAGGAATTATAACTCCAATGGGTGATTGGATCATGAATGCTTGATGGAGTTACATGTTGAACATCTTCTTCTGTATCTCTACTTGGTTCTGCTTTAACTATGTTCCTAATCTTTATCTTCATAATAAAAGCTATTGCCTTGTACTTGTTTTGCATACCTTTATATTCTTTGATTATGGAGAACATCTTCTATAGGTATTCAGAGTTGAGGTTCAGAACTTCAAACTCAGTCTGGAAGAAGGACTTGGACTTGTTATTCATACAATAACATATCTCTCAGCCTTGAAATCATATCCCCAGTTAATAATGTTTGTCCCATCACCCTCTAAATTTTCTTATTGGTTAGATTTCGAGAGTTTTTCTTCATCAGCTTGTTTAGGGTTGTCCCAATCTCTTCTTATTCTTTTTGCATTTGTAGTGATGACAAACTTCTTTTTTTGATTTATTAGACTAAGTTTGTGTTGGAGATTCAGCTACTTGAGGATCTTGTTAGAATATTGGAGATACATGCTTAGTAGTTTGAGCAGTTTGAGTGGTGGGAGGAGATGATTATGGTTGAGTACTAGGTGTAGGATCAACAGCTGGGTGGCTTGAGTAGCTTCAGACTCTTATATTTTTTCTTTATTCTAAAGCCTGCTTTGACTTTCTAGATGAGACTTGTAAATTCTAATCAGCATCTTCTCTACTTTCTTTACCACAGAGTCATTGTTGATGTTCCTCAGGCTTTATCTAGTTTGGTCAGCTATCTCAAATCTGTTGAAGCAGACAAGTTGATTTTTTGAGTAAACTACCCTTCCAGCTGCCGATCTGGTGGTGAAATATGTGTCCTTGTTTTGCGCATATTCCCACTCCACTATCGGATCATATGCTGAGAAAGGGTATAAGGGATCTCTTCGCCAATTTCATCTTTGACTAAGGATCGTACCTCTTGGAGTAGCATCATAGACTTCTGATTTCTACATCCAAATATGCAGAGATACTTAGCAATTTTCTGTATGATGTCAAGGGGAAGATCAAGTATCTTATTCTTATGATCATAGTACATAAAACCTCTATTTTCCCTATTGACTGGAATTCTTCATTTGGGCTACATACCCAACACCCAAAACCTTTGTTCCTTTAAGAATTTTCTCTTCCACTTCAGATCTTGATTCCTTAGAAAATGTTGCATTCAAATTTTCCAAGTATCGTACTCATGTGGTGTAAACATGTGAGGTTTGGTCTAAGTGTCATTCTCCAAGTCATGCTTACTTGAGATGGATACATCAGTCATTGTGGAGGGAAAATGGGTTATGAGGGAATAAGTGTTTGAAAGTGTGATAAAAAATAAGTGATTTATTGAAAGGTGACTTTAAGGAAATCAATAGTCAAAGCTCTGAAATCACTTGTTGGATTGGGTTACGGACTAATAAGATTTTTCTAGTGATCGACAGATGATAAATACGGAATATAAGTCAATTGTTATACTAACTAACACATATACTTTGAGTAAAAATAAAACACAAGATGTTATTTTAAAGTGTACACTTGATTAATCTTTTCTGATTACAAAGAGTAAATATCAGTAGATAATAAGTGAGCTAACAAGCTAACCTCAAAACTATACAAGTGAAAGGTATTTATACTATAAAAGCTAAACACTAAGAATAAATCACTTTACATCTATTCCTGGTTTAGGATAACATATTTACATCGTAGACATGCGATAGGCACATGAGAGATTAGCAGCTTCAGTATACTGTTGTCTCCAAAATGCAGAACACTGCAACCGCCAATGTACTTCGGTACAAATAATATTGTCTAGTGTAACATTCGATCAACAACTAATCAAGTTGAGTGCCAATCGACGATAATCAATCAACAGTTCATCCAGTTAAGTGTTGATCGGTAGTGATTCAGAAGTTGGCAGAAATCAGCGTATATATATACATATATATATGTATATATATACATATATATATATATGTATATATATACATATATGTATATATGTATGTATGTATGTATATATATGACAGTCAGTACCGAATCTTTGAGTTTTTGGTAACTTCGTTCAACTCATAGATCAACAACTTTAAATACATGTGGTTATGTAATTGCTTGAATAAATTGTTTGTATGGGAAATGGTAAACTTAGATAAGAGTTTGCTAGTCCAACAACGATTGTATGTGACTTCCTACATCAATTATGGCAATTGAACTCTGCATAGAGTTTCCTAGCTTAACGTTAGATAACATGTGAGTTTCACAGTCAATATGAGTATTGGATTCAGATGAGTGTTTCCTGATCAAATACAACAAAGATCCCATGAGAGTTTCTACATCAATTATGGTTATTAAACTCAGGTTAGAGTTTCCTAGCTTAACATTAGACAACATGTGAGTTTCACAGTCAATATGAGTATTGGCAGATGACTGTTTCCTGATCCAATACAACAAAGATTGCATGTGAGTTTCTACATTGATTATGGCTTTTGAACTCATGTAAGAGTTTCCTAGCTTAACGTTATACGACATGCGAGTCTCAAAGTCAATGTGAGTATTGGATTCACATGAGTTTTTTCTAATCCAATACAAAATTGCATGTGATTTTCACTATTTTAAATCACATGAGTGTTACAGGAACATATTAAATTGCTATGTAATATGCGAATAAAAATATACTCTTACTTCACGATAGCTAATCCCTATTATGCATGAAATTTTAGGTGATGCGCCTAAGTCTGATGGCTAGGGCAGATCAAGTGTCTAGGGATATGGATCAAACACACTATTATGTAAAACATTGTAAACGTATTGAAAATAGATAGTATGATAGTTTTACGATATATATTTAAAGTAAAAATTTTAAGATCCTGCTTCATTGAGCATAACATAGATAATTGATAATGAAGAACCGGTAATTAAAATACATGTGTTGCTAGTTGGTATTAGAACCTATGGTTTGAGAGATTTAGGTGTAAGGATAAAGATTTGAACTCAAGAAAAGATAAGGAGATAGTGTACATTTACTAACGTGAAAGTTTAATGTAATTATTGTGAATAGGATTACTAGCGTGAAAGTTTAATAAGATTATATGCATTAAAATTCATTGCTTGACGTATAACGTGGTAATGGTGAGATTACATATGTATAGTATGTGTAAAATCACGCCTGGACAATGTAATAGTATACATACAGTCAAATACCATCTTACAATTATCACAATCATATCAATGGGTGGGGGTGGAAAGTAAGGGGGCGTTTGTTATGCAAGAATTCAATAGAATTCAATGGAATTGAAATCTGAATTTCATTGGTCATTATGTTTGGTTGGTAGGAATTCGTTGGAATTGGAATTTGAATTCCATTCTTCACGTTTTGGTTGAAAAAGGAATTGAAATTTGAATTGGAATTAATTCCCTCAAATTCCTTTAAATAAAGGATTTCAAAATCCTTCCAAATATTAAAGGATTTCAAATTCCACCGACTCTTGCCTCCACCACTAACCGCCATCTACCACCCCGCTCACCGCCGACCGACACTACCGACGACCCCGACCGCCGACTGCCGACGCCCTCCGCCAACCCTAACCGCCGCCGCCCCCAACCGCTGACCGCCGCCTACCACCCCGCCCACCGCCAACCGACTGTGACGCCCCCGATCGCTGACGCCGATGCCCGTCCCTGATCACTGACCACGGTCGTCCTCCGTCGACAGTCGCCGTCCGTCACCGACCGCCCCCGCCGACCGCCGTTGTCCGTCACCGACCGCCGACCCCGAACCCGCCGACCCCGACCCCGCCTACCCCAATTGCCGTTACCGCCTCCCACCGACCCCGACCACCGCCACCCCTAATCGTCGATTGTCACCGACCGTCGTTGTTGAACCGTGTCTCGACGACAGGCGCTATCGGTTGGTGGCGGTCGATCGGCGGCGGCGGTCGGTTTTCGGCAACGGACGCGGTTGGTGGTCGCGGTTGATTGTCGACGGTGACGGCGGTGGCAGATTTGGTATGTAGCGGCGATGATCGGTGGTCATTGAGGTGGTGGCGGTTTGCAACGGGTGATAAATTCCAATTCCTTTATAATGTATTGGCACTGGAAATGCATTTGGAATTTAAATTCCCTTTATAGATTCCAATTCCTTTGAATTCCAAATCATTTGGAAAATATTGAATTTCAAATGCAATTCCTTTGAATTCCAATTCAAATTCCAATTCCAATTCTAATTTCAACAAATTCCGGGAACCAAACGCCCCCTAAGTAAATTTATAACATGTCTTGAATCTAAGTGTTAGCATATATGATGATTTATTGATAGTATAGTATTCCTAAAATTAGATTAACTCTGATAGATACTTAATAAACATTTAGAGTGGTATAATCCTAACAACCAAACTAAACCTATAAAGTCAAGATATGCTAATGATATAGCGTAAAATAATAATTGTAGTCACCAGATGACAATATATAAGAGTCTCACATGTCCCATGATAATATGGTTAGGCTTATTGTTCAAAAAACGTACCATAAAATAGCAGATGAGGTGGCTAAGGCTTTTAGATGTATTAAATATATAAGAGAAAATAAAACTTGAGTTTGGGTTGGAAAAGCCAGACATATTGAAATTAAAAAATAAAAAGAAAGAAATGGCCAAGGAAATAATAAGAACATTGTTCCTTTAAAGATTTTAGCTTGTAAGTGATATGAGCTTTGGGAGAAGTTGATCCAATAATTAGTTAATTAAAGGTGTATCACTAGTATTGAAGAAGTGTTTGACACAGGTCACTATGAACCCGCAGATGAAGTGATGTTTATCGACAATTAAGTGAAAGAAATGAAAAAAGTCTAGTGAGATGTGAAACAAAGTAGGAGTTCAAGATATTGTTCTTTAATAAGTTTTGCCCTGAAGCTAGCTATTATGGACCACATTATATATGGAGGAATTCCTTCATCACCGTCAAACTAATGAATTGATTAATTATATTTACGAGGATCATCTTTGATCGATAAGGTGTGTTTCTGTCCTAATCTATTATAAACAAAGATTAATGTGGATAAACTTGTAGCCATAATATGTTGATGGCTGATTTTAGAAAATTTATTTCTCTCAACTTACACATTCTCCTATATATTTAAAAAGCAATGTAAATGAACAGTATGAATAGTGTTTATGCACATTACAGCCGTTCAATTTGGTATCAACGGTGAATCTCTTCTCTTTATCTTCTGAAGCTATCACCTACCTTCTCTCCCCCACCGCCGGCCGTTACACATGCATCAGTCTTTATTTCCTTCGCCGGTAGGTCTACCGCCGCGATTCCGAAACTGAACAACACTCATTGTCGCCTCTTCAGTTGAAGGAAGGATGTCCTTTTCCACTACATACCGAATCCACTGCCAGATCGTCTTCTTCTTCAAGTAATCTCTCTCTATATATACTTCCCCGATGCACCGTTCCCTTGCAACAACAAATCAGAAGTCGAAGGGATCTTCGATCCGCCCTATTAGGAATGGTTTCAGTTCAACAAGGTTCGATTCGCCATTTTGAATGTTATTGTGTTCGATTTAGCCCTAATTTGTAACGGCTAGGGTTTTGAGATTCGTCTTTGTTGATGATTTGCAGGAGTTTACGGAATATGAGAATTTTGTTTACATATACAGGCCTTTCGCAATTGCCATGCTCCTTCGATGTAACTGCAGTCGTGACTCCAAACCCAGGTAAGCTTTAATTTCACATCTTTCACATCTACAATCACTTACATTATCCAGTTTCTGGTGATTAAACTTATTCTTACAAATTAGTCATGTTACAGGAACTTAATAGATCAGATCTGGATCGCATGAAGTTGCAAGAGAGGAATATGGCTTTAGCCAAAGAACTTGCTGCACTTAAGTTGTAAGTGTAGCTATATGAGGAAGAACCAGAACCATAAATTTCTTGGTTCGCACATACACTTTTCTGTCCTGTTCCTTTTAAATTTTATAAGATATTGGATGTATTGCAATCAAACAAGTTAAGAGGTTGTATGCATTGCAATTACACGTTGGGCAAATTTTGGTGTCTTTAACCCTTTTGACAAACCTGATCTGTTACACTTTTAGACCCATCTAAACCATCTGCCTATTCATAATTAAATAGGTTGTAATTGCCACCTTTGTGGGTCTTATAATGCAGGGTCTCTGATTTGAACTTGGAAGAAGACGAAATTGTCAAACTTGCTTCTTTGGGTACTGAGCCCCATAGTAAAGATAATGTGGATATTCTAAAAAGGTCTTTGGTTGTCCGTAACAAGTAAGTTATAATACTTCTATAACCTGCATCCTTGAAATACTAGGATATTTATTTCATTATTTTAATAATACAATCTATAACAAAAACCCTTGATTATGTTCTAGGTTTCGGTGTGGTGAAATGGTGGCTTTGAGGTGGGATTCTTGAAGGCTCAAGCTTTCTGGTTCAACAATGGCGTCTTTGGCTTCTTTTACACCATTTTGTTCTCCGCACAGGTTCTTTGTCTATCTTTCTCACACATACTCCATATGCACACAGTCACAATTACATGTGTGTATATCTAAATACCAACATATACATAAGCTATTTTGAAACAATTTTAGCAATATAAGTTGATTTTCATGTAGATTGCATAATAGATGATGGAATTCTGAAAATTGAGTTTTGAGTTGTGTGTTTTACTTGATTTGATTATTATTTGGTATGGAAGAAGAAAGAAAGGATAAGGTTAGAAATGAACGGAATTGAAGCAGAAAGTTTTAGCTTGATTATATGTTGTTGAGTTCTCTTCACCTGCAGCATTTTATCCTCGTAAGTTAACAATGAATGTTTGAAAATGCACTTTGAAACTGTTGTTCTCATATCTTGTTTGTGATTTGAAACTTGAATCAAACGGACTACATAATTCTTTATATGTTTAAGAGGTTTCTAAAAAATGTATCAACTTCTTAATATCTCACATTTTTATATGTATAGGTGGCAATCCAATTTGCCTTCAGGGTGTTTTACCGGCTGCCGGCGTCGACGCTGCCGGGTTTCTTTGGAACCCTAGATGGCAATGCTCTGGTTGTGACAAATCTGGCTCGCCGCTGGGTTCTTCAAGAACCCTAGGTGGCGATGGTCCGATGGATGCTCATTGAATACGCTGATGTGGGTGTTGATGGTGGCGGCTCCTGTCGCCTGTCGTGCCATCTGTTGTCTGTGGAGTTCGGTTTGGTTTTATCTGACCTAAGACATGCTCCAGAGTCGAGGTTGCCTTGGATGTCTTTTGGATTTGCACGTTGATCTTTTGATACAAGATTAGTGTTTCTAATGAGTTGTGATGAGTTTATTCACCTTAATAAAAGTTGGATAAGGACGTTGACTATGTGTGATAGGGTTGGAGGATGGTAGGTTATAACCTGCAACCCGCCCTGCAGCTATGGTTGACTCATTGTTTTGCGAACTCTGAGCCTAACAATATACACCAGGTAGCTGTTGATTTAACCCTCTTTCCGTGTCTCTGTTGCTCTCAACTGTTGTTTCTTTGTGGGATGTTATGTTTCGAAAAAATCATATACAGTATATGTTGATGCTTTTGGTTTATTTTAATGGTTTCATTCATTTCTCTGTGTATGCACCTGCTTGACTACTGTTACCTAACTGTTTGTGTGTTTGTAGTTGATTGTTGGGATCAAGTTGATGTTACTAGGTCTGAAAATGCAGTAAAAGCAAATATGGAACTTGAGTTTCAGAGAAACCAGGAGAGATTTGCTTTCCTAAAGTGGGGTTCCAAAGCTTTCCAAAACATGGTTGTGGTTCCACCAGGATCTGGTATTGTGCATCAGGTATAGGTCTATTCATTGAACTATGATGCTTATGAGGGGTTGCAATTTTATCCCATTAACTTATCAATGGATCAATTTGGGTCGTGTTTTTCTATATGGTCCAAATAAAAAGATCAAGTTAATGTCAAATAGGTCACACGTGTTGAAAGTCACCCAAAATCTTCTTTGAATGCATACAAAAACCTTCTAAAGTAATTTTTATTCAACATTTAGACAATTTTTATAGTATCTTATATCTAATCGTAATTATCAGATTTCTTATCTATATAAATGTCCAAGAAAATGTTAGGCAGCCAACCCAACCCGGAGTTCAACCCATTATAAAAGGACACCTTTTACCTGAACCTATATTGATGCATTACCCAGCCCGTGTGACCTGCTCGGCCTTTCTGTCAACATCGACTGAGTCTTGAACGTTAGTATATGTGCAATGTGAGCGAAAATTAGATTCGCGCAACGCGCGTGCTGGACATCAACTAGTTGAGTTTAGTAAGCAAGTGGGTAGATGGGAGAAAGAAGGTTTGAAAGAGTTGAAGGTTTTTCTAAAATAGTTTTTAGAATTACTATGGAAGAATGGTATAAAACCTTTGAACCGAGTCTACAGGATTTTTGCTCGAACCCGCCCTAGAGAATGTGGAGTTGGCCAAATGGTTTATTACAAGTGTGTACAAGCAAGGCACCTGACATCACAATATTCAAATATGATTAATATGTATTTCAGTTGTTACAAACCTAGACACTTCAAATAAGAATGTCCACAGTTAAGAAAGTAGGACAATGATGTAAGGAATCCTTAGGAAAAAATAGAGGTGCAAATAGAAAGAAGCTAAAAGCGCCAAGCCACATGGGAGGGTGTTTTATATATAGCAATAGAGGAGGCTAAGGCCACGTCCGTTGTTGTGAGATGTACCTTAGCTTCTTGGTTATCCTATGCTAGCGCATATATTTTTTTTTCTTTAGAGCTAGTAGATCATATATTTCTAATAAATTCATATCTTATCTACCCCTTGTAAGGGAAAAGGTTATCTAAATCGGTAGAAGTGGAAACATTAAACAATAAGAATTTTCTAATGTTTGAAGAATACCAAAATTATAGGCTATTATTGAAAATGAGGACTATAAAGTTGACTTCATCTGATCTAGAGTTTGATGTAATACTTAGGATGGATTTGTTATCTCGTTATCAAGCCAACATCATTTATTACCAAAAGGTTGTGCAGGTTGTGTCGCCAAGTGGAAGACAAATATATATTCACGGGATTAGAAATTCTAGTATCATTTAAAGCTAATTAATGAAGGTAATGAAATCTTTCAATCATGGTTATAAAGCATTTTAGGCGTAAGCTATTGACAATTCTAAAAAAAAAACTAAAAGCTACAGGATATCCTAATTTGTAACACCTCGATCTTCATGTTTAAGCTATAGTTGTGTAATCACAAATCAAATGAGTAATATGAAAATACATATCAATATATTAAACGTGAGAAGTTTTAGGTTAGAAATGAAGGATATTGATAATAATAAGAGTACAAAAGTGAAATAGACATATAACCAGTACGTGTATTATTAATAATAATTATCACTTCAAGGTGTTAGAGGACTAAAAAGGGGGAACATAGGGGAAAATGGGACTAAATTATGAGTTGTAATGAAGCGAGAAAGTCAGAATTAGTGCTAAAGGGTTTTGTGACATGGTCGTGTCGTGCTGCTAAAAATGAAACACATGTTTTTAGAAGTATTAAGCCTATATTTCACCATTTAACAATTGGATTCAACCAAAGAATGACTAAGCTCGTGAAGGGGTCTGAAAGTGCAATTTAAACAACAAAATCACCTTCAAGAATCCTCTGATCACTCTCACACTACTCTATCTCTCTAGAAATCATATGATACTTATGAAGATGATGAGGTACATTCTGAAGACAATTGCTTATTTGAGGTGTAGTGAGATTCCAGGAGTAAGAAAAAAAGGTTGGATTCATCCACCAACACTAATCTTCAAGGCATTGGTAAATCAAATCCACCCCCACCGTTCTTAATTAAACTTGAATGTTAAGGCTCTATGGTATAAATTAGTCTTTTATTGAAAAACATGATTTCAAGGATAAAAGATATCGTAGAAACGATACTTTGTTGAAGGTTATAATATTAAAGTGTATTAGTATGTATTGGCAATAATCATTAGAATTTGTTTTAAGATTTTCTTGAGAACCATGTTTGCTGCGTGAGACATCATTGTTAAAGATTATATGAACTGGTATAACATAGTGTTGTTTGATATGGTGAATTCATAAAGTATACATGCATGTAATTAGTTGATTAATATAAACACCCATAAGGTGTCACACCTCCATCCCAGGTGCGGGTTATACATGACTGTTTGACAACAAAAGCACCTAGATTATACAATCTAGGTAACATCATAAAACTCACAATCCAAAATAATTGGTTAAAACATGACCGGAGGAATAGAACTGGCCTCAACCAACAACTTAATAAATTATACAATCTTGGTAACCTCAGGATGCACCATCTCTAACATAAGCACCTAGATTTCCAGATATTGTAGGGTTATTCATAGAGGATTCTTATTTCATAATGTTAACTTGATTTATTTCTTGTGTTAAGTTCTATATATTAGCTAAATAACAACTAATACAACCTATGGTTATGTCCATCCCAACTATAGGAGAAATCAACCCTACTAGTGGTTATCTTACCCATACTATAGGGGTATTATTACCTTATACCTTATCTCTGGTACTAATCTCGGTTGCTATGGGAGTATACTACACAACTATTCCTTTGGCACATACTTTGTGCCCAACAGGTATCTTACCTACCTACCCTCCCCTCTAGGTCCCTTACCCGAACTTCCCTTAGTCTACAAGAGCGGATGGAACATTTACATCAGTGGTCGTCTATCTTTTGCTAGGTAGAATCTCATTGCGTGAAATATAACTTAAGAAAGCGGGTCAAATGCACCCGAAAATACCCGGCATTCATCCTACTTTCAGAGAGAAAGCAAAGAGAGATAATTGAGCAAAGAGCTCAAATCTCAGGCTTTCTATTTATAGGAAGAATGAGCAGCGATGTGCCTCGTATCGTTAGGGTGATTCGGGTCGTGTCACCCTTAAAACCTGAGTGATGCATCACTCTTAGGGTGATGCGGGCCGCCTCATTGATGCGCCCATCGAAAGCTGATACAGGCCGCATCAGCTTGATGAGTCACAAGCCATGTGTTAAACGCTTGTTGATAGTTTAGCCTTATCGATGTTCCCCGCATCCCTGTTCTACTAAGGGCTACATCGGCCTTATTTTTCCTAAATTTCAAGTTTCCTTTAGTTTCTTTGAACTGATCTTCCAGTTCAACCCTAGCTAGAGGCTTTGCCCCTTGGACTCCACCAAGGACGGCCGCTCCTTCGACCCTACTTTCAGGGATTGTCGCCCCCAAACCCCCGTAATCTTGCAGATGTTTGAGTCCTATGTTCGGTTTAACTTGACATTTACACAAGGTGTCTAGTGACATGTCTTTATTAAATGAAATAGTAATTATTTGCGATTTTTACTTCATTAAAATTATTTGTTAAAATTTGTTAACTAGTGGGTATAAGATTATGATGAACCTAGTTGGTATTATATATGATATGTAAATACAAAAATGCATAATCTAATTAAGTGGTAATACGTTAATAAGTTAGATATAAATCGATAACAAATCTGAACTTGATTTATGAACTTGATTACATATGAAGAATTAAAGTAAAATAATATTGATGATGTAGATTATACAAATGCAAATATTATGTGTTCAATTTGAAAGATGTAACATCTTGAAATTTTTAAATAAAAATTTATTAGTAACTAATAATAATAGTAACCAATGTTAAATAAGTTTATATAGTGAAAAATTCTTGTTCTTGAAAGCTTAGGGTTAGAAGGGAACTTCTAAATAACCCTACTCCCAATTCCCCAACCACAGCCGCATCTCAATTGGTATTCCCTCCCCCTTCGGTGACGTGTGCGATGGTGGTAACGACTTATAGTGAGGCTTCTAAGGGTGATATCGATGACATGACTAGGGTGATACCATTTCTGATTTTCTCCTTCGATCCAAGCTCAAGGCGGAGTTGGGGATTTGATATGATAAAAAAGAATCACAGAGAGACAAAAGTTCGATCAACCAAGCTATTCTCATATCATTCATGATCTGTCTTTTAGTTAGGATTACAACAAATCGGTGCTTTTACAATGCAGACCCTCGACTACGATAATATTACAGTTTTAATACTTAATTATTACAATGCGTATAGCAGTCGATTACTCATAACAATACTTCCCCTGCCAAAACATTCTTGACCTTAAGAATGGAAGTCCGGGAAATGCAACTGGAATTCCTTCGAATCCTCCACGTAGCTTCTGTTGCAGGTAAATGCATCCAATGCACCAAAACACTAAGAGGCCATTTATTACGTTTGCGTTTAATTTTTCGATCCAATATGGCCCTCAGCTGTAGGCGAAAATGAGGTTCATCTGGTAACACGGTAACCTGGGTATGATCGTCTTTAGCTGCCTTAAGAAGGGAAACATGGAATGTAGGATGTATTTGAGAAGATTGAGGTAAATCTAAACGATAAGTTACTTGATCGACCTTCTTGACAATGAAGAAGGGCCAAAACTAACATGGATCCAACTTATGGTGACGATGGCATTTCAAAGATGTTTGCACATATGGCTGTAGCTTCACAAATACCCAATTGCCAATTTGAAAAGTACGAGCAACATAGTGGAGATCAACCATCTACTTCATTCGATAACTTTTCCCAAGGAAAGTTTCAGATTCATAAACTTAAGTTCCTGGGCTTGGAATAATTCATCCACAAATGCAACATTAGAATCATTAGGAATGTAATGAATGTGAAATGGAGGTTTGATGCCATAAAGAGCTTTGAATGGTGTCATCCCAATAGTGGAATGTTTGGTAGTATTATACCACTATTCTGCCAAAGTCAACCATTTAAATGACAATAAGGGTGTATCCATGAACATTGCATGTAGATACAATTCTAAACATCGGTTAAGAACTTGTTTTGGCCATCTGACTTTGGATGGTAGGCAGTGGAATAACACAGGGAAATGCCTTGTAATTTCATAAAGTCTTTCTGGAAGTGGCTAAGCAATAATGAATCACGATCAGAGACTATTGTAGAAGGACACCCATGTAATTTCAAAACATGATCGAAGACTACCTGGGAAACATGAGATGCCAAATAAGGATGTGTTAGTCCTACTAAATGACCATAAGGCTTGCAAGCATATGTATAAGGTGAGCGACTCTGTGTCGCAACAGACTCGAAAGAGGTCCTTGTCGCGTACTCCGGTATTGCAGGAGACAGGATCCAGATGAATGAGAGTAAGATTGGCTTGTAAGCAGAAGGAAAAGAGGTTCACGACTCATTGAGAGTTGTTAGCTCAACTGTGTGTGTATGATATAGCGTGCGCTCTTGGCTAACTCATGAGGGGACATAGACACAATGGGAGTTCAGTTTTGGTAACTGCTCCGATACGTGCGATGTGGTATTTACTGTGTGCTATGTAGCGTGCGATTTTGGCCTACCTCATGTGGATCATGTAGCGTGCGATTTTGGCTGCGTGCGATTCTGGCAAAACCCCAAGAGTTCTCACACACAGGGGGAGTTGGTCTTAGTGACAACTCCATTGGTGCGATTTGTGCGATATGTACTTAGGGTACGATGATGCGAAGGTGCGATAAGTAAGATAATGAACGAACGGGATCCTTGTCACTCGACCTCAGTAATCATGGCTGAGTGCCATGAAGAGGGTAAAGCTTGACAGGATATAGACGAGAAATGAATGATAATAAAAGTATGAACTGTGCGAACGTGCGAGATGTATGAAATGAACATTAATGAATGATCATAACAACGAACGATACGGATCCTTGTCATTCGACCTCAGTAGAAGATGGTAAAGTCTGATCGGATCTAGAAAGAAGTAAAAGATAACGATGTACGTTGAATGAATGAAAGTTAACGAACGTAAAGATGAAGATAATAATTATATTATCTGTATGTACGTATGATGTGTGATCATGTATGAAAGTATAGTATGATTTTTAAAGAAAGTAAAGAGCGGTTTTAAGGGAAGAAAAGTATGTTTTTAATATAAAACTAGAACTCACTCAGCAATGCTGACTTTTTATGTGTTTCTAGTTGGCAGGTAGTGTTGCTGAGGATGGCACGAGGCGGCTACTCAGCTCTTTTGAGATGACATTCTTTTGTATAATGCTTTTGTGATATAATACAACAATATATGTTTTGTAATTGATGGACGTTGTATTAACTGGCAAAAGCATTTATAGTAAATTGAAAAGTTATTTCAAAGTTTCCGCTGCATGATTTTAGTAAAGATTATATAATAAAATAAGGGCTTTATGCGCGATGAGGAGCCAACTATGAGGTGCCCGGGAACGGGGCCTTACATATCACCCCTTCTAGCTCTAAATATACCAGCATCATCTGCGGATTTTGAAAATAGTGATTTTCTCTATGCTCACCACCCAAGAATAATAATTCATTGTTAATAGGACCCGGTGTAATTCGCTAACTCATTTTGTACGAAATTTTTATGATGGAGATATGTAAAAATATATGTTAGTGTGGGTTGAATGGAGTTTATAAAGAAAATTGAAATGAAGTTAAGTGCTTTCTACGGTTGAGTATGAAAACTGAATAAACGCGTAGGTTGGTAAATTAAGTGGATGGTGTGTAATGGGGGCCAGAACTCGCCACCCCCACTGGCGGGTTCTGTGGCTTTAGGTACTACCCGCCGCCCGTGTTGGCGGGGTCTGGGATTCGCATACTACTCGCCACCACCAATGGCGGGTTCTATGATTTGCGTACTACTCGCCGCCCACGCTGGCGGGTTATGTGGAACCCGTGAAAACTTTGCAGAACCCGCCTACCATAATGGCGGGTACCCTTCTTCCCTAATTTTTTCAAGAGAAACCCTCCATGTCAACCATTTTTTAAAAATTAACCCATTTTAAAAAAAATCATTATACTATGACCATATACTTCATTTGTTCTAGCTAAAATATTAGAAGAGATTTCATTTGACGTAAAAAAAAGTTGCATATTTTGCTAAAAACATATTAACTGTATGGTTGTAATTATTTGTGTAAATAAAAATATAATGAATGTTGCATGTAAGTACTATAAGTGTTGTAGTTAAACCTAAAGAAGTTTTATTTATGTATAGATAAGGTTTTTTTAAACTGTTAGGATTTCTTTTAAAGTTTTTATCTTTAAAATTAAAGATCAAACCATATTGGAAGTATTAATCAAATCAAGATAAGAATCCAAACCAATGATCTAGTTGCAAGATTAAACAAAACCAATAATGACACAGCGTGATAACATAAACAGATTCTAGTGAAAATCCTACTAATCAATAGCACAACCACGCTATGTTATGTTAACATCTTGTTCAAGTACTTGGAAACTACAACCCAAAATTGTTTGACTTGTTTGTGTAACCTAATCGTTTCTTAATCCTGGTTTCAAAATAAAACATTGGTTATCCCATCGTCTAACTAAACCAATCACCATTGTGATCCTCTCATCAGAAATCTAAATTTGACATTCGTCGACTCATTGGAATATATTCTATCCACCTTGTACGATCATTATTGACAGATCCTGCCACTAGAGTTCAAAGATAAATGTTGTAGTTGTTGGATTTGCTTGGCTTGGCTTTTATTAGGAATCATGTCATGAATTTGCTAAATACTACCATTGATGGTACCCTGTTGACATGAGAGAGATCTTCCCACTTAGAGCATGCACAATCCATCTCCCATCCTCATTCTTATAATTACACTAAAAATCATTATCTTTTCTCTCTCATTTCTAATTAAATAATATTTTATGTACATTTATCATTATATTTTCTCTTTTATCCACTCACAATCATTTTCAAAAATATTAAAAAGTCTATGGGGGTTGTACCGTATTTCCCCAAATATGTGGAAACACGGTACAATCCCCATAAATTTTCTCCATCTTTAACTCACAACCATCCCCCATAAAATAGGGCACCCACTCACATATATATGGGGAACGGGCTGTGAATGCTCTTAGACATCAAAATTAACTATCACAAACATATAACTAGGAATCTAACATGATGATGCGAATCTAACTAGTATAGGTTAGTCACCAAAAGGTTAAGTAAGGTGAAAACCCTATAAGGGTCGGTCTTACCATCCTGACCAGTATGTAGCCATGGAAAGTTTATTTGCTTTAGGCATGAAATGGGATATGATGGGAAGAATTTTATTGGATCAGGTTATAGATTAACAAGACTTTTCTAGTGATTGACAGATGATAAATGCGGAAGCAAAGTCAACTTTCTTACTTACAAACACATATACCTTGAGTAAAAATAAAACACAAGATGCTATTTCAAAGTATTCACTTGATTAATCTTTTCTAATTAGCAAGAGTAAGTATAAGCAAATAACAAAGTGGGCTAACAAGCTAATCTATACAAGTGAGATGTATTTATACAAGAAAATATAAACACTAAAAATAAATCACTTTACATCTATTCGTGGGCTAAAAAGCTAAGTTTAAAACTATACATGTGAGAGGTATTTATACTAAGAAAGATAAACACTAATAATAAATCACTTTATACCTATTCCTGGTTTAGGATAACATATTTACATCATAGACAGGCAATCGACACATCACAGATTAGTAGCTTAAGTACAATGTTGTCTCCAAAAGACAGAACACTACAACCGCCAATGTACTTCGGGTACAGACAGTCTTATCTCGTATGACAATCGATCAACAATTCATCAAGTTGAGTGCCGATCGGTAGTAGTCAATTAGCAACCCATCCAGTTGAGTGCTGAGCGGTAGTGATTCATCACTTGGTAGAAATTAACAGTTGACAGCCAGTACTGAATTTTTAAGTTTTCAATAGCTTCATTCTCTTTATAAATCAAAAAAACCTCCTAAGATGTTGCTACCAAAACTCTTTATCATCATTCAATCATCCTAATCAGCAGCAACTTATACATGTATCCTTAGCTCTTGAAGGGTATTCAAGAGGTAGACTAACCAAATCCTTCATGTTATGCCAAGATAGTCTGAAGAGATCATAATCTTTAAATTCAGACGTTCCTATACCAGCAAAGGTCAGACATGAGGTGTTGGTTGAGGAATTATAACTCCAATGGGTGATTGGATCATGAATGCTTGATGGAGTTACATGTTGAACATCTTCTTCTGTATCTCTACTTGGTTCTGCTTTAACTATGTTCCTAATCTTTATCTTCATAATAAAAGCTATTGCCTTGTACTTGTTTTGCATACCTTTATATTCTTTGATTATGGAGAACATCTTCTATAGGTATTCAGAGTTGAGGTTCAGAACTTCAAACTCAGTCTGGAAGAAGGACTTGGACTTGTTATTCATACAATAACATATCTCTCAGCCTTGAAATCATATCCCCAGTTAATAATGTTTGTCCCATCACCCTCTAAATTTCTTATTGGTTAGATTTCGAGAGTTTTTCTTCATCAGCTTGTTTAGGGTTGTCCCAATCTCTTCTTATTCTTTTTGCATTTGTAGTGATGACAAACTTCTTTTTTTGATTTATTAGACTAAGTTTGTGTTGGAGATTCAGCTACTTGAGGATCTTGTTAGAATATTGGAGATACATGCTTAGTAGTTTGAGCAGTTTGAGTGGTGGGAGGAGATGATTATGGTTGAGTACTAGGTGTAGGATCAACAGCTGGGTGGCTTGAGTAGCTTCAGACTCTTATATTTTTTCTTTATTCTAAAGCCTGCTTTGACTTTCTAGATGAGACTTGTAAATTCTAATCAGCATCTTCTCTACTTTCTTTACCACAGAGTCATTGTTGATGTTCCTCAGGCTTTATCTAGTTTGGTCAGCTATCTCAAATCTGTTGAAGCAGACAAGTTGATTTTTTGAGTAAACTACCCTTCCAGCTGCCGATCTGGTGGTGAAATATGTGTCCTTGTTTTGCGCATGCTGAGAAAGGGTATAAGGGATCTCTTCACCAATTTCATCTTTGACTAAGGATCGTACCTCTTGGAGTAGCATCATAGACTTCTGATTTCTACATCCAAATATGCAGAGATACTTAGCAATTTTCTGTATGATGTCAAGGGGAAGATCAAGTATCTTATTCTTATGATCATAGTACATAAAACCTCTATTTTCCCTATTGACTGGAATTCTTCATTTGGGCTACATACCCAACACCCAAAACCTTTGTTCCTTTAAGAATTTTCTCTTCCACTTCAGATCTTGATTCCTTAGAAAATGTTGCATTCAAATTTTCCAAGTATCGTACTCATGTGGTGTAAACATGTGAGGTTTGGTCTAAGTGTCATTCTCCAAGTCATGCTTACTTGAGATGGATACATCAGTCATTGTGGAGGGAAAATGGGTTATGAGGGAATAAGTGTTTGAAAGTGTGATAAAAAATAAGTGATTTATTGAAAGGTGACTTTAAGGAAATCAATAGTCAAAGCTCTGAAATCACTTGTTGGATTGGGTTACGGACTAATAAGATTTTTCTAGTGATCGACAGATGATAAATACGGAATATAAGTCAATTGTTATACTAACTAACACATATACTTTGAGTAAAAATAAAACACAAGATGTTATTTTAAAGTGTACACTTGATTAATCTTTTCTGATTACAAAGAGTAAATATCAGTAGATAATAAGTGAGCTAACAAGCTAACCTCAAAACTATACAAGTGAAAGGTATTTATACTATAAAAGCTAAACACTAAGAATAAATCACTTTACATCTATTCCTGGTTTAGGATAACATATTTACATCGTAGACATGCGATAGGCACATGAGAGATTAGCAGCTTCAGTATACTGTTGTCTCCAAAATGCAGAACACTGCAACCGCCAATGTACTTCGGTACAAATAATATTGTCTAGTGTAACATTCGATCAACAACTAATCAAGTTGAGTGCCAATCGACGATAATCAATCAACAGTTCATCCAGTTAAGTGTTGATCGGTAGTGATTCAGAAGTTGGCAGAAATCAGCGTATATATATACATATATATATGTATATATATACATATATATATATATGTATATATATATATATATATATATGTATATATATACATATATGTATATATGTATGTATGTATGTATATATATGACAGTCAGTACCGAATCTTTGAGTTTTTGGTAACTTCGTTCAACTCATAGATCAACAACTTTAAATACATGTGGTTATGTAATTGCTTGAATAAATTGTTTGTATGGGAAATGGTAAACTTAGATAAGAGTTTGCTAGTCCAACAACGATTGTATGTGACTTCCTACATCAATTATGGCAATTGAACTCTGCATAGAGTTTCCTAGCTTAACGTTAGATAACATGTGAGTTTCACAGTCAATATGAGTATTGGATTCAGATGAGTGTTTCCTGATCAAATACAACAAAGATCCCATGAGAGTTTCTACATCAATTATGGTTATTAAACTCAGGTTAGAGTTTCCTAGCTTAACATTAGACAACATGTGAGTTTCACAGTCAATATGAGTATTGGCAGATGACTGTTTCCTGATCCAATACAACAAAGATTGCATGTGAGTTTCTACATTGATTATGGCTTTTGAACTCATGTAAGAGTTTCCTAGCTTAACGTTATACGACATGCGAGTCTCAAAGTCAATGTGAGTATTGGATTCACATGAGTTTTTTCTAATCCAATACAAAATTGCATGTGATTTTCACTATTTTAAATCACATGAGTGTTACAGGAACATATTAAATTGCTATGTAATATGCGAATAAAAATATACTCTTACTTCACGATAGCTAATCCCTATTATGCATGAAATTTTAGGTGATGCGCCTAAGTCTGATGGCTAGGGCAGATCAAGTGTCTAGGGATATGGATCAAACACACTATTATGTAAAACATTGTAAACGTATTGAAAATAGATAGTATGATAGTTTTACGATATATATTTAAAGTAAAAATTTTAAGATCCTGCTTCATTGAGCATAACATAGATAATTGATAATGAAGAACCGGTAATTAAATACATGTGTTGCTAGTTGGTATTAGAACCTATGGTTTGAGAGATTTAGGTGTAAGGATAAAGATTTGAACTCAAGAAAAGATAAGGAGATAGTGTACATTTACTAACGTGAAAGTTTAATGTAATTATTGTGAATAGGATTACTAGCGTGAAAGTTTAATAAGATTATATGCATTAAAATTCATTGCTTGACGTATAACGTGGTAATGGTGAGATTACATATGTATAGTATGTGTAAAATCACGCCTGGACAATGTAATAGTATACATACAGTCAAATACCATCTTACAATTATCACAATCATATCAATGGGTGGGGGTGGAAAGTAAGGGGGCGTTTGTTATGCAAGAATTCAATAGAATTCAATGGAATTGAAATCTGAATTTCATTGGTCATTATGTTTGGTTGGTAGGAATTCGTTGGAATTGGAATTTGAATTCCATTCTTCACGTTTTGGTTGAAAAAGAATTGAAATTTGAATTGGAATTAATTCCCTCAAATTCCTTTAAATAAAGGATTTCAAAATCCTTCCAAATATTAAAGGATTTCAAATTCCACCGACTCTTGCCTCCACCACTAACCGCCATCTACCACCCCGCTCACCGCTGACCGACACTACCGACGACCCCGACCGCCGACTGCCGACGCCCTCCGCCAACCCTAACCGCCGCCGCCCCCAACCGCTGACCGCCGCCTACCACCCCGCCCACCGCCAACCGACTGTGACGCCCCCGATCGCTGACGCCGATGCCCGTCCCTGATCACTGACCACGGTCGTCCTCCGTCGACAGTCGCCGTCCGTCACCGACCGCCCCCGCCGACCGCCGTTGTCCGTCACCGACCGCCGACCCCGAACCCGCCGACCCCGACCCCGCCTACCCCAATTGCCGTTACCGCCTCCCACCGACCCCGACCACCGCCACCCCTAATCGTCGATTGTCACCGACCGTCGTTGTTGAACCGTGTCTCGACGACAGGCGCTATCGGTTGGTGGCGGTCGATCGGCGGCGGCGGTCGGTTTTCGGCAACGGACGCGGTTGGTGGTCGCGGTTGATTGTCGACGGTGACGGCGGTGGCAGATTTGGTATGTAGCGGCGATGATCGGTGGTCATTGAGGTGGTGGCGGTTTGCAACGGGTGATAAATTCCAATTCCTTTATAATGTATTGGCACTGGAAATGCATTTGGAATTTAAATTCCCTTTATAGATTCCAATTCCTTTGAATTCCAAATCATTTGGAAAATATTGAATTTCAAATGCAATTCCTTTGAATTCCAATTCAAATTCCAATTCCAATTCTAATTTCAACAAATTCCGGGAACCAAACGCCCCCTAAGTAAATTTATAACATGTCTTGAATCTAAGTGTTAGCATATATGATGATTTATTGATAGTATAGTATTCCTAAAATTAGATTAACTCTGATAGATACTTAATAAACATTTAGAGTGGTATAATCCTAACAACCAAACTAAACCTATAAAGTCAAGATATGCTAATGATATAGCGTAAAATAATAATTGTAGTCACCAGATGACAATATATAAGAGTCTCACATGTCCCATGATAATATGGTTAGGCTTATTGTTCAAAAAACGTACCATAAAATAGCAGATGAGGTGGCTAAGGCTTTTAGATGTATTAAATATATAAGAGAAAATAAAACTTGAGTTTGGGTTGGAAAAGCCAGACATATTGAAATTAAAAAATAAAAAGAAAGAAATGGCCAAGGAAATAATAAGAACATTGTTCCTTTAAAGATTTTAGCTTGTAAGTGATATGAGCTTTGGGAGAAGTTGATCCAATAATTAGTTAATTAAAGGTGTATCACTAGTATTGAAGAAGTGTTTGACACAGGTCACTATGAACCCGCAGATGAAGTGATGTTTATCGACAATTAAGTGAAAGAAATGAAAAAAGTCTAGTGAGATGTGAAACAAAGTAGGAGTTCAAGATATTGTTCTTTAATAAGTTTTGCCCTGAAGCTAGCTATTATGGACCACATTATATATGGAGGAATTCCTTCATCACCGTCAAACTAATGAATTGATTAATTATATTTACGAGGATCATCTTTGATCGATAAGGTGTGTTTCTGTCCTAATCTATTATAAACAAAGATTAATGTGGATAAACTTGTAGCCATAATATGTTGATGGCTGATTTTAGAAAATTTATTTCTCTCAACTTACACATTCTCCTATATATTTAAAAAGCAATGTAAATGAACAGTATGAATAGTGTTTATGCACATTACAGCCGTTCAATTTGGTATCAACGGTGAATCTCTTCTCTTTATCTTCTGAAGCTATCACCTACCTTCTCTCCCCCACCGCCGGCCGTTACACATGCATCAGTCTTTATTTCCTTCGCCGGTAGGTCTACCGCCGCGATTCCGAAACTGAACAACACTCATTGTCGCCTCTTCAGTTGAAGGAAGGATGTCCTTTTCCACTACATACCGAATCCACTGCCAGATCGTCTTCTTCTTCAAGTAATCTCTCTCTATATATACTTCCCCGATGCACCGTTCCCTTGCAACAACAAATCAGAAGTCGAAGGGATCTTCGATCCGCCCTATTAGGAATGGTTTCAGTTCAACAAGGTTCGATTCGCCATTTTGAATGTTATTGTGTTCGATTTAGCCCTAATTTGTAACGGCTAGGGTTTTGAGATTCGTCTTTGTTGATGATTTGCAGGAGTTTACGGAATATGAGAATTTTGTTTACATATACAGGCCTTTCGCAATTGCCATGCTCCTTCGATGTAACTGCAGTCGTGACTCCAAACCCAGGTAAGCTTTAATTTCACATCTTTCACATCTACAATCACTTACATTATCCAGTTTCAGGTGATTAAACTTATTCTTACAAATTAGTCATGTTACAGGAACTTAATAAATCAGATCTGGATCGCATGAAGTTGCAAGAGAGGAATATGGCTTTAGCCAAAGAACTTGCTGCACTTAAGTTGTAAGTGTAGCTATATGAGGAAGAACCAGAACCATAAATTTCTTGGTTCGCACATACACTTTTCTGTCCTGTTCCTTTTAAATTTTATAAGATATTGGATGTATTGCAATCAAACAAGTTAAGAGGTTGTATGCATTGCAATTACACGTTGGGCAAATTTTGGTGTCTTTAACCCTTTTGACAAACCTGATCTGTTACACTTTTAGACCCATCTAAACCATCTGCCTATTCATAATTAAATAGGTTGTAATTGCCACCTTTGTGGGTCTTATAATGCAGGGTCTCTGATTTGAACTTGGAAGAAGACGAAATTGTCAAACTTGCTTCTTTGGGTACTGAGCCCCATAGTAAAGATAATGTGGATATTCTAAAAAGGTCTTTGGTTGTCCGTAACAAGTAAGTTATAATACTTCTATAACCTGCATCCTTGAAATACTAGGATATTTATTTCATTATTTTAATAATACAATCTATAACAAAAACCCTTGATTATGTTCTAGGTTTCGGTGTGGTGAAATGGTGGCTTTGAGGTGGGATTCTTGAAGGCTCAAGCTTTCTGGTTCAACAATGGCGTCTTTGGCTTCTTTTACACCATTTTGTTCTCCGCACAGGTTCTTTGTCTATCTTTCTCACACATACTCCATATGCACACAGTCACAATTACATGTGTGTATATCTAAATACCAACATATACATAAGCTATTTTGAAACAATTTTAGCAATATAAGTTGATTTTCATGTAGATTGCATAATAGATGATGGAATTCTGAAAATTGAGTTTTGAGTTGTGTGTTTTACTTGATTTGATTATTATTTGGTATGGAAGAAGAAAGAAAGGATAAGGTTAGAAATGAACGGAATTGAAGCAGAAAGTTTTAGCTTGATTATATGTTGTTGAGTTCTCTTCACCTGCAGCATTTTATCCTCGTAAGTTAACAATGAATGTTTGAAAATGCACTTTGAAACTGTTGTTCTCATATCTTGTTTGTGATTTGAAACTTGAATCAAACGGACTACATAATTCTTTATATGTTTAAGAGGTTTCTAAAAAATGTATCAACTTCTTAATATCTCACATTTTTATATGTATAGGTGGCAATCCAATTTGCCTTCAGGGTGTTTTACCGGCTGCCGGCGTCGACGCTGCCGGGTTTCTTTGGAACCCTAGATGGCAATGCTCTGGTTGTGACAAATCTGGCTCGCCGCTGGGTTCTTCAAGAACCCTAGGTGGCGATGGTCCGATGGATGCTCATTGAATACGCTGATGTGGGTGTTGATGGTGGCGGCTCCTGTCGCCTGTCGTGCCATCTGTTGTCTGTGGAGTTCGGTTTGGTTTTATCTGACCTAAGACATGCTCCAGAGTCGAGGTTGCCTTGGATGTCTTTTGGATTTGCACGTTGATCTTTTGATACAAGATTAGTGTTTCTAATGAGTTGTGATGAGTTTATTCACCTGAATAAAAGTTGGATAAGGACGTTGACTATGTGTGATAGGGTTGGAGGATGGTAGGTTATAACCTGCAACCCGCCCTGCAGCCATGGTTGACTCATTGTTTTGCGAACTCTGAGCCTAACAATATACACCAGGTAGCTGTTGATTTAACCCTCTTTCCGTGTCTCTGTTGCTCTCAACTGTTGTTTCTTTGTGGGATGTTATGTTTCGAAAAAATCATATACAGCATATGTTGATGCTTTTGGTTTATTTTAATGGTTTCATTCATTTCTCTGTGTATGCACCTGCTTGACTACTGTTACCTAACTGTTTGTGTGTTTGTAGTTGATTGTTGGGATCAAGTTGATGTTACTAGGTCTGAAAATGCAGTAAAAGCAAATATGGAACTTGAGTTTCAGAGAAACCAGGAGAGATTTGCTTTCCTAAAGTGGGGTTCCAAAGCTTTCCAAAACATGGTTGTGGTTCCACCAGGATCTGGTATTGTGCATCAGGTATAGGTCTATTCATTGAACTATGATGCTTATGAGGGGTTGCAATTTTATTCCATTAACTTATCAATGGATCAATTTGGGTCGTGTTTTTCTATATGGTCCAAATAAAAAGATCAAGTTAATGTCAAATAGGTCACACGTGTTGAAAGTCACCCAAAATCTTCTTTGAATGCATACAAAAACCTTCTAAAGTAATTTTTATTCAACATTTAGACAATTTTTATAGTATCTTATATCTAATCGTAATTATCAGATTTCTTATCTATATAAATGTCCAAGAAAATGTTAGGCAGCCAACCCAACCCGGAGTTCAACCCATTATAAAAGGACACCTTTTACCTGAACCTATATTGATGCATTACCCAGCCCGTGTGACCTGCTCGGCCTTTCTGTCAACATCGACTGAGTCTTGAACGTTAGTATATGTGCAATGTGAGCGAAAATTAGATTCGCGCAACGCGCGTGCTGGACATCAACTAGTTGAGTTTAGTAAGCAAGTGGGTAGATGGGAGAAAGAAGGTTTGAAAGAGTTGAAGGTTTTTCTAAAATAGTTTTTAGAATTACTATGGAAGAATGGTATAAAACCTTTGAACCGAGTCTACAGGATTTTTGCTCGAACCCGCCCTAGAGAATGTGGAGTTGGCCAAATGGTTTATTACAAGTGTGTACAAGCAAGGCACCTGACATCACAATATTCAAATATGATTAATATGTATTTCAGTTGTTACAAACCTAGACACTTCAAATAAGAATGTCCACAGTTAAGAAAGTAGGACAATGATGTAAGGAATCCTTAGGAAAAAATAGAGGTGCAAATAGAAAGAAGCTAAAAGCGCCAAGCCACATGGGAGGGTGTTTTATATATAGCAATAGAGGAGGCTAAGGCCACGTCCGTTGTTGTGAGATGTACCTTAGCTTCTTGGTTATCCTATGCTAGCGCATATATTTTTTTTCTTTAGAGCTAGTAGATCATATATTTCTAATAAATTCATATCTTATCTACCCCTTGTAAGGGAAAAGGTTATCTAAATCGGTAGAAGTGGAAACATTAAACAATAAGAATTTTCTAATGTTTGAAGAATACCAAAATTATAGGCTATTATTGAAAATGAGGACTATAAAGTTGACTTCATCTGATCTAGAGTTTGATGTAATACTTAGGATGGATTTGTTATCTCGTTATCAAGCCAACATCATTTATTACCAAAAGGTTGTGCAGGTTGTGTCGCCAAGTGGAAGACAAATATATATTCACGGGATTAGAAATTCTAGTATCATTTAAAGCTAATTAATGAAGGTAATGAAATCTTTCAATCATGGTTATAAAGCATTTTAGGCGTAAGCTATTGACAATTCTAAAAAAAAAACTAAAAGCTACAGGATATCCTAATTTGTAACACCTCGATCTTCATGTTTAAGCTATAGTTGTGTAATCACAAATCAAATGAGTAATATGAAAATACATATCAATATATTAAACGTGAGAAGTTTTAGGTTAGAAATGAAGGATATTGATAATAATAAGAGTACAAAAGTGAAATAGACATATAACCAGTACGTGTATTATTAATAATAATTATCACTTCAAGGTGTTAGAGGACTAAAAAGGGGGAACATAGGGGAAAATGGGACTAAATTATGAGTTGTAATGAAGCGAGAAAGTCAGAATTAGTGCTAAAGGGTTTTGTGACATGGTCGTGTCGTGCTGCTAAAAATGAAACACATGTTTTTAGAAGTATTAAGCCTATATTTCACCATTTAACAATTGGATTCAACCAAAGAATGACTAAGCTCGTGAAGGGGTCTGAAAGTGCAATTTAAACAACAAAATCACCTTCAAGAATCCTCTGATCACTCTCACACTACTCTATCTCTCTAGAAATCATATGATACTTATGAAGATGATGAGGTACATTCTGAAGACAATTGCTTATTTGAGGTGTAGTGAGATTCCAGGAGTAAGAAAAAAAGGTTGGATTCATCCACCAACACTAATCTTCAAGGCATTGGTAAATCAAATCCACCCCCACCGTTCTTAATTAAACTTGAATGTTAAGGCTCTATGGTATAAATTAGTCTTTTATTGAAAAACATGATTTCAAGGATAAAAGATATCGTAGAAACGATACTTTGTTGAAGGTTATAATATTAAAGTGTATTAGTATGTATTGGCAATAATCATTAGAATTTGTTTTAAGATTTTCTTGAGAACCATGTTTGCTGCGTGAGACATCATTGTTAAAGATTATATGAACTGGTATAACATAGTGTTGTTTGATATGGTGAATTCATAAAGTATACATGCATGTAATTAGTTGATTAATATAAACACCCATAAGGTGTCACACCTCCATCCCAGGTGCGGGTTATACATGACTGTTTGACAACAAAAGCACCTAGATTATACAATCTAGGTAACATCATAAAACTCACAATCCAAAATAATTGGTTAAAACATGACCGGAGGAATAGAACTGGCCTCAACCAACAACTTAATAAATTATACAATCTTGGTAACCTCAGGATGCACCATCTCTAACATAAGCACCTAGATTTCCAGATATTGTAGGGTTATTCATAGAGGATTCTTATTTCATAATGTTAACTTGATTTATTTCTTGTGTTAAGTTCTATATATTAGCTAAATAACAACTAATACAACCTATGGTTATGTCCATCCCAACTATAGGAGAAATCAACCCTACTAGTGGTTATCTTACCCATACTATAGGGGTATTATTACCTTATACCTTATCTCTGGTACTAATCTCGGTTGCTATGGGAGTATACTACACAACTATTCCTTTGGCACATACTTTGTGCCCAACAGGTATCTTACCTACCTACCCTCCCCTCTAGGTCCCTTACCCGAACTTCCCTTAGTCTACAAGAGCGGATGGAACATTTACATCAGTGGTCGTCTATCTTTTGCTAGGTAGAATCTCATTGCGTGAAATATAACTTAAGAAAGCGGGTCAAATGCACCCGAAAATACCCGGCATTCATCCTACTTTCAGAGAGAAAGCAAAGAGAGATAATTGAGCAAAGAGCTCAAATCTCAGGATTTCTATTTATAGGAAGAATGAGCAGCGATATGCCTCGTATCGTTAGGGTGATTCGGGTCGTGTCACCCTTAAAACCTGAGTGATGCATCACTCTTAGGGTGATGCGGGCCGCCTCATTGATGCGCCCATCGAAAGCTGATACAGGCCGCATCAGCTTGATGAGTCACAAGCCATGTGTTAAACGCTTGTTGATAGTTTAGCCTTATCGATGTTCCCCGCATCCCTGTTCTACTAAGGGCTACATCGGCCTTATTTTTCCTAAATTTCAAGTTTCCTTTAGTTTCTTTGAACTGATCTTCCAGTTCAACCCTAGCTAGAGGCTTTGCCCCTTGGACTCCACCAAGGACGGCCGCTCCTTCGACCCTACTTTCAGGGATTGTCGCCCCCAAACCCCCGTAATCTTGCAGATGTTTGAGTCCTATGTTCGGTTTAACTTGACATTTACACAAGGTGTCTAGTGACATGTCTTTATTAAATGAAATAGTAATTATTTGCGATTTTTACTTCATTAAAATTATTTGTTAAAATTTGTTAACTAGTGGGTATAAGATTATGATGAACCTAGTTGGTATTATATATGATATGTAAATACAAAAATGCATAATCTAATTAAGTGGTAATACGTTAATAAGTTAGATATAAATCGATAACAAATCTGAACTTGATTTATGAACTTGATTACATATGAAGAATTAAAGTAAAATAATATTGATGATGTAGATTATACAAATGCAAATATTATGTGTTCAATTTGAAAGATGTAACATCTTGAAATTTTTAAATAAAAATTTATTAGTAACTAATAATAATAGTAACCAATGTTAAATAAGTTTATATAGTGAAAAATTCTTGTTCTTGAAAGCTTAGGGTTAGAAGGGAACTTCTAAATAACCCTACTCCCAATTCCCCAACCACAGCCGCATCTCAATTGGTATTCCCTCCCCCTTCGGTGACGTGTGCGATGGTGGTAACGACTTATAGTGAGGCTTCTAAGGGTGATATCGATGACATGACTAGGGTGATACCATTTCCTGATTTTCTCCTTCGATCCAAGCTCAAGGCGGAGTTGGGGATTTGATATGATAAAAAAGAATCACAGAGAGACAAAAGTTCGATCAACCAAGCTATTCTCATATCATTCATGATCTGTCTTTTAGTTAGGATTACAACAAATCGGTGCTTTTACAATGCAGACCCTCGACTACGATAATATTACAGTTTTAATACTTAATTATTACAATGCGTATAGCAGTCGATTACTCATAACAATACTTCCCCTGCCAAAACATTCTTGACCTTAAGAATGGAAGTCCGGGAAATGCAACTGGAATTCCTTCGAATCCTCCACGTAGCTTCTGTTGCAGGTAAATGCATCCAATGCACCAAAACACTAAGAGGCCATTTATTACGTTTGCGTTTAATTTTTCGATCCAATATGGCCCTCAGCTGTAGGCGAAAATGAGGTTCATCTGGTAACACGGTAACCTGGGTATGATCGTCTTTAGCTGCCTTAAGAAGGGAAACATGGAATGTAGGATGTATTTGAGAAGATTGAGGTAAATCTAAACGATAAGTTACTTGATCGACCTTCTTGACAATGAAGAAGGGCCAAAACTAACATGGATCCAACTTATGGTGACGATGGCATTTCAAAGATGTTTGCACATATGGCTGTAGCTTCACAAATACCCAATTGCCAATTTGAAAAGTACGAGCAACATAGTGGAGATCAACCATCTACTTCATTCGATAACTTTTCCCAAGGAAAGTTTCAGATTCATAAACTTAAGTTCCTGGGCTTGGAATAATTCATCCACAAATGCAACATTAGAATCATTAGGAATGTAATGAATGTGGAATGGAGGTTTGATGCCATAAAGAGCTTTGAATGGTGTCATCCCAATAGTGGAATGTTTGGTAGTATTATACCACTATTCTGCCAAAGTCAACCATTTAAATGACAATAAGGGTGTATCCATGAACATTGCATGTAGATACAATTCTAAACATCGGTTAAGAACTTGTTTTGGCCATCTGACTTTGGATGGTAGGCAGTGGAATAACACAGGGAAATGCCTTGTAATTTCATAAAGTCTTTCTGGAAGTGGCTAAGCAATAATGAATCACGATCAGAGACTATTGTAGAAGGACACCCATGCAATTTCAAAACATGATCGAAGACTACCTGGGAAACATGAGATGCCAAATAAGGATGTGTTAGTCCTACTAAATGACCATATTTTTTGAATCGGTCAACAAACACCAAGATTAAATCTTTTCCATGGGATTTAGGCAATCCAATGATGAAGTCCACGGAAATGTCAGAAAATATTGTAGTTGGAACAAGCAATACTTGAAGCAAGCCAGGGTTTCCACACGTTCATACTTGCTTCTTTGAGAAGGTCGGCAATCTTAAATGAAGGTACGCACAAATGTGTTTAGATAATTAGTTTTAAAAAACATATGCTGTGAACACTTGTTTTTCTATTTTGCTTGTATTTGCAGCGGATATGTGTTTGTTCATGCATTATCAATACTTAACAAAATTTGTAAAATATTTTCAAAAATTGTTTGTTTGCTAAAATTTTACAATTTTAACATTTTGATATATGGATGTTTAAAATATCACTCATAAACAATAGTGTGCATAAATGAATGTCAACCTGCTATTTTTGAATGCTTGCCTTACGTGACTGTTTTTCTTTGTTTTAAAACATGAAATGTCTTAAAATTTTAAAATTCTCAAAATTTTAATATTTCAAATTATAACATGTATGGTGGTTGACATATTCTGTTGCTTTTGATATTTTCTTGATATTTTTCTCCCCTAAATTTTTGCATATTTAAAAAAAACCTTTTATAAAATGTCAAAATTTTGAATTTGTTTGCTTGCGTTTTTTAATAATAAACTATTATAAAGATGATACTTCATCTAACTAACATGAATGTTTTGTATGCTTTGACATAAATTATTTTCACATGTCATTAGATTATACTAGTCTGAAGTCCTCATTGAGCTAATTTGATAAGATTAAGAATAAACATAGATTAATACAATGTTGATTGCAGATATTGTTGTCCACTTAAACTCATGTATGTTATTAATGATTGTTTTAAAAATTATCATGTTTTCAGATTTGAGTGATTTGTATGTACCCCACACCTGATTGTATGTTAAGATCAACCCTTCTCAAGATATGCAAGACATCACTATCAATACTTAAAACCTAGTTACTTAGGAGTATAAATGCTCAAGTTGATCCTTACTGATTGATCCACATGGGGATTCTTTTGCACTTTACTTTGGAAGGTGATCCTCTTTGGGATTATTCACAAGGAATATAGTCTATAAAAGACTTTATTGGTGATTAATCCAAGATGTATGTGTTCCTCATTTGGAATCTTTTGGATCATGGTATAGGTCATCCAGATCTATGATTAGCACAACAAAGGATGCCTTAGAGTACTCGAGGTTTATGATAAACATAACAAAGGAGACACTTGTATGATTAAGCAGTTCATAAACTGTTTCACTTGGTGTATATGAGTTACTTGTATGATTAAGCAGTTCATAAACTGTTTCACTTGGTGTATATGAGTTACTTTACAAGCAATCCATATTGGATAGATTAAAACTTACCATACACCAAGATATGTGTCCTGCTTACCACGTAATTAGGAGAATTTAGTTCTTGTAGTCGATGGATGGTAGCAACATAACCCGAATGCCTACCAATAGAAGATGAATGACAAAGAGCAATCAAGTCATTTCTCAAGTTATCAATTGCACCAATAACCAATCGACCTTTGTATTTAAGCATCACACCATCCCAATTATAGTGCTTAACTATTCTGGCTTGTTGCAAGGTAGTTAATATGGATTGCACATGGTGATCCACAACCAAACTCTGCTGGATACGAGTCCATACAAGGGATCAATAGAGCTCAAGACTAGTTGGAAGGGTGTAGACCCTTCCACTTGTGATAGAGCATCAACAACTAGGTTTGTGGTTCCTTATTTATATATGATTTAATAACCATATCCTAAAAATTTGGATAACCATGTTTGTTAGAGGGGGTGTTGATCTTTTTATTTAAGAAGAACTTGAGGCTCTTTTGCTCAGTCTTGATTATAAAATGCTTAGAAATGAGATAATTATACCAATGCTTAACAACTATCAAAATAGCTAACAGTTCTCTTTTATAAATAGATAAAGCTTGCTGCTATAGGGATCAACTTTTGCTTAAGAAAGCTAATAGGTGATTTTATTGCATCAACATTGCATCCAACCCTTTGGCAGAAGCATCCGTTTCAATGACAAATGGTTTTGTGAAGTCGGGTAAAGCTAACACCAATGAAGAAGAGAGTGCATGCTTTAACAGATCAAAAGCTTGTTGTGCTTCCCCATTCCAAGCAAACGCATCTTCCTTGAGCAAGTTAGTAAGTTTAGCAACGGAGCCAAAAGATTTTATAAATCACCCGTAGTACCCAGCTAAGCCTATAAAACCCTAGAGTTGTTTAATGGTTTTGGGAACTGGCCAAGCAATAATAGCATTAATTTTTGAGGGATCATTATTTACTCCCTTCTTAGTGAAAATGTGCCCCAAGTAAACAACTTGGCCTCATGCAAAAAAACACTTGGATTTTTTGCAACCAATAAATTGGTTCATAATAATTGTAACACAGCTTTTAAATTCAGTAAGTGTTATCAATATTTGTACTATAAACCAATATGTCATTAAAGAAAAACAATGAACATTTCCAAAAAAGAGGTTTGAAATTTGCATTCATCAACACTTGGAAAGTAGTAGGAGCATTTGTTAATCCGAAAGGTAACATTACAAATCTGCCCAGTTCATCTAGTACTTCATCTATGAGTGAAATATGAAAACTAATTTTTGATTATGGCTTCATTAAGTTTCCTGTAGTTGACACACATTCCCTAACCATCTTTCTTTTTAACCAAAACAAAAGGAGCTACAAAAGAACTAGTACTTTCTGGAATAATACCCATATCCAGCAACTCTTGACCCATTTTGTTCAATGACATCTTTTGAGCAACCTGATAACAATAAGGTTTCTGCATAATTAGGTTAGTAGCCTCTTTCAAAATAATCTGGTGATCATATGCTCTTGATGGTGGAAGGGTAATTGGTCCTTGGAAAACATCTTCATATTTCTTTAATATCCGTTCTACAACTAGGATTGAATTTTCTCCAAAAACTAAAGGAACATGCTGAGGAAGACCAACAGGTTGGGTGTCTAAGCTGAATAAGTGAGCATGGATAATGCTATTATTATTGACCAACCAGTCTTGCAATTTGTCTACAGAACATAAGGTTACTCCTCGTGACTTAGCCCCCTTAAATTCAATTATTGACCCATTGATTGAGAACTTCATGGTAAGAGCTTTAAAATTCCAAGTGATATAAGACCTTGTAACCCCTATAGTACCAAGACCATATCATAATTTGAAAGTGGTATAAGTAACACATCAGTCTTAAACCAGTTGCTCTACATTGACCATTAGAAATAATTACACATCTCATTGTAAGTTGTCAAATTTCCATAAGCCACTATGATCTTTAATGGAGGTATTTCTTTTAATTGGCAATGGAGTCTATTTGCTAGACCTTCATCTAAGAAATTATGTGTGGAACCGAAGTCAATCAATATGTGTAATGATTTAATACCAACTAATCCAACAACCTTCCTGGTGGAGTAAGAATGAACTCCTATGAGTGCATTTAAGGATATATTGGGTAAAATGTCTCATGAATCATACATTCATTAGTAGAAAGGGTCTCTTTTAGTATCTCTTCTTTAAAGACTTCCACAAAAAATAGCTACTTATTTTTACACACGTGTGCCTATGTGTACTTCTAAATACACTCAAAACATTCACCCCTTGCCCTCTTATCTTTTATTTCTTTAGGTGTCAAACTTCGAATTGTAAGTGGTTTTGCTTTAATAGGCGGTGCTAGTGAGAGGGGTAAATTGGTAGCACTATTGGAAATAAAAAAACCTTTTGAGATTAGTTACTGCTCTTATTATTAGAGAATGAGTCATTAGCTTTGTAAGTTTTAAACCAACGATGAGATTATTAGGTTTTAAATTTTCTTCTTGCATTCGAGCTAACATATAAGCTTCAAGTAGGTTCTTAGGTCTTAGTAATCTAAGTGGATTACTAATTTTAGGTTGCTCTTAAGAATAGACTATTAGCATACTCATCGCAAATAATTACCTTTGTTAGAGTAAGTTCAAATTATTTGCATTGTTCTTGTAAATAATTTGTTTATCTGGTAGCAACAAATGCACCATTGCATCCGGTCATGCTACCACAACAAATCTTTCCGAAATAAAATCGTTACACTCTGAACAGGATATGCCTTCAATTGATCCACCAGATTGAACGAACGGTTGATGCCCTAACAATGCCATATCTTCTAGTGTAAAATTGCATATTGGACCTTTGTATTCTCTAAATTTCCATTAATGGTGAAGTAATACTCCACTCAGCATTAGCATCCATTAACATTGGTGTTGGTAAACTTTAAAAACTCCATTTTCGATAACCTATTATGACTGTTATGATAATCATTCGTGTCGTTACTATTGCTATCAGCTTAATTGCCATTAGTGAACTTCATTGAATTACCTTTATTACTAGTAAATAATTGTAAATTCTTGAGAATTTCACTCGTTTGCTTTAAATTCTCCACAAGTTGCATCTTCATTGCTTCCATATCCAATGAATTTCTTGTTGCCCCTGCTCTTATTGCCTCCAATTTTGTCAAGTTCTATGTACTTACGAACACTAATCGCAACAAAGTAGCTTTATGATCTTGTACCTTTTGTTCCAGTGACTAATTCGCATAATCGCCATTAAATTCTGTAGAATTATCGATCAAGACGTCAGACTGCTCTCATACCACTTGATATAATAAAAAAGAATAATAGAGAGAAAGAAGTTTAATCAACCAAGCTAATCTCATATCATTCATGATTCATCTTTAATAGAACAAATTAACTAACTAACGGCAATTAGTTAGGATTACAACTAATCGGTACTTTTACAAAACAAACTGAAGATCAAGTATAGGTTGGACTCCCCTTAGTAGTTAGTTTATTTTGCTTTGTTTGTAATAGGATCTTTGTTAGTTTTTTATATATGTAATTTGTAGTTACTTTGTGTTTTGTAGTAGTTCGCACTGACCTAGCAAAACTACGAGTAAAGCTATAGTTTCGCTCGTAGTCAGCTGACACAGATTACCCAGCGAATCAATAGTTTGCTGCCAGGTTAGTCTAAGTACCGGGTCAGGATAGTTTCGCTGGCCAGTGAAACTGTCAGCGAATTTAGCTCTGTTATATATTTGAATCTTTTAACTTTTTGAACAAGGTTTTGGCACAACCCTAATCAGAGAATATTTGTTTTGCATTACTATTCTAAGTGTGTATTTTTGGTTTGAATCATTATTTACATTATCATTGAGCCTTGTTCTTTGTGTTTTGATTCAAGTTTGGATAAAATGGTTATACTTTGAAACTTTTTCTATGGATTGTTGTTTAGATAATCATTTCAATGGATTTTGATTGTTTTTTCTTATCATTAGCACTATTTTCGATTATTGATGAACCAACAATATGGTATCAGAGCCTTAGTGCTCTTGATTTGTTGACTTGTTAGGGTTTTAGAAGGCTTTTAGATAAAATCACTGTTTTATTCACTTCAGATTGTTAGAGTGTGTTTTTAGCTTGAAAACCTTTTGAAAAATACTTGGGTTGAGCATAGGAAGCTATCCCAATTATCCAATCACCAATTCATAGTGATCTGGGTGATTTCTGGCTGATTTTTTGTTCGATTAGGGTCTCGGTTGCTTCCAACAATTCTTCCAGCAAATCTAGCATAGTTCCAGTGAAACTATCCATTTCTGTGATTTATTGAATTTTTTTGGATTCCAGCAAAACTACATATTTTGAATGAAAGTTCACCTTACTTGATCAAGCAAACAAGCGAAGTGCTGGTGAAGTTGTCTTTAGAATGGAAGTTCTACTAGTTTCAGTGAAATAGTGAGCCAAACTAGATCTTTTATAGCACTATTCAAGCGAAACTACTGCCCATTTGCCGAGCGAAACTACAGGCGAATTTGCCAGCGAATTTACAGTATTTCAGCCTTGTGTCATTGAGCGAATTTATTAGCGAATCTACTGAATTTCAATGAATTTATAAATTATTTAAAAATGACCTCAACCAATATCACCATCTCTGACTTGGAGAATGTTGCATCAAATAGGCCACCGAGGCTTATAAATGGTGATAACTTTGAGGACTGGAAAAGGTGTTTAAAGGCATTCTTCTACTACGCAGACCACAATTAATGGGAGTCAATAGTAAATGGTCCACATACTTCAACTGCTACTGTTGTTCAAGTTACTTCTCCAAACACTAATTCATTAACCTTTACTGAAAAAGATCTCAAGCTAATCGATCATGATCAGAAAGCTTTCAGGGCTTTAACCTTATGTTTATCTCAAGACATCTTAACCTTAAGCTTATCTCTGGATGATAATGGGAAACCCGTAGATGCTCATCGTTATCACTCTATGATCGGGTCTCTCATGTATCTCACTGCGAGTTGCCATGATATTACATTCGCTGTGTGTTATTGTGCCCGGTATCAAGCTAACCCGAAGGAATCTCATGAAAAGGATGTAAAACAAATCTTTCGGTATCTTAAGGGTTTCTCTCGTTTGGGTCTTTGGTATCCAAAAGGAGGGAATTTTGATTTACATGCCTATTCTAACAGTGATCACGGGGGTTGTAAGATCAATCGGAAATAGTTACTAGCGGATGTCAATATCTTGGGAATTGTCTTGTTTCATGGCAAAGTAAGAAGCAGACAACTGTATCACTATCAACAGGAGAAGCTGAATACGTTGCTGCATCAAGTTGCTGCTGCCAGGTGCTTTGGATCCAGCATCAAATGATGGATTATGGCATCAATTTCCTTCATACACCACTCTTTTGTGATAATGAAGCTGCTATTAGAATTTCCAAAAATCCAATTCATAACACTCGCACTAAGCACATTGAAACAAGGATTCATGCAATCCATGATGCACAGAAAAAGGGTTTCATAGATATTATACCAATAGACATAAAAAATCAAAGAGCGGATCTTTTCATAAAAACATTTGATAAACCTCGTTTTTATAAACTGATCTCTATGTTGGGTTTAATATCTTTCTAAAAACTCCTTTTAAAATAAAGTGTGTGAAAAATTACTATAAATAATCATTATTTTTATTTTCTATCTTATTTAAATCTTATTTAAAGTCTTATGTTGATAAACACCTTATCATAAATCTTGTTATCCCATATTTTATAAATATTATAATAGTGACAAAATAGAAATTTTAGGGGGAGAATAAACTTTAAAAAAAAGATTTTCAATTTTGTCTCCTCAAAAACCCTAGAAAAAGAAGTTAGAAATAGGTCAACAGCTTGAGTTGGGATATGCGTGGTAGACTCAGTCTGAAAAGAAAATAAACAATGATTGTGCAGTCAAACTAGATCAAGAACTCGGTGATAAAGATCATTCTCATGACATCTTGGCCTGCATAAAAATACAAGTCTCATCAAAAACTTGGTTAAGAGTGGATGATTGCTGTCTTAAGTCTGTCCTAAGTCTATGTTGGGTCTAGGTTATTAAGATTTTCCCCATCCCTTAGCCCAAATAGAAAAATAAAATGCATGTTTATCTCTTCTGCTATGCGTGAGCATTGACCTGGAGTGATGATCTTCTCTGCTATACGGAAGCATCGACCTGAAGCTCTCATCAACACGCTTAGATGATATTCTCTGCTATGCGTGGGCATTGACCTGAAGCTCTCATCTTTAAGAATAAGATGATCATCTCCTTTGTTATATGTGATTATAGACCTAGAGCTCTCGTCATCAGTTATAGAGTCTGTATAGTAAAGTGTCTCGTCAATAATCATGCTATCATATGCATATTATGCATATCATATATATGCATTATTGTCAACTCAAAACTATTCAAGCAAAATCAATGATTATACTCAATAAACCTTGATGACGAGATGTGTTCTTTGTCAAATGTTTGTGGGGACCAAGTTACTGGAGTTTCTTAAATTAACTCAAAATATGATAAAGACAGTTGTAGATTACGTGTTGAAAAGCATAAGGCATGGGTTTATGTGGGCAAACATATCAGCAATCTTGCCAAGTCTTGACTCTCTAGAATACTTCAAGCAAAAGATGCAATTACATCCTTTTACTCTTTATTTTAAATTTATCACTTACTTTATTTTAAATTTTAGTTTTATTTTATTTTATCATAGTTCGTTTTTTATGTAGGTATTGTGGGATGATGAAATTATTTACATTAAAATATTTATCAATATATGTCTTTGAATTTGATTTATAAAGTTTTAAATTTGATTTATAAAATTTTAAGAAATTTTTCCAAAAAAAAAAATTCAAAATTTGGGGTAAGTGTCTGAGCGAAATTAAGTTTCGCTAAGAGATTCACCTAGCGAATCTATAGATTCGCCGGTAATCACGCTCATTTATGAGTCACCTGATTCCATCAGTGTTCCCGAGAGAAAGCGAAACTAGGCGAGTTATATTGCACAGTGTAAGAACAAATCTTCACAATCGCTCGTAGTTTCGAAAACCTAGTTTCAAAAGGCGAATCTCTGTGTCTATCATTGTGTTGATTTCTGTCAAAACAAAGTGTATGAAACTTCTTAGGTAGGTATTGCGAGTGTTATACTAAGATTTGTAAGGCCCCGTTCCCGGGCACCTCACAGTTGGTCATTCATCGCACATAAAACGTACAATTATTTAAAACATCGCAGTGGAAATTAATTAAAACCATTTCATATATTTAAATGACAACTTTTACAAAGTAATACAATACAATTAACTGTTATAAAATATTATAATCACATTACATCATAAAAATGTCATTGTTATACTAATGGATGTTATCCCAAAAATGCCAAGTAGCTACCCCGTGCCATCCTCAGCAACTTTTACCTGCCAACTGGAAAATACATAAAAGTTAGCGTTGCTGAGTGAGTTTTAGTTTTATAAATAAAATATCATACTTTCATTAAAACCTTTCTTTCCTTTCATACACGATCATGCGCTATACGTACAGATAGAGAATATTAATATTAACTTTCATTATCGTTCATTTTCCACCATCATATTCATAACTTGCTTTCATTTCATGCTTTTCGTTAACATTCTCTTACTTTCGTTCTCATTCTTTCGTAACGTACTTATTATCGTTCTTTTACTTTCGTACTTGTTTACTTTCTTTCTTTCTTTCGTACGTTACGTCATTCTTTTACATTCATATGGATTGATGAACAATACCTCGAACATTGTGCACGAAGCTGATGCTGGACCTGTGGTAATTAAACCACAAACATTGTGCACAAAGCTAATCCAGTCACCTAGGGCAAGTCATCTCTCCCATTCATTCAACCAATTGGTTTACCCCGAACATTGTGCACGAAGCTCATGCTGGACCTGTGGTAATTAAACCACGAACATTGTGCACGAAGCTGATCCAGTCACCTAGGGCATACCAAAGGGCCTTGTCAATCTCAATGATTGACCCTGTGTGCATCCTTTGGGGTAGCTAACTCGTATGTTGAGCTAACGACAACATGGTCATGCACCTCCTTTCATTTGCTTGCAAGCCATTCTTTCGTTCATTACATTTTACTTTTTATCATTGTTATCTTTCATTCCGTTACATTATTCTTTACATTCTTTCATTCATTTGTCATACTACGTAAAGTAATAACATAATATTTAACGTATTTTAAAACATAAAATAAATACGTATAAATGCCATTAAAAGATAACACATTATACATACCATACATCATTCATACATTCCATAACCCTAAAACATCCCATAATCATGCTTAAAATGCGTAATCATTGCCCATAAGTCAAATCAGGTCAAACCTAAGTGCCTAGGCGCATGGGCACTATTTGGGCGTTTCTGCCCTGTTCACACGTTTTGCTACTATGTAGACGTCTGGACTTCCACTTGGTCATTTTTCACTTAGACGTATGGGCCTATTTAGACGCATGGGCACTATTCAGGCGTTTGGGCCTAACTTAGACGCATAGACATCTAGGCGGTTGGGTACTGTTTGGGCGGCTGAGGTTCTGGGCGGTTGGGGAAACTTAGTAAATTAAACCATTGGCGCATGGGCCACTATTTAGGTGGTTAGACAACTAACTTTCACTTAAACAACATAAATCAGTCCTAATTCATCTTAAATTATGATCTAAGCTTAGTATTAACATTCTAAGCATCATAACATGTACATACCCACATATATATCCCAAATTTACACCCACCCACATACACATTCACACACACACACATACGGGTAAAAACCCATTTTTTATAAAAACATAAACACATGCATTTCCAGCCCTAAAATTTGATAAAAGCATGTTAAAAAGGGGGTTCTAGAAACTCACCTTAGCTGCTTTCAAGTTTGAACCCTTTTCTTGAACTTCTCAGGCGTTTTTAACACCTAAAACACACTAAAACACACCACCCGAACATACAATAACACACATAAGCATATAACCGAGGCTAAGTCGACCAAAAACAACTTAAAACACAAAATCTTACCTTAAACTTCGAATTCTTCTTCTTTCTCTCTTTAAAACTCGAAATCTCTGTTGTCTCTCTCTCTAAAACCGAATGTCAAGGTGTAAGCAGGCAACATGGGCGGTCATGTTGCTTTATTCACTAACTTTTAAAAGTTTTTTCCTTCTGAACACTTTTAACCCCTCAACTTTGGGTTACATTATATTTCTCCTCTTTATTCACGTTTATTTTTTCTTTCTCGTCTATAAAAATATCCGGGTGTTACAGGATTAATCAAGTCCTTAACCGTTGCATTATCGGATTAGGTTGATTCGCTAAGGTTAGGGTCTATTGTTCTTCGTCAAGCGAAACTACCACCTTTCTAGAGAATCTGAACGAAAGTTCAGAATTCCTAAGAGAAACTGTAGTGTTGTGTTGTTCGAGCACACATGATAGTTTTGCTAGGGAAGTTTCCACGAAACTATAAGTTCGCCCGGACACATAAACTGGTAAATGATTTTAGGTGAAACTGTAAATTCTCTAGCAAAACTATAACTTCGCTTTGAGCGAAATTATAAGATCCACTTGAACATATAATCAATGAAATGATCTGAGCTAACTTACAATTTTGGCTGAGCGAATCTATAATTTCGACTTAGCGAAACTATAGAATCGCTATGATACTTGGACATCCAAGACTTAGCGAATCTACAATTTGGCTCGAGCAAAACTAATGAAACTATAATTTTTTTGAAATTTTCTTCTGTTTTGTATACTTCAATCTATTGTTTCTATATATAACTAACTCATTTCTATATACATTTCAGTCATTATGGCTAACTTGAAGTTTGATGAGAAGAACAACATCGTAGCTCTGTTAGATAAGGACAATCCAAAGACAGTAGGTTTCAGAGACTGTATCAGATGGCTGAAGCAATCTCCTATCCACTATGCCATCACCCACATATCGACTATATACATTCTTCATGTTCAAGAATTCTGGAGATCCACCAAATATGATATTGGAACCACTCCAAATCGTATTCCTACCAGAATAGCAGGAAATGACATCATCATTACTAAGAATACTATAGCCAGAGTGCTGAGATTGTAGGAAGACCATGGAACGGAAGTTGTGATGTGTGATTCTCAAGTGTTGGATGCTTTCAGAAGCATAGGGTATGAAGGGCCTTCGTTTGGATGTAAGAAGGAGATTAAGAAATCATTTCTAGCAAAGGAATGGAGATATATTGCTCACATTTTCATTATGTGCCTGGATCACAGAAAAGGTGGATCTGATGGGCTAAACATTCACTAGGCCAGGGCGATGGTTATATTTTACAAAGCCAAAAAGGCTAACATAGCCAAACTGATCTTTCAATGCATGACAGAGAATATCATGGCCCTAAAGAAAGATAAATGGTTGTTGTATCCAAGATTTGTACAAATGTTGACTGATGATCTTCTTCCAAACATACCAAGACATGGAGAAATCAAGAAGCTAGCTCAGATAAATTCCAGAATCTTTATAGATTGTGCAGCCACGAGATATGATTTTAGTGGAAAGATTACATATCAGTGGGAAAAAATGTATTCTGAAGAAAGATGGAGATACATCAGGAGACTAATTAAGACTGAGGAGAAGCATGTAGAAGAAAATAGAGAAAAGCATGAAGAAGTAATCAAGAAAAGGAAAAGATATGCGAAGGAGAAAGAGTATGACTTTGAAAAAGAGATTGAAGAAGTGGCAGAGGAGGTAAGAGTGTAGAAAGAGAGGATAAGTAAAAGAAGGGCAGAAGAGAGTGAACCGGCCAATGTAGCTAAGAGAAGAACAAAGCACAAGCAACAGACCTTCTCAAAACAACCCGGTAGAAAAGATGCTAGATCTGAGCTGGATCAGGATGTAATCAGAAATGTTAGTGCAACAGTGCAAAATGAGTTGAGTATGATGAAGACAAAGATAGTAAATCAAGAGATTAGGGAGAAGACAAGGGATATGATCATTAAAGGTCTGAAGAAGATAGTATTGGATCAACAAGATCTCATAAAGACATTGTTTAAAGAAATGAATGAACTGAAAGTATCGGCCAGCCTATCAAATCAAAGAATCGAAGCTGAGCTGAATAATTTTACTGCTACATCAAGGTATGAATTCCTTAATGTTGGAGTATCAGCAATGGCAGGAGAGGGCCCAAGTGGAGCTGTAGATACAAGGTTTGATATTAGTACAAGTGGAGCTGGTGCAGGTGATGTAGGTGAAGGTGTTAGAACTAGTGGTGTTCAGAAGGAGGTGATTGAAGAAGGGATTGAAGTTACTGAGGCGAAATTTATAGATTTAAGATTTGATATAGAGAAAGATTTAACCAGAGAGGAAGTGGTCGTAAAAGAGAGTGTTAGAGACAAAGGGAAAGAGCCTGGTATGTGGCTAGTTAATGAAGAGGAATAGATTGATGAACAGCTAGTTGATTACAGCTCAGAGCCAGAATACTATGATGTTGATGAGAGACCAGTAATATATATGGCTCAAACAGGCATGATCAAAGTTGATATCATTGAGATAGATCAACATGACTGGTTTGTCAAGGAAAAGGAGCCAGAGGAGCTCACACCCCTCTTGCAAAACATAAAAGAGCCAAGCAGAAAGGAATCTGACAAGAAGATCTTTAGTTGGAAGTACAACACGGACCTAAACTGTTCATGATCAAAAGAAAGGGAAGAGGAATCTCATACCTGCATAAAAGGAAAGATTTTAACACTTTACCCAGGTAGGAACTAAGAAGGTTAGCAGAGATTCCCCTTCTAGGTGCTGAGACAAGTGAAAGAGCCATGTTTTTGGACAAAGAGATAAAGAAAGGTTTATCGGATAACTTTGATACATTTGGATATATGAGAACTGAGAGTAGGAGGTCGAAGAAAGATCTGGATTAGGCAACCGGCAAGGCAAGATTATGCTAAGATTGAAGCTAGCCAAGACAGTGAATAGAGTGAAAGTGGCCAATCCACTTCCCCCGAGGCTGCAAGCGTTTGAAAAGTGGTTTTATGATAACAATACAGGGGAAGTAGTGATCAGAGTGAAAGGAGGATCCGAGATTAAACTTTTCGATCCAATAGAAGTTTTCTCTTTTTGTGATGAGGACTTGGTGACCTTGTGTGCGATATATTAAGGTGGGAGCTGGAGCTGAAACAATGGAAGAGGCTAGTCTTTTCATGAGGGTAGCCAACAAAGCCCGATCAATTAGAGCTGAGGTCAGGGAGCTCACAAGGAAAGTAATTCAAGCTGATGAAGTTAGGATGGTTATGCAGGATTTAACAATGCAGTTAACACAAATAAGTGCACAAGTGGAAGAGGAGAGTCAGCCTAGAGCTAAAAAGGAACAAATTGAGAAAGCTGTTAAAAAGGAGGTTGTTGATGTTCAAGAAAAAGCAGGAGCTGAACAGGAGCAAGTTGAAAAAGAGGCTGAAAGAGTTGAAGGTGATGTTGTAAAAGATGTTGGAGCTGAACAGAAAGCAATAAAGAAGGCCAAGGAGGATGAAGGTCAAGTAGAAGATCAGGCTGGAGCACAAGAGGAAAATCAAGCTAAAGCTGGTGAGGTCCAACCTAGGGGGAGTATTAAAGATCAAGTATAGGATGGACTACCCTTAGTAGTTAGTTTATTTTTCTTTGTTTGTAACAGGATCTTTGTTAGTTTGTTTTATATATGTAATTTTTAGTTAGTTTGTGTTTTGTAGTAATTTGCACTGACCTAGCGAAACTACGAGCAAAACTATAGTTTCGCTCGTAGTCACCTGACTTTGATTACCCATCGAATCAATAGTTCACTGTCGGATGAATCTAAGTACCAGGTCAGGACAGTTTCGCTGGCTAGCGAAACTGTCAGCGAATTTAGCTCTGTTATATATTTCAATCTTGTAACTTTTTGTAGGAGTTTTTGGCACAACCCTAATCAGAGAATATTTGTTTTACATTACTGTTCTAAGTGTATATTTTTAGCTGGAATCATCATTTACATTATCATTGAGCCTTGTTCTTTGTGTTTGGTTCAAGTTTGGATAAAATGGTTATATTTTGAAACTCTTTCTATGGATTGTTGTTTAGATAATTATTTTAGTGGATTTTGATTGTGTTTTCTTATCATTAGCACTGTTTTCGATCATTGATGGACCAACATAAACCCTCGAATATGACATTACTATAATTTAAACCCTCAGTTATTACATTTTTTATAAAAGTCAATTACTCATAGTAGGCTTCTAGCTTCTAATGATGAGATTCCCTGTGGCACTCGGTGGTCGTAATGGCGTCTCTATTCTTCAGAGACAATGGTGATAAATGTGGTGGTTCATAGTATGATGCTTATATAGTGAAGAAAATATGGTAGAATTAGTTCATGATGGTGACGATTAGGTGGACTCTCGGAAGAAAAGTAGTAAATTTTTTTGATAATGGTGTTATGGTTTCATATTAAACAAGGCAATGGGTTTCAAATGATGATATTAATGTTACTTGGAGTCTTATTTGGGATACGCTTAGTGCATCTAGCAATCAAGGTGAGTTCTAAATTACTCCCTTTTTATTAAACATTTTAAATGATTTGGGGTTATATGCATACTTTAATTTATAAAATTTAAAGTTATAAAAGTTTGGTAAAGATTTGTTGACTATAAATATGTTTTAGTAAAAGACTTAAAGTAATTATTAAGTTATTATTGGTGGCATCAATGTTAAAGTTGTTAAGATATTGATTTGATGTATAAACATCTTTTTATGCTTATGTGATCGCATATTGTGGAATTTGAATGATGTATATCTTATTTATAGATAGAGCTTGAGATTAGAATGTTGATACATATTAATGTACCTAGTTTATGAGCTTAAATGTAAAAGTCTTTCACGTCTTACACATGTGTAATTGATGTAATGATTTGAATGAATGATATAAAATGCATTGTGATGTTTGATTTATATTTTGATTATGTCATGATATCATTATATTTTATGTGTTGCAGATGTATGAACTAACTATATAAGTTTGATGTTGTTTGATAGTTCATGCTAATGGCCCATGCTAATGGACCATACGCATGAATTCATCATGCTTATGGACCAGTCGCACGACTGAACCAGGAGACTGGATCAGTCGTACGACTGAAACATAAGACTGACTCAGTCGCATGACTGAACCTTCAGTCGTGCGTATGACTCAATCGCATGATTCAGTCGTACGACTGAACCATGCTAATGGTTCAGTCGCACGACTGAAGACAGGAAACGTATAAATACCACTTAATTCGTGGAAAAACGAAACAATTGAAAACACTTCAAATACTTACGTACCCTAGCCTCCAGAGCGTCCATGTTCATCATTCCAACTTCATAGTTCGTTCGCGATCGATTTCTACTCATTCTTAACGTATAATCTATTCTAATATCGATCCAAGTAACGTTCTCACTGATTGGATCGCCAATCAAATAGGATTGCGCACTATTTGATCTGGTTTCAAGCATTATCAGTTAGTACTTCGTACGTACACGGTCCTAACATAGAATAAGACAATAAGATATATATATATATATATATATATATACACACATATATATATATGTATATATATGTATATATATGCATATATATGTACATATATATATACACATATACATATACATATATATACATATATACATATACATACACATATATATATACATATATATACATATATATATACATACACACACACACAGATATATATATATATATATGTATGTATGTATGTATGTATGTATGTATGTATGTATGTATGTATGTATGTATGTATGTATGTATGTATGTATGTATGTATGTATGTATGTATGTATGTATGTATGTATGTATGTATGTATGTATGTATGTATGTATGTATGTATGTATGTATGTATGTATGTATGTATGTATGTATGTATGTATGTATGTATGTATGTATGTATGTATGTATGTATGTATGTATGTATGTATGTATGTATGTATGTATGTATGTGGTGCCACAGTACTAGGGGTAAGCGGTAGAGGTTCTATAATAACGGTCGATCACAAAAAAAGACCCCGATGTGCATCCTCTCGGGGTAGCGAACCCGCAAACCGTTGGGCTAACACATTAATTGGCGTGTCCCGATATCCAATGCTCGTAAGACTTTCATTACTTTCATCATTCATTAATGCATCACTGCTCCCACCTTTGCCGGATCCACCCGAGCGATCTTGGAAAAGTCTTTGGAGACTTCCATTGCATCACTGCTCCCACCTTTGTAGAATCCACCATAATCCCCTCCGGATTCACCACATGACCCAAGAATTGAACTTCGTACAACCAAAACACGCATTTGGAGAACTTGGCATTCAACTTCTCCCTTCTCAACGTCTCTAACACCTCTCGAATGTGACCGGCATGCTCTATCTCGCTCTTTGAATAAATCAAGATGTCATCAATAAACACAATCACTGATTTATCCAACATCGGCCGACACACTCGGTTCATCAGATCCATAAAAGCAGATGGTGCATTAGTCAAACCAAAGGACATAACAAGAAACTTGTAGTACCGTAGCGGGTGCGAAAAGCTGTTTTAGGAATATCCTGCTCTTTCACCTTTAGCTGATGATAGCCAGATCGAAGGTCGATCCTTGAGAACCAACTGGAACCTTGAAGCTGATCGAACAAATCATCTATCCTAGGTAACGGATACCGATTCTTCATTGTCAACTTGTTCAGCTCCCGGTAGTCTATACACATCCTTATACTACCGCCTTTCTTCTTTACAAACAAGACTGGAGCACCTCAAGCAGAGATACTCGGTCTAATGAACCCCTTATCAAGAAGCTCTTGCAACTGCTCCATCAACTCTTTCATCTCCGTCGAAGCCAATCGATACGGTGCTTTGGCAACAGGTTGGGCACCTGGTATTAGATCAATCTGAAACTCAATCTCTCGGTCAGGTGGCACTCCTAACAAGTCTTTGGGAAACACATCTGGAAAGTCACACACAACTGGTACATCAGACAGTTGTGGTGTGGGCGTATCCACATCCTTTACATATGCCAAGTAGGCACTACATCCACGCCTTATGCACTTTCCTGCCACCACCATTGAGATCACTTTCGGGATCGTCGTGACCCGATCCCCATAAACAGTTACCGAACTCCCGTCAGGCGCTATCAAACGAACCATCTTCTTTCGACACACTATATTCGCCTCGAAGTCCGCCAACCAATCCATCCCAAGAACCAGATCGAAACCACCTAAGGTCATCACGAATGGTCTAACCGGAAATTTATGACCCTCTAATTCCACATCACAACTCTCTATCATCTCTGAAATTCTGGTAGACTTACCTATGGTAGTTTCTACATTAAATGGCATATCAACACGTCTACTACTAACAGGCAGTTTAGCATACAAAGCAGCAGAAATGAAACTTCTACTGGCACCCGAATCAAACAACACAGAAGCTAAAGTTTAGTTCACCAGAAACATTCCGGACACAACATCAGGGTCCGTCCTAGCCTCCTCCTATGTCATCGTGAACGCCCTGGCGCTCACCCTCGGTCCTTCACTCCCTGTCTTCTTTACCCCGGAACCCTCGGCTCTTGGCTTCTTACAATCTTTACTCATATGACCACTTTCCCCACAGTTAAAACATTTTCCCGCAAGGCAATCCCTTGCGATATGCCCTGTCTACGGGCATTTGAAGCACACATTCAATCCCAACCTACATTCCCCCGCATGCTCCTTCCCACACTTGCCACACCTCCTCGACCCCGTAGTCGATGTGGTCACACGGCGGTCATCCACCCGTGCCTTTTTGTTACCCGTCGAGGCATTACTCCGACCCAACCTTTTCCTATTCTAGTTCCGATCACCACCACCCTTCCTACTACCTTCAGCTACCACCACTACAGCCCTTTCATCGTACAGTCTTCCCGCCAAGTCCATCGCCGACCTAAACGTGCTCGGTCGGGCAGCGATCATATGCCTACGAATATCCACCGGCAGACCTTGAATATACCTCTTGATCTTTCGCGACAGAGGTGTCACCTGATCCGGCACCAGACGTGCCATCTCGTTGAACTTTGTGGTGTACTGCTGGTGTGTCATCGTTCCCGCCTCCAGCTGCAGGAATTCCCTCTCAACTTTATCCATCTCTCGGTGAGGACAAAACTCCTCAATGACCAACTTCTTCAGCTCTGACCATCTCATCCTACCAATAGCCCTGCTACCCTTGGCTTGGCTATATTTTCCCACCAGCATAAAGCCGAGTCCACAAAAGAATATGCAGCATACTTTACTTTCTGATCCTCCCAGCACTCGCTGATGTTCAAAATAGCCTCCATTTCTCTCACCCATCGGTGAGCCGCAGCAGAAGTGTCATTTCCATCAAAAGTAGGGGGCTTACACCTTTGAAATGCCCCGTAGTTACAGCCTCGTGCTGACTCCTACACAGGCTCCTCCTCCTCCTCCTCATTATCGGAGGGAATCATTTCAGTCTCCGGTTGCTCCCGACCTCCCGAGGACCGGTTCCTCTCTTGTCTTTCCCCTTCCCATACAGCCTTTATCACTTCGGTCACCACAGACGGTAAGATCGTCTGCATGACCTGATGCACTTCTTCGACCACCGCCTCTTTCACCGAGGCCCTCAAATTTGCACTCTCATCACCACCCTCCGGATGAGGGGTCTCGGGTCCCTCAGGAACCACCTTCTCAACTCTAGGTCTGCCTCTTTTGGGCTGCGATGCAGCACCATGTCCACCACGTGAGGCTTTGGATGATCTACCACCGGCCATCCTCTATAACATGCTGAAAGATTCAAACACTAACACGGTCATTCAAGGGAATAGCTCAGTTTATGTCAAGTATAGTAAGTCTCTAATTATAATGGCCAGTTGTGATTAGCCACTTACTTTACTCTTCGTACCCCGAGCATTACCTGTCCTGACTACATCAGTATCAAAATCTTCCAGCAACACATAAACCACATAACATGCGCACATAATGCCGGTTAACATTTAGAAAATACCTGATGGCACGCAGCTACTCAGATTGGCATCCCGTTCCTTTCCGTCCTATTCTCAGTTTAAGTTAAGGTTTATTTTGAAAATTTACCCATTTCACTTAAACTTTGGCTCTGATACCAACTGGTAAGGTCCCGTTCCCGGGACGCTTACAGCTGGTCATCATCGCACTCAAAACATATCATTATATAATCTTTACAAAAACCATGCAGCGGAAACTGTGAAATAACTTTTCATTTTACTATAAACTCTTTTGCAAAGTAATACAACACCCATTACGAAATATCATTTGTTTGCATTACAATAGAAAAACGTTTAATAAAAGAATGCCATCCCAAAAGAGCTGAGCAGCCACCTCGTGCCATCCTCAGCAACCTTACCTGTCAACTGGAAACACATAAAAAATCAGCGTTGCTGAGTGAGTTATAGTTTTATATTAAAACATACTTTACTTTCAATAAAATCTTTTCTTTACTTTCATGCTATCACACATCATACGTACACGTAGATAGTATCATTATTATCTTATCTATTCGTTCGTTCATCATTACATCTTTCCTTGTGCACCAGATACGTTCCGTACCAATACCATGTGATACACCCCGAACTATTTAGCTACTGGGCCGAAGTCTATGAAGAGACAGCTAAACGTGGTGCCACAGTACTAGGGGTAAGCGGTAGAGGTTCTATAATAATGGTCAATCACAAAGAAAGACCCCGATGTGCATCCTCCCAGGGTAGTGAACCCGCACACCATTGGGCTAACACCTTAATTGGCGTTTCCCGATATCCAATGCTCGCAAGACTTTCATTACTTTCATCATTCATTAATGCATGCATTCATTCATCATGTTCCTCTTTCATTATCTTTCACTTTACCTTACATAATACTTTCGTTTCATTCATTAACATAACACGTAAAGCCACGGGAAAGATAAACATACATCATAATAAGGAACATCAACATATATACATCATGCGTAAACATGCAACATCATAGTTATCATGCCCTACATGACTTCTAAGATCCCCACGGTCGTCTTACATGTACCTACGGGAACTTCCACGTCAAACTTACATCTGCACTTTCCCCCGAAAGTCAGTACTCTAACCATGTTCGTCCTCGGGTACAACAGCCCTATTTGGGCGAATGGGCACCCTTCAGTCGCATGGCCTCCATGCGACTGAACACCAAGCGATTGGACCTATGCGGATGAACACCTATGCGAATGAACACCCAATCGTGCGAGTGGACTCTCAATCATGCGAATGAACACTATGCGAATGGACCTCATGCGATTGGACTTCATGCGAATGAGCACCTATGCGAATGGACCCTTAGTCGCATGACTCCCCATGTGACTAGACCCCCAGTCGTGCGACTGACCCTCAATCGTACGATGAACCCCAATCGCCCTCCAGTCGGCCGTATGGCCTCCAGTCGGTCGCCTAGCCCTAACTGGTGCAGAATGAAGTCATCCCGAACCAAATCTGCCATTTTCAACCTCCAAGCCCATTCTAAACCCAAATCAACCATCCTAAACCTTAGGAATGCATACTTTGACACCATTCAAGCACACACAAGTCCAAGAACATTCTCCAAATGCACCACACGCAACACACCCAAATGGGTCAAACACACACACATACAAAAATGGGTTTACTATGTGTTCCAGCCCCAAATCAGTTGAAAAAAAGTAAAATAGAGGTCCTAGAACTCACACAAACAAGAAGAAGAAGAAAAACTACGTTTTGACTCGCTACACGATGATTTCCAAGCCCGAATCAACCCGAATCAACCCTTTTCTCCTTTTTCTCTCTTCTTTCTCTCTTCTTTCTCTCTTTTGCTGAAATATGGGTGTCGGGAGGGGGTAAAGGGCTGCCCTCTCCCTTAATATGCCCCATTTGCCCATCTTTCGTGCGTTGGCGAGTTTGGTCCCTCAACTTTGGACTTTATTTCTTTTCTTCTTTCGTCGTCTTCAAAATAAATAAATAACCGGGTGTTACAGATTTTGAGAAAGTCCTCACTATTTACCTCAGAGGCTAGATCAAGGATAGCCTCTATGATAAGTAAATCATCAGACATGGATGACAATTCAATAATCCCTTCTGTAGCTTGAACTTCAGCTTCAGAAGAGATTGAAATATCACTAGCTGTCCTAATTATTCAGTTGTTGGGCCATGAGTCCTTATTTCCCCTTCGAAGTCAATCTCAGGTTTAATAGGGACCTTAGGTTGACCAACTTCTTTCTCAGTGGTAGGTGGTGCACTTAACCTTTGAAGCTCTTCAGCTCTAAATTATGCTACTGCAACATCGGGTGAGGGTTGTTCAAGTGAGAAGCTTATGAGATACTTGGTTAAAAATCTATGAAGTTCAATAAGCATCCTAGAATCTACTTGAATTGAAATAGGAGGTGGCTAAGAGAAGATGGTTGTGGAGTCTTCTGGTGTAGGATAAGTTAAGGATGGAGTTGAGATGGCCAGGGTAGGATCCTCATGTCTTTAACTCTGTACATTCTCCCCCTTTTTGTTAGCATCATCTCAAAAGATGAGCTAGAGGAAAAACTTAAAGAGACTTGAACTTGTACATACCAAACAGACTTCTCAATCTGTGTCTTAGCTAGTTTGGCCTTGAGATTTTCAATTTCAAGTTGTTGAGTGGCAAACCTGTCTTCTAAAATCCTAACCTTGAATTTAAGGTTTGAGACTTTAGAAAGTAGATACTGAATGATGAGTTGTAGACTTCCCTCATCTTCTTTTGAAGAATCACGAGGAGATGAGATAACATACCTTGTATGTTCATACTCACCACCAGATGTGGTTTCTTGGCACCCTGGTTTCCCTTACGGACTGATGTCTCTTTCAGAGATATCAATTGGCAAGGTTGTCATAGACTCAGTCTCATCTATTTTACCACTGTCCTTAGAGGTCAATGAGACACTCTCAGTAGTGGCAGCTGAGCCTACATGAGTCCCCTCCATACCTATGGGACTCACCTTAGTTTGCCTTAACTGATGTGGACTATAAATCAGAGGTTTCTTGGGGCTTAGTTGATCTGGAGAGTTGTGTGGTAGATCAACATTATAGCCCTGAGGAAACATGAGATCCTTATCAGATTGGGTTAATAGGTCAGTGAAGGATATACCAGTTGTACCTAATGACCTAGGACCTTGGTTAACATCTAGTGGCATTGAGCTAGTAATATGGGTGTCCTTTTTTGGCTGCTCAGGGGAGTGTTGGGACTCACCCTGAGGACTTGAAGCTTAGGCAATGGGCTTATCAGGTTGTGACTAAGGAGACTCAACACTGATATTGAGGTCAATTATGAAGGATGGTTGGACCTCAGGCTGAGTGGGAGCCCTTTGTTCCACTCTAGCGTTTTTGGCTTGAACAGAGGGAACTTGTTTAATCAGAGTAGATTGAACAAGGGTTCATATTGAAAGGGTTGGAAGAAGTTATTGGCTATGAAGTGGTGGTGTCTGGTGTGGGTTCATCACCTGTTAGACGTATAAGGATTTCACCAGGGGCCATTGGCTCAAGCGTACTTGGAAGGAGGTTAGTGAACCTTCCAGTGAAGTTGGATGATATCTTCTTTAGCATTTTGAAAATATCCTGCCTCATTTGGGGAATAGCTAAAATATCTACATATTCTAGCTTATCCTGATCCAACTCACAATTGATTATGTGTTGGATATGCCTAGGATACATGTAAAATATGTTCCTAGTGAGATTATCTCTTAAGTTATTCAGCACAAACCTAGAGTAGTTGAATTTGAGTCGTCGTACCAACCTATGGACCAGGCAGCCCAGATCATAAGGGATTTGATCCCAACCCCCTGACTTGTTAGACAAGCTGTGCAAGATTACATGCAACAAGAACTTCCAGTTGTAGGAGAAGTTGAACTTGTAGACCATAGGCTTGCTGACGTCTACTCCATATCCCATTTAGGTATATGTGCCTTCCAGATCTTGTTTGGGGAACTCAGTGGGGGTGCCTTCATCATGAAGCTTCAGATGCTCCCTGATGGTGGTTTCATTGACAGTAATCTCCTGTCCACATACTCTTGACCTGATAATCGTTTAACCATTAAGCATGTCGTCTTGACCATTGGCCCAAAATTCAGCCATATGGTTTGAGTAAATGGTGGGGTTTACGGTCATAGCAGTACAATATGCTGATTGGGTTAGGAATTGAATGATTGGGGCAAAGTTGTCATTCGTGGAAGAGTCAACGATGGCAACCTGGTTGTGCTAGGGATTGAAGGCCATTGTTTCGAAGGAGTTTGAAAGTAGTAATTTGAGAGTGAGTGAAGATCATAATGGAGATTTTAGGACTTTTACAGTGGTAAAGAAGATAATGAAAGAAGGTCGGAAATATTTAAATAAACCGATAAGGTGAAAGGATGTTTTGGGTTCCGATTTGAGAGTGGCGGTAAGAAAGACCTTTTAAAATATTTTGGCAATCATCAATAAACTCTTACTTTTTGTAGAATGGGGCTCCAAGATTTTCGTTACACGGTAAAGTTATCTTCCGAGAGTAAAATTGCTTCCGAGAGTAAAATTGCTTCCGAGAGAAAACTTGTGTTTCTCTATCTGGATTATCTTTTGAAGCCACTTTATCTTCCAAAGCAAATTATTTCATGGGGACAAATTTGCTTCCGAGAGTTAGTAGCCTTTGGAAGAAAACTTGATCCATGATCAAATGATATTTTGAGGCTAAAACCTCTTCGGAAGAGAATACTTGTGCAGAGGAATTTGCCTTTGTAAGATGAATAAGGATGTCTTCTGAGGGTAAATTTCTGTTTGGAAGAATTTATACTTAGAGAATTTTGGAGAAAACCTTTTGTAACAGGACTTAGATGGTAAATAGACAACGTAGACATTATATATTATCAAAAGATTTTCAAAAGAGAATTACTAATCAATGTTGATCATCCCAATAGTAGTAATTAGCTACTTAAATCATTCTTCATCAAAGGCTTTGGTGAACAAATCAGCATATTGTTCATTTGAATCAACTTTGACTAGTTTAATTAAGTTTTTCTCATTTATATCTTGAATGAAATGATACCCGATGTCAATATATTTTGTCTTGTAGTACTTGATCAGATTTTCTATGATGGAAATAGCACTCTTGTTGCCTATGTAGATAGGAGTCTCCATGAAGTAGAAACCATAGTCTAACATCTAATTCTAAATCCATTGCAGTTGAGCGCAGCAGCTTGCAGCAGTAATGTATTCAGCTTCAGTAGTTGATGTAAAGACACATGATTGCTTCTTGCATTTCCAATAGATGATCCTTCCACCAAGATGATAGATCAAATGTATAGATCTGTGATGATATTAGCTAACAATTTAATGAAAACACAAGCAAAGTAATCAAATTAAAGCACAATATCAACAAAATTCAATGAGTTTATTGATATAAAGCAAAGACAATTACAAAGTGTGTAAGAAGCAGATTCTCGTCTAACCTACAAAAGTCTAAGCTATATATACTACCAATAAACACAAAAAGGAACTAACTAATTACAAGACTAGTCCCTATACTATTACAAAAGACAAAAAGACACATAAAGACAAAATGTTAATCTTTAAAGAAGTACTAACACAAGAAATTGACATCCTCCTAATGTGGATTTCTTGTTAATGTTGTAGCCACCATAATCACTATCAGTGTAACCATAAAGATTGAAATTCTTATTCTTAGGATACCAATGGCCCAGTTTGGGAGCTCCTTTAAGATATCTAAGAATTCTCTTGACAGCAACTAGGTGAGACACCTTGGGAGCAATCTGATATCTTGCACAGATGTAAGTTGCAAACATGATATCAAGTCTGCTTGTAGTGAGATACATTAGAGATCTAATAATTGCCCTGTACTTATGCTAATTAGTGTCCTCCCTCTCGAAATCAGGACAAAGATTATGATTTCTTTGTGTAGGTGTCTTGGCTGGCTTACAATCTTTCATTTCAGATCTTTCTAAGATGTCCTTGACATACTTAGATTGATTGGTGAAGAACCCTTTTTCCATCTATTTTACTTGATTTCCTAGGAAGAAATCCATTTTTCCCATTGAACGCATTTTAAACTTCTTTCTCATTATGCTTTCAAAGTCTTTGTACATTTGGTTATTAGATGAACCAAATATGATATCATCAACATAGACTTGTACAAGCAACATATCCTTCCTAGACTTCTTTATGAACAATGCCTTATCTATAATGCCTCTGGTGTAGCCATTCGTCAGAAGAAACCAAGACAATGTCTCATACCACAGCCTAGGTGCTTGGTGTAACCCATAAAGAGCTTTGTCCAATTCGCATACATAGTTGGGGTGATATGGGTCTTCAAATCTAGGTGGCTAACACATATAGACTTCTCTATCAATATCCCCATACAAAAATGCACATTTCACATTAAGTTGATAGACTATGAAGTTCTTGGATGCTGCAAAAGCAATGAAGATTCTCACAGCCTCAAGTCTTACAAAAGATACAAAGATATCAGTGTAATCTATCCTTTCCTCTTGTGTGTATCTTTGCACTACAAGTCTAGCCTTATTCTTGATAATCAAACCTATATCATCTCTTTTATTCCTGAACACCCACTTGGTGCCAATAAGGACTTGACCAGGTGGTAATGGACATAGGTTCCATAGTTTTTACCTCTTGAATTGAAGCAACTCCTCTTGCATTGCTTCAACCCAATTGTTGTCCTTGAGAGCTTCTTCCACCGTCTTGGGTTCCACATAGGAGAGAAAGCATGAGTACAAGCAGACATTTCCATTATGAGTCTGTCTTCTAGTTCTCACACCTTCTAAGACATCCCCAGTAATGTTCTCAGCTAGATGAGTGTTGTGAATCCTGAGTCTTGGAATTAGATCTAGTAGCATAGATAGATCCAAGTTTGAAATGTTTTTCTCATGATTTTGAACATTCATTCCAGTTGTTGTCTCATACTCATTCAATGAGGACTGATTAAATGAACGAGTGATAGCATAAATGGTGTTTTGCTGTGAAGCAGTATTAATAGTTGCATGTTCCTCCAGATTATTATCTTCATCAGCTTAGTGTTGAGAGTTGGAGTTGTCAGCTGATGAGTTTTTAAGGCTCAACTGACTGACAGCTTGTTGAAGCTCCACTATTTCCTGTAATATTCAAACTTTGAGGACTTGCAGTAGTAGGAGCTTGCTCTTCATGTCTTCTTGGAGAACTTAGAATAGGTCTGGGTAACTCAAATAGTTCATCATCAGAGAAGTCATTTTGAATTCCTGTTCCAGCTGAAACATTCTCACAAGATGGTTTAGAATAGTTGGGAAACAATTCTAAGTCAAAGATATGGCCAGGGCCATTCCCCTTAACACAAGAAGTGTGCTCATTTACAATAATATTGGATGATTCTTTAAATTGTTTATTTTTAATGTTGTATACTCTATAAGCTTTAGAGCTTGAAGAGTATCCAACAAATATAGCATCATCTGACTTTTTAGCAAATTTTGCCAAATTATTTTTTATGTTAAGTATGGTACACCTGCTGCCAAAGGACCTTAGAAATCCAATGAACGATGGTCTCTTGTTCCATAGCTCATACCAGGTTTTTCCATGAGGCTTAAGAACAAGAACCATGTTCTGCACATAACATGCAGTGTTGACTGCCTTTGCCCAGAAAGTTAGAGGCAGCTTTGAATCAGCTAACATAGTTCTTATAGCCTCAATAAGTGTTATGTTCCTCCTCTTAACAACAACATTCTGTTGAGGAGTTCTACGAGCACTATAGTGCCTAATAATCCCTTTTGAGTTACAGAATGAGTCAAGAACTTGATTCTTAAACTCAGTCCCTTGATCACTTCTGATTGTTTTTACCTTGTGATCAATTTGATATTCTACTTTAAGAATAAAAGATTTTAACGTTTCAGCAGTTTTATCCATAGTTATTAAAAATAATACCTATATGAATCTTGTAAAATCATCAACTACCACAAGGCAATATGATTTCCTTCCAATGCTCATTATACTTATGGGACCAAATAGACCATGTGCAATAAGTGTAATGGAGTGGTGATAGAATTAACTTCTTTCGATTTATGGGTTGCCTTCTGTTGCTTTCCTTTAAGACAAGTAACACAGTTGTCTTTACAGAAAGCCTCCTTTTTAGGCACTCCATCCACCAACTTATTTTTAACTAGCTCATTCATGCTTTTAAAATTAACATGACATATTCTTTTATGCCAAAGAGTTTATTCATCACCATTTTCTTTGGAAAGAAAGCATGAAACTTCACCTGGTGGGGAGCATTATTCATATCCAGCTTGTACATATCCCCTCTCCTAGGAGATCTAAGAAGCACCAATTCCTGAGGAATTGTCATCCCAGGTTTAAGGATAATACACTCGTGCTCTGTGAAAAGCATTTGGTGCTTTTGATCATAGAACTAAGAAACACTCAAGAGATTATGTTCAAGCTATTTGACAAAGTGTATTTTGTCAACTTTTAACTTACCAGTTGATACATTATCTCTACCAGAAATGTATCATCTGGCTTCACCTCCAAATTAAACAGGACCTACATCAAAATATTGAAATTATTAAAGTAGAGATATGTTCCCTGTCATGTGCCTGGAGCATCCACTATCTACAATCCAAACATTTCCATTCTTGTCATGTGGGTGTCCCTGCACACAAGTTGAAATGATTAGTTACTAACGGAAGCCCAGGCCTTATTGGTCTTAGGCTCTTCCAGTGTTGATGAAATAATTGAACCAAAATATATGCATAGGGGTTCAACTATGGTTTGTGAAGAAGAGGTTTGGGTTGTAACATCTTGTCTGATCTTCCATTCCATCCTTTAATTGATCAGTGTAGATGAGCCTGAAGAGACTTGAGCAGTAGGACTTGCCTCCGAGGCTTCTTTGTTCTTGGAAGAATTTGTCACCACCTTTTCTTCCGAATTAGTCTTCTTCTCGGAATATTTCTAAGGATTCCTTTTATTCCTTTTTTTATTCTTGGGCTTGTCTTCCGAAGCTATTTTCCTTTCGGAAGAATGAGTTTCTTTCGAAAGCAACTTGGCTTCGGAAACAAGATTTCCTTTCTTTAACACTTGAATCATATGATAAGGTACAAATGTGAAACCTTCCTTGACTTCTTCTTTCTAACATTGTTTACATAATGTGTGCTTGCAGGATTGTAGTAACAATCTTTAGTCATGTGATTATGCAGGCCACAGATTGTGCATTTAATGTTAACTTTAATGGGGCATGAGGGCTGTTGTTTCTTGTACTTCTTGTCTTCTTCAACATCCTTTCCCTTTAACTTATGATTTTTAAGTTGGACAGGAGTACTGGTACTACACTCCTTTCCTGGATCAGAGTTTCCAGCCACTTGAAATCCAGCTGAGATGAACACACCATTTTGTCTAGGATCTATTTTCATCTTAAACTCAGCCACCTTCTTAAAAGTTTTTCTAGCTGCCTTGATCTTGTTCTTTCTGTCTTTGGTGGTCAGAGGTTCATCCTCGGCTGTGTGGATGAGGTTTTCTATCTTATCCTTTACTATGGTGGTCACTATTATTACATTATTCTTTTTCTCAAAGGGGAGTGGATCAGGAGTTGGAACCTCTTGCTCATCAGTTCCATATCTTGGCTGTCTTATAGACACATAGGAATGTGGTGGAGCAGTTTCATTGGTTTCCAATCCACTCTTGTTTTGATAGCACACCTTTGAGTGGAAGGATGATGCAAGAATGGTGTAGAAGTTATGCTCTTGAATAGTATACTTCCCTGCTTTAGCCTCAGCTATCACTAGCTGGGCTTGAGCCTCAGTCAACTTAGAAACCATATCTTTTATTTGAGTCATGTAGTTTGAGTGTTCATGTTTTAAAGAGGATACAGTTTTCTCTAACTCGTTAGATTTAAATTTATAATTAGATTCTGCTATCATAAAATCAGATTTTAGTATGTTTAAAGACTCATTATGAAACTTGATCTCCATATTATAGTCCTGATATATTTTAACCTTAGCTATAAAGGATGCAGTAAAGAGATGTTCATATACCTTGGCATCATCGGTTCCAGCAATGAGAGCTTGAGCAGGGGTCACATTTTGCACCATGAAGCTCCAATCAACTTCCTGAGCAACAGCTATAGTTTGCTGCTCAGTTGGTTTGGTTGCAGCCTTTGGGATAGCATGATGTTGGAGGCTTGAGCTGCTCCAGGATTAGATCTAAGAGCTTTGCACTCCCTTGCAAAATTACAAAGTTGGTTACAGTTGTAACATTTGGCTTTTGACTTATCAAACCCAAACTTGTTGTTAGTTAGGTTCTGGGGGAATTGCCTTCTAGTTCTCTTAAAGAACTTTTTTGCTCTGTAGGTTAAAAGAGCCATTTGTTAGACAATGTTCATGTATTCTACATCGTCTGGGCTAAAAACTCTAGATTATCAAAATAGAACTGAAAATCACCAGAGTGTTCATTTCCTATAATGAAAAGCACAACTATCCTGAAATGGACTTTGTTGAGCTTGTTGAGACTTGGGTGTCTCAAGAAATGTGATGTAAGGCCCAGAGGAGTGTGATGGACGTTGATTGTAGTTCGGGTACATCTGGGGCTGGGGAGTTCTTGACCCTTCAGCAACATGTAGAGCATTGCTGATAGGAGGGTTTGAGCTTCTGTTCATCTGATGGCCCTTCTAAGTCTCCATCTCCATACGGTATCCATCAAGGATCCCATATAGTTTAGTCATGGTGTGTTCAGATTCTCAGTTCTCTTGATAGAAACATAATAGAAAGTCCATTCATGAGGAAGTGCACTCATAAATTTTCTTACTACATCTCTCTTCTCAAGAGTCACTCCCATAGACCGAAGAGATGTGATTATGTCCATGTATCTGAAGTATTGTTGACTTAAAGTCTCACCAACAATACAAGTAAAGTTTTTAAACTTCTGCTTCAGTACATCTTTCTTTGAATCTTTGGATTAATAGGTACCAGAACATCAATGTCAAAGCATCAAAGAGTTCTTTGGCTGTTGTACAGTACTCAAAGCCTACCATTATGGAGTTTGGTATGGCAGTGAGCAATACATTCATTGCTTTACAATCGATGTCTATCTTTTTAAAGTCTTCATCTGAGTAGTCTTCAAATTTTTTTTCAATCATGGCACCGTCAGCAGTTGGTGATGCCATTTTTTGCTTGTATGGACCATGAGTGATTTAGGATTGTTAGATCTCATAATTAAGAGCCTAGATGTTGTAATACCAATTGCAGGATCGGTGTTGGGCTCTCAATACAATATTTTCCTCATGAACTTACTAAGTTTCACTCGTTTGATGATACAGAATCTTGAACTAAGTTGATGATAATATACTAAGTTAATGAACACAAGAAATGGTTTTTCAAGATACTTGTATATATTACTTCTCAACTCAGTGTTTACAAGACTCTTACAAAGCATGCATAATGAGTTACATTGAGAAACTATATGTACTACTATCTACAGCCGGTTATACTTAGAAAACCAGCTGGAACTTACATCTAAATAAATACTACATTGCTAGAAGTAACGTATCTAAGATAAAATACTATCCTAGATTAGGTAGTCATGATAAGTCCATGACTTACCTTTTGTTACCTACTAAAGTTGGTAACTATACTAGCTGATAAAAGGTGAACAGTGAAATAAAGTATAGTCAACTATATGGGCGTGGGAAAGTGCCATGCAGTATAGCAGATTTGACAGCATCTTCGAGTCTGACCATACTTATGTCCACCGGTCCATAGTTGATTCTTCCTAAGGTAAATTAGCTTCGGAAGAATAAGTTCTTCCTGAAGATCTAGTATAGGTTGGACTCACCTTAGATTAGTATTTGTTTACATTCTTATGTAATAGGATTAATGTTAGATTTCGTTTGTAAGTTGTTTAGTTTTGATTATCTTTTTTGTTGTGTAGCGAAACTGTGAGCGAAACTATAGTTTCGCTCACAGTCAGCTGAAAGTTCACCCGGCAAAACTACAGTTTCGGCAGCACAGTTTCACCCACAGCGAAACTGTCTGTGAAACTGAAACTGCTATATATAGATTTCATTTTGTTCATTGTTAGGCATCCTTGCAAAACCCTAATTGAATATTTCTGTTGCAAGTGACTACTGTAAGCTGGTGTTTATTGAATATATTGAGCCTATTTCATTCCATTGTATATTGTTGCTTATTGAAACTTATTTGAATACATTTTGGTATTCTTTTGTTCTTCAAATCTTTGTGTTTGTTGTTTGTCTTTGGTATTGAACGATTCAAACCATCTTCTGCACTGAAAACCGATCAAATGGACCAACAAAATGGTATTAGAGCCTTAGTGCTCTTGATTGTTTGAGGGTTTTGGTTATTTTTGCTCAATACCAATATTTCTTCATTTCTATATCAAAATAGAGTTTTTTTTTACATGGAAGTTGATTGAATTCTACTTGTTTTTGTTTGGGTAAGTTTCGTGAATCATCACATATTAAATACATTGAGATTTAGGTGATTTCAGATTGTTTTTGGGGTTTAAAGGGTTTTCTGGTTCTTCCAGTCAAACTACATGTTCTTACGGCGAAACTAGATACTTATTCAACGAAACTATTGTTTCTCATCCCTGATGTTTTATGCGAAACTAGAGTTTTTGAATGAAAGTTCATTTGTGATCGTGTGATTTTCTAGCGAAATTGCTGCCGAAAGTAATTTGAACGAAAGTTCAAGCTTGTTTCCTGCAAAACTCACAGCGAAACTAAACACTTTCGTCCGGGCGAAACTAGAGTCTGCAAAACTACCCCAGCGAAATTACCTTTTCTTCAGTGAAATTACCTCTTCTTCTGCGAAATTACCATGTCTAAGATGACTTCTCTCACTCTTGCTGATTTAAAGAGTGTTGCTCCCAATAGACCTCCCAGACTCATTAACGGGGATAATTTTGAAGACTGGAAGAGATGTCTTAAGGCCTTCTTCTTTTACTCCGATCACAATCAATGGGATTCAATCATCATTGGCCCGCACAAGCCTACCGTTACTGTCAGTGGGACTGTATCCCCAAATACGGACTCCTCCACATTCACCGAAAAGGATCAAAAGCTGATTGATAGAGACCAAAAAGCTTTCGGAGCTCTGACATTATGTCTTGCACCCGATATTTACAATCGCTTTGCTGAATACAAAGATGCAAAATCCTTATACGACGCCTTATGTGAGTTCTATGACGGGAATGAGGATCTCAGGAAAGATAAGAAAGCCCAAGCTTAAAAGGAGTTCAATTCATTTGTCTAACACAAGAATGAAGACCTTACTGACATTACTAATCGATTTCTGTCCGTTTCAAGTACCTTAAAGAAGTATGATGATCAGTTGGGAAATCATGAGCAAGTGAATAAGCTTCTAGACTCTCTTCCACCTCAGTGAAGTTTACAAGTGAGAATGCTGAAACAAGAAAGAAACTTCGCTGACTACAAGCTGATGGATATGATTAACAAGCTGAAGTCCTTTGACTTAGATCTGAAAAGGAGGGAGTTTAATCAGTCAATGATGCCTGCATCCGGTTATTCTCAGAATGCTGCATTACTGTCTTCCGTTGCAAGCTCTCTAATGCAGGCATCTCGTCAAGAAGGAGTGAACTCAAGTGATTACTTTGGACGTTCTGGTAACACGGGGAGAGAGCAAGGGAACTTAAAAGCAACTGTTGAAACTTCTGTTCCAACTGAGACAATGGCTCTTTTCGGGATGTTTGTTCAGAGTTATGAAGCATTAGTAGCCGGAGATTTGAAAGGTAAAGGAATGACAATGGAGGATATGTATTAGGTGGATCCCGATGATCTCGAAGAAATGGATATTCAATGACAAATGGAGATGTTGACACTTAGAGCTCGAAGATTTATGGAGTGAACTGGTAGAAAGAATTTTGGAGGACAAAGTTCTAACTCCAAACTGGGTTTTGATAAGTCCAAACTAAGATGCTTCAATTGCAAGCAATTGGGACACTTCAAACGCGAATGTCCATTGCCAACTGTCACTGATCCTAGTAATTCAGGAATTCCAAGATTGGCTGCTAATGGAGGTAAAGAAGAGACAAGTCACAAGAAAGAAACCGCATTGATCTCTAACTTCGATCGGAGCGCAGTGGTAGAAGAGACAAGAGAAGAGGTTAATCAAGCGCTAGTGGCTGAGATTGAGGCAGAAGAAATGAAGGTGAACTGTGAGGAAGATTTTGATCCTTTCAAGGAGTTTAAGGATGGAACTGAAGAGATTGTAGAGTTGAAAGAGAAGGAGAGGTTGAAAGAAGAAAATCAGGAGAAATGCAGGAAGGAAGGAATTCAAACCTTAGAGCTAGGAAAGGATGATGATGATACTGCTACCACCGTTGAGAAAATCAAGTTGAGTACTCCGGTGTGTCAATGTGAGAAAGCTCTTGCAGCTGAGAAGGTGGTGATGGGACTTCCCTATGAAGTAATTCATCATATGTGTTCATCTGCTTGCAAAATCAGACTTTTTGGGGTTTATAAGGCTAATCGTTTATTGATCAATAATAATAAAGATTTGAAACGAATGAACGAGGAGCTTAAAACAAATGAGTCAAAATATTTTGTTAAATTAAATGAGACCTTAAAAGAAAACGATCATTTAAAAAGAATTGTTTTGGAAAGAAATGTTGAGGTTAATAGTTTAACTGAAAGGGTTGCTCTTGCTGAGTTTGAAACAAGCAAGCTTCAGTCAAAACTTGATAAATGGACTACATTGGGAATGAAACATGATGATTTATGTAAATCTCAACAGGGGGCTAGGATTAAAACAGGTTTGGGCTATGAAAATGCTAAGGTTTATCCCCCTCCTAGTAGTTACTGTTATTCACCTATGCATGTTCGTGAGGACTATGATTATGGACCGACTAGAGGGCTTGGATGCTCTAGCCTTAATACACCTGAACCTCAGCATTCTGTTTTAGATCATAACTCTAGTTTAAATTCTGTCTTTGTTTCTAGTAATACTGTAAATGTGACAACCCGAAAATTTTTTGTGATTTAATATAAATTTTATGAGGATTTACAATTTATTTTTATATTTTTATTATTATTTAATAATAGTATTAATAATAATAAAAATAATGACAATGATAATAATAATAATATTATTATTAAAACTAATAATGCTAACAATGATAATAATAATAATAATGAAAATATTATTATTAATAATAATAAACAAAATTGATTTAATAAGTCCAGGGGTTGTTTTGTAATTTTAAAAACTGTTTTATAAAGCTTTAACATGAAATAATAAGTATAGTAAAGTTGAGGGACCAGTTTTGAAATTTGTTTCAAAAACCCCGGCCACTGTTCCCTCCCGTCGACCTTCCCCTTCCGGCCAATCTCCGGCCAATAATCCGGCAGCCCTCAACACCCAAATTTACCCGGTTTCGACTCGATTCAACACCCCCGACACATCCGCGTGAAAGACTCGAACATTTGCCTAACTTCTATTTTTGAGTGCGATCGGTCACCTAACCCACTCTCGACCGAAAGTCGGCCGACCAACTCCACAATCGCGCACTAAACCCATTAACGATTAAATTAACTCAGCACTAACGAATGTTTAATCCTATATAAACTTCCTTTGAGTTCGATTTCGTTCAAAACAATCAAAAACATTTCATTCGATTACCCCAAAAACCGCGGACCTGCAACTCCCTGTTCTTCCTCATTTCGAACTCGAAACAGGTAATTGAAACTACCTCTACACTCGATTTCTCATAAGGAATGAAAACTCTATAGTTTCCATCGTTAACAACATTGATTCGGGGATCAATTTGACTCGGATCGAACCTAGGGTTCATACGGGTGGGGAAAGGTTTGGAATTTGTGTTTAAAAGAAATAAAAACCGTGAACCATTGCGGCTGGATGCCTTGGTTCACTGGTTTGTGTGTTGCATTATGGGGTGGAGGTCGCGGGTTCGAACCCGGCCCCCAACATTTTTTTAAAATAAGCTTTTTAAGCCTTTTTAAAATACTGAAAAATTTCTAAAAATTATAAAAATAATTTTTATAAGCTTTAATTATTTTAGAAAATAAATAATTATTTTCTGGAAATTTATTTCTTTAAAACCTTATTTATTTATTTATTTAAATAAATAAAAACATATGTAATAAATTGTAATTTTATAAAAATAGATCATTGAATCAATATTGGACACCATATTCTTTTTAAATTATAATAATTGTGGAGATTTAATTCTTTAAAAACCTTATTTATTTATTTATTTGTATAAATGATATAAATGGTTACTTTTATAAAAAAAATGGATTTTAAATGATGATTTAAATCATCAAGTTATTAATAAGAATTATATTATTTTAATTATGAATTTATTATAATAAATGAAGGAATTATATTTAATAAATTTCATAAATTATTTACAAATACAAATATAATCATTATAATTACGATCACGACATTGTTATTATTAATATCAACATTGGTAGTATTATTAAGACATGGTGTGTTGTATACCAAATCGTGTACGTCAAACCGAACCGACCCGAATCCGACCAAATATATTTATTCGCGTTGAACACGCTTTAAAAACTTAATTACAATTAATAATAGGTGTTGATCGTGTTTGATCGAGCATTGCCTTATTCTTTGAAGTTCTTGTTCATTTCATTACATCAAATCAAGGTGAGTTCAAGCCCCACTATTTTACTAAAACTGTTTTTGGGGAGATAGCATACTGGTAATGTTACAAACGTTTTCTTTATATATTTAAGATGTGTAAGGATATTAATATAGTGCTGTTATCATTGTACAAGTCCTCACACTTTCGAATTGTTAATATTGGATAGCGGGGAAAGTTGGGTAGTACTACTGGGTGTGACGAGCCCCACCTTGTGTGACTCGAGGTCAACCGGGTGCAATTTGTCCTATGATTATTTGTCACGATATGGCGACGTCGTGGCAGGAGGCAAACATAACACAGTCAGCTTCAATGTCGAAATCACTATTTAATATCGTTTGTGAATGGACTAGCTAGCCATTACAATGCACATGCTTATATATACGCTGTTGTTAAACTGGGATGTTTAACTGTGAACTCTTGAACTGATCAACCATTGGATTGATACACGCTATTGTTAAACTGTGATGTTTAACTGTAAACTTTTGAACTGATCAACCATAGGTTGATACACGCTATTGTTAAACGGTTAAGATTTAACGCAAACTCGGTATACACTTTTAAACTGTTATGTTTAAACATCAAACTCTTGAACTCACCAACCATGTGTTGACTTTTAGTATGCTATTCTCAGGTCACTAATCTGGAACTGCTGATAGGAGCACCACACGGGTCAGCATGCATGTTAGAGACTTAAACTTAAACCATATTTACTTGTCTTTTATTTATGGTTTCAAACACTTGTTTGGCACTTGTCTTGCCATATGTTACTTTCATATATTTTGGAATGTTTTGTTTTCTTTATGCTTCCGCGCATAATTTAAAAGTTTGAAGTTTGGTTTGTTAAACGTTGCATATAGAGTCGTTCCGAGTAACTATTGACTGTGATCCTGGTTTGTTCACACCCTCCGTGATAGATTCCAGACCCGGAATTTGAGGGTGTGACAGTAAAAGACTCTATTTCGTTCTGTTCTAGTGATGTTTCTGTTTGCTCTTTAAATGCTGTGGATTATGACATTGGTTCATCTATTGTTTATGTTGATCCTGTGTCTGATTCTACTATGAAAAGTGATGAGAAAACAAAAACTAACTCTTTTGAAAAATTCTTTTCTCACCCCATTCCATCTTTTATCCCTGCTAAAATTTTTGTGTTTAATGACAGGATTATATCTTCATCTGAGGCAAGTACTAATGGTACTAGTACCACATGTATCTCAGATGACATCTCAATTTCTTCAATACATAATCATTCTTTTTCAAATAAAGACAGCTATGTTAACATGTTTGAGGTATACAGTGATGATGATTTAAGATTATCTGAATGTTATGAGGAAACATGCATAGATAAACTTCCTACCTCATTACATAATGGACCTAGATTAAAACCACACTCTTTTTAATGTTGTAAAGATGACCATGTTGTTAAGCACTATCCTCAGCATATTCATAGACATGTTAATATAAATTCCTTTAGGAGTAGATTGAACCAATTAGTTAATAATTTCTTTTGTAAGAAATCTCTTTCAGCTAAACCTAAAGTTGTTCAAGCTTGGGGTTCCCGTTTCACCTGGTTAATTCTTTCTTTGATACTCTTACAGGAGTCATCCACTAAGGTTGTAAATAGTGTATGGCATGTTAATAGTGGATGCTCCAGACATATGACGGGGCTTAAAGATTTATTGACTAACTACCGGATAATCAATGGTGGTTACGTTGCTTTCGCCGGAGACAAGAAGGGAGGAAAAATGATAGGTCAAGGCAAAGTTTCCAATGGCTCTCTTACCTTGGACAAAGTCAACTTCGTGCCCAAGCTTGCATTCAATCTGTTGAGCGTCTCTCAGATTTGTGATAAAAGCATTCCGGTCTTATTCAAGTCCAATGAATGTCTCTTTTTGAAATCTGAGATTGATATTCCAGATAATATGGTACTCATGCGGGCTCCAAGGAAGCATTATACATACCTTCTTGACATGAATTCAAAGGACTCATCATCTACAGTCACCTGTCTTCTGTCTAAAGCTTCCTCCTCTGAGTCTGTCTTATGGAATCGTAGATTGGGCCACGTTAATTTCAAAATCATAAACAAATTAGTTAAAAACAATCTTGTTAGGGGATTACCTTTATAAGACTATTCTGTGGTTGAGAAATGCATGGCATGTGCAAAAGGAAAACAATGAAACCACACAAACCTAAAATTGAAAATAGCATCTCAAATCCCCCCGAGTTGTTACATACTGATTTGTTTGGTCCAATCAGTGTTAAATCTATTGCTAAGAAATCATTCTGCCTTGTGATTACAGATGATTATTCCAGATATTCATGGGTGAGATTTCTTGCTCACAAAGGAGAAGCTGCTGAAGAGCTGAAAAAATTAATTCTTTTAATTGAAACGATAAGCAAGAGGAAGGTAATGGCGATCCGAAGTGACAACGGTACTGAATTCAGAAATCAGATATTTGATTCTTTTTGTGCTGCTAAAGGAATATTAAGACAATTCAGTGCTGTGAGGACCCCTCAACATAATGGTGTGGCAGAACGAAAGAATCGCACCCTAATTGAAGCTGCACGTACAATGCTAATAGAATCCCCTTTACTCATCATCTTTTGGGCCGAGGCGGTGAATTATGCTTCATATGTTCTCAACAGGGTGTTGATAGTCAAGAATAAGATGAAGACTCCATATGAATTATTTCACAACAGAAAGCCCTTGATCGACTTCTTTCGACCATTCGATTGCTCGTGCACCTTATTGAACACCCAAGCTCAGAAGACAAAATTTGGCACCGTGTCTGATGAGTGTTATTTTGTAGGATATTCTTCTTCACAAAAGGCTTATCGGGTATATAACAAGAGAACACGTATCGTTCAAGAGTCATTTTATGTCGATTGGCAGGATTCTAATTCCTCTGATGTTCATTTAGAACCAGCTTGGTTCTTTGACTCCGATACGGTGTTTAAATTATTTAATCTTCCAGTTTTCGATGATGATGCGTCTATCTCCAATGCTACAACAACCATTATACCTCCCGCTCCATTTCCAGTTGAACCTATTGTCCCTCCCGTCACAACAACAAATGATGCTACATCAGTTGATGTTCCATCATCCTCATCCTCGTTTGATCTCCCACCTCCACCTATGTCAGCATCCCTTCCCTCATCACCTTTACGTACCACATCCCAACCAACCTATCCTATTTCTTCACCTTACTCTACCTCACCATCATGTTCATCTTTTAACCATCCACCCACTCACATTCCACCCATGACTGCCGATTTCAAGACCTTGAAAGATCATCCTCATGATAACATAATTGGTTCTATCACTGACGGAGTTCAAATGTGGAGTCAATCTGGATTGATTAATGTCTGCCTATTCTCTTGTTTTATATCTCAAATCGTTCCTAAAAACGTTCATGCAGCTCTTCAGGATCCTTGCTGGGTTGAGTCAATGCAATTAGAATTGCAACAGTTTCGAAAACTCAAGGTGTGGACTCTGGTCGATCTTCCACCAAACAAGTGCCCCATTGGAATGAAATGGGTGTTTAAAAACAAACCTGATGATCGGGGCATCGTGGTAAGAAACAAATCCAGACTAGTGGTCCAAGGCTTTGCTCAAGATGAAGGGATTGACTACACCAAAGTTTTTACGCCAGTCGCCCGTCTAGAAGCTATCAGAATATTTTTGGCGCATGCCGCTCACAAACAATTTAAAGTCTATCATATGGATGTAAAATGTGCATTCCTCTATGGCAACATGGATGAAGAGATATATATGTGTCAACCACCAGGGTTTGAGGATCCAGACTTTCCTGAAAAAGTATACAAGCTGGATAAGTCTCTTTACGGTCTTCATCAGGCACCTCGAATCTGGTATGAGACATTAACACAGTATCTCTTAAGCAATGGTTTTTCTCGAGGCACCATCGACATGACTTTATTCAAAAAGGAGTTAGATGGTGAGATGCTGATCGTGCAAGTCTACGTTGATGATATTATTTTTGGCTCCACCAATCCACAATTATGTCAGGAATTTAAGAAGGTTATGCGAAGCCGATTTGAAATGAGCATGATGAGAGAGATGTGCTTTTTCCTCGGGTTGCAAGTCGAACAAAAGCTAGTGGGAATTCTCATTCATCAAGAAAAGTATATTAAAGATATGTTGAAGAAATTTAAAATGGATGATGCTTCTTCTGAGATGACTCCCTTCACTGCTCAAACATGTCTCACTCCTGATGAGAATGGGAAACCAATTGATCCTCACCTCTACAGATCCATGATTGGCTCTCTTATGTATCTTACAGCAAGTCGTCCTGACATCACCTTTGTTGTAGGATATTGTGCTCGATACCAGTCACCTCCTAAAGTGTCCCATGAAAAGGCCGTCAAACGAATTTTTCGTTATCTAAAGGGATCTTCTCGTTTAGGACTTTGGTATCCTTATGGTGGGAATTTTGATTTACAAGCTTACTCTGACAGTGATTCTAATGCCTGCAGGTTAAACAGAAAGTCAGTTACTGGAGGTTGTCAATACTTGGGCAATTGTCTCGTTTCTTGGCAAAGCAAGAAACAGACCACTGTCTCTCTCTCAACAGGAGAAGCAGAATATATTGCTGCCTCTAGTTGTTGTTCCCAAGTGCTATGGATTCAACACCAGATGATGGATTATGGGATCAACTTTCTTCATACCCCGTTATTCTATGACAACGAAGCAGCTATTGGGATTGTCAAGAATCCAATTCATCATTCCCGAACTAAATACATCGAGACCTGGATTCATGCAATCCGTGATACTCAGGAAAATGGTTTCATTAATATTATTCCCATTGATGCAAAACATCAAAAAGCAGATCTTTTTACAAAAACATTTGACAAACCTTGTTTTTATGAATTGATCTCCATGCTGGGATTAATATCATTTTAAACCTTTGATTATTAAATAAAAAAAATCTATCATGTTAATAATTCTTTCTCATGTTTCCTTTTCTTTCTTGCTTTTATTTCTCATCTGCTCCACCGCTCATCGCCACTCTTTCATACCTAAAACAAAAACAACAAAAAAATAGATATGTATAAAGTAAATAAATGATTGTCTTTAGAAAATTCTTTCCCTATTCGTTGCAGAAATTTCGGAGGAGTATAATAATTATTTATAACCGCTTCTTTTGTTTCCTTTTGCAGAACCTCTGCTCCGTTGAGATGTCTGAACTATGTGAAGGAGGTCAACAGTATTGTGTCGGGATTTGTTTGATAGGCTCAGCCCAATAACAAAGTAGATAGTACTCCCGCAGCTTAACTAAGAATATGATATGCTTGAATACTCGGATTATACCCTTGACAACGTTGGCCTTCACAAAGTTACTCGTCCTTGTCCAAAAGGGATTGATAATGAGGCTCCTCCGTGTTGTTTTGTCCCTACCCTTATTCTCCCTTGTTTATAAACTTTCACATTTAATCTCTGGAGCTTTACGCTCATTCATTCTTGTATCATAGAAGCCTCTTCGTGTACTGTGTTGTCTTGTTCGTGCTTATCTCCTCTGCTGTATGGTGGTACTGACCTGGAGTGATGATCTCCTCTGCTGTACGGTAGTACTGACCTGGAGCTCTCATCAGCATAACGTGATGATCTCCTTTGTTGTACGTGAGTACTGACCTGGAGCTCTCATCGACATAATTTGAATATCTCCTCTGCTGTATGGTAGTACTGACCTGGAATGTTCATTAATACAATTTGATGATCTCCTCTACTGTACGTGAGTACTGACCTGTAGCTCTCATCAAATGTTGTCAAATTGTATTGTGCTTCGTCTGAAAAAGGGATTTTTACTGTATGAGAAAAGATGTAATCAATCAGTAGGTGTCTTTCGTTCAATATATCATGAGGACAAGATAGGTTTCTTTGCCAAATGTCTATGGGGACTGAGTTTTTCTATGTCATCTCTTAATATAACTGATAACATGATAACAACAGCTGCGGGTTACGTATCAAAAAGAAGAAACGTATCAAAAAGAAGAAGGCATGGGTTTAAGAAAGGACAAAAATATCAACAATCTCACCGAACTATGACTCTCCAGATGTTTCATTCAGTTTCTCGTTCTTCTTAAGATAGTCTCTATTCTCAGTTAAAATAAAATGTTGTCTGGCATGATTGTGTGGGGTCCTTTTCTTTGCTTTTTATTCTCTCTTATTTTATTTTATTTTATTTCATTTTTACTTTAATTTGTTTGGTTAAAATCAATTTATCTTAAAATAATAAAAAAAATTAATTAGGGTTTCTGTGAAGATAGTTTCGACCAGCGAAATTGTAGTTTCGTCGGACGAAACAGCAGCTTCGCTAACACTTTCGCACTGAGGCTTTTGCTCTTTTATGCCGAGCGAAACTATGCTTTTCTCACGAATCTATGACCAGCGAAAGTGTTTATTCCTCTGCGAAACTACCAGTCATTTATATACTTCGTCGAAACTAAGTTTGTCATTTTCAATAAACTCTTCGACGAAATTGGTTTTAGGGTTTTTCTCGGTTTTTCATCCTTAAATCTTCACATTTACACCGTTTTGCTCCATTACTGTATTGATTTGGCTTTTAAAGTGAGTTTCGAACTTAGGACATTAGTTGTTATAGGTTCATTTCATCTGCAAGTGATCATATTTGATTGCGACTGTTGGGTAGTCTCCCAGTTCATCCTGCGAAACTACCCATCATCCAGCGAAAATGAACGAAAGTTCTCTCAAAATCAGCGAAACTGTGTAGTTATGTTGCTCAAGCGAACTTAACAGTTTCGCTCAACGAAATTCAGTTTCGCTCGCTGACACTATTGTTTCGTCTAGTCAAATCTATCACTTTACATTGCCGAAACTATCAGTTTCGGCTGTCGAAATTGTGTTCTAACCTTGTCGAAACTAGAATAAATTCAGCGAAACTATAGTTTCGTCTTAGCAAAACTATGCCCTGCATTTAAAAAAATAAAAAATAAATAAATAAATAAAAAATAAAAAAATTAATTAAAAAATAAAAATAAAAAATAGGAAAAAATACATATATAATGTATATATATAATAACAATATGTTTATTTCATTATTTTTGCCAATTTTTTTAATATTACCTTGGTTGATAATCTACTAACTTGGTATGTTTGTTTCACAGTTTTAAATGGCGACACTTAAGTTTGACGCAAGGAACAACATTACAGCCATTTTAGATGACACTCATCCTAAAGCAGCCGGCTTTAGAGATTGTATTAGGTGGCTGTAGAGATCCCCAATTGCATACGCTATCTCACACTCTCCTACCATCTATGACTTACATATACGAGATTTCTGGCGTACTGCTGAGTACATTACACGGGGAGACTCTGAGAGTATCATTGCCAAAGTTCTGGATAACGATGTGTCTATTACCGAAGAGGTTATTACAAGAGTATTGAGACTGGAAGAAGATACAGGAGCTGAAGTCGATCTAACTGATCAGGAGGTGTTTGATGCATTTCTGGCTATGGGATACGAGGGGCCTCCTTTCGGGAAGGTAAAAGGAAATCAAAAAATCCTTTCTGTCCAAGGAGTGGAGATATATAGCTCATGTTTTCATTATGTGCTTAGGTCACCGTAAAGGTGGATCAGATGGGCTAAATCTAGACTGGGCAAAAGCAATGGTCATCTGTTGCAGAGGGGAGAAAGCTAATATAGGTAATTTGATATTTGACTGCATGGCTGAAAATGTAATGGCATTGAAGAAGGATAAATGGCTGCTATATCCCAGATTCCTTTAAATGATTATAAACGACCAAATCCCCAACGTTCCGAGACATGGAGAAGTCAAGAATTTGGTGTCTATGAATACTCGGATCTTTGCTGACTGTTGTGCTATCAGGCACGACTTCAGTGGAAGGATTACACACCTTTGGGAGAACATGTATACTCCAGAACGTTGGGCGTATATCAGGAAGGTGATAGAATCTGAGGATAAACGTGCAGAGGATACAAGACAAAGTCAGAGTGAGGCTGTGAAAAAGAGGAAGAGATATGCTAAAGAGAAAGATTATGTTTTCGAAGACGAGGTGAATGAGATGGCATCTGAAGCCAGGGTCGAAAGGGAGAAGAGATCAAAGAAAAAGGCTGATACTGGGGAATATGAGAGGAGAACAAAACAGAAACATCAAACCTTTTCTGAGCCTCCACGAACCGAGAGACAACCAAGTCTAGATGAGGACGTGATCAGAAACCTCAACACCTCTCTATCCAACGAACTAAGTATGATCAAGACTAAGTTGATGAATCAAGAGTTGAGGGAGAAGCAAAAGGATGAGATATTGGAGGGAATGAGAAGGATGTTGGTGGATCAAAATAAACTGATCAAGAGATTATTAGAGGAGGTGAATGATCTGAAAGCTGCTGCTGGCCTGCCCAATCAGCAAACTCAACATGAGTTAGATGATCTGACTGCTACTTCTAAGTACCCATTTCTGAATGTGGGTACTTCATCCAGGGCAGGAGAGGGCACATCTGGTGCAGTTGCAGAAGAAGCAGGTGGATCTGAGAAGAGGACTGAGGAACCTCATGGTGGGACTGCTGAGCATGTTGAAGAAGTGATAGAGGCTGGATTTGTTGACTTGGGGATCAATCTAGGTGATTTTACTGGGGAAGAGAGAATGGGTAAACAAGCTGAAGCTTCTGAGCAACCCGTTGAAAGGGGATTGGTGGATGAGGAGGTTGAGGATGAGCAACTAGTTGATTATGATTCAGAGCCTGAGTTCTATGAGGTGGATGAAAGGCCCCTAACATATGTGGTTCAAAATATGAAGATGAGAATGATATTATAGAGATGGAGAAAAATGATTGGTTTGTGAAGGAAAAGGAACCAGAAGAACTGACTCCCCTGTTCCAAAATATGGAAGGGTTAAGGAAGAAGGAGGCAGATAAGAGAATAGTCAGTGGGAAATATAACCCCGACCTCAAGATGTTCATGATTAAGAGGAGAAGGGGTGGGATTACATACGTTCATAAAAGGAAGGCGTTCAAGCCCTTGCCTAAGTGGGATTTAAGAAGGTTGGCATCTTTGCCTCTGCTTCAAGCTGATCTGAGTGAAAGAGCCAAGTTGCTAGAAAAGGAGATTAGAAGTGGACTGAACGATAACTTTGAAGCATTCGGATATATGAAAGCTGAGAGGAAGAGATCCAAGAAGGACAAAGATTGGGTGACTAGTAAAGGCAAAATTATACTTAGCGTGAAGCCACCAAAAACAGTTCATCGGGTTAGATTGGCAGATCCTTCCCCTCCACGTCTTTGAGAGTTTGAGAAATGGTTTTATGATAACCAGATGGGGGAGGCGGTGATTAGAGTGAAGGGTGACATTGAATATCGAATCTTTAACCCTATGGAGCTTTTTGGATTTTCAGAAGAAGACCTGCTCGTTCTATGTGAGAACCATATAAAAGCAGAGCAGGAGAGGAGACAAGGAAGGAAGCAAGCCTGTTCATGATTGTGGCGAACAAGGTTAGAGGAGTGAGGGATGAAGTGAAGAAGCTGGCAGAGAAGGTAAGGGCTGAAGATGATCTGAACATGGACATCCGAGATTTGACCAAACAATTTGTACAAGCGAGTGCTCATCCCGAAGGAGCTGATAAAGCAGGAGGCAACCAAGGTGGATCAAGTGCTGAAGCTCGTCGAGGGAATGCTGCAGGAGCTGAAGAAGAAACATCAGGTGCAGGAGCAGGGGATGCTGGAGCTGAATAGAGATATCAAGACTAGCAGAGTCGGTGAGATCCAACCTAGGGGGAGTATTGAAGATCTAGTATAGGTTGGACTCACCTTAGATTAGTATTTGTTTGTATTCTTATGTAATAGGATTAATGTTAGATTTCATTTGTAAGTTGTTTAGTTTTGATTATTTTTTGTTGTGTAGCGAAACTGTGAGCGAAACTATAGTTTCGCTCACAGTCAGCTGAAAGTTCACCCAGCGAAACTACAGTTTCGGTCGGGCGAAACTACAGTTTCGGCAGCACAGTTTCGCCCACAGCGAAACTGTCTGCGAAACTGAGACTACTATATATAGATTTCATTTTGTTCATTGTTAGGCATCCTTGCAAAACCCTAATCGAATATTTCTGTTGCAAGTGACTAATGTAAGCTGGTGTTTATTGAATATATTGAGCTTATTTCATTCCATTGTGTATTGTTGCTTATTGAAACTTATTTGAATACATTTTGGTCTTCTTTTGTTCTTCAAATCTTTGTGTTTGTTGTTTGTCTTTGGTATTGAACGATTCAAACCATCTTCTGCACTGAAAACCGATCAAATGGACCAACACTTCCGAGGCCAATTATACTTTGGCAGAATCAACTTCTTCCGAGTCTTTTGCAAGTCTTTAGGACTTCATTCTTCGGAAGGCTTTGCCTTGGATCTTCTAAGTTGAACACTTTGGAAGGAAAACTACTTAGTCTTTGGAAGACTTAGTTTTCCTTCGGAAGCTGTTCATACTTTAGTATTTGGAAGATTTTCAGTTTGTCTTCGGAAGGGTTGTTTTACTTCGGAAGACTTTCTTCAGTTGTACTCAAAATCTTATAAGTAGTTTTGGTTGCACCAGCCTCATCTGATCCAACATATTATGTGTAAAAGTGTGTTCATATCATGAAACGATTAATAATGTAATCAACATATATATTACTGAGTTATATCAGATGAAAAAACCTAGGATTTTCTTTTCCGCAAGATGCAAATAAGATACGTTAAGTTTTAAGGTGTTACATGATATTGTCGAGCCGTGGTTTGGGAAATTTAAGTACTAGAACTACTTGAACCCAAACATTGTGCTCTTGAAATGAAATTGAAGTTGACTTGGGACTTGATCATGCCTCCAAAGATAAATAGCAAGTGTAAAACGTTCGTAACATAAATGTTGTTGATTATAACAAAATGACATGGGTTAGATTATAACTTAACATTTTGATCAAAGGTGCAATGTAAATCGTTAGATCACCATGTTTCCTGCAGATCTGTAAGTTTCTAAATATGATGAACATATTCAAATTACAATGAAGCCTTGGACTGTCGTCCTCTGAATGAAATCCTAACCTTGTCAAAAACTGCTCGAAAAAGGCTCTAGAGAAGTCTGCAAATATAAAGTCTGTCATTCGACCAGCAAAAGTTCAATTGGTCCAGGTTTGTGCCCATCATAGTAAGCATCTTGCTTAGAGAGCCAATATCGATTGCATTCCATCCGAATGTGGTCTAATGAATCAAGGTATTATACTTGAAGCTTCCTGTCCGAGATGTGGGATTTTTGACGAAAACCCGAACCATGTTTTACTCAATTATGAATCCACAGCCATGGGATGGGGTCTTTTGTTGGTGTAGGCTTCTAAGACAGATTGTTTCAAGCATTGATGATTTGTTTACTGTTATAAACTTTTGATCATATATTCACCTAGTCTCAAATATTTAATTCAAGCTATCTTTCTCACTAAGTTATGATGCATTTGAGAAGCGAGAAACAACGAGAGACAATTCAATAATAAAACGAAAGACATGTTCAAGATCGCTCTTTTTTCTTTGGATGAAAACTAAAAGGAAGATGGAAAATTTAAATTGGAAAAACTAGTGTAACATGTCTTTTTAGTTTTTACGCTTATACTCCTCTACTCTCTAGCATCTTGCTAGTGTATTTTTGTCTTCTAATGATATTTGACCATTAAAAAATTAATTAATAGTTTTTAGTACTTGTAAATGTATGCTGGGCTAATATTCAATTAAATACTATATATGTTTGTAGTGATCCCTACGTTTAAAATTTTAGGACGTGATGGTTTTTATATTGTGATACAGTATTCTTGGCTCTATTTCTTGGTCATTTGATTGGAAGTTGTATGGGTTGTATATATTTTCCTCTATTTTGATGATTTCATATGTTGTATCTACATCTCTCCCATTATTTCAACGTTCAAACAAAGCAACTAAATTTAAATATTGGAGTGGTAGAATGTCAAATTACTCCTCATTTTTAAATATTGGTGGCGAATCTCTATGAAAGAATATGATAAATAATGTGCTAGCTTTTTTTTTTTTTTTTTGAAAGGCAAATTTCATAAATAATGTGCTAGCTATTGACGTTGGAACTTATTATGTTTTGTAGTTAGAGTTTTGAATTTAAAAACACGTATAGCCATAACTCAAATGATTATATAATTTTGTCAAGCAAGCTTCTATCGTGTTGAATTGTAAATTGTTACTGTTAGTTGTTGTTATTGATGAATAAATAATCTCATAAAAGTTACTATTGATAAATAAACACTTATAAAGGGTGTTGCTATTTTTTTAACACCAAATATGCGACCCTACTTTCGATGATAGGGCCTATCTATCCATATCCCAACTAGAACCGAACTCCCAACACTCTTAGTAAGAAACCCATTATTAAGAAAATTCACTGCCTCAACTTTAAGCAATTTGCTTAAAGTAAAACTTTAACACAAGATCTTTTAATATTTTAATGATTGTATGATATATTACAAAACTCTATTTTAAATGAAAACACGTAAAACTAATATTAGTCGTTGATTGTTTTAATCAATGGTTATAATTAAACAAGTTTAAAAATATAAATTAATAGATCATTTAATGAGCTTAACTTATACAAAAAGATATATTAGTGTAAGATCGGGTAAGGGATGGTCAATACAATCACTCTCATAATGTGGAGAGTGTTAGAACATTTAACAGATCAAATAGGGAATCGGGTTCAAGTAAAAGATACTAAGAACACAAGTAAGTAATGAGACAGAACAAATAGCAAGAATCGGGTTCAACCTCACCATCCTATAATGGTTAAAACACCCAGTAAACTATAAAAAGAAAAAAATCACTTCAATATATTAAATAAAAAATAAAAAGTCTTTTTTAATTAAGTCAATAAATTCAAGAAACAGTAATGGATGGAAAACAATTATTTCCTTAGAAACACTAAAAACAACACAAAAAAACCATTAAAATTAGAACTTACTAGAAGGGTATAAAATCGATATCTTTCACTTGAAAAAACCTAAATAAACTATATTTCTTGGTAATTTAGTGTAACTTGATGTATCAAATTTACATATATGTAAATGACTTATGTATACATAATAAAATTAATACAACAAAGCTGTAATAGTAATAATCATATTCCATTGATATTATTGGTATTTATATATACGTAAACAAATGTTTAAACAGACTATCTACATATATGCATGCAAGTTTACATATATGTTTAGGTATAGGTCCGTATACATCAATGTAAGTGGTAAATCTTCATAATTTTAAAAAATTTCAAAACATTTCTTCATAATGAAAATCAAAATCGTAATTAAATCACAAACCTGAATATGATTATCGAGCAAACAACACATGAAAATATAAAGAAAACGTTCAGATTCTTAGCAATTTTAAGGGTGATTTTTATCACCTCTTAGCCGACAGAGACCACTTCTTTAACCAATGTTTCCAGCAATGTTCTTTATTGTTCCAGGCTAGATGTTCTTCATCATAACGATGTCGTATCTTCGACCAGGGAACCAACTTAATAGTAGGTTGATGTGGTCGAGGTTATCAAAAGACCAATGAAATGTCAATCTTCAATTGAGTTTTCTATCAGTCTTCATTTTATTTAATTGTTTTTCCTTGAAATCATGGCCAATATTATTAACATAATTAAAAGGACTGAAAAAAAAACCATTAATACCTAAATATAAGATGACTATAATACTATTTATGAATAATTAAATTAAAAATAAAAACTATATTAAACAATGGCTAAGATAAATTATTACAGTTCTCAAGATTTTTAGTATGTATCCAGATGTATGTAATGATGTCATGTATGTACGCATGTATGTATGTATGTACGCATGTATGTACGCATGTATGTACGCATGTATGTATGTATGTATGTATGTATGTACGCATGTACGCATGTATGTACGCATGTATGTACGCATGTATGTACGCATGTATGTACGCATGTATGTACGCATGTATGTACGCATGTATGTACGCATACGTACGCATACGTACGCATGTACGCATGTACGTACGCATGTACGTACGCATGTACGCACGCACGCACGCACGCACGCACGCACGCACGCACGCACGCACGCACGCACGCACGCACGCACGCAGACGCACGCACGCACGCACGCACGCACGCACGCACGCACGCACGCACGCACGCACGCACGCACGCACGCACGCACGCACGCACGCACGCACGCACGCACGCACGCACGCACGCACGCACGCACGCACGCAGGCGCACGCAGGCACGCACGCAGGCACGCACGCAGGCACGCACGCAGGCACGCACGCAGGCACGCACGCAGCACGCACGCAGGCACGCACGCAGGCACGCACGCACGCACGCACGCAGGCACGCACGCAGGCACGCACGCAGGCACGCACGCACGCAGGCACGCACGCACGCACGCACGCACGCACGCACGCACGCACGCACGCACGCACGCAGCACGCACGCACGCACGCAGGCACGCACGCACGCGGCACGCACGCACGCACGCACGCACGCACGCACGCACGCCACGCACGCCGCACGCACGCACGCACGCACGCACGCACGCACGCCAGCACGCAGCACGCACGCACGCACGCACGCACGCACGCACGCACGCACGCACGCACGCTAGGCACGCACGCACGCAGGCACGCACGCACGCAGGCACGCACGCAGCAGGCAGCACGCACGCAGGCACGCACGCAGCAGCACGCACGCACGCAGGCACGCACGCACGCAGGCACGCACGCACGCAGGCACGCACGCACGCAGGCACGCACGCACGCAGGCACGCACGCACGCAGGCACGCACGCACGCAGGCACGCACGCAGCAGGCACGCACGCACGCAGGCACGCACGCACGCAGGCACGCACGCACGCAGCACGCACGCACGCAGGCACGCACGCACGCAGGCACGCACGCCACGCAGGCACGCACGCACGCAGGCACGCACGCACGCAGGCACGCACGCACGCAGGCACGCACGCACGCAGGCACGCACGCACGCAGGCACGCACGCACGCAGGCACGCACGCACGCAGGCACGCACGCACGCAGGCACGGGCAGCACGCAGGCACGCACGCACGCAGGCACGCACGCACGCAGGCACGCACGCACGCAGGCACGCACGCACGGAGGCACGCACGCACGGAGGCACGCACGCACGCAGGCACGCACGCA